>CM031236.1:370473327-371673327 GCA_018340775.1 Taxus wallichiana var. yunnanensis
ATCTTGATCCTTAGGTCCATGATTTAGAATGGATAAGTTTTCCATGGCTGCTTATAACAAATCCCTTTATCTTGGAATGGTTAGAGATTCCCACATTGAAATTATCATATTTTTTTCTTCATGTGATTAATTATGTTGAACGGAGGTGGACTATCTTTCTTTTGTCCTTTTCTTGGCACAAATTTTTTCTGCACATGAGTTGGCACATGGGTTGATATAATAGGCTCTTTAGGCTGATTTAGTGGATTTGGTGTTGCTTTTGAGATGTTAACTCACCGAGGTGTGATAGGAGGATTACAAGTACCTTTATTTGATGAATAAACCTCATTTATATTCCTTTTTAAGACATTGTGTTGAATGCTACACCACTCGAGAAGGAGCTTGATTAATCTTACATAAATCCTAAGCTTAAGAATTCAAAAGTGAAATATCACTTGGAGGTGTTTCTTGAGTCTTGGCTGCTACTTAATTTCTTCTTCTCTTATTTCTTGAGGTGCTCCAACAAGTTTGCACCATTAAGTCTTGGTTTAGAACACCATTAAATCATGTTTCCTTTTTGGTCAGTCAAAATCGGCACTTAGTGAAGGACATACAAAAGGTTCGCACATAAAAGTAGATCACATTCAAAGGCATGAAGTATCGGGAAGGAATCACATGTATAGGATAGAGATAAATTCGGGACTTATTTGTTTTCACGATGAGGATATATTTTTAGAGATAGCATGTAGAACACACAAACAGTTAGAGATTTGTGCGACGTGCTCATTGGCTATTTTGGAGAAGCTGGTTATGAAGTGCTTTGCATGGATACGAGTGGAGAATATATTTACTATTGATAGTTAACTAGAAGAAGTCTATTATTATCACACTTGCATGTGTTGTTATTTTTGTAACAACGCATGGCTAATAATAATATGCAACCTATTTTAGGATTAGATAAGTGGTGAAGGGCAAGACCCCACCCTTATAAATATTTAGTGAACTATGTAGCATAGAGTGTGGGAAAATTGAGTTATTGTGAGGTTATGTTGCCAAATCTGATGCGCACATAGACTATGGTATTATCTATTGTAATAAGCTTTTGTGTATTATTGCATTTAATATAATGGAGGTTATTAACTGAATCAAGGTGTTCATCATGGTTATAGTTTATTATTGTATGAATGTTATTGTTATGATTATTATCTTATTCATGATACTTTAAGATCTAGATCGAATATGTATGAGTAGACTAAAATATTAGACATAGATCTGAATGCTTCAATTCTTCGTCATGCTAACATCCTACAATAATAACCTAAAGAGGGGCATGGTACCTTTGTGAACTTTGGGTGAGCACTCAGTCTAGGCTGAGTGATGTGCCAGTGCACCTGGGATTTTATTGGTGAATTCTAGGCTGCATCATTGGTTCCATTGTTGGGACCTCTTTTTAGTTGTTTTCAGGATGGTTCACAATGAAGACATACCAATTGACCCTAGCAAGTGTTGAGGAGTGGATACACGATCTGGAAGAAGAATACACATGGTGGTTCAACACTAGATTTGAGTTTAATGCATGCATATGGGTGTAAAAAAATATTTTTGACAGTTTATATGAGATATTTTTCACTATCTTTCTAGTAGAATTATATGAGTGGCTGATTGCTTATGCATCTAAGCGGAATTGGAGGTATCACACACTTGTCTAGATGTAGGAAGAATTTTAGGCCCTTTATGATGCTGATCTGATTTGGACTCGTGTTATGGATACGTGGTTTTGTGGTGCTTTGAACAGGTTATATGCAGTACTCAATTTCCACTCATTCGTGCCTAGAGGTAACTAAATTCTAATTTTTATGACATCCAATAGGAACTTACCTACAAGGCATTCCCTTTGGAGATTAAAATCCTAATGGTAACTTTGACTTTGGAGAGTAAACCGATGGTAAAATAAACCCCTCCACACGTGGGGGCATGAGCAGGTTTGGTGAAAGATGGAAGACCTAGTGGTAAAGAGAGGAAAGGAGGATTAAGTACAATGAGGTGCATGAGAGGGAGGTAGAGAAGCAATGGTAGGTTGCAGAGAAAATTGCATTATGGAGAAATATAATTCAGGAAGGAGTTAAAGTTCGTGCAGAAGATGTGGAACTCAAGCCTCAAGAACTCCCCCATTTGGGAAAGCATGATAGGGAACCCTTCTCGGCCTCACGTAGAAGTGTGCCAGAAGAGATGACTTGGGTTGTGGGTGTGCATCTTAATCCACTGTCAACCTTGCCCTTGTGCTTACTTTTCTAGCATCTAGTTCAAAAAACAATCATCAAGATAATTCCAGCACTAGGAGAGTAAGAGAAAGTCTTATAAGAGGCACACTGATGGCAGTACAAATGGTTTCATTACTATATGGGAGTACATTTTCAGGTGTATCATCTATACATAATTTAGGCAAGCATATTTTTGGACTATCTTCGAAGTAGTAATCCTTTGTAGACTATCGAGGTAAAGTTTAGTTCTCTTTGTTGAGACATAGGGAATTACATCTTCTAATTTTACCCCAACTATAGGTTTAGGATTAGGAGGTATAGGTGGCTCTTCCTCCAGGTGGATCTAGTGGTTTTGGAGGCCAAGGAAACACACGATGTTCTAGATCTAGTGGGTAAGGTTTGCACCAACTCCAAACTATTTACATGGAGATGTATCTTCGTATTGTAAAGTATAGGGGTATAGAAGATGCTACTAAATGTGTGCATATGTGTGAAATCTTGTGGCGCACAAAAGGAGTCATGGATTACGAGTGTAGGGACACGAGACAATTTGCTACTATGTTACAAGGGCACACACACAACTAGTATAGAAAGTTTGACCCTAATCAGACTTGCGTAGACTATAGAGCTTTGAAATATGCATTCCTTAAAGATTTTCACATCCCTAAGTTTGAATAGAAGAGTATAGGTGCACTCGGGGATATTAACCAAGGCACTACTAAAAGTGTAGGAAAGTATGATGCTCATTTTAAAACATTGTTATCCAAGATTTCTTATGATATTTGTGTAAGCCAACATGCTTAATGGTTTTTTGGGGCTTGATTACCCCTTTTAGGAGTGTATTATCATATAAGACATACACTAATCCATGTGAAGCACTTGAATCAGCCTTACACGCTAAGGTAGTTGGAAGTATAGACATTGGGGTGAGCCCATTTTTAGAAGCATAGATCACAGCTATGGAAAAGAAGTTGGAGAAACTATTAGCAAATTCAACACATGAGATGCACACATGGATTTGATACATAGATTGTGAAGTGAAAGGTCACACAAAGGATAGTTGTCCCCATAGATTAGTGTGCTCATTGTTGTTGGATTGTGAGATATACCATTTAAACAATGAAGCTATCCGTGGCCCATTACTATAGCGCGATAAGGAAGAACTTTTCAAGATTTTGCAAAATCTATAGGTCCACAACTTATGACATGAAAGACTTACGGTTGATTGGTCAGATCCATGATGCTATAGATATCGGTTTACAACATACATGAATTTTAGATAACTCTAAAGGAAATAACAAGCATCATGATCAAGATCATAATCAGGTGCACTATGATTAGAAAGAAGGGAATTTAAAAGGTAGTTGTGGTAGAGGTCGAGGATACCATGGTGGATTTGAAGGATGAGGCCATGATGGTGGAGAAGTGAGTTCCCTCGTGGAACATGTTATATATGCGAGATCTTCGACCACTACTGAGACATGAATGTCCTCAGAATATTACATGTTCTTTATGTGGAAAGAACCATAACTATGAGGAGTTCCCATACTTGTATGAGAATCTTAGTAAACAACATTAATAAGAAAACAAAGGCACGTGGATGGTTATGATACATCGCATTGTGGAAAATTAGTGTATGCATAATTTGGAAGAAAATTCTAAGGTGTTGCAAGTAAAGATCATGACCTGCACTGAGGCGGCACGTGCCAAATAAACATTGCAGAAAAATCCTACCATTAATAAGGAGGATGTTTTACATGCATGGTACCTAGATTCCACCCATCGAGACGAAGGTTTACTAGGAAACCATGGAGGTACTCAGAAATATTCATGGTGAAATACAATATTTAAAAGAGAAATCATAGAAGATGGAGCAAAAGAAAGCATTAGAGATGGTCCAAACTAATATAGATGACTTGAGAGAAGTGTGTAAAATGTTACGCGGGAAAATATCATTCCAATGTCAAAAATTGATTAAAAGGGAACACTTCACACACAAGTATTGAGGCTGGACAAGATCCTACATGAAAACCTTCCCCCTCATAGCCTATATTATGACAAGGAAATCACTTTGAATGTTGTTGTGGATGGTGGGCTATTTAGTAATATATTGATTGATATAGGAGTGAAAGTCAATGTTCTTACCTTAGATGCATGGGTTCAAATGGGGAGACCTCCATTGCAGCCATCCTCTAATGTATTGTTCATGGCTAATTGGACTAAGGCCACTCCCATCGTATTTTTAAAATATGCATCCATTACAATACAAGGAGCCTAGTTCACTAGAGACTTTGAGGTTTTAGTCTTTGGCAGAGTTAGATATCTTTCTAGCTCTATTGGGGCATCCTTGGTGGTATGCAAATAATTCTGATCTTTGATTCAACAAGGGTTATATCATATTTGAAAACAAGAAGGAAAGAGTTATTATCCCTTTAACAGATGGTAAATTTGTGCCCTATGTTGAGCCCTTAAGTGAAGAATACTGAATAGGATTTATGTATGTGCCATCTAGGATCCAGAGGTTCTTGAGCCATGTAAAGAAGGAATCCAGTGGGAGGATGCACAATCTATTAGCGATACTACAAGTGTTTCTTGTGATAATTGGGATCATAGCACTTATGAGTTGGTAGGATGTAAAGTAAAAGCATATTTCCTAAGGGAAACAAATCACGTTATGTTAGGAGGATAGGTAACAACTCAGTACCTTATTACTCTAGAGAAGGATATTCGATGGTATTTCTATGCACCATGGAGGAACTATGGTTAGACCCACTTGAGAGAAGAAATATGCTAGCATATACACTACATGGAACATCAACGCACTAGTGGGTGGTCCACAAGGATAATCTTATAGGATGGAATGAAATTAGGATTTCTCTTTCCACTAGGTTCTTTAGGAGCAATGCACCTACTCAAATTTACACTTATCATGGTAATCAATCTATTGAGCACCATGTTTAGAACCGTGAGAGACTCGGAAAGAAGGGACGGAAAATTTACCACCTTCTCTTTGGGTACAAAATTTTTATTCCACTTTACAAGGTTGCATGCATGCTTGGTATGTCTATGTTGAAATCCATGGAGAGACTGGAAATTGGTAGGATTTAATTGTAGGAATGACCCATATGTTTGACTTCTTCTCTACCAAGCCTCTGGTGGAAGAAGCATTAAAAGTCATAAAGTACTTAACTATGGGAGATAATGCCAAGGTGAAGAACTCCTTTAGGATTTATCGATTAAGGAAACTCGGGAGTGCATTTTTTGAAGAGACAGAGGCCAATGCCACACTACTTTAGCATGCTTTCCTTGAGAAAGAAAAAGGTAAAATGGTCTACTTAGTGGATGATGAAGAAGTAGAAAATATAGATATAAACCATTCAATAGGTAGGTGTGAGGTGTTGGATAGTGTAGATAAGACCACACGTGCCTATCATGAACCTATGAAGATAAATAAGGTGAATATTGGATCAGATGTTGGGCCTAAGGAAGCCATAATTGGAGACTATTAGTCATACTACGTGGTGGAAAAAATCTTAGAGATACTTTGAGATTATTAGGACTTATTCCCTCGAGGGTACTATGAACTTAACAAAGTGCATGAATCATTAGGGGAGATGAGGATCAATCTTAAGGAGGGTGCATGTCTAGTTAGAAAGAGATCCTATAGGATGAACCACACCTTTTGTGAAAAGGTCAAAGAAGAGATTGAAAAAATGTTGAAGTCTTGGATTATCAAGCTCCTTGATGAGTCGAGAATGGGTTAGTCAATGGTGATCAATATCAAGAAGGATGAATGGATTAGGACCTGTATGGACTATAGGGAGTTGAATGCTTTGCATGTGTGACTAATCCCTTTCATATCTCATTCACTGAGGAAATGCTAGAATGCATTGCAGGGTGTGAAATCTATTCATTTACATATGGCTTCCCTGGGTATCATCAAGTTATGATTGCCCAAGAGGATAAGGAAAATACTAATTTTACTATTGAATGGGGTAGCTTTTCCTATATTGTGATGCCTTTTGGTTTGAAAAATGTGCCTGTTGTATTTTCATGCATAGTTGTTCAAGCATTCAAGGAGTTTATTCACAACTTCTTATAGGTTTATTTGGATGATTGGATGGTGTATGGATTAGTTAAGGATCATTGTGACAATGCATTTAATGTTTGAAAGATGTAGGTAGTTGAGTATGTCTTTGAACATCAAAAGTGCATATTTACTACACCATTTGGGATACTATTAGGACACATAATCTGCAAGTAAGGTTTGTTGGTTGATCGAGCTAAGGTTGCAGTCATTATAGGCCTAAAAAGAGCTACTAGTCGAGTGGGGTGCCTGATTTTTGGGTCATATAAGATATTACAGGAAGTTTATTAAAGGATATGCCAAATTTTCCACCTTTGTTAGAGGAGTTACTAAAAGGGAACGGTATGTTCTCTTTGGGAGAACCACAACAACACGCATTCAAGAAATTAAAGGAGAAACTTACTACCGCACCTATTTTGCATTTTCCTTCGTGGGATAAACAATTTCATGTACACATGGAGGCCTCTAGCTTTACCATTGGTGTAATATCAGCTCAGCCTGGAGAAGGTATTATAGATCATCCTATCTGTTTTGCTAGTAGAAAGCTAACTCCTGTAGAATAGAACTACATAACTACATAGTGTGAAACTTTATCAATGATTTATGTGATTCATAAATTCGAGACACTACTTGCTAGTTACACCATTTGTCTTTTATTTGGATCACATGACATTGAAATGTTTTGTAAAAAGCCCATTTTACAAGGGCGCATATGTAGATGGGTACTTTTATTTCAAGAATTTGATTTCACAGTTGTGGTAAAACCAGGGAAAAGTAATTCTAGACCAGACCATTTATCTAGAATATAGTTAGGAGAAGAAGCACATGCCATTGAAGATACCATGCCAGATGCACAGTTATATAGGTTACAATGAGCACCATTGGAATTAGAGGACATTTTTGTCTTTCTACGAATAGGCATGGCACTGAAGGAATAAAATCCTTAGAAAAGAAACAACTTGCTATACGCATGACACCCTATATGTTAATTAGTGGTGACTTGTACAAGTTAGGTCGGGATGAAGTATTGTGTTGTTGTGTACTAGAACATGAATGCATAGATATCATGAAGGAAGCTCATGGTGGTATTATAGGTGGACACTATGCAAGTAACGCCACTACGCGTAAGATTCTACTTGCTAGATTATGGTGGGAGACCCTATATAAAAATTGTAAGGATTATTATAAAGCTTTTGATCATTGTAAACATCTTGGAAAAACAGGACAATGAGATGATATGCCATTAATGCCTATTCCTAGTGTAGATCCATTTGATAAATGGGATATAGATTTTGTGGGTCCTATTTCACTAGTCACGCACATAACTGGATTGTGCTATATCATCACTTTCATAGACTATCTGACAAGGTGGGCAGAAGCACCACCTACAATGGAATGTACAACAACTACAACAACCATGTTTCTATGGGAAAATATCTTTACAAGGTATGGATTTCCTATAAGTTTGACTAGTGATAGGGGCGCCCATTTTCTTAATCTGACAATCAGAATTTTATTGGATGAATTCATGATTGCACACCATAAGACTACACCCTATCATCCTTAGGCTAATGGTACTACTGAGGCTTTCAACAAAATTTTGAGCCAGACATTAAAAAAAATATTTGATGTTGGAAGAAAGGATTGGGATGATAAAGTATCTCGCAATACTTTGGGCATATCGAAGCGATTAGTGTTTGGCACATAATTAGTTCTTCATATAGAATTCATGATACCTTCTTTACATATTATGTGCACTAGAGGTCTAGCTGATGAGAAAGCACTAGAAGAACGAATTAAAAAGTTAATCAAGTTGGATGAGAAATGATCCATAGCACGTTGGAACCAAAAATAAGAGAAGGCCGGGAAGAAAGCATGGCTTGACAAGCACATCAGGATAAAAAGCTTAAGATAGGATAGGTGGTGCTCCTTTATGATTCTAAATTTTTGTGCCATCCAGGTAAACTCAAAGAACATTGGTTGGGGCCATATGTTATCACTCACATACTTTAAACAGACACTTGTCAATTAGAGGCGCTTGATGGAAAAGCTGTTACCCAGATACTTCAACGGGAGTAGGTGGAAGCCCTACTATAAATAAGTCTTCTTGGTGTTTGTCATAAGGAAGTTTTTCCATTTAGATTATGTTTTCAATTCTATATTTCCTTAATGTGTTTCCTTCTTTGTTGATATTCTTTGTTAATTTAGTTTGTGTGTTTATGTAATAAAAGCATTTATGCGCTAAAAGCTAATTACTATTTGAATAATTTTTATCTGCAGAGTCACGCACATACCCTTAGTGTGGGGTAGGTTATTGATATCTAGGTACATGACTATTGAAAAATTTCCACATGAAAGGAACAAACTATTACGGGTGTTATTCAAAGTTCGATAATTGAATAGAAAAAAGAGATTGCTTCTGGAAATAAGGACCATAGATGGATATGAATGAAGAAACAAGTATAACGTGAGGTAAGAAGAGGCCATGGATGCTACTAAGGTAAAGTACGGTGGCAAGGTACTCAGTGCATGGAGGTGCGCTTAAGAGAAGTTTGTAGCTAGAAGTTAGGAAGGTGCACTAGTAGCTTGGCTTGGGCGTGAAGATGTACCACACGGAACAAATGAAAATGGTACATTAATGAGAGGATTATTGGTATATAGAGGAGAAATAAATGCACTAACTTTTTTAAATTCTATATAAGGATGGGATGCAATTTTATTTTTACCATTGTAATTGAGATAATTTGAAAAGGGATAAGTGCGAATAAGCCGAGAAATCATGTTGATGTGCGAAGAGTGTGAAACCAGAAGTGGAGAGAAGGTTTGTGCAGAGGAGAAGCTTGTGTTCCCATAAGTGAAGGGTTTGAGCAAAGCATACATGTTAAAAATGAGATAGGGCACATGATTTCCACTAGGGCATGGATATTTTAGCTAGGGTTCAACTTTCTCGATTAGAGAGGGAAGAAAAGAGATAGTTTTCAAATGGCACCGAAGAAAAGCACCCGTAGCGGGAGTAAAGGGAAGAAGAAATTTCTCCTGAGAGTAATTTCTCATAAATGCAGTATCCATAGGGCATGATTATGGGACAAGTATGGGATTCCCACATCCATCAATGTAAAATCAGTGATTACAACCATCAAACATCAGATAATAAGAAGGATCTCGATGTGTTATTGAGCACAAAAATGAACAAGTGTATAATAGAAGATATGCCAGTGTAAGACAACACTAGTGATAAGTTACTGAAGTAGAATGGAGTCTACCAGTTGTACGAGATGCAACACTTTTGGAAGTATGAACCATTATATCGATGGTTGATGAGTGGAGTCCATGAGGACTTATTCTACTTTGGTGGATGGAGTGTTAGAATCACAGCCTCTTGGATTTCAATAGTGAGAGGACGAAGGGCCTCAGGAGTGGATCTGAAGAGAGATTTGATTGATAAGGCTATAATCTTGGTGACAAGGAAGGAGATGGGTTATACCAAAGATCCTCATGGCATGGACATTGAAAAATTGAAAAAGTATCCAGTAGTCAAGTAGTTACACATCTTGTAACAAAGATAAATGACCAAGGAAGATGGTCACGGTAAAAAAAACATTGTGGATGCACATTCCAAAGAAGATGTATCAAGGAGTGGTCTACAATATCACGGGTCACATAAAAAATACAATCATTGAAGAAGCATGGATAGGTGAAAGACTAATTCATAAATGCAGTATCCATAGGGCATGATTATGGGACAAGAATGGGATTCCCATATCTCTCAATGTAAAATTAGTCATTACAACCATTGAACATCAGATAATAAGAAGGATCTCGATGTGTTATTGAGCACAAAAATGAACAAGTGTACAATAGAAGATATGCCGAGTGTAAGATGACACGATGAGAAGTTATTGAAGTAGAATGGAGTCTATCGGTTGTATGAGCTGTAATACTTTGGGAAGTATGAACCATTATATCGATGGTTGATGAGTGGAGTCCATGAGGACTTATTCTACTTTGGCGGACAAAGTGTTAGAATCACAGCTTCTTGGATTTCAACAATGAGAGGACTAAGGGCCTCAAGAGTGGATATTAAGAGAGATTCAATGATAAGGCTATAATATTTGAGATAAGGAAGGAGATGGGTTATACTAAAGGTCCACATGGCATGGACATTGAAAAATTGAAAAAGTACCCAGTAGCCTAGGTAGTTGCACATCTTGTAACAAAGCTAAATGACCAAGGAAGATGGTCACAAGTAAACACATTGTGGCTGCACATTGCAAAGAAGATGTCTCAAGGAGTGGTCTACAATATCATAGATCACATAAAAATACAATCATTGAAGAAGCACAGACAGGTGACAGAATAATTTTTGGTGTTGTTTTATTGTCTTTAGTGTTTATGGAGATTGGAGTTCCCGATGGGCCAAAGGAGAATATTTGGGAGTACCCCACAGAACATAAGTCACATGCAGAAAGATTTGGCAGGTACTTGTGTGATGGATCAATGAGTGGACCATTTAAGTGGAGGGTAGAGATATGGTATGATATACTTCATGTGGCATTTGAAGACGAGTGGCACATACCTAAGGAGTTTCCTATGGTGGTGGGTAAGGAAATACGGTTCGTAGTCTACCAACATTTTAGCATCACATGATTTGCAATGAAGGATAGGGCTTGGAGCCCATGGTTCAAACTATCATATTCCTTCATAGTAAGATATTTTTAGGCATCAGTTCACCATTTTTTAGATGCACATCACCTAACGTTCAATGCAGACAAGGTAGATTGTGACTACCACACTCTAAGAAAGAAATATGTATATCTAGGGCGGAATGCCTACATTGAGAGGATTATCTCAGATATTATAAGCATGAATCCTATAAGATTGGTAGTGTGGGACACCAAAGAAACACTTGTCTACCTTCAACTCAATCCCAAGCTGGAGAAAAATAAGTATGAGGAGAATGAGTTTGCACTCCCAGGGATGCCAAAAGGTAAGCATACAATGGAAAATGTTCCAACACCTAATCCCACGAAACAATTCAAGTAGATGATGAAGAAGAAGAGCGTGAAGATAGTGGTGGTTTGGAGAAGAGAGGTAGATGAAAACCTCCAAATAAGGAAGAAGCTGAGAACATGACTATTCCACCTCAACCACAAGAGGGAGATGATGATTACTTGGATGCAGTCCAAGGAGAGTGCCATTTCAAAAGGGTATTCATGAGAACAAGGACCCAAGGTTCTACTCCACAATTAGTGTGTAGATCACCTCGAATTTCTCTAAAGAAGGATACAAATGAGAAAATAAGAAGGAAATTCAAGCTAAATGAGGAGTTAGAAGAGTCTGAGGAGAGCACACCCAATTACCCTACACCTCTAGAGAATGTGGAAGAACCAAAAGATAAAGATATGAAGGATGGAGAGGAAGGAGAAAAAGAGGTAGATGAGACAGTGAAAAAAGCTACTCAAGGTACAACAAAACAAGCTCCAAATCTTGAAGTCCAAGTTCCTAAGGGGCCAAGATCAAAGAGAAAAGGTGGAGAGTATTTTCCACCAGTCATGGGATACACCAAGGACACGGGTAAAATTTTTCGCACTGTTTTCAAATAATAATGACACAAATGGAGTTGTTTTGGTGGGAGGTGATGGATGAGGATATGGAAACCATGTGCACAGGAAGCAACTATCATGGTTGATTTACACGTACATGGATGAACCATATTTTGATGTGTGTGAAGATTCATGTGTATCAAGGAGGTTGAAGAAGACACCTTAGGCCAAACACATAACAGTAAATCCTACTATTATGTTAGATGAACAAGTGAGAAATGCTTTGGTAAAGGTCTCAATAGAGGTGGCACGATGAAATATGGATAAGGATGCAACAATTAGGGCACTAAGGGAGGAGATAAAGACTAAGGATGTAAAAATAGTGCACCTAAAGAAAGAAAAAGACTTGGCACTAGAAGAAAAATGTTGTTTTCATCAGCATGGCAGAGGAAGTTGGGGACAATATCATGAAAGCAAAGCCACACTTAGAGAAAAAGGTACCTAAAACATTTCCTTCAGAAATGCATTATGTAATTACCTTGGTGGACTTAGTGCTTGAATATGAACCTTTGTGCATGCGAACCAAAATATCCAAAGCAGAAGCGAGTGCGAAAAGGCTTCGATGATGAGAAATATTGCATCATATGAGGGGTTACTTCATAATTTTCACATGGAACTAAAGAAAGTAGATCAAGTTCTAAATATTTGTATAACCCTAGAATCTGTTATAAGAACTAGGACCATTTTGGAAGACAATGAAGTCCTAAAGGCCATGAAAGAAGAGACCTTAGGCCACACAGAATTATTAGAAGTTATCAAGAAGAAGTGAGAGGCCCTCAAAACAACTCAACAAACACATAAGGAAAGGCTGGATGAGCTTGGGAAACTCATCGTACAAAAGATGGAATTACTAGAAGGAAGAATGATTGCCATGTCCAACATTGTGTTGGTCTTGTAGAATGAGAAAGGAGAGATTGCAAAAGATGAGTTAGAGTCAATTATAGTGGATATCCCAGAAAAGGAAGAAGTTGTACTCAATGATTGGAAAAATATAGAGGTGGAAATAAAACAAGAATATCCGAATTGTTTCTTCACATTGAAGCGAGAAGCTGCTTTGTAGGGTAAAGACATTCTTCTATTCATAAAAATGCTTTCTATTATTCTATTCATATTTTTTATTCATTTTGGGTGACAACAATTTTTAGGTGTGCAATGCATCTAGTGTGGGGTAATGTTGGTCAGTCAAAATATAGCACTTAGCAAAGGACATACAAAAGGTTTGCATAGAAGAGCGAGAGCACATTCAAAGGCATGGAAGTATTGAGAAGGAATTTTGCATGTAGGATAGAGACAAATTCGGGACTTAGCCATTTTCACAATGAGGATCTATTTTTTTGAGAAAGCGTGCAAAGCACACAAACCAGATTAGAGACTTACGTGAAACACATTGGTTATTTTTGGAGGATCGACTATGAAGCACTTTGCATGGATATAGGCTAAGAATAGATTTACTATTGATAGTTAACTAGAAGAATTATATTGTTAGCGCACTTGCATGTGTGGCTATTTTTGTAACGGCACGTGGCTAATAATAACATGTGACCTATTTTGGGATTAGATAAGTGGTGAAGGAAAGACCCCATCCTTATAAATATGTAGTGAACTATGTAGCATAGAGTGTGTGAGAATTGAGTTATTGTGAGGTTATGCTACCAAATATGATGCACACATAGACTATGGTATTATCTATTGTAATAAGCTTCTGTGTATTACTAAATTTAATATAATGGAGGTTATTGACTGAATCAAGGTGTTGATCATGGTTATAGTTTATTACTATATGAATGTTCTCATTATGATTATTGTCTGATTCATGATACTTTAAGATCTAGATCTGAATATTTAATATAGACTGAAATATTAGACATATATCTGAATGCATTAATTCTTCATCATGCTAACATCCTACAATAGCAACCCTAAAGAGCAGCCCGTACCTTTTCACATTTCGGGTGAACGCTCGGTCTAGGATAAGTGATGTGCCAATGCACTGGATTTTATTGGTGAATTCTAGGCTACATCATGCCTGATTATGGGGTTGTGAAAAGGGAAAAACCATTTATATTCTTGTGCAATGTTATTTTATACAAGAAGCAATGCCCTGGATGTTGAATCCATATTAGGATTGTATGGTTGAAATGATTTAGTAGCTAGGAGTTGTCCTTGATTTTGATTTTGATTTACATCTTGAGTTGGAGGTCTATTTGGTTGATATGGAGGCCTATTGGGTTGGGTTTGAGGCTGATAAGGCCTAAAATTTTGGGCTTACTACCTCTTGATGGTTACCAACTCATTTCCTAAATCTTACAGTTTCTTTATGACATCCTAGAGTTCCTTGGAAGTGCTAGAAGAAGTGAGGCCTTGCTGGAACTTTGATTTTCAGGGGTTAGAATAGGATTTAATTTAGGTGTTTGGCTAGAACTAGGGGTTCCCCATTTCTAGATAAAGAGGCATAGGTGGCCTTGGTGTAATTTTACCAGCTTTGATTAAGTAATTGTCAGCCCTTATAGCTATGGCATAATCTCCCAAAACATTTCCCTCTCATAGGAAGGAAGTAGAGGAAAACACCTTCCACCATTGGTCTCACGGGAATTGGAATCTTATCCCATGTCTGTTGGAATCTGAAGTGAAAATTAGTCATCTATTCATTTGGAGTGTTATTGATTGTAGTTGGCTGCTCTAAAAGAGACAAGTTGTTTGCTCTTTCTCCAAACTTGTTGTAGAATCCTGAACATAGTTCATTCCAGTTATTGATTGACCCAGTCATTAGGATTCTAAACCATTGCAGATATTTTTCTTTAAGAGAAGAGGTAAGTAGTCTAACTGTAATATATATCTCATTAATCTCATGAATGGCACTGGACATTCGCAATGTCTTGAATATGATCAATGGGGTTTTATGATTCTCTCAAGTGATGCGGGAATGTTCTTCAATCTTGCCACCTTTGGAATAGGATTCTATGAATTGAGGGAAAGTGGATTGATACCCGTGAACTTGAAAAATGGATTTAGTGGTTGTTGAGCCATTTTGATTGGCCTAATAACCTAGTTTCTTTGAATAAAATATCTATTAGGTGGAGGTGTTGACAAAGTTCTATTTGGTGGAGATAAATATATCTTAACTCTTCTACCTCTCCTTCCTCTTCTTGGAGATAGTTGTAAATACTTAAAAATACCTTCTTCCTTTATTCTTGACCTATTTTGGATTCTTCACATGAATTTGAGAAATATGGGCTTCTATAACCACCGAGTTGTGATCCGGGTTTCACCAAATGTGTCGAGAATGAGCCTCTAAAGGCTTGGGTTTTACCAAGACAAACATCCGATCCTTATAAAATGGAAACATTAACTTTGAAGGGCTTGAAACTTGATTTCGAGAGTTGGAACTTATCTTGTAGCTTCCAATCCCTAAAATACACAGGGAAAAACTTAGCTCATGTAATGTAACCTTTGAAACCTGAAGCTGTAATTTTCTAAACTTAAGATCATTTTTACAATCCACAACCCCGATATTCCCTATTTTGGAACTCGGGAATTTTTTTACACACATGAAATACTTTGAAATACCATTTTCAGAAGTAGGGGTATGCAATGAAACCTTTGAAACTTGAAATTTAAGGATTGGGTCTTGTTTGGTGTTTTGAAATCTTGAACTCTGATTTAGTTTGAAAATACCTTCCAAAAGATGTGAAATATATGACTTTAAGGAGTCCCATCTCGGCATGCCAATAGTGTTATCAATGAATCACAACACCCTCTAATTTTGTGTCATGTGTGTGTGAGGTGATCATCATGATTGTGCAACATGTAGTTATTTCAAGGTGTCGGACCTTACAAATGAAACAAATCTCTATAGAAATTTGGTTCTTCTTCCTAAACTAGTGCAACAACTACTCCTAAATGTAAAAAGTCACTTAACTTAGCCTATCCTAACACTTCTAAGTAGAGAGAGGAGAGAGAGAGAGAGAGAGAGAGAGACTGCGCATGAAAGAAGGTAAATCCTACACTAAAGGGGATGATACACCAAGAAAAAGAGTGTTTGGGACACTCTCGGGGGTGAAAATGAAGGAAAATGGAGATACGAAGGGTGTGGGAATGTCGTATTCTACAAACACACATTTACACTATCATTCCCATTAAACACAATCATTTAAATCTTGCAAGAAACCATTAAAATGCACATAATACCTTTAAATATAATGAAGAGACTAGAAATTGCAATAACATAAAAATAAGTGTTGGACAAGTAACCAAAAATGTGATTTTTGTTTCAAGAGTTGATACAACTCATTACAATGGAGGAAAGAGGCATATATTCCTTGAAATTTTTTTAAAATATAGGATTGAGCTCACAGTTCACCTGTAATGGCTTGCAAAAATGGGAGAGGCAAAAATGGAGAATAAGCTGAGAAAAACACAGTAAAAATGCTCCTTTTACAATATATAGGAAGGAGGAGATGAGAGAGAAACTAAAAATTAGAATTCATGCTTGAGATACCCACAAAAATCATCATTGCACCTACAAGAGGAATGGGGAAGCTTACAAATCCCATGCTTCCATGTACTCTACCTTGTGGAAGAATAAATTTTAACCTATACCTCCATTTACTCCATTTCAGTACAGGCATGGCCTCAATGTCCTAGAGATTAATCATCATTTTCTTCTTACATAACCCACTAATATTCAATTTTTCAATCATTTCATGTCATAAGACTCTTAAATATATTTCCATCGATAAAAACATTGTGCAATTATTATGAGTTTGGAGGAATTTATGTCGGTTTTGTGTGGGATCCTATTTTAGTCCTCCCACCAACCACCAAGCTACTCAATTAACTCACCACTAACTCCCCATTCAACTCAAAAATCAACCATGCATGGTGGGTTCAAATCCCACTTGGCATAATACATATGACTCATTCGACATGCATTGTGTTAGCTTATTCCCACACCCACCTCTGAGTTAACTCGATTGAGTATGTCGGATGTGGAAACCACATCACACCCAACACTTCTCGTCGATGTGTTTCATGCTCTTACAAATCCGATGTGTAACCTCGAATCATGGGCCCAACACACACTTTTGATGCCACGTTGAGTCACCAAAGCAGTGTGGTCCCCAAGTGACTCATCCCATGATTTGTGGAGGTGGAACACAGTGCTTGCATTGCGTCTACTAGCTAGCTCGCCACATTTCCCATGTTCATACACCCCCATTTCCACTCTCGACATGCCTCAACTTATCGACGGGCTCTCCAATTTGGCTTAGTGAACCAAACTACCCTAACCTAGAGTTTCTCGTCCCCTGGCCGACATGAGATTTCTTTGATGAGCTCAACTCTAATCCAAAACCTTGGCCAAATTTCCTCGCGAGTTATTCCTTCATCGCGCCAACCGATCCAATTGTGAGCTCCCTGATCTCACATCCTTTGCACCCTTCACCAATGTGACAACAAAATGATATCCTTGTAACTCAACCATCCAAGCTCTCAAAGTGAGATACATTTAACTTTCCCAAGAGCTCGACTAAGTTGGTTGGCGTCTTAATCACTCTTTGACCTCTCCATAAATTTTGACTTGATTTTTGAAACATTTTGGAACATTCTTAGACCTATAGGAATACGAAGGTGAAAATGAGATTCCTTGAGGAATTTTTTTTTCTTTTCCATTTTCACACATTTTTGGTTGAGTGTGGGTCCATCGGAACTCATTTTCATTCCTAGACTAAATCTTGACCCCATGAAAACCAAGAAGAGGAAACAATGTTACGAATGATTCCACACCTTCCTAGAACACACGCAAATCATTCCAAAACATGGAATTATACCTGTAAACCTCAAATTCACGCCTTGAGGCCCCATTTGATTCCTAAGTCCAATTCTTTCTCTATTTTCCATTCTTTCTTGAGGGTAAAATTGATAACAATACTCGAGACAAATGTATTGCGCTTTATTACGGGAATAAAAATATTTATATTTTATCTCATGGAATGAAATTACCAATTAAACTTAGTGTTAATTGTGATTGTTGTTTCATGAAGCTTGTATAGTTGTGTGTATATTTTCTATTGTATTCTAATTGAACTAGATGTATTGCAACTTATGGATTGATGGAATCTGTAAAAATGCCATTAACAAAAATCCTCCCTCATTTCCCACTATTTATCTGAAATTTTCTCCTCTCCACCTCATATATTTCTCCCTCGCTCACTTGTAGTTACAATTAGAATAAGGTTTTTATGCACTTTCCTAGTCTATTAGCACCCTTAAGAGTTATAAGTAGTATACATAATTCATAATTCAATAAATAGGATCTTCCCCATCTTGAAGTGGAGGGATTCAATCCCATGGTCGTTCTGAAACCCATATTTTTTCCTTGAAAAATTATTTTTCCAATAACTTTGTCGAATAATGATGGCTAGGAAAACCTTCTATGGGTTTAACAACATAGTTATTCGTAGCTCACTTCCTAAGAAATGGCTAGTGTTATTTATGTGTCTTCTTGAAGAAGCACACTTTTGGACCTAATATTTTTATGTTAAGAAATGAAGTTGAATTATATGTTCTAAAAGAGGTAATCAAAACAAAATATAGAATTCTATCATTGGAATGGATCCTAGAATGAAATGAACCTCATCTATAATGTGGGATTATGTCTCATAAGGTTATTTACCATGTTTCTACAAATGAATTACTTCTTTAGTGACAAAACACAATGTATACAAAAGTAAAACTGTAAACCATGTGTTTTTTGGATTTATAAAAACATAAGTGTTGGTGTTTATGTGTCTTTTGATTAGTGATATTGTTTTAGGTTTGCATTATATAATAGAAACAACAAAAAAGTACTAGTTTTTCCATGACATTTTTAGTTTTGAAATTACAGGCATTATAGTAACAAGTATATACATGTAAAAGAGATCAAAGTGAAACACATGCCTATCTACATTGTACATGAACTTTATTATTTACATTAATTGAAGAAATGCTTCTTGATTACTTCCATTGATAGGAAAATCTATAACTTCACCATGTGGATACCTCAAAAATTAAGTATTTTCTCCAATGTGTATATTTATTAAATATGGTCCTATCCACAATATATTAATATTTATATGTTTTCCTTTGTCTTCATGCATATTATCCCCAGTGGTAAAAAATCATTCAACTCAAATTCCTTAGAAGAATATTTCTTGTCAAATATACTCTTCATTTTAATCTTAAACTTCACCTATATTTCTTGTGATTTCCTTCTACCTTCACCCAAATCAATGATTTTATTAATCATCTTTGCATATTGGTAGACATCTTCATTATTCACTTCTTGCAACATTCAGAAAGTGGGGAGATCTTAATTTTTAGGAAAAGTATCATTCATACCATAAACCAATTCATAATTAATCTTGCATGTAGCTTTCTTTGGAGTGATTTTTTCTATCCAAATATAAAACCTTAACATTTATTCCCACTTCCTTCTATTCAACTCTAGATTCCTTCTAACAATTATGATCATTCTTTTATTATTGGACTCAACTTGGCCATTTCCATATGGGTAGCACTTGGAAAGGTAATTCATATTAATCTTCAACTAATCACACATTTTTAGAAGAGGGATATCCATAAAACACATAGAATTATCATCCATAATTTTGTGAGGCACCCTAAACATGATGATTATATTAGTTTACAAGAAATCTATTACCACTTTGTGAGTTGTATTATTTTTGGGAAAACCTCAACCCATTTTGTGACATAATCAAAGTGACAACTGAAACCCATATGTGACCATATCTATATAGATCACTAATTTCCACAATAAAATCTAGAGCTTATGTAATAACTAGAATAAGGGTAAGATATTTATACTCATTTAACCTTCTAGTAAAACATTGACATGGATGACATTTCCAAACCACCTTAGAAAAATATATGAACCATGTAGGCAATTGATAGATAGCTTTGATGATCTTGTCAGAAGTATTATTTGTTGTGTGATTCCCTCCACATAACCCACAGTGGAAATGTATAATCAAATTTATATATTGTTCTTAACTCACACATCTTATGAGAATACCCCTCGATTTATCCAAGCTAATCCTTTTTAATTAGGATATACTTTTTGGCAACCAATCTAAGAGAACTATAATATCTTATCTAAATTATGGGGAAATTCAAATGTCTCAAGTAATAAATAATGTCCTTATACCAATCTTATTCATACAACTCATCCCAAACTCATTTAATTCTTCCATATTTTACATTGGCCTTAGAAGAAACTAAGTTTGATTGTGTCATCAACATGGCCAATCAATTTCCTCTTAGAAGATTTGTAAAATTTACCTCAATGTATTTGTATTGTAATTTATTCACCCATTTTCACCTCTTCATTGAAGTTTCCAGCTTACTCAAGATGTCTTTAACTATAGGATGACACATATAGTCTGATATTTGAGATAGAAATGTAGGATCGTAAATATTATATTTCTTTTCTTAGAGCATAAGAGTATTTTACAATAAGAGTATAATTTATCTTGACATGATGTGATTATTTTCTAGAAAAATATATGGGTTATTCATTCCCATCATTATTATTTTGTAACAAGATAATGGCTACTATATGAGGGGAAGAAAAGTATAATATTTTAAAATCCTTACTAAAATATAGGTTATGCAAGTATATGTTCTTTTGAAGAGCCTCCTTCACAATATAAAATGAAATTTCTACTAGACCAGTCCATTGAATCACTTGGTTACTCTTTAGCATTTGGTGATAGGGATGGTGAGATTGGAAAAAGTAGAAAAAAGTAACAAAGTTGATCTTCCCAAAAAATGACTGCACTCCCTTCTTTGAATGTGGAATAGGAATTCCATAAATGGATTTTACCCATTGGATTAATCATTACACCCTTATTGGACACAATATTACAAATAAATTTATGTCTCTCCGCTCCAAAGGTGTACTTCTTAAGATTGAGAAAAATTACAAACTCCCTACACTTTTGAAAAACCTTATCTAAATGTCCCTCATGGTAATCTCTCTTGTTGGAAAACATATTTATATCATCTTGACAAAATACCATGATCTCACTAATTATATTATCAAATTCATGATCCATTTCCCTCTAAGACATGGATCCAACATTGATGAGACCAAGTGACATGCATATATACACATAAGTTCCTGAAGGAGTTGTAGATGAAGTTTTAAACCTTTAAAATTATCTTACCACAATCTAATTATAACATAAGAATAAATCTAACATTGACATTGGTTTTGATCTAATGAACTTTTGTAAAAGATGATCCATGTTAGGTAATGGATAGTTATATTTTAAAGGAATTTTATTTAAAATTCTAAAATCCACACACAACATGATATATCGATTATTTTTTCTCACTTTGGAACTAAATTATCAACCCATGAGGAGAACTACATAGGCTAAATGATTCTACATTCCTTTAATATTCTCAGTTCAATATCCATTTTTGCCAAATTTAGATTAATGGATCTTTGTTTCTTCTGAAACATTTTTGCATCAGGAAGGAAATAGGCGCATGCTAAAACATTCTTCTATATAAGATTTTAACTCATCATAATACCATGCCATACAATCTATTTACTTTCTTAACATTTTTATCATATATTTATTCTCATCTTCCTTCGTTCCCTTTTGAATAAACATAGGCTTGATAAATATAGTAGTACCCTTATTAAATTCCATTTATCATGTATTTTTGGGGTCTTTCATTAGTTTATCCTATCAAGAATGCCAAAATATATTTCTAGTGCTACCAATCCTCTTGGTATTTTATTTGTTTTCAACTAAATCCCATCTTATCCCAAGAAAACTATTTCCCTTTTTTATTTTCAACAAATGGTTCTAAATCTATGCGATGATCTTTAAACTCATTTGTGTTATTTATAAATCTCATCATTTGATTTTTCGTCCTAAAATAGTTAACGATGGTTGACATTGTCGAGAATATATGGACTCACCAATACCTCAAGATAATATATATAAAAATGGGAAGTAACTTGATTTTGATAGAGAGAAGCATAAATAACATGTTGATCTATAAAAACATTTAATGATTTATCCACCCGTGTGATGTTGAGTGAACTAAAAACTTTATTGAGTCAAAAATAGAATTCCTGTAATATTTTAGTCTTTCATTCTTTTCTACATATAATTTTATCATCTATTATATAATTAAATCATAATATCCTTGAAAATAATGTCATTGATATTGAACTTGGAGGCCATTTTTAAACTAAACAATAAATCCTCATACTCATCCACATTATTTATAGAGTCAAAATCTAACTTGGATACAAACTTGAATGTATTTCCTTGTGGGTAATATAATATAATTCCATCCAAATACCCTTCCTTTGAGCATGATCCATAAAAATATAGTCCATACATCATCAAAATCAACATTTCTAACCTATGGGAAACAACTGATGTAAATATAGTTTTCAATAAAGTAAGTTTTTCCCATAAAATTCTCAACATCCACATCAATGTATAATAACTCATTTGAATATATTTTTGGATCTTAAATTAAATGTGGCATATTTTTCTCTGTAGATATTAACTTGTTCTCCCTCAAGTGGGATAGTGGAAAAATACATCCATTTGAATATACTCCCAATTGAACTAGCCCACTTATGTGATGGCAACATATTGCACTTATGAGGAAGTCAACCACTACAAAATCCATCGTAAAAACTCCCTATGGTAGGCTACAAGATAAACTACAATCCCCCAACACATGCTACCATATGCACCTCTCCATAATTCATGGCATAACACCTTCCATATACAGTTGAAATCCTTATTCCTAATTCATTCATAAGCTTGGTAGTGGAATTATATTATAAGAGGCCCATGATTTTAACTTGTAGTTATGTAATAGTCACCCATTCACAAAAATACAGTATAGAATGGATCCACATATATATGACTCTCAATAAGTGATGTTTCCAAATATATTTTAGGTACTTCCTCAATATATTCACTTAATTATTTGGCATTGGTGGAAAAGGTGGGTAAAGGAGTAGAGTTTTGGGCACCTAGGAAGAAAATACTCTATTTTTGTGTTCAAGTATGGATAATGGTTCAACTAATAGGATTTTAATATTGAACTATTTAAGGATAGGATTCATAACACATGCATTATACTTAGGCATGGGTGATCTTGAGTGAAAATGTTTGGTATTAACATTAGGGACACATGAGTTGAGAGCTTGTGTAAAGTAATGTCCCAAATAAAAGGTGGATCTGAAATACTTCTACTTGGGTTGGTAGAATAAATTTCTACCCTTTGTATCTTATTTTCAATAGGATTCTTGGAATAAGAATTCACTTTATCCACACTAGCAAGAATAGGAGTCTTACCTTTAAACTATAAAACAAAGCTTCTTTATTTAGTAGGTTGTGGTGGAATTATATTCTTCTCTGAAATAACAACCATATTCTTAACCACAACATCATTCTTATTATCCTTCTTCTTGGGTGGACATTCCTTTTGATTCTCTTTTACACTTGAATACTTCTTATTTCTCAAGTTATAATCACTTTTCACCTAATATTTTTCAGCATTAATGAGAGTTAAACTATCTTCCTCGGATGGTCTCCCACCATTGTATTTTGTAATCATTTGAGAACATAAGTATTCAAATAAATGTACTAAAACTTCATAAGTTTATTTTACATTAATTGATTCATCGCCCGATAAAAATTATAAACATATTCCAAACTCTCATGATGACTATTAATATTACCAACGTAAGCACTAATTGTAGAAACTAGACAAAACGGACGGGTGTAAACATTCTTCACACCAAGTATATTATTCAATCTAATTTATTGTTGTAGGAGAATCATCTAGGAAGATAATGCAAGTCAAATTTGTATCTATCTCCATGTTTTGAATCATTTAGGATAGGTGTGAATGAGACAAAAGTGATGAAATTCAAATTTAAATTCAAATTGAACTTTCTCACTAAAACTCTATTTTGAATTATTAACTAGTGTAACCTCCACTTTTAACAAATTTTGGTCATGTTTGTAGTTTTTATTCATCTAGGCATAGTTAAAAATGTATAATACAATTTTTGAGTCATTAGTCAAGAGTATACAAAATATTGTACATGTTTTTGTTATGTAAACTATGTTTCAATCATGTTAACCTGAGTATTAGGCATAGTTAAGTATACTTTGGTGTGTAACCTCATAAAATGTAGTTAGGGGATGAGGAATTGTTGAATTTTATCATGAGAAAGATGAGAAAATGTGATTTTACATGGTAGAAAAACTTTCTTCGTTGATAATGTATACATGGAAGGATGTGTACAGGGTTTTTGTATACAATTTGTGAAGAAAAAACAATTTGTAATCAATATACTATAGGTTTCCAAGTTGAAAATATAATCATATGTTGTGGACATAATGTTACATATATTTAATAACCACTTGGATGATTTAATAAATAAATTTTTATATATATGAAGAGTTTTGTACTATGTGTAAGAGTATTTTATACCCTATCGACTAGTAAATTTTCTTTTACAAGCATTGTGAGTGAGTTTTAAGGTTAAAACTAGTTCCTACACGTGTGGGAGGTCCATATAGAACCTGTAATCAATTTTGAAGCTTTGAAATTGATTTTTTTTGGAGACCGTAAGATCTTCCCTCTCGGGGTTGTGCAAACCCTACATAGGGTTTTACACATACTTTTTGCTTGCAAGAGTTTTAAAACTTTCCAAAGGCTAGATTTGTTGTTGTATATCCTACTAAACTTTATCCATCTAATTTTGGGTGTTAGAGTCTCTTGTCACGTGAAAATTCCAAGTTTAAATAAAAAATCAATTTTAGAGGCCTATGAGACCTACTTAGAGTCTTGACACGTTATTTGAAGGGTCTATATTGGATTGTAGGGTTTGAAATTTAGTATGGAGTTATAACTCAGTAAAGGATATCTAGAAAGGTACTTACTTTCTCTTGAGTCTTCATGATTCATTCATAACTATAATAATTTTATGAAATTAGGGCTAGTAGATCCTCGCTTGTGAGTTGAATATATATGAATTTTTAGAAAACTTTAAATCCATATACAACAACTAATATTAGAGCAAGTTTGGCATCTAGAATTGACTTGATAGAAGGTGAAATTATTTTAAGGAAAGAGAGGATTGGATTTTTTTAGTAAGTTGTAATGTGAAGTTAGAATACCACCAAGAAGAGTACCTATAGGAGGTGTCGAGATGGGGGATTATATTCTCGAGGAAATAAGAAACATGAGGTTAAGTTTTTATGTTAGGTTCGTAGTAGTAGAGGAAAATTAGATAAGGGAGTTGTCATCTAGGGTGTGAGTGGTAGAGAGTAAGAACCACAAGATGTTCAAGTACAAGGAGAGACTAAAGAGCACAAAGAATGAGAAATAGATAGATTTCTCAAAGTAATAATGGGACAAGGATCCAAAATAAAATTATATATTCCTACATATGTAGGTAGTCTTTACGGAGATGAAATCATTGAATGGATTATAGTAGTAGAAAAAAATTGAGTATGGGGATGTTCTAAAGAAAAAAAGGTGAAATTTTCTTTTACAAGGCTAAAAGGACATGCAACACTTTGGTGAGATTTCATACAAGATGAGAGGATAAAGAAAGGCAAGAGGAGAATTAAATCATGGGATAGGATGGTACCAAAACTCAAATATTTTTTTCCTAGTGGCTATCAAATCAAAATGTTCAAGAAGTTACAAAATTTGAAACAAAAAAAGATGAGTGTCAAAGAGTATACAAAATAATTTTATAAATTGACATTCAAGTCCGGTCATGTAAAAGAGGATATGGATAAGATGCATATGTATCTAATTGGGTTAAGATATAATATTTAAGATGAACTTAACTTAGTAATCCCAAGGACCATAAAAGAGTGATATCAGTTTTCTCTAAAGGCAGAAGACAAGATGAGTAGGAATAAATTGCATAAAAATAGAGCTAAGGGTAGAAATTTGAGAGGCAGAGAACAACAATGAGGAAGAAGTTCAATCCAAAAATCAAATTCAGAACTATGTACTTCCAAAGAACAATAATCTACATAAAGAGGTAGATCCGGAGGAATGATACCTTACTTCAGAGGAGGATATACATAAAGAGGTAGAGTATTTATAGGTAAATGCTTCAAGTGTAATAAATTTGTAGGTCATAGGTTTTGGGAATTTCCAGAGGAGCCTCAAGTAAGCATCTCAAGAACTGAAAGTAGAAATCAAGTAGTCCAAGTAGAGGAGGAAAGTGTAGGATATCCATCTCATGTGGAGGAGCCTGAAGTTGGGGAGTCTTTATTGATGAGAAGAATGCTGATCAAACAACCTAAAGACAAAGAACATGTTCAAAGAAATACTTTATTCAAGACCACATGTAAATCCCAAGGTAAATGTTATAAAATGGTTATTGATTCAAGTAGCACTAATAATACATTTTTAATTTAAATGGTAGATAAGCTTGGATTAAAAATAATTCCACATCTAAACCCATATAAAGCTTCATGGCTTCAGAAAGTACAAGTACTGGTGAAATAATAGTGTTGGGTAGACTTTAAAATTTGTAGTTATAAGGTTCATGTACTTTGCGATGTAATAAAAATAAATGTGTATCATACGCTCTTAGTAAGGCCTTGAAAATATGAGAGGAAAACCAGTCATGATGGAAGAAGAAATGTTTATACCTTATAAAAGGATGACATAATTCATACATTGTTGCCTTTGAAAGAAGAAGGAAATAGATAAAAAACTAGTCCAAGTGTCATGTTGATAAGTGAAAATGAATTATTAAATGTAATAAAAGAGGAAGATATTGGTTTTAGATTGATAGTTAATCATATGACTGTAGTAACAACTACTAAGATGGATGCTTTACCTCAAGAACTACAAACATTGTTTTGAGAATATGATGATATAGTAGTGGATGATTTAACCAAGGACATACCACCTATTAGGAGTATTAGTCATCATATTGACTTCATATCAAGTAAAATTTTCTTGAACAAAGATGCTTACTAATTTACACCTCAATAAAATGCATAGATTAATAAGTAGGTACAATAAATTCAAGATAAATGTTTGATAAACGAAATCATAATCTCATGTGTAATACCGGTTGAATTTGTGCCAAAAAATAAGGGATTAGAGGATGTGTCTTGAATCAAGATAAATAAATAATATTACAATTAGGTACAAATTTCATCTTCCAAGAATAGATGATTTAATGGATTATTTGTGTGAATTTTTTTTTTTCTAAGGTTTATTTCAAGAGTAGGTATCATAGAATAAGGATAAAGGAAGGATAGGAAGGAGAAAATGACTTTAAGACTAATAAGTGGTTATACGAATGCTTGTTATGCCATTTAACCTCACCAATGATCCAATCACGTTTATAAGGCTCATGAATGAAGTATTAAATCCTTTCATAATAAAAATTTTAATTTTTTATTTGGATGAAATACTAGTTTATATCTCAAGCAAGGAAGAGAATCTTTAACATCTTATAATGGTAATGCAAAGACTGTAAGAGGATATGTTATTGATTAACCTTAAGAAATGATTGCTAATGAATAAAAATCTATTCTAGCTTAGTTTTGTGATCTCTCAAGGTGGATTAAATATGGATAAGGAAAAATAAAATCTATAGGTGATTGGCCAACTCCCAAAATAGTTTCTAAGGTGATAATTTTCCCTGGTTTAGCCATGTTCTATAAGAAATTTATTAGAAACTTTAGTGGATTTTTTTGTACCAATCATAGATACTATAAGAGTGGATAAAAGAAACTTTGTGTGGATTTATTTTGTTAATAGAAATATTCAGTTATTAAAGGAAAAAATGAGCGAACAACCTATACTAACACTTCCTAATTTTAATAAGATTTTCCAATTTGAATGTGGTGCAAGTGGGGTAGCCATTGGAATTATCTTAAGTCAAGAAGGAATAATTGTTGCATACTTTAGTGAGAAGCCAAATGAATAAAAAAGTTACTCTTCTTATGATATTGATTTTTATATTATGGTAAAATATTTAAGAAAGTAGTGGCACTATTTAATTCCTAAAGAGTTAATTATTTTCACTTTGATAATCATACATTTGAGTTCATAACCAATTAGCCTAAATTGATTCAAATACATATGAAGTAGATGAAGTACTTATATATTTTAATTTTTTATCTTAAGCACATGAAAGTACAAACCAATAAGGTAGCATATGATTTTAGTAGGAGATCCTTACTCATAAGATAAATTCAAATAGAGAGGTGATGAATAGAGTCTCTC
This sequence comes from Taxus wallichiana var. yunnanensis, assembly GCA_018340775.1. Taxonomy (NCBI): domain Eukaryota; kingdom Viridiplantae; phylum Streptophyta; class Pinopsida; order Cupressales; family Taxaceae; genus Taxus; species Taxus wallichiana. The sequence continues at coordinate 370,501,590 of CM031236.1, forward strand.
AAGGACTTGTATGATACATTTTGATTTCCAAGAAGTATATGAGGAATTTAAGTACCAAACCACTACAAATAGATATCCTTGGATGGATTATATGCTACAAGATCAAATTATTTGTAAAGGAACTTGTTTATGTGTACCAATGAGTTCCATAAGAGAAAATTAGATAAGAGAAAATCATTGTGGTAGTCTTACAGGTCATTTTGTCCTAGATAAGACTTTATCACAGCAAAGTGCTCATAATCTTTGACCTAAAATGCAATCAGATGTGAGGACGTTTTTAGAAAGGTGGAAAGTGTGTCAGTATTCCAAAGGAATGAGTAAAAATACATGTCTCTATCAGCCTTTAATAATACCAAACAGACCTTGGGAATCCATAAGTATGGATTTTGTGTTAGTTCTACCTACGACTCAAAGAGGACATGGATAAATATTTGTTATAGTAGATAGATTTTCGAAAATGGATCATTTTATATCATACAAAATAATGAATTATACTACTCACATTTCTATTTTTTCCTTCAAAGAGGTTGTCAAATTACATGGCATTCCATTAAGCATTATTTGAGAAAGAGGCACTAATGCTATGGGATACTTTTAGAGGACCCATGGAGGAAATTATGCAATAATTTGAATTTCATTTCATCCTACCACCCTCATGCTGATTTAAAAACCCAGTTGATCAATAGTAGATTAGGAAATTTTGTAATATTTTTGACAAAGGACCATCCTAAATAGTGGGATCTAATTTTTCCATAGGAATAGTTTACTTATAGTGATTCTCCTCATAAGAGGGCAAGTATGATTTTTTTTTCAAATTTTATATGGTACAAACCCAAGAGGTTTTTAGGAGTTGATATATTTAGGAAAAATGGAGAATAGAAGTATTGAGGGAGAGGAGTTTCTCATATCTATGCAAAAGGTGCATGAGAAAGTGAAGAAGTAATTAGAAACAAAAGTGAATAAATATAAAAAAAAAAATGTATGTAATACCTGTTGTTTTATCAGTTGTGCTTTGATTTTTGTGTTGGTTGACATACATTGACAATGAAATTACATTTTTCTTAATGATCCTTGTTGGGATTTGTATGTGAATGCTTTTATAAGACAATATTATTTTATTTCAATGATTTGGCATACTTGCATATCTTGGCTATTAGAATTTGTACTTTATGGTGTACTTGATTTGATAAATTTGTGGACTATGATCATATTTTTGTTAATTTATTACCTTGGTTTGATGATCATTTTGGTAAGTATAGTAACTCCGGCATTTGGATAATGTGATCCAGAGATAGGAGTTGAAAAGTGCAATGTTTAAAAAGGCAAGATTTACCATTTTTACTATTTTACTACTTTCTATTAGTGCAACATTAGTCAGACAAGGCCTGGTCTAATATGTTGCAAGATATATTAGATTGTTATGAAAATATGATACTTTAGAATAATACCCTGGACCAATTTGTAATGGTCCATGTTGTTACCCTGAATTGTCATGATGATATGGACTGTAATATTGAGGTATTTTTAACTTTGCTTAAGTCTCTAAGATTATTATGTTGTCAAGACTAAGCTGATATTAAACCTAACCTAAATATAAGTTATGGTTTATATATATTCATTCATGAAGGATTTTGTCTATACAATTTAAGCCCTGTCATATATATATAAAGGGACCTATGTATTGCTACTAAAAATTTAAATTTGGTGTGGTTAAATCTATAAGGTCCTAGAAATAACCCTAGGACCAAAATATTGATGGGGATCTATGTGGAAATTTTGAATTATTTTAAACCTAACGGAAGGTTAATATGTTTGGCTAATGTTAAATTTAACTAAGGCATTAGATTCAATTTTGGCTCATTATCAACTTGTACTTAGGCATATTTACGAGATGGTATTAATGAACACCACCATTGATTAAATGGAAAACTTGGCTAAACTATTAGTCTCAGCCATAGTCTTAGCTAAATATAATCTTGAGTGGTTGATTAATTTTTGATATCCTCTAAATTTAAAAAGGAAAATAGAACGAGAGGCGGGAATTTAGGAAGGACAGATAGTCCTCTCCTACATTGAATGGTATCGAACCACCAATTACCACCTTGGAGAATTTTGTTTTACTCATGGAGCTTTGCATGTTTAATTCTCCTATTATTTTTATTGCTTAACCTTTTTCAAACCCTTGCATGTATTGTCTGTTAATGTGAGGAGAAATTTGAAGAATCTAGTATTAGATTTATTCAATAAATACGTAAAATGGAATTTGGAGGAGCCTAGGGTTTTGGTTGTGGAATTATTTTCAGATTCTCTATGAATTCATTTTCTATTTGAGCTTTCAGAAAAGAAAGGAAATAATAAGGGAGCTCTACCAAACATGATAGGTTCTATCATTTCTTTGATATCTTAGTCATGATAATATTTCCATGAATAAAATTCAATTTTAAGTTTCATTGTTCATAAGGGACCTATTTTTACGTAGAATATCTGAAAACTTTGGTATTCTATGTTCTCAACAAATTTAGGGATTTGGGAATTAACGATATATCTGAAAATGTGTTGATCTATAATAGTTTACTATTACATGCACAATGAAGGAATTATATATAACTAGTCTTGTTTAAATTAGTCTCTGCGTGATCGGGTTTATTACTTTAATGAAATCTAAGTTTTTGATTTTAATCTGTATAGTCATTTTCTTATAACGATTATGAATCATTGTTTTACTCCAATAAAATGACTTACCTATCAATGCAATGGGTGTTGAATGTTATTGTTAACAGGAAATAAGTTAGTAAATCTATTAAGTGATCTTTGATTCCCTTTATGGGTAATCGGTTGGCAGGCATGCAAAGATACTCAACTAAGTTGAGTATGTTGTTAGTGTAAATACTAATAAAAGAGTTAAAATCTTTAAGATTCAAACTCTACCGGGTTTGTGGTCTAGGTAGTTTTGTGACACGAGTGATGTGATCATTTACATATCACTATAAAGGTTGGTCTTAATAAACCAAAACCATATTTTTTTGAGTTAGTTTACTCCTATTTGTTTGAATGAAATATTATCGATTTTGGTGATAAATTATGCTTATAGATTCGACTAAAATCATATCAATTTATAAATTTAATATGATCTTGGTTGTTTGATTGAAATCATATCAATTTCTAAGTTTTTTTTTCTTGATAAAAAATTAAACTCTCCTTGTCGATGTTGCATGGGTTTTACCTTTTCTATATGTTTTTTTGATCGAGGTAGATTATGTTATGCCTATGATCAGGCCTCAATGGTCATTCATTGATATATATCAGTTTATTATGGTAGTACCTCGGTCACATTGACCCTTTTTGAGATATTAAGGAAATATTCTATCCTCAAGTTTTAATTTATAGGGAACCTCTAGTTGTTGCAAACCATGAGTTTCTATTGATCAATTGGAAAATATGAAGGTTTGTTACATAAATTGACCATGTTGATACGGTCCTTGATTGAATAATGGGTAGAAGATTGTTTGGTCAAAATTTTGATATCTATTTGATAAAAACTATTGACCTACACTACTTGATAATGAATGAAAAATTGTTGTATGGTGCTAAAACTGTATATATATGTATTACATGGATGTAAAATGATTGATTGGGCCCTAAGAAATAATAGTATCCAATCAAATGAATAGTGATTATTGATTGTTGGTATCAAGAGAACTCGGTATAACATTAACATATTAATACTAAGTATAAAAACATTTATATCTCTAACATTCTCAATTGGTTACCCTTGAATGATCAATTTATTTACTGATATTATGAGTTATGTCATTATATAGTTTATTAATAACTTTAGTTATAAGGGTAGTAATATTACAAGTATATTACGTATTATAGCACAAATAAATTGGTTGACCATAATGATCAAGTAGGTTATACTTGAGTTTTGTTGTTATGATATTTCATCAAATTAAGTAATAGGAATGTATTTGTTTAGTGATTTTTGGAAATGTTTAAATTATTATGTTTTCTTCATATCAACAAAGTGACTCTAACTTAATACAACATATTCTTTATGAAAATATTAGTTGGCATAAGTTATTATATGAGGTATAGATCTTATCATGCCACTCGTGTGAATTGAAATTTGGTAACAAATTTTATAGATGGACTTTGTGAAAGGTGAAAGAAGGATGAAGTTTAAAAGTTTACATTTGATCTATTGATTGAAGAAATCTGAATTTGTATCAGTTGATTGCGTTATCATTAAAATTGAAAATCTTGTTGTAATGTTCATAATGAGAGGCCAAGTTAGCCTAGTTATTTATAATAATCCTGAAAAGGAAAATTCTAAGACTTATGTTGTCCTTTAGCAATTCATCTAAGTCGATTTACATGAAAATAAAATAAAGGTTTTTTTATATTCATTGGGAAATAATTTGTTTGGTTGTGAAAAATAAATTTATCAAACTTAGTTCATATTTGGGTTGTATTAAAGATGCAAGACTTTAGTATATTAATACAAGTGTTAAAACATTGTATACTTAGCATGATAAAAGCTTGTTGTAATAATATGAATTATGGTGATAAGTATGACTGTTTTACAAAAAAATAAAACATTAACTATAACCTATTAAGGTGCTTCATATGATCATATAATATAAAGATACATGTATATGTAAATACTTGCAAATGCTTGGAATGAACATAAGTTGATACTTATAAGTATGATTTGTTGCATTATTTAGAATTTAGTTTGATAAGAAGAATACTACACTTATCTGTATTTACTTAATTAATGATCAATGTATGATTATGGGATAATACTTTATGCAGATTTAAATCTACAACCTGTAATTGATTAAGTCATGAGATACTATCTCTAATTAATTAAATGACAATTGTGAACTCTCATTATATTCTTAGGTATGAAAACCATTGATGAGAGTACCATTAGATATCAAGGATTGACAAGTAGGGAATAAATAAACTAATTAAACTTATCAAGATATGATGTTCTGATTAGTGAAACTCAGTGGGCTATCTCATCATAGCCATTTCTACATAGTACCCAATTAACGGTGTATGTAATTACTTGACTATGATTAAGTAGCTACTATGACATGATATCTCGTCAAGTTCCTCTAATTGTAATTATCGTAAAGGTATGGATTCAAGTACACGTTAGGTACAAATTCAGATTAGCGGTATGGTTAAGTACTGATTTAATGTTCAAATAGGAATTAAATCAGTATGCAGATTTAGAAATGTAATCACCAAATATATTGAATGTGGTTAAGATGCTATAAATATGTAGATGTTATTAGTAACCTAAGACTTGAAGGGAATATATATAAAAGAACTAGGTGAAAGACAAGTTCCTAATGATGAGTGTGTCGTCACGAAACCGAGAATGGCATACATGTCTCTGAAACTTTTGAAAGGTAGTGTAAGCCATTGATTACACTATCAAGATTTCATCAAGGATCTAAGATTCCTAATGTTAGGATGGGATTCAATGTCTGAGTTCCAGGTATGCACTTAGAAAATTATACTTGATTTTCATTACATGAAAAAGGAAACCAATGATACACATGATGTATTAGCTCGTAAAGAGTGTTTTAGCTTGCAAAGAGTGTTTGAGGGGGATCAAGTAGGATATGTAGACTCTCATATAGTTGCACATGGTTTTATGACTATTATCAGATAGATTCAGTTTCATAATTATGCTAGAATTTAAATTTTGAGTATTTAAATAAGTGAAGCATAAAGTTAAATATATATATAAAATTCCCTATAATTGAAGTGAAAAATGAGGATGTTACAATGTAGACCTCAAGAGAAGAGAGGTTGATTTCTAATTTGGAGACATAGTGTTAGCTCATTTGAGTAAGATCCTAAGGGTGAGTATAAAAATTGAAAATGAAGAAAAAAGCCCTTACAACATTATAAGAAAGTTATCTAATAGTGATTATGAGATAGAGTTACCAAGTGGTGTAGGAACTTCTCTTATTTTCAATGTTGTAGACTTATATATTGATACAGAGAAGGTGATGTTGAAGGAGAGACATCCGAGAACACATAAATATTAATTGATGATTAGGAAAAATAGTTACTAAAATCCAAAAAAAAGGAACTAGAAATTTGTCAAGAAAACAAGGGGAAAAGGATATTATCAAATACTTAGTGAAATAGAAGAATCATCTAATAGAGGATTCCACATGGATGATTGAATCATATATCATCAAACATGGAGATACCCTTAAAGACCTCATAAGAATGAGATTATGATTCCAATTTTTAGCTTCAATGGATTATGATGCAGGAGGATCATCTAGGAGGATCTTGTAAGTAAAATTTATATCTATCTACATGTTTATAATCATTTAGGATACATTTGAACTAGTTTGAGGTGATGAAATTCAAATTATAATCCCCCACCAAAACTCTAATTTGAATTATTAACTAGTGCAACCTCATATTCTTACAATTTTTGTCATGTTTGTAGTTTTTATTGGTCTAGGCATGGTTAGGAATGTCTTATACAAGTTTGGAGTCATTAGTTGTGAGTATACGACATCTTGTATATGTCCTTGTTATGTAAACTCTATTTCAAGCATGTTAACTGGGTATCGAGGGCATAGTTAAGTCTATTTTAGTGTGTAACCATGTAAAATCTAGTTAAGGGATGAGGAAAAATCAAAATGTATCATGAGAAATATGAGAAAAGGTGATTTTATAGGGTAGAAAAACTTAATTGAGAATGTATGCATGACAAGATATGTAATAGGTTTTTGATATCTTTGTTTGTGAAGAAAATACAATTTACAATTAGTATACTCTAGACTTATGAGTTAAAAATATAAGTAGATTTTTTGGACATCTTGTATCATGTGTTTGAGAACCACTTGGATGATTAAATAAATATATTTCTCCATATATGTAGATTGTTGTATTTTGTAAGAAGATTTTATACCACTGTCTAAATAGTAAATTTCCTATGCAAGTATTGCGGACCGATTTTTAAGGTTGAAATTAGTTCTGAAAGTGTGGGAAGTCCATATGAGACCGTATAGTCAATTTTGAATCTTTGAAATTGAAATTTGGTTTTGAAACATTAATATCTTCCCTTTCAGGCCTATGCAAACCCTACATAGGAGTTTAGACAAATTTTTTGGTTATAGGAATTTTAAAAGAATTCAAAGGCTATATTTGCTACTATAGATCCTATTATACTTTATCCAAATAATTTTAGGGATTTGAGTCCTTTTAACATGTGTAAATTCCATGTTTCAAAAATAAATCAGATTTCTGAGGCCTAAGAGACCTAATTAGATTTTGTGAAAAGTTATTTGAAGGGTTTGTATTTAGTTGTAGGGTCTGAAATTTAGTATGGAGTTGTAACTCAATAAAGGGTGTATGGAAAGGTGTTTATTTTATCATGAATCTTTTTTTATTCATTTACAAATATAAGATTTCTATAAAATCAAGGTTAGTATACCCTTGTTTATAAGTGTAACATATACCAGTCATAGAAATCTCTTAATCCCTCTGCATCATTTACTTTATAGTATTAGAAACAAGAGGATCGGGTGTTTATTTATCATTACCTTGGTGCACAAAAATTCCTTCTCTATGAAAATGACTCTTTCCTTTCTTAAATGATCTATCATGTTAAATCCTTTTGTCTTGATGATGTGACATGTAACTAATGTATTTCCTATTTTGAACTAGAGGTAGTCCTTTCTCATTCTAAACCACTTTATAAGACAAATATTTAGAACCTCCCATCAAATTATCTTTTTTTATAAACTCTTAGTGATTTACTTGAAGAACTCTTCTCATTTAGGAAATGATTTTTACATCACCTCTTCTATAAAACTCCCCAGTACCTCTAAAATTACTCTTGATTTAGACTACCATAGTGTAATAATGTCTCAAATTGAGTAGAGATTTATCTAACAGATATATTTGAATTTAAAATAATCACATTATTTTATCAAGCATGTTTCATTAGTGGGTTAACATTTTCTGGTAATTTCACCATGAATTTGGTGATTCTTGAATTAAAATATTGGACATATTTATTTAGATGTTTCTTGATACTTTCATATTCATTAATGAGAAACATTGGATCAATACTATCATAGAAATACAACTTAGATTGTATTATCATATCATGCCAAGAATCAATACTACCATTAGGTAATGTATCGAACCAATCATGAGAGGTTTATGCTAAGGTATGAATGAAAATTTTGATACATGTATCTTCATATATAATATCATAATATCATAATCATCAATTGAATTTATATAGACTCTCAAGTGTTGATCACCTAATGTTGCATTATTTCCTTGAAACTTAGGAAATACACTCCTAGTGTCTATTAGGACCTTGTTAGGAAATATTTACATCTCAAAAAAGTTAATTTTTCTAAATACATTTTCTCCCAACAAAGGGCAAGGAGCTCTCACATTATGTATAAAGAAACTTACATCATGATTACTTCTATCCATATCATGATTAATATTAGGATTAATTGAATCAAGAGGATGATTTTGGAGTGGAGTATTGTAGGAATTAATTTGAATGATGGGATCTTTTCTTGTATTTTGTTTCTAATTCTCCAAGGGAATTTTTAGGTGTGGGAAATCAATGGTAGTGTAATGAACTATTACAAAAACCTCAAGGAATTAGTGAAATACAAACATGAGGATCATATCATCCCACCATGCTTCTGTAGATCCTAACCTTGGGTTGGGTCTATGCCCACTCTCCCATACATGTGAGACATGATTCACTGATGTTTAGGCTCACCACGGGACCTGGCTACATGGCATAATCAAACAAGTGGGATTCAAACATGGGTAGTTTTTATGATACCACTTGTAAGGAAATTAGTTGGATAAATCCAAATATTACTAGTAATAGAACACCAAAGAACACCAAATTGTAGATAAATGATCACAATATGCAAGTAGAATAGCTTAGGAACTTCGAGGGAAAAACCTATAAACCATACAATAAGACTCAAGTGTTTATTATGATGATTAAATACTCCTTACTACCAGCTATAATAATATTTCTAAATTATGGCCAACAAAGGGTTACCTACTAAACATATGAAATCATAAATAAATGACATATGGGAAGAAAATATATTATGTAAGCCACAAGACGACACTACATATCTTATGAGACTAAGGGTGTAGCATGCCCATCCCCTTCAAAGAAACATTATTCCCAATGTTGTCCAACCCTAGAAGTTACTACAAGAATGCTTCATATTCCCATGTTCCATCCTCATTATTCATATTATTCAACTTGATTATAGACTCGGTAATCACTTTTCTCCTCAGTCTTATGGTAAATTTATGAAGTATCCTTTCAGGTTCCAATGTGATCCTTCCTCCTTATCTATTTCAAGTAGGACTAAATGGATTGCAATGTGCTTCCTAATGACCTTCTTCAAGAAAGAAACATGGAAGACTAGATGTATTTTAGTTCCTTGAGGGAGCTCTAGTTTATATGCCACACTACTAATTTTCTACAAAACTTAGTAATGACCATAGTATTTAGGTGCTATCTTATTATCCATTTTATGTTGTTTTAATTAAAACTCCTTAGATGGTTGTAATCACACAAAAAAAAGTCTCACACTTGTAAGTGTCACTCACTATGATGTTTTTCACCATGTTACTTCATGTGTTTTTTTGTCATTTCCAAATTCTCTCTAAGGCTATAGAGTTCCTCTTGATGGTGTTGAATGTGATCTTTGATTTCTCTCACCTTAGGTTTGAGCTTTAAGCTAGAGATAAGTGATGGGGTATGGTACCCATATAGTGCCAAAATTAGAGACATTTTGGATGAAGTATGAAATGAAGTATTATACCACCATTTTGTAAGTGGAAACCATTACACCCAATGTTCTTGTTTATCCAAAGTAAAACATTGAAGATACCCCTCAAAACCTTTATTTACAACCTCAATTTTCCATATAACTGGGGGTGATAGGATGAAATTTGGGCCAATTTGCTACCCAAAAAGAAAACAAATCAGTCCAAAAATCTCTCATAAATATTAGGTCACAATCACTTACTATAATTTTGGGCATGTCATGGAGATTTTGAATTATATGAATAAAAGAGATGACAACTATAATAGTTGTGAAAGGATGAGACAAGGCACAAAAATGAGCATACTTGGTAAGTCTATCCACCATGACCATGATTACACTTTTCCCTTCGATGTAGGTAATCTGTGAAAACATCCATAGATACCTCTTCCCATATCTTGCTAGGAATAGAAAATGGTTGTAGGAGACCTGGTGTAGTAATGATTTTGTGCTTATTACATTGGAACACCAAAAATTATACCACAAAATTTTGAACATCTCCTTTCAACCCCTCCCAAAAATAAATCTTGATTAACTCTACAATAAGTTTTCAAGAACCTATAATGGAAACCTAGTGGAGAAGTATGTTTATATGAAAGATCATGGTGTTTAACTGTAGAGTTCTTTCACAAATACAACATGTACTTGTACCACAATGTATCACCCTTCCATATAAATTTGTCGAGATATGGTTGGATCTACTTTGGAGATTCTAAATGAGAGTGTGAGTCTATACATATTTGTTCCTTTATTCCCTTGATTTATCTACTCAATCAACCTTTAGTATAGATATCACACATAAAATAAATTCTATGGACTCATCCTTCTAAATAGTCAAACAAAAACCACATTTTCCTTCCATTTATTATAAATAATCTCAAATTCATATCCCAAAATATTTTTGACCCATTTTTGTTTCTCTTATGAGGATATTATTTAATCCAAGAATTATTTTAAAATATCATGATCAGATTTTACCTTGAAGTGTCTACCCATCAAGTATGGTCTCTATTGTTTGACTACATGTAAGATTACCATCACTTCCTTCTCATAGGTGGGATTGAACAAATTATTTCCTTTTATTTTTTTCTCTTAAATGCTATGGTATATTTTTCTTGCATGAGTACTTCCCTATGCCATTTTCTAAATAATTGCATTAAACTACAAAGGCCTTGGAGAAATTTGGGGTTGCCAACACTAGAATGGTGCACATCGTCTCCTTCAATTTTTCAAATTCCTTAGAAGATTCCTCATTCCAATGAAAGTTTTATTTATTTAATAATGATGTGATTTGTGTTTTTATACCACCACGAGTTCTTTAAAAATATATGATAGTACCCTACGAGGGATAAATCTTATAAATTATTGAGAGTTATAGGAACTTTCCATTCCACCATGGCCTTGATCTTGCGAGGTTTCACCTTAACACATTCATGATAGACAGTATGGCCTAAATATTCCACTTATTATACCTAAAATAACACTTTGAAGTCTTGGAATATAGTTGATGTTTATCTATGGTTTCCAAGACTATATTTACATGATGTAATTTTTCCTCCCATGATTTTTTGTAGATTAGGATGTCATCAAAAATACCAAAACAAACTTCCAAAATAATGGTCAAAATACATAATTAATAAAACTTTGAAATGTTTATGGTGCATTAGTAAGACCAAAAGGAATCACTATAAATTCATAATGCCCTTGATGAGTTATGAAGGTTGTCTTATGAATATTCTTTTACTCTAATTTGGTGATACAGAATGAAGATCTAGTTTTGTAAAATAAACTCAACATATACCTCATATTAAAAATCATAATGATAGGAATAGGAAAATTATATTTGATAATGTACTTTTTCAGTTCTTTATAGTCTAGAATCATGTGCCTGTAGACACAAATTCATGCACTTGGGTAAATTTCTAGGTCCTAAAATCATATTTGCATTTATATGATTCATAAGCAAGAAAACTAGTAATTGACAACTATATTTGGACTTTTGTCCAACTATCTTTGGAATTTTGTCTATGTTTCTTATATTCCATTTTTCTTACACACCCTACAACCAATTCAATAATTTACTTGCTTATCTTTTATGACCTCGGACGCCAAAGACCAAACTAAGATGCCAACACTCAGGTACATCATGTCATCACTTATAATGTTCCTTCTTCGGTCACTCAAGAGCCTCCTATGTAACCCACTCCACCTAATAAATCACTTCTCAATGCCCATCCTCCATCACCTCCTCCTACTAAGTCACTTACAACATTACCAACTCTAACTAAGAAATTTCCTCTCTAAATCGGTCTAACCCCTCCTCTCAAGTCATCTACCATGTCACCCCCCAACTAATCAACCTCTTAAAAATTGATCCAACCTCTCCTCCTCTAAAGTATTCTAAACCATTATCAACCCAACATCATATAACACCATTCAAGATCCCTCCATCCTAGTCCACTTCCATTTCTAATTCATTTTTTTCAAACAAAATATTCTTTATAATGATGGTGAAGACACATTTTCAGCTCTGCCACCATGACATGGTCCTTTTCACATCACCGCATACCTCTCCATCACTTATATACTTATGGGGCATCATAGATTCTCCCCCTTGAATTTAAATCAAATTTCTCTATCATCTCATGCACTTGACACTTCGCGCTTAATGTTTAATCTTTGCAAGCACTTTTAAACACTTTGATACACACATTGTATCGTCATTACCCTATTATGAACTCTTATGCTTAGGTTCACACTTAACTCTTGGGGAATACTACATCCTATTAAAATGAATGCGGGAAGATATAATTGAGGAATTATATATCCAAAAAATAAAAAATCGAGGATTATATATTATAATGTGTAGACATTTAACTAGATGTTTATATATGCATATAACAAGAAATGAAAGTAAATGAGACAAGAAACACCATATTTAAGTGGAGAAACCCAAAGGAAAAACTCCACTAAAAATAATTGTCTTATATTAATAATTTCACACTTTAACCCAACACTTCCACTTCACTCCTCGGTCTCATAGTAAAAAATAACAAACTTATGCCTTATTGTATAATAACTCACATAAGTATCTGATATTAGATCAATTGGTCAATAATCTCATTAGCATCCTGTATTTCACTATCACAAGTAAACAATCCCGTGAGGGATCATCCTACTTATATAGGATGGGTGAGTGGTTATACCGCTTCACTCTTTTCAAGGCTGTGAAATACCAACTAAGATTATTAAAAATAATATTTAAGACAAGGGGCTATCTAAGTGGATATCCCCACTTGAAATTAACACCCCAACACTCCCCCTTAATGTTAAGTGGGGAAGACAAAAAATAGACATGCCAAGTTTACCTTTTTCTACAAAAGGATTTATAGATCCTTGAATCAGAAACAATGATTCAGGATAGCATGTAAACAAGGGAAATCAGATGATCTTCCCATACAAAAATTATTAAGAAAAAGTGCTTTATGTATGAAGACTTACATTAGATTATGGAGCCTTTTATAAACCAAGGCATACCCATAACTAAAGCTTCATTGGGATTTACAAGTAACTTCACTTATAGTGACACATTTACTTATTAAAAAATGGAAGAAGTATTGGAATTTTACAACAGTTGTTAAGAGGTGGAATCATCATGCACACCCCCTTCAATTAAAACTCATATAGACACAACAAGGTACAAAACTTTCAAAACTTCACAACACATAATGGCTTGGTGAAGATATATGCAAACTTTTCTCGAATAAAATACATATGAAATTCAATATGGTTATTCCTTTGGTGTTGAACTAGATTATTTGAAAGATCAATGTAACTCTAGTTTTCACATAAAAGAGTAGTGCTCCCTTTGACACCCATGTGTAGTTCATCCAACAATCTTTTAAACCACATAGCTTCTTTGGCAGATTCCATAGCACTTTTATACTCTGCCTCAGTAGAAGAGATAGACATTGTTGGTTGCTTATTACTACTCCAAGTGATGGCACCTACACCCAACTTGAAAATATATATTGAAGTAGAATTTCTATCTGTAGCATCACCAACATAATCAGAATCACAATAACTAAATAATTTTGCATCATTATAAGAAGAATAAAAATACCATAATTTATTGTCCCTTTAATATATTTCAAAATCTTTTTTTCCATTTTCCAATGAGACTCATAAGGTTCTTGCATAAATATTTAAATTACTCTTACTTGCATAAGAAATATCATGTCTAGTAATGGTCAAATAAATTAGACTACCAACTAGTTGTCTATACAGAGTAGGATCAAATTTAGCACAAGTTGGTTTAGGGTCTAACTTAACACCAACTTCAATAGGAATGGCAATAGGTTTATAGTCAATCATGTTAAATATTCTAATAAAATTCATAGCACATTGAGATTGAGATATATGATCTTGAAATATAATCATGCCAAGAAAATGATTTAATAAACCTAAATCGGTCATTTCAAAACATTGTTTTAGCTTTTCTTTGATTCTAACAATTAAATTTATATCACTGCTAGTAATCAAAAGATCATCAACATAGAGAAAAATAATGATAATATGATTGTTATCAAACTTAACAAATACATCATTATCAAAAGAGCAGTTAGAAAAACCAAGTTTCTGAAAGAACCTATTAATTTTAGCATACCAATCTCTAGGAGCTTTCTTAAGACCATACAATAACATTTTAAGCTTATACACATAAATTTATTTACCAATTTCTTCAAAACATTTAGGCTGACTCATATAGATTTATTCTTTTAATTCACCATTTAATAAAACACTTTTGAGGTCCATTTGGTGAATCTCCCAACCATATTGGACATATAATACAAAAAGAACTCTAACAACGCTCATCTAAAGAACTAGAGAAAAGGTCTCAACATAGTCTATACCCAGATTCTGAGTGAAACCACGAACTACCATCCTTTCCTTGAAATTTTCAATCTCTCCTAGAGAGTTATATTTAATTATGAACAACCACATAAATCCAACAATGCTTATTTTATAATGAGGATGGATTAGTACCCAATTTTCATTTTTGATTAAAGAATTGTATCCATCCTTCATAGTTTGAATCCATCTACCATATTTAGATGCTTCTTCAAAGGTTTTTGGTTCTTCCTCATAGAGGGTCATCAGGGCATGATAAGTATGATTACTTCTAGTTAACTTTCTAATACTATCAGGTTGAGAGTTTTGAACAAGACTTTTAGCCCATTTAGGAACCTTAGGTTGCAAGATAGTTTGGGATGATTCCCCCTCAATCTCCATCATATCTAGATTAGGATGAACATCCTCTTGAACTTATATTTCCATGAGAGAATAATTATCAGGCTCTATCTCCAGAGTGGCAGAGGAGGGTTCATGAGGATCATCAGAGAAAGTTATTTCTAAGACATGAACATTTCTGTTTTCAATAATATCATGCTTGAATGGGTCATAAACTCTTAATCCTTTAGTTTTACAGTCATATCCAAAAAAAAAATACAAGATAGAGACATTGGATCAAGCTTCTTCCTTTTTCTTTTGGAATGAAGATAGAAGTAGGACTACCAAAGATCTTAAGGTGAGAGATATCAGGTTTTTGCTTTTTCCATACTTCATGAGGAGTAGATTGGCAAAGAGATTTAGTAGGAACTCTATTAAGAATATACACAACAATGTTCATTTCTTCAGCCCATAAGAACTTAGGAACATTGGAAGCATGAATCATAGTCCTAGCCATTTCTAAGACAATCCTATTCTTCCTTTTTGCAATACCATTTTGCTGAGGGGAATAAGGAGTAGTTAGCTCTCTTTGAATCCCACATGACACATAGAACTTATCAAACTCTTTGTTGACATATTCACCTCCATTATCAGTCCTAATTATTTTAATTTTCAGATTAGAAGCATTCTCAACTAGAGCTTTAAATTCTTGAAATTTAACTAAGACATCAGACTTCTTCTTAATGAAATAAGACCAAGTCATCCTAGAATAATCATCAATAAAAAAAACAACATACAAAGCACCACTAAGAGAAGGAACTTCAAGAGGACCTCTTACATCACTATGAATCAGTTCTAATAACTGAGAGGAGTTAGGATCATGATGTTTGTGAAAAGGTTGAGCATGTTGCTTACCACGTAGGCAACTTTCACAAGTTTCATGATCTGACTTTATCTTAGGAAGTCCAATAACAAGATTCAGTCTAGACATATCATACAAGATTTGAAATTAACATGCCCAAGTATTTCATGCCAAAGTTGAATATCATTCCTAGAAGATGAAGAAAAACAAGACTCAGATATAAAGCCATCAAATATATACAAGCCATTTTTCTGAATGCTAGAAGCAATAACATTTTTAACCTTATCTTTGACATACCACTTATCTTGTAGAAAAACAACTTTACAGTTTTCTTTAGTTAGCTGAGAGAAAGAAAAATATTCTTTTTCAGTTTAGGAACATACAAGACATCTTTAATTACACCATTTGACAACTTAACATTGCCACAGACTTCAGATCTAATGACAAATTTATCTCCTAGATAGATATTTTCCTCATAATTGACAACATCTGAAAGGATACCAAGAGTACAAGTCATGTGCCTAGAAGCACCACTATCAAGAATCCACTCATTTTCATTTGAAGTTGAGAGGGCTATATACAGGGCAATAGACTGCTCAACTATATTTGCTTGTTTTTTTATTTTGACTTTTTTTATTGTTTTATCATTCTTGACTAGTTTGTTATTTTTAACTCTACAATCAAACTCTTTATGCCCAAATAAATTTTCACACTTGTTGCAAGTTCCATTGAACTTGAATTTAAAATTTTGATTGTTTTTGGCAAGATTAGGCTTATGATTTTCTTTAAATCTAGATTTAATGCTAGAATTATGATTAGAATAATTATTAGACTTGTTTTGGGCTGCCTTATGATTATGAGAGAACAAGGCTTGAGAGGCAGTCTCTTTTGAATCAAAATTTTCCATTACTCTCTCTTCTTGAATCAACAAAGAAGACAAGGTGTCTAGATCAGGCAGATCATTTTCATTTTGATACTTAGAGTTAAGAATTGAAATGAAATTTCTAAACTTTTCACTAATGTTAATCTGGATTATAAAGTACAGAATCTTATCTTGAAATAATTTGATTGCAGCCATCTAGTTGAGCTTTAATGTTCTTAATTTTAGCTAAATAGTTGAAAATTTTCTCATCCCCCTTCATGGGTGATGTAAATAGCTCTAAAACTAGTTTAATTATTTTAGACAACCTACTGCCTTCATGCATGGTCTCTAATTGTTTCCATGCATTTACAGTGAGTCCATATGACCTATATGCATCAAGAATTCATCTCTAATGCTTTGCAATAGGATGGACAGGGCTTCTTGAGATCTTTGAGAGAAGGAATTAAGGTTTTCAGAGGTAGCTTATCTCCCTATGGGACATTTTTCAATACTAGTCACAAGATCCCAGAGATTTCTATCCATGAAACAATATTTTAACCTTACCCTCCAGATACTATAGTTCATTCCATTCAAAATTTGAGACTTATCTAACGAAAACTAAATGAATCAGCTATTTTAATGCTAAGAAAACAATGGAAATAATTACAGTTAAAAAAGAAGCAAAGAATCCAAAAATATTTTTAATAGCTATATGAAAGAAAACAACTTGAATTTAGACAAAAACAACTTGATTTGGTCAAATTTAAGATTGATTTAATAAAGCAGAGTCAGGGTCGAGTTACAGGAGCTCAACGAGTTCTTTTGCAACTCATCTTGGTGAGCTAAAGGATGAGCTAAAAATGACCTACAAGATTAATTTGAAATCCACGGGACAAAGGACTTTATAAAATACATAAAACAAAGGGATTTGATAACCGTAGTACAAAGAAACAGATTTAAAAACTACTAGTAAGACAAAATATGACATGTGGAGGATTAAAATACATGTCGACAGATGAGTGGTTTGCACTTCATAGTGCAACCACAAATACTAAGTCAAAAAATGATACATGGAGCCTTTTAAATGGCTCACACTTCACAAATCTACCCAAAAATGATAGTTACGAGAAACAAATATACGTGTCACTTTTCAATTAGCTCGCATTTCACAAATGTAGCTAATAAGATAGAAGACAATTAATAAAATGAATACATGAGTCTTAAATTAATTGGATCACTTTTGCACTTTGACACAATGTGAAATCAAAGACAATAAAAAGAATCCACTTGTCAAAAAATTATTGATTAAAGGCTTGACACTTGGCGGCTTTCCGCCAAAGTTTAAATAAATAATTTAAGTGGACTAAAAAACTGAAAGTTAGTCAATTTTAAGATAAATTTCAGGTCCAAAGGAGGAATAATATAGGTGTCACCATTTAAGAGGTTAATTCAAGGTAAATAATGACACCCTAACACTTTATATGTGTCAAAAAATAATTGGATCGCGCTTCATAAATATAACAAAGACTACATCACAAATAGATATGTGGAGCCTTTTAAATGTATCACTTTTTGCAAGTCGAGAATATATTGATAAATGTAAAAAGGTGGAAACTTCTAATTGAATAATTACTACCACAAATGAATAATTGACAAAAGAGAAATATGGAGCAATTCTATTGGCTCAAATTTTATAAATTTGACAAATGTGAAAAACAAAGATACTTGGATCAATCTTATTAGCTTACCCATCGCAAATCACAAAATAAAAGCTAGGGGAAAATATAGAGATACTTGGAGCTATTTTATTGGGTTGTATTTTACAAATTATAGAGGATGGTTAAGTTGAGTTTGACAAGAAGGAGACATGTGTAAAACCTTTATTGGCTCATGAATTGTAATTGAAAATCAGATAAACAATATTACTAACACCACGAAGTAAGATGGAGCTTTTTGATTGGCTTGGGCTTCGTAAAAATTGACAAATGCAAAGCTAGATGGAGCAATATGATTGGCTCAAGCTTCACAGTCAAAAGAAGTCAAATAAAAAATGATGGCGAAAAGCCTAGATCGAACAAAATGATTGGATCAAAGCCACAAAAGCATATCTAGCAACAAATGAAGATTAAAAAATATGGAATGGATTTAAAAATTATGAAATAACTAGATCTAAAGAGATCTTTTGGGTCCACAATAAAAATAACCCTAATGGTTATAAATGACGTGAAAAATCAAAATAAACTCGCAGACGATGGTTTTAAACTGAAAATGACTAAAACAAGATGCATAAGCAAGGATAAATCATACAAACAACTTTGAAAGGATTTAAATAATCAATCGACCAATATGCAAGTAATTTGGGAATGAAAAATTAGAACTTTGTACTTGATGTAGACACCCATAATTATGCCCAAGCAATTTAAATACTTAAATTGCACTAATTATCTATCTTCTAGAAAATTGATGACATATTGTCAATAGCACTCATTTTCCCTCATATCATCATTAATTAATTACAATACACTAATTGATTAAGTCACCTATCTAACTAACATCCTAATTAACAACCTTCCATTAATTATTCACCCATTCTATCTAGATTAATTCATTATTATTAATTAATTAGCTTTTCCTTCCATTTAACTAATAAATCAATATTTAATTGATTTAATCACCCTTCTAATATCCTAAATCGTACTAATTTTCCTCTAGTTAGGTTCTATAAGCTTGCATCCACCTATTAGTTAATCACCTTTGATTAATTAAAACACCCCAACTCCCATGACTTGCTAAGCATAAATTAAACCCTTCTAAAGTAAGGTTACCTTTTATAAAGCAACCTTATCCATTCCTAATCATGTTTTACCTTTATCCCACATGCAAAGGGATGAAGTGTTTCCTTTATCCATTGGGCTATATAAGGAGCCCTCCTTCTACCTTTATACCTACACCTAAACTTCTTAAGAGAGCAAATGCAAAGCATATAGAAAAATAGACTAAGAGCTTACATTTTTGTTTTCTTGAGAGGTCACCATTGTTAAGAGCTAAGCTTCCTATTCTTGCATTCTTTAAGGATCAAACAAGAAATTTTTGATTTCCATTGGATCTAAATAGGTCCATTCATTTTGTTGGTAATCTAGGAGAGTAGAGATATTGAATAACATGCTAGTTTTGATCTTATGTTTCAAAGTTATGATGTTTAATATATATCTTGTTTAATTCTTTATCTTGATGGTGCTTAGGGCTTTGTCTTAGCTAGATTATAGAACTATTTTAGGTGGTAGTTCTTGCTTCATTTAATTTAGCTTAAGAAAAGTACACATGCACACATTTGGCATGCTCGGTGGGACACTTAGTCCCATGGCATTTTAGTTTAAGTTTCATTATTTTGGCTAACTTTTGATATGCACATGTAGTAATTAATGTCCATTTCCTTGGAATTTTTCTAATTTGATATGTGTAACTTCTTGTTCATAGCCATCATTTTAATGGGTTGTTGCCATTTTAAAACTAACTTGTCAAAATTTGAGATATTGTGAGTTTTCTTGTGTTTTTTTCCATATTTGGTTCGAGGTGTTGATAATAATGATATAGCTCGATACTAAATGATAGAAGAGAATTAGATTGCAATGACCAAAGAGGGACGAAAGTCTCACAAATATTATTGATCATGAAATCAGATTACATAACAATGCAAGAGCTGTAATATCTATAGATATTAGACAACCTCATATGGATAGACATGACACCCTATCAGGCACCAACTATGAGATGATAAGACCCATCTCACATGCACATGTAATTACTACTAATACCAATATTGAATGTTATCCAACATAACAATATTGAATGCAAGTCACTAGAATAGAGTGCACATGTTGCACATTATTAAATAAAAGACAATGCAATAAATATGCCTGTGCTAAATTATGCTAACATTCCCCCCATTAATTTTTCATAGTTTCCAATGAAGTGGAGAGGAACTCTCTAAATAGTGTGAATTTTTCATGTGCAAGTGACTTAGTGAAAACAGTTGCCTTCTATTCAGCTGTAGGATAGAACTGGAGCTATATGTTGTGCTTCAAGACATGCTCACGTATGAAATGAACATATACTTCAATATGCTTGGTTCTCGCATGAAATAATGGATTGTGAACAAGCTTGAACTCCTTCATTATCAACATATACTGGAGTATATTTCTGTTATGGTAGACCATTCCTTCCAAAGATTCGGGCGTAGCCATATTTCTTCACAAACAACTTCACCTATAGCTCGATACTCGCTTCTCGTAGAAGAGTGAGAAACAAAGTTCTATTTCTTGCTTCCCCATGATATTGGTCCAAATCCCATAAATAAGATGAAGCCTAATGTTGACTTCCTATCATCCATGTTTCCTGCATGATCTGAATCTGAATATCCTGTCAAGAAGAAGTTGTCATTCTTCTTGTACTCTAGACCAAGGTCAATTGTACCCTTAGATATCTCAGTATTCTCTTTGCTTCTTTCCAATGACATATTTTTGGTTCTTACATGAAGCGTAATAAATAGCTGTCTACAAAGCTGATATCTAGTCTAGTATATGTCGTAAATGAGACTCCCGATCAACTATCGATAGAGAGTTGCATTCACCGGTGGTGATGGATGGAACAAGATAAGCTGAAGTCTCACTTACATAGGTGTAGTAATAGGAGTGTTGTCCATCATCATGAATTTCTCAGAATTTTCTTGGTGTATTTCAACCGTGACACAAAGATATGATTCTTTTTACCATACTTCTAACCTAAGACAATAGTGCATGAGCCCGAGATCTGTCATGTCGAACGATTGATTAAAATCCTTCTTTATTGCATTGATCATCTTCACATAACTACCGTAATGACTAGATCGTCAACATAAATAACCACAATGACAATCTCCCCCCTTGATTTTTGAGGTAGAGATTGGGGTCATAAGGATTCCTTTCGAATCTATGACTTATGAGATGCTCATCAATTTTATGTACCATGCCCGCGGTGCCTATTTTAGGCCATATGGAGATTTTATGAGTCTACATACCATCATATCTTTTCCTGGTATTACATAACCCTCGACTAAGTCATATAGACTTCTTTTAGCAAATATCCATTAAGAAAGGAACTTTTCACATCCATTTGGTGGACTTTCCAACCAAATTGTGCGAAAATTTAGAGCAAAGATCATCTTGATTGTCTTGATCTTGGCTGTGGGAGAAAATGTCTCCTCATAATCAATGTCTTCTTGTTTGTGCATACCCCTTTGCTACAAGCCTTGCTTTATACTTGTCAATAGTCCCATCTGATTTTACTTAGTATTGAATATCCATCTCGCATCCAATGGGTTTCTTCCCTGGTGGAAGGTTAACAAGTTGCCATGTGTTGTTCTTCATCACTGACTGATACTCTGAATCCATGGCATCTTTCCAAGATTTTGATTGTAGGGCTTCCTGAACTATAGATGGCTCAACTATTTCAACAACTCTACTCATTAGGGCATAATTGACCTCTTCACGAGCTTGACTACGAGTTCTAGGTCTAGGATTGGATGATGTGCTAGGTGCTTCATCCAAATTTGCATCTCTTATTAATTGAGTATACCATTTAGGTAACTTCTTAGCTGTTCCATTGGCTTGTGGTAGATCCAAGTTTTCACCATCATCCAATTTCATCACTATCATCTCCAAAGTGGGAACATCAAATTTTGTCTTCACAAGAGGTGTATTTTGCATGTTTGTTGAGTCATTGAGTGGAGCATCTACTTGTTTCTTCTCAAATAACTCAACTTCCTACTTGTGTATACTTTCTTTTCTTTTGGATCCCATAATCTATACCCAAGTGCTTCTTTACTATATCCAATGAATATCAATTTCTCATCTTTCATATCCACCTTGTTCCTGTTCTTCTTGGGTATGTGCATGCTAGCTTTGCACCCAAATACTCTTAGGGTGCAATTGATGGTTTCTAATTTGACCATGCTTCTTGAGGTGTCACTCCTTCAAGAGCTACCGTGGGCACTCTATTCAACAAATAGACTATAGTTTTTTCAGCTTTTACCCAAAATGTATTTGTTAAACTCCGAGTCGTTAATCATACATCACACCATTTCCATGATAGTATGATTCCTTCTCTCAACTACACCATTCTGTTGTAGTGTGTGAGTAGGAGGAATTTGTCAACGAATCAAATGAGCTTCGGGTAAGTCTTGAAATCATTACTTGTGAATTCCCCCTTGATCTCGAGTGGAGAGTTTTGATCTTGCGACCAACTTCATTCTCAACAAGTGCTTTGAACTTCTAAAATGTCTCAAATCCTTGACTCTTGTATCTTAGACAATATATCCACATATTTCTTGAGTAGTCATCAACACAAAGCATGAAGTATTGACATCCAAAATGACTTGGTTACATGGGCCTGCAAAGATCGGTGTGCACCAAATCAAGCTTTCCTTAGCTCTATATGTGCTCTTCTCGGAAGAGTACTCTGTGTTGCTTGCTAGCTAGGAAATTGTGACACTTTTCAAAGTGTTATGCTTGAGTGTAGGCAATCCTTTCACCATGTTTCCCTTTCAAAGTTTTTGGAGATAGCCAAAACTGATGTGACCATATCTACGATGCCATAGTTCTCAGAGATTATGTGTCTTTGGCCACTAGAGATTGATCATCCTTGTGGACAAAATCAATTTGGAACATGCGTCCCACATTGGAGGCTCTTGCTACAATCTTGGAACCTCTTGAATTATTTCTTATCAAGCACACTTTTTCTCCATTATTACTGTCAAAATCTAACTTCAAGTTTTGATCAAGGAGTTGACTAACTAATAGAAAATTCTTGGTCAACCTAGGTACATACAATACATATATGATTTTTCAGTCATGCTTTCCAAGAGATAGTGAAATGTTTCCAATCCCCTTGACACTATATGATGAGTCATCACCTAATGACACATGGTTCTTGTTAGGTGAGTCACATAGTGTGTAGAACTAATCCTTGTGTGTAGTCATGTGTCGAGTTGCACCCGAGTCAACATACCGGATATATTGTGTGGACTTGGTTTCTTCATCAAATTGAGTAGAATACATGTGGTGTCCATCTAAATCATCCTCATGTTCGGAAATGTACCCTTGTTGTTTGGGTTTTCTTTGCCAATTACCATTTTTTTGCCCTTGATTGTTGTTGTTGTTGGACTTCCCTTGATTTGAATTATTGTTACCCTGTTGGTTGTTGGGTTTTGAATTGCTTGATGATCCCTTTTTGTAGGAATTGTACCAACAATACTTGATGTCATGTCCCCCTCTATTGCAAATGGGACACTTCTTGGTGTTGTCTCTTTGACTTTGGTGCCTTTTTTGACTTTGATTTTGTTGGGACTTCTTGTGATTGGACTAAAATTTCCCTTTCCTCTATGATTAGAAGATAGTGCTTGCTCATCCGCATGATATTTGTTATTCATGCCTCTTTTATTGGAGTAGATTGACTAACTTCTCAAAGGTGACTGTGTGTTCACTTATATTGATAGTTGTCACAAAGATTTTATAGGAAGGAGGAAGTGCTTGCAACATAATTGGTACAAGGTCCTCATCACTTATCTCTTTTCTAATGCCAATAGAGATGCCCTCAAAGTAATAACTCATCTCAAAAAAGCTTCAACCTTTTCATTGTCCTTAAACTTGAGAGTATGCAGTTGTGATAGTAGGTTGAGGATGGCATTCTTATTTTTTTCCTCATAGACTGTGCTCAACTTATCCCATGCATCCTTAGCCAATGTGGCATCTCTAATGTGGGGTTGCACATCGCTATTTACACTAAAAAAGATGATCAACTTGGCCTTTTGATTAGCCCTATCAAATTAAACTTGTTGTCTTCCATCATTAAGTGATCTTGTTGTTGTTCCATCTACAACTATCCATAGGTCTTCAAACTCAAGTAACATCTTGATCTTCGGTTTCCATGCAACATAGTTATCTCCTCTAAGTAGTTGTGAATCTAGAAAGAAGAAATTTGGTGCTTGTGCACCCATTTTTACAATCTGAATTTCTAAAACTCTAAATTTTTGACAAAGGGTAAGGCTCTTATCACTCTAGGTTTATGGTCTCCCTCTCAATATACCATCAGGCTAATATACCAAACCTTTCTATATACTCTCCTTCGATATACCCATCGGTATGTGGAAGAAGATCACCCTTTCAATATACCCGTCAGTACGGAAAGAGGTGTTAACACATGTGAAAGAATTTAGTATGTGGTACGTAGACAGTATGGAGAGGGGTTTGTGAAAGAACAAATAGCTGGGAGGGCTCAAATATGTGTGTATTGTGTCCTTATTACTCCCCATCAATTTTATAGGGTCGATGCCCACGACATTTAGGAATCCATGTTAGGTGTTAAGTGCAGTAGTAGTCACAACAACATCACCCGTAAGAACTTCCTGCAGGCACCGTATATACCAAACACTCGCTATGAGATCAAAGATCTCGTGTGATAGAACCAAAGATAAAATAAAAATTATTTTCACCAAACAAACAATATAAATATTGTTTTCACCTTTTCTCATAAACCGTGATCTAGGTTTTTCTAAAATTTGACAAAGAAAGATCATACAATATTTTTCTTGAAAGCCAAAAAATTTCAAAAGAATAAGAATCTTGGTTTTTTAGATCTTACCAATTTACCAGCCTAGATCTGTTTTTTCAAAAAAATGACTCAACATTCACATACTTTTCGTCACATGTAGAGAGGCTGAATATGAAGATGATGTAAATTGAAAAGTTGTGCGCCTCATTCTTATCTTTCAAAAAAATGGAACATCAATCGACATTGTATAAAAAGTTATGTCCTTTTTTCGAGAGCTATCTACTGGAATTTTTTTGATGGGATTGCTTCAACCTTTGCTCCCGAATTCTTCACACCTCCACTTTCAGATCTGAATTTTTTTCAATTTTTTTTTAGATCTGTAAAAAAAAATTGCAAGATCTTTCTCATTTTTTTCACAAATCTTCTTTTTCAAGATCTCTTTTTTTTTTTCTCTAAAGATCTCTAAATATGCTCTTCCTCATGTCCCTTGGGGTGATCTTGGGAATCGAAATGATTCTTATAGTCCTTTTGATGATTTGAGGTTGCTAGGAATATTTGAGTTGGAATTGGTTAACTTGGCATAGTTGAATTAAAGTATTTTTCCATTTGATATCTTTTTAGATTTTGGAGGCATCATGTATGCTTTTCTCTTATATCCTTGGACGATTTGGAGAATCAGAAATGGTGTCCTTTCTTTTGATGGAAAACTACTATAAATCGTTATATAAGACCAAAACACAGCGCTTGTCAAAGAACAAAGGAATCCGAAACAAAGTCAAAACTACTAATGCAGTTGTTATACAGGTTGCCAAATGGTGTTTGAGAAAACCACACCTAATTAAACAAGATAAAATGAACAACATATTCAAAACACCGTATTAGTGCAAGTTTCGAAAAGGGTATGTCCCTCTCGCTCAATGGAACATAACCCTTTGGCATACCACCTTAATCTACAACAATGGGGGTGGTTCGGGAACCCCAAAGTAGTCCACGCAAGAGAGAACCTTGTGGAAGAAATGGGAAGTTCTCCGCACTACCTATCTAACTAGTGATTCCTTTGTGAGAAAGAGTTACAAGTTGTCCCTACGTGACCCTTTTAAGTACACGATGGATGCATTTACTACCCACTGTGATTGAAGGGGGAAAAGTTGAGATACTCCCAAGATAGTCAGGACTATTTAGGTAAATCTTCCCACTCGTGGATAATCTTTATAACACCTAGGACGAGAGAACCACCTATGAAAATATACTTTGGCCAGAGCCTACTTTGACCATTCTAAAACAGTGTTGAGTTGTGAACCATATTTTTACTTTGCGAAACGTGTGACACGTTATTTTTCTTAGTTTTTACTTTCCTCGTGGGGAGGAAAAACTCTGTCGAAGTGAAGCCAACATTTTTCATCCCATTTTGATTTTCTTCTTTCACATTCTTTTGACACTTTGTTGATCGAATGAGAGTGACTACCTTTATGTTACCATTCAATTGTTTCGCCACTTTTTGTCCGTTTACGCCCATCTATGTTTGCGGCTGGGTAAGTTAAACATCTAAAGTGCGTAGAGACATATTCATATCATTGGTGGCCATTTTGATCTTGATACCCATGTCAAGATCGTCATTATAGTTAGGCATGGTTCATCATCTTGAACTTCCTTAGAAGGGTTAGCTTGTTTGTATTGTATCACTACAATTTTGATATTTATGTCTTGTTTCTTGTAAACTTGACATAAATATCTATATTATAAGGTTACGCTACACACATTTTTAACTATTCCTAGCTATACTTTGAGATCTTTAGTTCGATTCTATTATTACCTCAATTTTGAAGAGTGTTGGGTGTTACCATTTGTGTGTGTTATATCAATAGCACCTTGATATCAATACCTTACTTTCTTGCAAATTTTGGTTAACATATCTTGGTGATATTGTTGTGTCATTCACGAATTGTAATTGGCACTTTTTGAGATATAGGTCTTAATCAAGTTTGAGCTCGCTCCTAGTATATCTTGTATATCTTGTTAGGGGTCACATTGACTTTTTGTATTTACTTACATTTTGTTCATTCTCATGAACTTAGCATAAGTAAGAACATCTTGTTAATTATCTTGTGATGCGAAACTACTTTTTGAGACTTAGTCTAGGAGGTACTTCATTTGATAGGTTTAGATACCAAACATTTGTGTCACTGGTGATTTCTCACTCTCTCACATTGGTATTCTTGCATTGTTTTTCATTCATATTCTTGAAAATACATCTTGCATTTCACTTAGGTGTGGTCACAAAGTTTTGAACACATTTACAACTTACCTTAGTGAAACTATCACAAAAACATGGCTCCTAAAACATGATTAGGACTTAGGAAACAAACATATGAGAAACAAAAAGTGTAAAATTGGGAAGCCTCTAACACATAAAAGTCAAACCCCTTCATTGGACATGATCTAGGACCTCTATTTTCTATAGAAAAAGAGATAGAATATATGGTCGATCATAGTGGAAATGAATTAGAATCCCCACACACAGAATTAAATTTTGACCCTACTTTATTAGATGAATTTCTTTTCAAAAATAAGGATAGAGTGTTGGCATGGGTTGTAGAATTAGGGGTCAAATTTCCCACTGAAAATGAAAAAAATCCCACCTGTAAATAATTCTACTAAGGAAGAACAACCCCTTATCAATATGGAGGATATTTTGACGTATGGACATGCTTCTACCTCCAACACAAGGATGATAAAGTGGTGGGACATAGAATACCCTTTATCAAAGTTCTATGTAGAAACAAGACAGGACATGAGACTGGTGAAGAACCTCCACAATATAAGGAAGAGGAGGAACCCTTAGAAGAAGAAACCACAATTCAACAACAGATTAGTAACCTAAGCCAATAATTAGCTTTGCTAACCTCCCATGTATAGAAGGAAGTAAGCAAAAACATTCAAAAGTCAAGGCCTAAGGTTAATATTAATGAACTCCATAGAGAAAACCAAGGAGAAGATGATATAGTGTATCATCGCATATATATCCCTACCTCTCCCACTAGAGAAAAATTTCTTGCACAAGAGGTATAGTTTATGAAAGTGACACTCACGAGGCTATAAGAGAGCAATATAGGGAGCATTAGAAAGTATCAATATGAATAATGATGCCCTATCATTTTGACAAGACTATGAACCTTCAACCCTTTCCCAAGAAATTTGATATGCCAAAATTCGACAAATATAAAGGGGAGGGAGATCCACTGGATCATGTCAAATATTTCTATATGGCATGTCAAGAGGTATCTTATAGTGACAATTATCTCATCATACTTTTCCCAAGAGTCTCGGAGGTCAATCCTTGGAGTGGTTCACATGTTTACCTCGGGATCAATTTTTACCTAGCTAGAATTGGTAGAAAGGTTCATGCGTCACTTCTCATACAACATAGAGAGTGATGTCACCATGGCAGATTTATGTGGTGCCAAACAATGCCCTAATGAGACTTTCGCTAGCTTCCTCCAATGGTGGAGAGGGATAGCTAGTCACTTCCCTTGCGCTTTCCCTAAAAAATAGTTGGTTAGTATTTTCGTTCCCAACCTAAACCCATATATATATTTCCACCTCCAAATGCATTGTGTTCACACTTTTGAGGAGGTCATCGAAAAGGGGGTTCAAATAGAGAAATATCTCATTGCAAAAGGAACTCTCAAGTCCCAATCTAGAGATAATAAAAATGTTAAACCCACGGAGAAGATGAAGGTTTTTAACAAAAACAAAAATGTGGTGGGAGACGGGATCATTGATTCCAAATGTGTTCAAACGGTCTAAACCGGTCAACCTTTTAAACTGAGAAAAGGACCAATTAAACCACCACCAAAATGAAGAACATTCACCTCTCTTAATGAACCTTTATCAGTTATACTAAAACAATTGGATGCATCTCACATGATGACATATCCTACAACACAACCATTTGATGACAATGCTCCAAAACCTTCATGGTACAAGGAGCATGAATATTGTGAAATGAATAATGTCAAAAGACATAAGACAGACAAATGTCTATGACTTTGTCA
Source organism: Taxus wallichiana var. yunnanensis (assembly GCA_018340775.1). Lineage (NCBI taxonomy): Eukaryota > Viridiplantae > Streptophyta > Pinopsida > Cupressales > Taxaceae > Taxus > Taxus wallichiana. The sequence goes on from CM031236.1 coordinate 370,531,065, forward strand.
TTATATCCAAGACCTCATCAAAAATGGGGAGATAGAGGTGGACAACCCATGTAAAACTTAGACACCCAACAAAAAGATGGGGATATATAAAGAGCCATTCCCCAATCATGATAAATCAGAAAAGTCAAAGCCGGATTAGGGAGAGTCATCCAAGGTTATAAAATAGTGAGTTACTTATACACCAAAAAACAAAACAATCATTATGATTTGCTTATTGGATGTATTCACTCTCCTACTAACCATATTAATGCCATCTAAATCAAGGGAAAGGATTGTACCACAGTAACAAGGCATGCCGCGTCGTGATTCCGAACCTTCTCCATCAACCCCACAAACTGGTAAATACAACCTCTTAGAGAAACTTGAGAATACATCTACTAAGATTTTGATCTTAGATCTTCTTAAGATATCCAATGTACACAAATACATTCTATACCAAACTCTTCAGGGGTCGGGAGTGCCATTAGAGGTCGATCCTACACACCTTCAAGCCATAGTGGAAAACATCATACCAAATGAACATATTTCCTTCAATCATAGGGAGATCCCTACTAAGAATCCAACACATAATATTCCTTTATATATTGAGGTAGTTGTTACCTGCAGGAAGATCAAACGAGTGCTTGTGGATAACGGATCAGGGTTGAATATCTACACACTCAAGTTGGTTAAATAGTTAGGACATACTGAGGTAGATCTTGAGTCCAATATCATCACTATCACCGCATATGACAATGCGGAAAGGGAGTCAGCGGGCACAATCATGCTGCCCATGGAGGTGGGTCCCACTTGCCATCAGACAAAGTTTCATGTCCTGGACTTGGAACTTCCATATAATATGCTTCTAGGATGACCATGGATTCATGCCATACAATCCATGCCATCGATGTTCAATCAAGTGCATTAAATTGAAGCATGAGGGACACACCATTACAATACAAGGAGATTCAGGGCCCTTCACTTGTTGTAGAGCTCTCAATAGCTTTACACAAAGGGGCACATATGTATGTCCCTCCACCAATATAGTTGTTCCTCTCCAATCTGAGGCCATGAAATCCCTGGTGGATTCAAAATATCTCGATTCTTGTGCCCATGGGGCATCAAAATCAACATCTCCTTTTTATTCATGGGAGATGAAAATACTTGAATATGGTTGTGGGGAATACAATGTACAACAAGCACTCTTGGTTTCAGACCTCTCATTATCACCCAAGTCTAGAGGCCAACCTAACTATCACTTCAAAAGACCTAGCAATAAACACACTGTTGGGTCATTCTTACCTAGAGGCTTATTAGATGAGGAAAATTTCTTGATCCACCTACAACTTGGGTCTCAGAGGATACACATCCATCCTATTATCGACCTTGAATATGAGAAATCTAATAAAATGATTTACTCCATGGGCTACACAGCCTAGGATGTGGTAAGAATGAACAAGGATAGAGAGAGCCAGTGCCTCTTCCACATTTCAAAACAGAAAGATATGACATTTGGATTCACCCTTATGGAGCACAACCCAATGATCAAAATGCTACTTTTTCTAAATGTGAAGATAGATTTGACTATCTAGATAGTGATACTGAGACTCCCATTGTAGCCAATATGAGGATCTTGCCTCCATAAAACTATTCATGAAGAACGCGTTTTTCCTAACCATAGCCCCCATGAAACCAACCCTTGACCTTGTTTACCCTTCCCTTATTGAATGGGACCAACAACGTCACATGTTGCCAGATTTATTTGAGAATGAAAAAGCTATCACAGATTTCATGGAAATTCAGGATACAATTCCCATTGGAGACCACAAGAATGGTTTCTTCATTGACTTAGATACCTGCACCTACTTGGTGAGGAGGTTGAGATTCATGGTCAGAAAAACTTAAAGAAAAGTAAGGGAAAAATTTCCAATGTAAAGGGAAAAATCAAAGTCCAATTTACACGGTGAAAACCTCTTTGAGGCACTAGCTAACAAACAAATAAAAAATCAAAGGACAAATAAAGTGACCACACCAAGAAAGAAAATCTCGTGGAGACATCCTTAGATGAAGATCTCAACCTCCCTCCTGATCCTACACATGTGGAGGTCTTATCAAAATTACTAGTTGAGGAAACCATTGACGTGAATATTGGTACAGAGGAAGACCCCAAGGTAGTAAAATTGGGATCATCACTCTTAGCTAGAGAACAAGACATTCACTATGATGTTGTGAGAGTTCATAGATGTGTTCATATGGTCTTACAAAGACATGCCAGGTTTAGATCCAACTTTGGTTATGCACAACCTAGTTGTCCACGTAGACGCTAAGCCTATGAAACAAAAACTTAGAAAGATGCACCCAAGAGTGGCCTTACTGGTTAAAGAAAAGTTTGAAAGATTACTTATGGAAGGATTCATCTCGACCTATAGATTATTCGAATGGATATCGAACATTTTCCCTATCCATAAAAATCTTGATGGTATCTGAATCTACATGGATTTTAGAGACATTAATAAGGATTTCCCTAAAAATGATTTTCCACTGCCAAATATTGACATGATCAGACTCAACAATAGGGTACAAGATGCTATCTCTCATAGATGGATTTTCAGGACACAACCAAATCAAGATAATGAAGAATATCAACACAAAATAGATTTCAAGACTCCTTGGGGTACCTTATATTATCAGGTGATGTCCTTTCGACTCAAAAATGCAGGAGCTACTTATCAACGGGAAATGACAGTGATTTTTCATTATATGATTCATGATATCATGGAGGACTACATGGATGATATCCTCAGAAAGTCTAAGACAAGAGAGGATCACCCTATCATTTTTCGGCGTATCTTTGAGTGCCTACGAGAGTACAAGGTCAGGCTGAATCCAAAGAAGTATGTATTCAGTGTGCTATCAGGAAAACTATTTGGCTTCATTGTATCAAGATGAGGAATTGAGGTAGACCCTGTTAAAGTGTCTTTTGTTACTGAAATACCTCCACCTAATAATATTAAACAACTAAGAATCTTACAGGTAAAATCCGTGCCATTCACCGCTTCATCTCCCACACGGATAAGTGCCACTCATTTACCCACTTGCTTAAAAAGGATGTCACCTTCATTTGGGGACCTGAGAAACAACAAGCCTTTGCTTTGTTTAAACAATACTTGGCTAATCCACTTGTCCTCATGCCTCTAACTTCGGTGAACCGCTCTTGCTCTATATTTCTACTACGCAATTTTCTATGGGAGCGCTACTCCCAATACAACCTTGGTCATAAGGAAAAAGCGGTGTATTATCTCGGTCACACCCTCATCACCTATGACCTCAAGTATCCTCAAATTAAAAAATCTTTCTTGGCTGTTGTTTTTACTTTTCAAAACTCGCCATTATCTATTGAATACCAAAACCAAGCTGATATCCAAAGTTGACCCACTCAAGTACTTGCTATCTAAACCTACCCTCACAAGTAGAATGGCTAATTGGATCATTCTATTAAGTGAGTTTGACATAGAATTTGTACATCATAAGTCATTTAAAGGACAAGTACTTGCTAACTAGCTAGCAAAAGCACCTTTGCAAGGCACTGAACCTTTAAATCTAGATCTTCCAGATGCCTCATTACTATACATTGAAGAATCTATCATATGGAAGATACACTTTGACGGGTCCTTTACTTTTCATGGTTTAGGTGCAGGGGTAGTCCTCATTACTCCTTCTGCGTAACCCTATACCACAGGATTTTCACCTGGGTTTTCCTTGCACAAACAATATTATAGATTATGAGGCACTTATAGCAAGGATGAAGCTTGCTATAAAGTGGAACATTCATCGTGTCAAGGTTGAGGGTGATTCTCAATTAATTATCAAATAGGTTAATGATGAATATAAGGTTAAGGATGACAATCTCATACCTTACAAAAATTTGGTCAAAACTCTAAAAGAGTACTTTGTGCACATTACATTTGAAAAAATCCCAAGAGTGCAGAACATATCGGCAGATGCCATGGCGACAATGGGTTCTATGCTTTGTATTCCACTAGGGAATAATGACATGCCATTCTTTGTAGAAAATTTACGCCAGCCCATGTATGACATGCCAAAATCTTGTCTAGCTTGTGATGTTGTTGGTCCCAATTCCCCATGGTACAAACCCATCTTTACCTATCTCAAGGAAAACACATTCCCTCCCGATATCTCCCATTCTGAAAAGCAAAGCCTGATTTTCCAAATAGCCCATTACACCCTTTTAAGAGGTACACTTTATCATCGTGGCTACTATGGGAATCTATTACGTTGTCTTGGTGTGACTGAGTAAATCTAAGAGATCAAAGAATTACATGAAGGGGTGTGTGGAGCACACACAAATGAAATGGTATTAGCTAAGAAATTGTTGAGAGTAGGCTACTATTGGCCTACCATGGAAACCGATTGTTGTAATTATGTTAGGAAATGTGTACTTTTCCAAAAGTATGGAAACTTTATCCATGTTCCATCTCAACCATTGCAACCTATCACTATCCCATGTCCATTCTCTAAGTGGGGACTTGAATTGATAGGAAACTTACTCCCCCACATCATCATGGCTATGGAATACTTTACAAAATGGGTGGAGGTGTCTCTTTAACCTATGTAACAGGAGCTCATATTTCTAAATTTATCATTAATCATATCATTTGTTGATATGGCATTCCCATGACCATTGTTACGGATAATGAGAAGTCATTTAAGATCAATATGGTAAAAGGTCTTTTCAATGGTTCCAAATCGACTAAAATGGTCTACACCATATTACCCTCAAGGTAATGGACAAGCCAAGCCAAAACAAGAATTTGGTGAGAATAATGGAAAAGATGGTCAACAAAACATGTCGTAATTGGCACTTACAAATCCATCCAGCCCTTTGGGCTTACAGAACCTCTATTCACACTCCTATGGGTGTGACAACATATTCTCTAGTGTTTTGGATAGAATATATCATCCCCTTAGAGATCAAACTTCCTTCCCTGAGAATTTCTCTTTGGGACTATCTAGATAAGGATGAGGATTATCGGGTAGCAATATTGGCTAAATTGGAGCTCCTAGATGAGAGGTGCATTCATAATCTTAATCACTTGAAATTGTATCGAAAAGAGTCTCTAGAAACTACAACAAGAGAATCATCCCTCGTTAGTTTGAGGTTGGTGATTTAGTCATGAAGGAGAACCAGTTCAACACAAGATCGAGAATGAGAAAAGAAAGGGAAGTTCGAACCACATTGGTTGGGACCCTATGTTATAGTCACCAAGTATGACACAAGGGCATACAAAATTGCTCACCCCAATGGTGATGAGCTCCGTGAGCCCATGAATGCCATGCATCTTAAGCGGTTCTATGCTTAAACATGGCGCAGAAAAGTCAAAAAAGCAAAAAAAACTCAAAAACATGGTAAAATGATCAAAAATACAAAAAAATCAAAAAGAGAAAAAAAATAAAAAGAGAAAACAAGTCATCCACAAGTGAAAACCATGCAATTTATGGCACTTTGGATAAGTCCTTGGGTGAAAACTAGTTTCCAGCACCTTGGGAGGATTCGTTGTTCACAAGCATCTTGCATCTGGAGGGTAGTTTTACTTGGCCTAGCCCTAGTTCTACCTTCAAGATTCCTTGTGAACCCCATCCTGTTTGGCCTTGATCCGGCTTTGTCTTCTTTTATCTAGGGACATGGTCTTTTGCTATTTCCCATCTTACACTAGGGGTAATTCAACGACTTCACCTTATTGTTCATAAGTGTGTGGATTCTTCCCTTGTACATTCCCCATCTAATGTTGGGGGCATCCATGCTTTCTTGGTTACATATGCATAACTCTAGAAAATAGTTAGAAAACAACACAAAAACAATAGAAAATTGTTTCACAAAAACACAAAAACAATAGAAAATTGTTTCTCAAAAACCTAAACAATAGAAAATTAGTTCACAAAAATCTAAACAATAGAAAATTATTTCAAAAAACCAAAAACAATATAAAATTATTACATGAAAACAAATATTACAAAAACATTTACATATGTTTACTTGCATTTGTCTTGTTTCTTGCTTTGCTTGTTGCTTGTATAGTTGTTTTATGTTTTTCTTTCTTTTGGTTATTTGTTACTTGGGAATACTTTGTTAGGATTCATCTTTTCTTTCTTAGATTATATTTATTCTTGCTTGTGCATATTGAGGTGTGTTTTTGCATGCTAGTGAATCCTGGTGCGTTATTATGTTATTTCATTGTGTTCTTTGTTAGCATTTGATTGTGTTTATTACATGTGCATTGTTTTGTTATCATAACATCACATTACCATCATTATCATCACATCTAACATCATCTATGCATCATCTATCAAGGAAAGGCTAAGTATACATCATACATGAATGCTAAGATGATCATCACATATCGTATCATCAAATGGGGAAAGAAGGATAAAAATATCAAAATCTATCCCCCTCACACCCTTATCATCATATCATCTCGTCCACTAAGTATGGCACATCTCATACACAAAACACATTTTATATATTCTAAAAAGATCACATCATTTAGAAATCAAAACACATGTGATACATCAACAACATCATCAATACATATACATATCAAATCAAATCAGAATACATCATAAACACATCTATCTATCCATGAGAAATAAATAAACAAATGTCCATCTCATATATACACATATGTCATGTCACAAATGTCCAAATCATATATGTGTGGTATATCTATATCAAAAATGGTATACATCACGGCAGCACATCATAAGGGCCTTCATCTGAGGCACACAAAAAGAGTGATACATCTATAATAGAATAAAAGCCTTCATTAGAGGCATGTATCCAAACTGCTCTATATAAAAAATTCCTTCAGCTGAGGCGTACAAAGATGATACATCAAAATGTCCATATATATATACATGTATAAATTGTCCAAGTCAGTACTCAAAATAATACATCATCAATTCAATGTGCCATAAAAAAGGGGCATGCATAAAAAGAGTCAATCCTTCATCATGAGGCATCAAAAAAATAATGGTATACAAAGAAGCTATGCATCAAAATTAGCCTACATAAGAGGCATATATAAAAATATCTATACAACAACAAAAATGTAGAGCTCAACCACATCTCTCACCTCGCCGAGACTCCCAAGTCTTTCACCGGGTTGATGGAACAATGGTGGCCGAGAAGGACCTCCACTAAATAGGCCACCGAACTATCTAGATGTCCCCTAGGACTTCTCCGGCATAGGTTGCCTAACCGATCTCGTTGAATGGCCTGATCTCCACGACCTAGAACCTATCGTACTCATATTTGATTGTCGAGATAGTACCACTACTACTTTGGGGAACTGCCTGACGCGTAAGCTGCCCTATAAAATAAATCCTCTCCACCAAGTCTCATAAGCATCACGGATCAATTCAATGTCTCCAGAGGTGAGAGATACTTGAGGGAAACATCACGCTCACTTGTCACCGTAGCTAAATCGGCCTCATCCCTGTCTCAAGGAAACAACCTCTCTCTCTCTCTATGGTAACCATCTCGCACTGGGATCATGCCTCGATTCTCTATGTAAGATAGCCCGTGACTATGTATGTACATGATCCATCTAGGCAATGACCATCCGTACCTAAGTTTGGGACTAGTGTAGGAGGATCAATACTTGAGCCCCATGTATAGCCATCTCCCGCATCTCGAATCTTCCATATAGAATTGTCACCTCCCGGGTTGTCTTAGGCCCACGCTTGATCTCACTCGATAAGTAATGTGATAATATGGGTCTGGGCCTAATCATGCTTAGTTATCACAGCCACACACTAGCCTTGGGCCTCATCTCTCTTTGCTCTAGCTGTGTCTCTCTCAGCTAAAGCCTATTGTAGTTGCTGTTATACTATGGCTATCTATGCCACTGGTTGTGTGGCTATTTGTGCCACCAAGATCGGCCCCGGGGTGCTCTTGATGACCGGCCCTCCGCTAGGACCCTCACTGGGAAACTAAACTAGTGCATGTACTTGGCCATGTGGCCTCGGTCCCTATGCCTATGAGGCACCCTACCCATCATGCAGAATTCCATTAAATGGATCCTCTAGGTAAGGACCCATGTTTAGTATAGATCTTGTTTAGCTCTTTATCTTGATGGTGCTTAGGCTTTGTCTTAGCTAGATTATAGAACTATTTTAGGTGGTAGTTCTTGCTTCATTTAATTTAGCTTAAGCAAAGTACACATGCACACATTTGGCACTCCCAAAGTGGGAATTTTGCATGTCTAAGACCAGAGGAGCCATCTTACATGGAATGGGCAGGTAGGTGGTGATGCACGAGGCTACCTAGGCAGCCTATTCGAGATATAGGTGAGAGTTCGATGAGCTGCTAGAGAGATATTATATGGCGGACTTACATGAGACATATCCAAAGTGGGCCGAGGATGCCACAGAGCTTAGTGTGTACTCGAGAGCACTTTTTCATCGGTAGTCGCAGCTACATTATAGAGTTGTATCGAGTTGAGAGTTTCATGGCAGCTTGGTAGAGTGTGGGGTACCATAGCTATATATTTGGTATGCATGCATGCAGATATTCAGAGAGGCATACCATGGGGCCTCGCATATCGGTGGCCCGAGCTAGGGCAAGTTTTACATAGGTGGTCCCACAAGCATGAGACCCAAAGATGACATTGGTGCAAGACCTGAGGGAAAAAACAGAGTATGCAGCTTGGTATGCCACTGTGTTACCCCGGTGTCTCACCATCCCAAAGGAGGCCTAGGTAGCAGGCACTTGGCCACCCATAGAGATTTGGCATGGTTCAGAGCGGAGAGATAGAGTAGTGGGTCTTGACCTGAGGATCCATTTGATGGCATTCTGCATGATGAGTAGGGTGCCTCATAGGAACATGGACCAAGGCTATAGGACCCAATATAGGTACTAGTTCGGTTGCCGCCAGAGAAATGGTCCTAGAGCAGGGCCATTCATCGAGAGCACCCCAGGGACCAGTCTTGGTGGTATAGCCAGTGGCACAAATAGCCACAATAAAACAACTATAGTAGCCTTTAGCCGAGAGAGACAGGACTAGAGTAGAGAGAGATGAGGCTTGACCACGAAAACCGAGCGTGATCAAGGCCATAACCCATATTATCACATTACTATCGAGCGAGATCAAGCTCATGCCTAGGATCTCTCTGCTCTAGTTGTGTCTCTCTCCTAAATCCCGCGATAACTTCTACTATATGTGGCTATCTATGCCACTAGTTGTGTGGCTATCTGTGCCACCAAGACTGGTCCTTGGGGTGCTCTGGATGACTGGCCCTACTCTAGGACCCTCACTCTAGGAAATTGAACTAGTGCCTATACTGGGCCCTGTGGCCTCGGTCCTTGTGCCTATGAGGCACCCTACCCATCATGTAGAATGCCATCAAATGGATCCTCTAGGTCAAGACCCACTGCTCTCTCTCTTGCGCCGAACAATGCCAAATATCTATGGGTGGACAAGTGGCTACTTCTCAAGAATCCTCCGAGATAGTGAGATGTCGAATAACAAAGTGGCATACCAAGCTACATAACTGCTTTGCGTCTCGGATCCCGCACTGCTAAAATGGCCGGGTCCCATGCTTCGACCACCTGTAAAAATTAACCTAGCTCAGCCACCAAAGCATGTAAGGCCCCATGGTATGCCCTCTGAATCTCTGTGTGCATGCCAAATATCTAGCTATGGGAACCCATGTACTCGCCAAGCTGCCACCTGCACTTGTCAACTCGATATAGCTCTATAATGTAGCTATGACTGCCAATGATAAAGTGCTCTACTGATCACATGCTAAGCTCTGTGGCATCCTCTGGCCACTAGATATGTATGTAAGGCCACCATATAACATCTATCTCTGAAAGCTCATCAAAATATCACCTATATTTGAATAGGTTGCCTAGGTGGCCTCATGCATTACCACCTACTGGTACCCATGCCATGTAAGATGGATCCTCTGGGTCTCAGACATGCAAAATGTCCACTGGGCATCCGATCGGGATGTGGTCCCATGACCATATCTGTAATAAAGAAGCTAGACCCACGGTCTTCTAACCGTGGTAGGTAATCAAATGTAGATCCCAGTATAAGTGGGCTAGAATACAATGTCCCCAAAGTATCACTTGCTGTTGAAAATTCCATGTACTAAAGGTAATAATCCTCTCGAGAATGAAGTCCCTGTCTTATCAGTGAGTAAAAACCCATTGATAAGAGACATAATGTAGAGAGGCCCCATGCAGTGTAGGGTTAGAAATACACTCATGCAGGGATATGGTCATACCATCATGCGGTATGTCATCTACATCAAAAAGATCACTGCATGCTACTCTAATCAGCCCTACATCGGAGTTTTACTCAATCAAGGTGCCTATGATTGACATGCAAAGGATCAGCTATACATCCTTAAGGGTCACGTCATCTCCCCTATAGGCAATCTGAAACACTGACTCTCACTATGCCATCGCTCGGCTAGTGCAATCAGTAGGCCATGGTCCAATGTAATAGAGGGCATTTGAGACACAAGGCATAGCCTCACCGCCTTGAGAAATATAGCCATGGCACACCGGCCTTGCGGTGGATGCTCTCCTCTAGCTCCGCTATCCAGGAGTGGCACTCGTATATGTAAAATTGGCAACCGTCTCTATAAAATATCAAATCACTCGTCACACTGGAGTGCATGCTCTCCTCTAGCTCGTTATCCAGGAGTGGCACTCCGCATATGTAAAATCGGAAACCATCTCGTAAAATATCAAATCACTCGTCAAATACTATCATTTCTTCTAAAAAACTATCTATCATTTTAGGGTTAACCCAAGCATCCTAAAATTTCTTCTAAGTGTCATCTTTTTGACATTTTTCTATCTATCCTCCGCCGACTGGGACGCCTGCACACCCTTTTAAGCATGTACATGCCCTTTTGGGGATGTGCAAATCCTTTTGGCCTGTGTGTGCATGTGCATTTTTATCTTCTCGGCACTTTCGCCCTCATTCGGTACCTACGAGCCCTTTTTAGCATGTGTACCACACATTTGGCATTGATGCCATCATCATTATGCCTCGCACTTACGCACGTGTACCCCAAGTGTGTGTGCTCTCCATTTTGTGCGTGCACCCGGTTTTCACGTGTGCACCCCCTTTCCTGTGTGTGCACATGCGCACACATGTGTTGTGTGTGTGCGTGTGTGTGGGTGTGTGCAACTCATGCCTACATGTGTGCGTGCATGTTGGGGTGCATGTGCCTCAAATGGATGCATGTGCCCCGACCGACACTGCACTGCGTGCATGCATGCGATGTGAATTCCTAGTGCTAAAAACTAAAATTAGGGCATTAAGTGCAACAATTAATGAGAAAATTTCAGATACTTGTGAAGGGTTCGTCGCTCGTGTCCCACTGGTACCCTCAGACTGCATCTGCGTGCCTCACTCGGTCTTGTGTGATCACCACTGTCCTTGTCACTATCATAGCCTCGTGGTAAAAAATTCTATAGGGCTTAGTTAAAATGAATTGGTTGCGATGTTTTTACCCCCGAGTGGGGTATATTAACCCATTTTTCACCGTCGGGAAAGCCTGGGTGCCCGTTTCAATCGCCATCTTGTCCTTTGTTCACCGTAGAATAATTATTTTTATTAAATAATTATTTTTCTCTTATTTTTCACTGTATTGGGGCATTTTTTACTATTCGATACCCCTTTCTTCTCCCTCGGAAAATTTAATTTCTCCTAGGCAATTTTTCTTCTTATCCACACTCTCGTAAATAATTATTATTAATAATATTTAATTAATTTTTCCACTAAACAAGGACATTTTTATCGCTTATTTCTTCTTTCTTCCACCTAGGGAAATTTTTTTGTCCTGCCTAGGCCCTTCATTCTATTTCTTCTATTTTCTTCTACTGTCCACCACATTTTAGAAAAACAAAAAAACAAAAACAATATATATGTCAAAAATCCAAAACGATGGAATTTTTTTCAAAAAATCCTAAAAAAAAAAAAAAAACCTACAAAAATGGTAACTTTCTTATTATGGCTGAAACTTGTGTCTTGCGCATGGTATTTTCTCCATATCCTACTAGTTTGTCTCACATCTTCCCCGATTAATATGACTCATGAGATCACCGGATTCACAACCATTCACAAAGTTAGTTGCTTGCTTCGTTTGTACTTTGGGGCACGTTTGTTGCCTGGTGTTGTTTCATTGTACACAACACTTTTCTTGGACCCCGTGTCCATTATCATTTCCCCTTACATGTATCCTTTCTCAGGGCATCATTTTTAACCCTTGTCATCAATCACAAACTTTTGGATCTCTTCAGACTGATAACAAAACATTTGTACAACTATCTTGACCATTGTTGGGTTGGGTATGTGCATTCATACTTTTTTTATTTGTTAAATGAGCTTATTTCCTTTATTGCCTTACATTGTTGTATGTTGCGTGGAGTTGGTATTTTCCACAATGGACAATTGTTCGTAGTATGAATTTTCATGTCATTCTACTTTTTCGTATGCTTATATTTTTCATAAGGACCAATGATGTAGCTCTTGTGGTAATATGATAACATCAAAATTGTTCCAATACATAGTGGCTAGAAGCTAATCTCTTCTCTCCCCTCCTCCATATTTCTTCTGCATCACTTTCCTCTCACCCCTAATCTTCCATCTTACTGGGGCATCCTACTCCTTTCCATTCTGCTATCTATCTCTCACCTTTTTTGATCGTCCATCGTCTTCTTTCATCACCCCATCAACACTCAAGGGGGCATCTCTCCCTCCTACTAATTTTTCTTCTATCCCTTCAAGATTTTCTTCCATCTACTATCTTTGAAGTGGCATCACTTACCCCACCCCAAAGAGGGGAAAATGTAGACACCCATAATTACCACCAAGAAATTTAAATACTTAAATTGTGTTAATTATCTATCTTCTGGCAAATTGATGACATATTGTCAATAACACTCATTTTCCCTCATATCATCATTAATTAATTACAATACGCTAATTAATTAAGTCGCCTATCCAACTAACATCCTAATTAACGACCTTCCGTTAATTATTCACCCCTTCTATCTAGATTAATTAATTATTATTAATTAATTATCTTTTCCTTCTATTTAACTAATACATCAATATTTAATTGATTTAATCCCCTTCTAATAGCCTAAATTGTACTAATATTCCTCTAGTTAGCTTCTATAAGCTTGCATCCACCTATTAGTTAATCACCTTTGATTAATTAAAACACCCCCAACTCCCATGACTTGCTAAGCATAAATTAAACCCTTCTAAAGTAAGATTACCTTTTATAAAGCAACCTTATCCATTCCTAATCATGTTTTACCTTTATCCCACATGCAAAGGGATGAATTTTTTCCTTTATCCATTGGGCTATATAAGGAGCCATCCTTCTACCTTTATACCTACACCTAAACTTCTTAAGAAAGCAAATGCAAAGCATATAGCAAAATAGACTAAGAGCTTGCCTTTTTGTTTTCTTGAGAGATCACCATTGTTAAGATCTAAGATTCTTATTCTTGCATTCTTTAAGGATCAAACAAGAAATTTTTGATTTCCATTGGAGCTAAATAGGTCCATTCATTTTTGTTGGTAATCTAGGAGAGTAGAGATTTTGAATAGCATGCTAGTTTTGATCTTATGTTTCAAAGTTATGATGTTTAGTATAGATCTTGTTTAGATATTTATCTTGATGGTGCTTAGGCTTTGTCTTAGCTAGATTATAGAACTATTTTAGGTGGTAGTTCTTGCTTCATTTAATTTAGCTTAAGCAAAGTACACATGCACACACCGATTTAGCTTGAAGTTGTCGGTTGAATTTTTAGGGTTTCACAGATCAAACGATCTTCAAGATTATTCACTCTTGTAAGCCAGAAAACATCTAGATCTAGCTCTGCACACACATAATCACAAGCTCTGATACCATGTTAGAATGAATGCAGGAAGATATAATTGAAGAATTATAGATCCACAAAATAAACAACTGAGGATTATAGATTATAATGTGCAGACATTTAACCAAATGTTTATATATGCATATAATAGTTAATAGATCATTAATGAAAGTAAATAACAAGAACTAAAAGTAAATGAGACAAGAGACACCATATTTAAGTGGAGAAACCCAAAGGGAAAAACTCCACTGAAAAGCATTGTCTTATATTAATAATTTCACACTTTAACCTAGCACTTCCACTTCATTCCTCGGTCTCATAATAAACAATAATAGACTTCTGCCTCATTGTATAACAACTCACATAAGTATCTTGAGCTTAGATAAAATGGTCTATAAGCTTAATAGCACCATGTAATTCAATATCACCAGTAAACAGTCCCATGAGGGATCATCCTACTTATATAGGATGGGTGATCGGTTATACCACTTCACTCTATTCAAGGTTGTGAAATATCGACTAAGATTATTAAAAATAATTTTTAAGACAAGGGGATGTCTAAGTGGTTCTCCTCACTTGACATTAACACCCCAACACATCCATGAACCTCACACACTACACATTTCACACTCCACATTTCACGATACATGTTTTCAGCATGTCATTCACACACATCATACTACCCTATTGTTGGTCGTCAAATAGGAATTTTAAGAAGAGCAATAGTTAGGGGACAAGAAGTCCCTCCTCTTTAATGGGAGAGGTTCCCTTATTCAGAAACGAACCTATTTACAAATGTACAAGACATGATTTGTTGGTTAAACTTGGATATTACGAAAGTGTTTTCTATGAAGATCATCAATTACAAAAAGGACTGAGGAAATGAGAGTACGGAAAGAGCAGAAAGGCAACATGCAAAATTATAGATATCAGAGTAATTCTTTATGTATGCGAAGTCACAGTGAATTGAAACAAGATCATTTGTATTGGATAAATAAGATGGAATTCAAAGACACAAAGTTCTATAAATAACATCTGCTAGAACACAAAGTTTCTTAACATAACATAGATTCATTAATCAAGGACACAAAGTTCCTTCTTGGTTATACAAGATCACCATGCTTGCAAAGTCGAAGAGTATGCAATCGGCAAGACTAATAAACTTGAGACAAATGATCTTCACAAAGAAAATAAATGAAAGCTTAGGAATAACAGAGATCAGATAGACAAAGAATGGAAAGTCCTTCTGTATTGATTTCTCTATGATCTATTTACACTTTCAGAAAATAAGCCAAGTTCTTCCTCTTTTAGAATGGCGTAAAGAAGGCCATTATATAGCTTACAATTCAGTTACTCTTCATAACCATTTCTTTTAACTAAAGAATAGTTAAGGACCGCCAATCGCAGTACCTCAACCTATTACAAAGAAAACGGAAAAGAAAGGGAAGAAGAGAAAAGAATGGGGAAGAAGACAGGTGGCCAGTCACTGAGAGGGACCCACTGACTTCAGAATCCGCTGCCTAAATTTCTTTAACGCCTCAGATATGTCTCTGCCATGAGGGACTGACGTGTTGGCCGTAGAATGAGTCCAAAATCTAAGACATTTCTCCATCTCTTTATCAAACTTGACATGAGTATGATAATCTTTATTTGCTTCTCCAACTAAGATCAAGAGAGCAGATTTCCTTCATTTTTTTCTTTTTGGAGATTGATCTTTCCTTGAATAGATTATCTTTGACATAAGCTCTGAATTGAGATTTGATTTCTTGCAAGGAAAGGGACACACCAGAAGTTTCATCTTAAAGATGACAATGAATATCCTTGAAAGCAGAGACAACCAAAGTTGTCTTCAAAGCTTTTGCCCTTCTCGCCAACCTGTTCTTTAGTTCTCCCAAAGCCTCCTCCAGACTTCGATCTTCCATATTGATAACAACTAGGAGGACAGCCGCAAACCCAAATTCGGAAAGGAATTTCAGAGGGAGGGGACACACGTGCAGGAATTTTCAAATTGTAAGGGTTCGAGCAAAGATAAAGATGAAACAATGTAAAAATGCAAAGGGGGAATGCTCGTTATATAGCCGTTGAGGAGAGAGAAGGGTGATCACTGCGCATTAAATTCATATCTATCAGTTTGAAAAACAACATATTCGGGTAGAGTGGGAAAAACTAAGTATGAATGGCATTTGGTTCGCTTGGGACATGTGAGACACGAATGCGTGAAACACGCGGCTCGGCCGATTCGGGTGAAACAGGGAGAAGACGCACAAATGCATTTTGGGACATTTGGGACGAAAACGCGTGAAGGACGCGGTTCGGGCGTTTCGGCCGAAAAGGTGACAATGAGTCCGGAAAAGTTTGGGACATTTGGAATGCAAGTACACGAAGTATGCGGTTCGGGCGTTTCGGCTGAAAATGGAACAACTTGCAGAATTAACTTTGGGACATTTGGAACATGAAATTGCTGAAGCACGCGGTTCGGGTGAAATTACCAAAATGGAACAACTTGCACAATTCCATTTGGGACACTTGGGACGAAAAGATCCAAAGCACGCGACTAAAGTGTTCGGGCGAAAATGTTACAATAGGTTCTGAGAAGTTTGGGACATTCGGGACGAAAGACGCATGAAGTAAGCGGTTTGGGTGTTTCAAACTGAAAATTGAACAACTCGCACGTTAAGTTTGGGACACTTGGGATGAAAAGCTCGACAGGCCCAAAATGGAACAACTTCGGGATTTCGCCGATCGGGAACAGACGCACTTTGGAACTTGGGACACGCGGGACAAAAATGTCCGACAGGCCCGAAATACATACAAAATGACCCAAAACTATGGATTTTCTCAATCTCACGACCTTGGTACATTAGAGAAAACACTTAAACTCAAAATTTTGAAATTTTTTACTTTCATCAGAGCAGGAATTTTGAGTGGACAACAGCTGGCTCCTTCTGGGGATGACTTGGCATGAATTCAAGGAATGAGACAAGGCAAGAACTTAGACAAACTCAGGGGAAGCAGACCAGTACCTTATCCATTGGGCAACGGAGTCAAAAAGTAGATCAATACAGAGGACAACACACCAAAACAAAAAGGAAAGAAAAACAAAACACTGTACAGAATATACAAGGGACCCCTAATCACCTAGGACTTGAACAACTTGAGATACTGCCCACTATAAGGAAGTGGGAGAGGAGAACCATCCATGTAATCAAGGTAGAAAGAATTCTTACCAGCAAAGTGTCTGATCTTGAAAGGTCCGAGCCAAAGGGAATCAAACTTTCCATGGCTGCCACGAGGTTCATGCCTTTTATCCCATAACAACACGGTATCTCCAACTTGGAAATCCCTGAACCTAGCTTTCTTATCAAACAGGACCTTTACCTTCTGCTGGTGAACAGATATCCTATCAGCAACCACCAATCTGTCCTCATTCAGTTTGTGCAGGTACATAATTCTCTTGTCCAAAGCATCTCTGAAACTAGTATCTTCAATGGCCTTCATTAGGTGCAAGGCTGGCAGTTCCACTATTATTGGAAGTTGAGCTTCTACTCCATATACCACTTGAAAAGGAGACATTCCAATAGCTCTCTTTGGTGTAATCCTATCTTCCCAAAGAGCATCATAGAGCTTCTTGTGCCAGTTTCGTTGAGACTCATTTACTAACTTCCTTATAATAGTCACCAGATTTTTGTTAGTGGATTCTGCTTGTCCATTTCCCTGGGGGTAATAATCTGAAGAATGAGCCAGGGAGATGCCATACCCGTAGCAGAAATCCATTATCTCAGTTGAAGAGAAATTCGAAGCATTATCTGTTACAATCTTATTAGGTACACCATACCTTACCAAGATGTTCTCTTTAATGAAGTTGCACACCACTTCAGAAGTAGTACTCTTGACTGGAATAGCTTCTACCCATTTGGTGAAATAGTCAGTGGCAGTTAGCACATGAGTGTGACCAGCACTAGAAGTAGGATTAAGTGTTCCAATGAAGTCCAAACCCCACTGTTGAAATGGTTCCTCAATCACAACTGGCTTGAGAGGCAAAGAAGCCAATTTAGGTCTTCCCACAAAGGTCTGACAAGCCTCACATTTATCCACCCATCTCTGGATGCATCTCTCGAACAGGAAGGCCAGTAATATCCTCCACGAAGTATCTTGTGAGCAGTGACCATTGATGAATAGTGCCCTCCACATGCCCGATCATGAAAAGCCGAGAGCAACTTCTCTCGTTGTTCCTTGTCCACACATTTCAAAAATCTCCCATCTAAGCCATGCTTGAACAACAAAGCATTTTCCCACAATACATATTGACCGACCTCAATTTAAAATTCCTCTTTTCTTTGGTAGTTAAATGAGAGGGGCATTCCCATAGGTGAGAAAATGGGTGATGTCAAAGATACCATTCATCAACCGAGCTAAGGAATGTAATGGTAGGAAGGTCAACTTTCTCCTCCAAAGAACTCATGTTTGGCTCCTTCAAAGAATGAGCTCACAAAGGCCTTTTCCACGAACCAGCCTTGGTCGGTTTGATGTCAATGTCATACTCTTGGACCTTAGCAACCCAGCCTCTCTTGGATCCAAATTTTGCTTTGTGTGAGAATCGACTTGATAGTCAGATATCGGGACCAATACCATGGAATGAGAGTTGAGGATGTAAAAGCGAAACTGCTTGACAGCTTTAACCACTGCAAAAGCATGTTTCTCCATCATGGTGTATTTCAACTCATGATCCTTCAGAATATAGCTCATGAACGCAATTGGGATTTCATGCTCATTAGAGTCTTCTTGAGTTAACACAGTAGCCAAGGTATTATCTGTAGCATAGCAATAGATGATGAAATCTTTGCTGAAATCAGGACAGGCTAAAACAGGAGTTTTAGCGATAGCTCTCTTGATACCTTCAAAGGATTCCTTTCCTTTAGAAGACCAACCGAATGTTTGCTTCCCTTTCATCATCTGAGAAATATTCAAAGTTAACTCTGTAAAATAGGGATGAACCTTCTTAAAAATTGATCTTACCAAAGAAAGAGTGCACGCCCTTTTACTTGTTGGGAGAGGAATTTGTTGGATAGCTTGTACTCGTTCAGGATCAATCTTAATACCATCTTTGGAAATGATGTGCCCTAATAACTTTCCCTCTGTGACACAAAAGACAGATTTTTTAGGATTCAAAGAAATCCCATGCTCTCTGCATCTTAGCAGAACTGTTTCCAGGTGATCAAAATGATCCGCTCTTGTCTTGGAAAATACAGTCAGGTCATCAAGATATATGACAATACACTTCCCTTTCAAACTTCCAAAAGCCAGATCCATAGCTCTCTGGAAAGTGGCACCAGCATTAATAAGCCCAAAAGGCATTCTCTTGTAAGCAAAGGTACCCCAAGGAGTAGTGAAAGTTGTTTTGTGTTGATCTACAGTATCAACCTCTACCTGATTATATCCCGAGAATCCATCAAGCATGGATAACATCTCAGATCCTGTTACTACTTGCAATACTTGATCCATCATAGGAAAAGGATAATTATCTTTCAGAGAAGCCTGATTCAGATTCCTGAAATCAACACAGATGCGGATCTCACCATTTTTCTTCCTAACAGGCACAATATTTGCAATCCATGTTGAATGGTGAATGGGAAAAATGATTTTAGCCTTCAACAACTTCTGAATTTCCTGAAAGATGGTGTCACTATTTTGGGATTATATCGCTTTGTTTTCGCTTAAAAGGTTTAATTCCTGGTTTGAGAGGAATAGAATGCTGCATATCTTTTGGCTTGAAGGCTTTTAGATCCTCATAAGAATAAGCAAGAACATCCTTATACCTCCTTAGAAGATCAATTGCTTTTCTTCTTTCATCTGTTGTGCAACATTTTCCAATATTCACTAGCCTAGGATCAGTAGAACTCCCAATATTGATTTTGTCATGCTCAGCTGATTGTTGAGGTCCAGTAGAAGCTCTAGACTTCACATACCTGTCATGTTTATCAAATAGTTCCTCTAAGCTTACCAATCCTTTAGGAATCTTATTCCCCTTGAGTTTAATGCAACCATCCTGACTTGTTTCTTCCCCTGGGTGGACCGCTATTTTGTCAAAGGGCACACTCTCACGAGGCAGGTTGTCACTTCCCTCAAAATACAGTTGTTCGAAATTACCCTTGAGTTCAAGGAAAGAAAGCAAGTGATGATCATCATTGAAAACTTGCCAGTTATTGGTATTATCAGGTACACTAGGCCGATGGACCATCTCAATGGTGAACTTGTCTTGAGAGAAATCAGGATGAGGAATCAGTAGTGACCCTGAGACAGCCAGTGAATCAGCCCTGCTGTTCTTCTCCCTAGGTATTGCTTCGATAGAGAAAGCATCAAGGAATTCAATGGAATCCCAAACCTGATTCTGGTAATGTTTTAGCCTTCCATTTTTTACTTGAAAAAGGTTTCTGACCTGCTTTACAATCAACTCTGCATCACCACGAGCCAGAAGATTCTTTACACCTTGTTCTTTGGCCACTTGCAATCCGAGAATGAGAGCCTCGTACTCTGCTGTGTTATTAGTATTCTCGAACTACAACTTAAATGAAAAGGGGTGTAGGCTTCCTTCAGGTGACACCAGCAAGACACCGGCTCCGGAACCAGCTGAAGAACAACTTCCATCAAACTCTAAAATCCAAACCCCATTAGGATCTTTAGGAGACACTTTGGGAGGTCGGATTTCATCAGGGGACATAATCATGTAGTTACCATGCCCCATATCCTCGTAGAGTATTTGTGCTTTAGGATCATCCATTTTCTGCACAATATACTTAGATTGCTTCTCAGGCATCAACTTCTTCATTTGTCCATTGACAGGCACGAGTACATGTGACCAGTCCATTTGGATTTCTCCACCTACGTCTTTACAAAAGTTCCTACTTAACAACATCCCGTATGAAGGGGGAATATCTGCCACTAAGATGGTAGCCAACACTTTCTTCTTGGGTAAAGCAGCAAAAGCTACCTGTGCATCTTTAATCCTTCCAACCAGAGGCACTTCCTTACTCTCCATGGAGTAGCAAGATCCATAAGTGCGTGTGAGAGTTAGGCCTAAAGCATGAGCTACTTTAGCAGGCATCACATTATCTGAGGCTCCGGAATCTATGACACAATTACTGAGCCTATGGCCAGCTATAAGGAGTGTTACATAAAAAGGCTTGATTTTGTCATTAGGCGAGGTGACAGCGGCTACCAGACTAGGCTGTGGCGCAGAAGAAGGAGTAGGTAAAAGACCTTTAGAGGTGGTTTTGGAATGGGAATTAACAAATTGAATCATTTTGGCAAAAGCTTTGGGATGAGTTTGATAATACTCGGCCTCTGAGATTTGGACCTTGGTCTTTTTCAGGTGATCAACAATATCAAAAGACCCAGAAGTGGACGGGCCATCATCACTTGAAATTCTAGGCTTATCAACTTTAGGAGAGAAAGAAGAAGCAATTTTAGTAGTAGGATTAATAGGACTCACCTTTGGTGTAGATGAGGTAGGGATAGGAGATCCTCTTTTTGCAATCACGGGAATAGTTGTCGACTGCTCCTTAGATTTCTTGATGGGCTGTGTCACTTTCTCCCTCTGACGTGTCTGCTCTCGAGTCATGACAGTGAATGATTCGCTATTCATGTCCGCTACTACTTCATCATAATCATCTCCATCATCAATGCCTTCAGTGGTGAAGAAATTTACTCGAGATCCCTCAAGTTCATCTGCTTCATCATCAACTTCTTCCGCAAACTCCTCGCAAGCTTCATTATCTCCATCATCATCTGGCTCTTCAACTTCGCAGGTCGCATTCACAGGAACCTTAACAGGAGGTCCTTCAAGTGCTAGTCTTGTTTGAGAAGCAGGAAAATGATTTCTGGGCTGGAAATTTCTCCTGGAACATCTGCATAAGGAGCATGCTGAGCTAATTGTTTCTTTATGGCAAGAAGATCATTTGCAAGTTTTTGAACTAATGGATCAGTATTAGGTCCAGGGGTGGAAGAGGAAGAAGCAGCAGACTTAGATTTGGAAGGGTCTCTTCTCAACTTCCCTGACATGATCAAGTCATCCTCGATACTAACAGTGAGGGTTTGATCCTCGACCAATGTTGTGAGATTAGCCCTTCTTAGTGCATAACTAACTTTGGGCGATTGAGCATTTAGGAAGAAACATTTTTGAATTTGATCAACAGGTCGGGTAAGCTACGGAATTTTATTGATCAATTTGTTGAATCGGGCCACAAATTCTCTCATGGGCTCTTGTGAATCTTTCTTTATCTGAGAGATTTGGGCTAGCAAGGCATGTACATCTTCTGCCGGCTTGAAACGGTTTTCGAACTGAGTTCTCATTGTGTCCCAGTCGGTGATAGCGCCAGCCGGAAGGTGGTAGAACCAATCAGCAGCATTATCTTGTAACGTCTCAACGAACAGCCTTACGGAGACGTCTTCATGTTCGACTCCCAGAACTCCACATGCAACAATGAAGGCTGCGATGTGTTCATCAGGATGCACTTTGCCATCGCCTTTGAATTTAGGAAGTTCTTCCGGTTACCTCTGGGTAACTCATGCAAAGGCTGAGTAAGGGCCAGGGGCCCGACACGATGACCCCATGGTAATGGTGCCGCCATTCTTGGAAAAATGGCTTGGAGAGGGACTGCAACACCAGCAAGAATCAAAGCTTGAAGATTAGGGCTAGCTGGCTCTGAAGAAAAACCACCGTGGGAATTCTGTCTTGAACAGTGGAGTGCTTGTCGAACGAGTCCTTCTATCTTGTCAAGGGAAAGGAAAACCCGCGCTCCAAAAGCTGAAACTGAGAATCTTCAACACCGAGGGCCCTCCTCCCTCGAGTAAAACGCGGAGTCGCCAGATCAAAGGATGATCAAAAATTATAGAACTGGAATGTGATTTTCCCCAGCGGAGTCGCCAAAAACTATTGGTCGTCAAATAGGACTTTTAAGAAGAGCAACAGTCAGGGGACAAGAAGTCCCTCCTCTTTAATGGGAGAGGTTCCCTTATTCAGAAACGAACCTATTTACAAATGTACAAGACATGATTTGTTGGTTAAACTTGGATATTACGAAAGTGTTTTCTATGAAGATCATCAATTACAAAAAGGACTGAGGAAATGAGAGTACGGGAAAGAGCAGAAAGGCAACATGCAGAATTATAGATATCAGAGTAATTCTTTATGTATGCGAAGTCACAGTGAATTGAAACAAGATCATTTGTATCGGATAAATAAGATGGAATTCAAAGACACAAAGTTCTGTAAATAACATCTGCTAGAACACAAAGTTTCTTAACATAACACAGATTCATTAATCAAGGACACAAAGTTCCTTCTTGGTTATACAAGATCACCATGCTTGCAAAGTCGAAGAGTATGCAATCGGCAAGACTAATAAACTTGAGACAAATGATCTTCACAAAGAAAATAAATGAAAGCTTAGGAATAACAGAGATCAGATAGACAAAGAATGGAAAGTCCTTCTGTATTGATTTCTTTATGATCTATTTACACTTTTCAGAAAATATGCCAAGTTCTTCCTCCTTTAGAATGGCGTAAAGAAGGCCATTATATAGCTTACAATTCAGTTACTCTTCGTAACCATTTCTTTTAACTAAAGAATAGTTAAGGACCGCCAATCGCAGTACCTCAACCTATTACAAAGAAAACGGAAAAGAAAGGGAAGAAGAGAAAAGAATGGGGAAGAAGACAGGTGGCCAGTCACTGAGAGGGACCCACCGACTTCAGAATCCGCTGCCTAAATTTCTTTAACGCCTCAGCTATGTCTCTGCCATGAGGGACTGACGTGTTGGCCATAGACTGAGTCCAAAATCTAATACATTTCTCCATCTCTTTATCAAACTCGACATGAGTATGATAATCTTTATTTGCTTCTCCAATGGCAGATTGAAGAGAGCAGATTTCCTTCATTTTTTCTTTTTGGAGATTGAGCTTTCCTTGAATAGATTATCTTTGACATAAGCTCTGAATTGAGCTTTGATTTCTTGCAAGGAAAGGGACACACTAGAAGTTTCATCTTGAAGATGACAACGAATATCCTTGAAAGCAAAGACAACCAGTGTCTTGAAAGCTTCGCCCTTCTGCCAACTGTTCTTTAGTTCTCCCAAAGCCTCCTCCAGACTTCGATCTTCCATATTGATAGCAACTAGGAGGACAGAACCGCAAACCAGACTCGGAAAGGAATTTCAGAGGGAGGGGACACACGCATAGGTTTTCAAATTGCAAGGGTTCGAGCAAAAGATAGCATGAAAGTAGTGCGAAAAATGCAAAGGGGGAATGCTCGTTATATAGCCGTTGAGGAGAGAGAAGGGGATCAATGCACATTAAATTCATATCTATCAGTTTGAAAAACAACATATTCGGGTAGAGCGGGAAAAACTAAGTATGAATGGCATTTGGTTCGCTTGGGACATGTGAGACGTGAATGCGTGAAACACGTGGCTACCGATTCGAGTGAAACAGGAGGAGACACACAAATGCATTTTGGGACATTTGGGACTGAAACGCGCGAAGGACGTGGTTCGTCCGTTTCGGCCGAAAAGGTGACAATGAGTCCGGAAAAGTTTGGGACATTTGGAACACAAGTACGTGAAGTACGCGGTTCGGGTGTTTCGGCCGAAAATGGAACAACTTACAGAATTAACTTTGGGACATTTGGAACATGAAAGTGTGAAGTACGCGGTTCGGGTGAAACGGCCGAAAATGGAACAACTTGCACAATTCCATTTGGGACACTTGGGACGAAAAGATCCAAAGTACGTGACTCGGGCGGTTCGGGTGAAAATGTTACAATAGGTCCGGAGAAGTTTGGGACATTCGGGACGAAGACGCGTGAAGTACGCGGTTCGGGTGTTTCGCCGAAAGTTGAACAGCTCGCACGTTAAGTTTGGGACACTTGGGACGAAAAGCTCCGACAGGCCCGAAAATGGAACAACTTCGGGGATTTCGGCCGATCGGGGAACAGAGCGCACTTCGGAACTTGGGACACGCGGGACAAAAATGTCCGACAGGCCCGAAATACATACAAAATGACCCAAAACTATGGATTTTCTCAATCTCATGACCTTTGGTACATTAGAGAAAACACTTAAACTCAAAATTTTGAAATTTTTTACTTTCATACTCGACTATCGAGGGAATTAATCTGACTGGACAATTTACTCTATGAAACACTTTCGAGGGTCTAAATCTGAAATTAATCTCACTACATGGACAATTTATTCTCTATGTTTCACAATCTATATTTCTAGTGAATAATTTCAAATTATTTCCCAATGGTTCACTCTTTTTGTATGGTTAATTCTTGATTTTTGAGTTGTATTTTATAAATTAACCTCATCTCATACTCGTCCACATTCCCCTGGGGCACATTTTTCCTATCCCATTCACATTACATACCATTCCATCTCACTCACACACATCATACTACATATCTTTATTGCATTTATTCTTTCTTACTTATGCTTACATGTACACTTTGTTATCCATGCTAGACAAATACTTAGTATGTTAATATATTTTCTATAAACACGTGTGTTCACTTGGTATTTTTTGTGAATGCAAATTTTTATAGATCTTTACATGTAGCAATGATGCTTGGAACTGTACCTCTTACCAATCCCACCGAGGCTCCTAGGGAATCTACATTTACTACTCTTACACATCACATGTGTTATTGTTTCATTATTTACTACTACTTCTTACTAGCACATTACTTTCCATTGATCTATACATGCTTTGACATAATTTTTATCTTTCTAACATGTTAATGGGTGCTTCATGTGCAACATTTTATTTTCAGGACTATATGCCACCATGGTTGTCTATTACACTTTTCTTGTTATTGTTCCATTTTATGCTATTGTTTATGGGCTATGCCATTTGTCTCGTATGTACATTGTATGATTTTGAACACTTCGGCCCTAATTGTCTTGTGACATTGTGAGTGATGTCCCATGTTTCAAACCCACTTTTCGTAGTCTATCTTGTATACTTACTTGATTAATTTGTCTTCCATTATATGTTTTTTACATTTTATACTATCACATGTTATTATCTATCTTGTTTTCATGTGTCTTGGTTTCTAATATGCACATTCCCTCCCCCAGTAGGGTATTCACTTCAAATCAGATTCAGGTCCTCTCCTTTGGACCACATGCTCCTATCCACATCACATGAACCCCAAATGAGGGGGGCATACATTAGGTGAATTAGTCACCCTATAAAACACCATAGAGATTAAACACAATACATTTTAGCACAAAATTATCATAAGATACGATTACATAAATGATCCAAAATATGACTTGGGTCCCGGTTCAAGTAAAAACACCAGCTCCCATATTCAAACACTAAGCACTGGGTTCTCCCGACCTCCATTGAGTGTCTATGTAATAGGGGAAAATATATTTAATTTATTAGATCATATCCGTCTACGTAATGTATAGAGTAGTTTCACAAAGATAGAAACAATCATCCGTAAAGAAAGATACATTCTATCTCCATTACAATCAAGATAACATGGAAAAATTTTAGAACTAAAATTGTTACACTCAAAACAAAATAGGATCACACCATCCGCAATGGTGTATAATAAAGAATTATTCATGGAAGGAGAGTAACACTAGACCTATCTCCCAACACTCTTATGTTTTGGCATGACATCACCCAAAAACTCGCACTTAGCATGAGACCACCAAAAAAATTTCTTTTGGTGTGAGATTTCCCAAAAATACTCTTGGCATAGGATCTCCCAAAAATCATTCTATACAATATTTTTAGGATGTATTTCTATCCTTTTACACTCATGTTCATCTGTGTAAAATTTCCTTTAACAATGTTTACACACATTTACAAAATTTTACAAAGCTATCATAATACATGACTTTGATTACTCTTCCGCTCATCTTTTGTAGGTTTGTCCTTAATAAACAACAAGAAGTAACTCTACATGAAGCACAACAATAGGTAATCCATGGTACAACACAATACGTTTCACCCCTAGGGTCACTTCCTTTGTCTTAGTTTCCACGCTCCATTTTAATCACTCCATGCTTCATTTTAATCACTTCACGCTTCACTTGTATCTTTGGCATGCTATCACCATCAAACTCTACATGGTTATCAAGTACACATATTTTATCTACTTTATATTATCAATTATTCACTTAACAACATAAAGTGGGG
This sequence comes from Taxus wallichiana var. yunnanensis, assembly GCA_018340775.1. NCBI lineage: Eukaryota > Viridiplantae > Streptophyta > Pinopsida > Cupressales > Taxaceae > Taxus > Taxus wallichiana. Next base: position 370,558,193 of record CM031236.1, read on the forward strand.
AAAATGTAGACAAAAATCATATAGTTGGGTTCATTTCTAGGTCCTAAAAGCATACTTACATTTATATGATTCCTAAGTGAGAAACCTAGTAATTGAAAACTATATTTGGCCATTTTTCTATCTTTCTTATTTTCCATTTGGTCTTACATACCCTACAGCTTAGTTGGTACTTCACTTACTTATCTTTCATGACCTCGGATACCAACATGCAACCAAGACACCAATGCCTGTGCACCCTTGTCCCCACCGGGCACCCCTGACATATTTCCATCTTAATCTCTCTTTTTGGGCCTTTTTATTGTTTGGAAATCTTATTTTCTTATGGACCAACCTTCTAGTTGTCAATTATAAAATTCAACCAAGGAAACCATATAAATACAAAGCTATATGACAAAAATAAGGGACCAAGTTGTAAGAATCTATTATCATCATCTAAGCATGCAGACAAAGGAATTAAATAAAAATAAAGGCATCCATCTAGCATCCATTCCAGGGATAAGGGGTTGCATTTTATGCATATAAGGCATAGGAAGGAGAAGTTCATTATTCCATCCACACATCTATCTACATTGTTACATATAGCTATACCCTGTTATGAAGTGCACTTGTAGAAGGGCATCCTAAGGCATGATTATTTCACACTCAATAGAACTACATGGAGTCTAAGATGTAGTCCAATGCTCAGTCGTAATTTCACTTTTTTGGGTGACCACTGGGGTCAGTCCAACTCCCCATATTGCATCTTTGTTTTTTTGGATTTGATGTGGTATTTTGGGTTTCACAAGTGAAGATTGTTTTGTAGGTTATAGGCATACTTGGCGAGCATGTTGAGACATACGGGTGATAAACAATGATTATCAACGACACTTATGTGACACCAAAAAATCAGATTCTAACCACTTTCACATTCATGGGTGTCTAGTAGCAAAAGTTAGCCCCTAGGAAACCTTGACCTAGTCTAAGTTCCCTAGTCCAACCTTATCTCGACCACAAAATTTAATCTAAGAATTGATGACACAGACACTCCTCTTGTTTAGTAGTTTTCTTATCAAGATCAATTCTAGGAAAAATGTGAATCAACAAATTCCTTATCTCTCTCTTGCACTTAGGGTTCATGTTTATTTACTTATTTCTTGTGGCATAGTGTATTATAGCAGTTGTATATCATAATATACATTCAATTACTATGCAATTAGGGATTATACAAAAGTTTATTTTTGTTAAATCAATGCCACCTTCCATCCTTTCAATGCACCATCACCACTAGAGTATAATGAGAGCTTTGAATATGACAGATAATACCCATTTCAAAAATTTCTTCAATCATCTTCTCAATCTCACTTTTTAAACATATGGGGTTTTGTAAGTCTTGCTATTAGGAGTTGGCTTACTAGAATTAACTGAATGACATGAACATGATCTATTTTAGGAGGTAATAATATAATATCCTTAAAGACAATTATATATTTATTAATGACCTTCAAGATCAAGATATGTGCTACAAGTAATTAGTGGTTGAACTTCCATAGATAAAACCACATTCTATGAATTATTTAAACCCCCTTTTAGGAATCTTCTACATTTAGTGAGAGCTAACCACTTGAGGATTTTTTTGTAGTCCTTGAAGTTTAAATTTCCTTCCTTTAGAATGAAAGCACATGAACAACTCCTATAAATTAATCTCTATGATGCCCAAATGTGTTAGCCACTAAACACCTAAGACAATATAAGATCTTCGCATGGGAATAACAGAACATCATTTCAATAGTAAAAGGAAAAAAATTCCATTACAGAGTAGGGGAGGAGGTTCAAACTCCATTTTCAACCCTGGAGAAGAAAAGAAGGGAGGGCAGAGCAGAAAAGATGAACTTATTGAAAATGAGCCAAATCTAGCTTTTACAATGCATGGGTCGAGCCTAGGAGAGAGAAAACATAGGAAAACATGTAAGCCATCCAACCATTGACCAAAACACATTCTTCATTAAAATCGGTGGTTGAAACATCACTTCTAGCCATGCTAAAGAAGAATGCGACCCATGTGCATTAAATCTGGTTGTTGAAACATCAGTTCTGGCCATTACCACGTGTTAGAGACATTTCTTAACTTTATCTCTCCAAACTGAACCAAAATGCAAGATTGACCTAGGAATCATGCAGATAATTTCACCAACTTTCCATTGATATAAGGAACGTGAAAATCTGAGTTCGGATATAAAGTTATGGTGATCTCAAGATTTAGGGCAAAAAAAAAAAAGGCCAAAACGGATTTTGAAAATTTTGCCGCGCTCGCCACTAGGATGACATGTGTCGTGCATCGATTGGCTGAGTATGTCTCTCTCCTCCACCTTTCGTGGGTTTTCCTTTGAAAATTTTGACTTTTCTATAACTTTGGAAAAAAATTCATTTTTTTCCGTGCCCCCGCCACTTAGGACACGTGGCGTGACCTGGTTGGAGGACGGGGTGCGGGGTCATCCTTGTCTTTTAATTTTTTGGCCCAAGAATTTTGCAAAATTTTCCTAATTCTTTCCCTAGCTCCAAACTCGCCCACCTTAGGATACGTGGCATGTTCTGATTCGTTCTCGGCTCCTTCGGCTTTTCGCGTCCCTTTGGCCCGGCTATTCCAAACTGCCTGGGACAAATTCCTCCAAACCGCCCGATTCGGGCTTCCTTGTTCCTGTTTACGGTGAAGACATGTGGCAAGATTTGATTGGCTCTCAGCTCCTTTGGCTTTTCGCATCCTCCGCTTACTTTTGGCCCGGATGTCCCAAATGAAAGTAATCTATTTCGGCTGAACCAGCCGGTTCAAGGCGTCCTCCGTGTACTTTTGTCCCAATTGTCCCGTAATGTCCGGGACAACTATCTCCAAACCACCCGAATTGGACTATCTTGTGCCAAATCAGCCGATCCACATCCCGCGCGTACTTTTGTCCCAACTATCCCAAACCGAGCTAAGCGAGACTTAGGTAATTTCTTCCCATTTTCCAGCCGGTTCGGCTTTTCGCGCCACGCACAACCCGATGTCCCAACCTGTCCCGAATCTTGCAGATCGCTGGTGGCTTTTTGGCTGATTCACGCCCCGATGTCCCAACTATCCCAAGGACCGCCTAGACTAGGACTTAGCTGATTTTCTTCACTTTTTCGGCCCTAAGCTTGGTTTTTTGCAATTTTTCACCTTTTCTAACTTGTTGGGTTTTCCTCTTTGGACGGGAGAGAGTTAGAAAGAAGCGAGAGGGGGCCCAAAAACATGATTTTGGGCCTTGAATTGATCTACTTGCTTGGGATTTGAATATTCTAATACATGTTATCAAAATTTACCCCTGGGGGTGAATTTTGGATAACAGCTTTAGCGATTCAATGGGTCAATTACTTGCTAGATGAAGTTACCAGTTGCCTGAAGCATCCATTGGGCATGGAGTCATGAGTTGTAACCTACAAACTGATCGAAATTTGAAAACCTCCTCTCGAGCCACTTGAATCCCCTTTGGACATGGATTTGTCTCACCAAAATGCCACCAAAACGAATCGTGCAAGAGCGAAACCAGCAGACACAAAAACTGTATGTACAAAACTGAAAATCATACATGCTCCAAATGGAACATGCAAAGTGTGCACAAGCACTTCTTCTTCTAAAAGAAAACCTACCTACTCTACTCTAACTGGAGAAAAGGCAAGCTAAACAAACCCTGTAATTGGTTGTGAGAAATAGCTTCCCTTTCTCAAAAGTGGCAGCCATGCAATTGATTTGGAGCTAATCATGGTTGTTAGGATGAGTGGAAAATCAACAAGAAGCTGGTCTTCCACCCAAATCATCAAGGTATCAGCTGAAGGAAAATTCAATACCTCTTTTAGTTGCTCTGCATTTGGATTGAAGAGGTATGACAGCTGATCCTTGGTACTTTGTAGCTCACCCTCATGCTCAGAAGCAAGCATGACTGGTTGTGACTTCTCCTTTGGCTCCAATGAAGCCAAATACCTGATTGGGCAAGGTCTGATCCGTTTGATATGCCCATAGCTCTGATTTTCAACTCCAAAATGGAGTCTTCTTGTAGACCTTCTTGGATGGATGGTGTGAAAGAAACAGTGAAGTTCCTCTATCCTTTCTCTTCCTCCAATGAAGAACATGAAAGATTAAAATCTTCCAATCTTGGTTCCAAAGAGCTGCTATAAGATGCAGGTTGTTGTAAATGAATGCTCTCCTCCATGACAACAGGCTCTTGTGTTTGGAATGTGGATGATGAAAGAGAGAATGGTGGAAACTCAACCGGTTCTTCTCCATCAAAACAGTCCTCCAAATCTGACAGATAAACTACCTCATTGCTATCCTACTGCAAATTTTCAACTTCCTCCATGGTGTCCTCTTGATCTACAACTTGATCACCATGGTTTCTTTCATCCTCCAACATTGAGTTTGAGAGATCAAACTCCTCTTTAGTACTAGAACTTGAGAGAGGTGAAGTAGAAAGAAGAACTGAAGGTTCTCCTATAGCCTGCTTTGTGCTCAAAGCCCTTGGATCTGCACTTTTCTCCTCCACAGCTGGAATGTGCTCCTCTTCTTTTGGATTTGGAGTAGCTTCTCCTTCCTCCAATGTTTGAAGACAATCTTGCTCTTGATTGAACTCTTCCTCCAGCATGAAGTTTGTCAAGTCAAACTCTTCGATCTGTTGCTCTAGAGGATAAGTTGGGACTGCAAGATCTTCTTCTCCTGCTACAACAAAATCAGTCCTAACCACCATTTGTTCAACCTTAGCCTCTTATGTGGGTTTAACCATTAAGGGGATCTTTGTCATCCCAAATTTGGCAGCCCAAACCTTCAAGTTGTTTGTCATTTCTTTTGTTGGGCTCCTCTTCTTGTTGTCCTTCATGGCCAATTTTTGCGCTTTCTTCTTCCCCACATGGAATTGGGAATGCAAAAGGAGGGATGGGTTATAACTCAATTGATTTGGCAATTTTCATGGTGGTGGAGGTAGAAACTCTTGTTTCTTTGGAGGAGGGGGTATTTCTGTTAGCTCTTGTGGAGGGGATGACTGTTTGGAAGGAAAAAGGAAAGAAGAATTGAGGTGTGGTGGAAGACTGAGAGGTGGAGACATGGGATCAACATTTGGGACAGCAGATGGGGAATTTAGAATTTGCAATTCCAAATGAGATGATGTTGCTTGAGTAATGGGAAGAGAAAAACCAGATGATGGTGTAGAACTTACCCATTGACAAGGTTGTTCAACAACAAGTGTATAGGCCTCTATTTCTGTTGTCCATTGTGCAAGTTGGGGCAGCATCTTCATCATGAAGTCTAGCTTCTCCTGAGGGCTGAAGTGTCTTGGAAAAGGGCCTCCCCATGGACAAGGAGTCCTGCAACCAATTCTGAAAGCTCTCATTTGAGCTGTTGCTCTGGACTGCACCATCTTTACCTCCATCTTTTGGATTTTCTCCAATAGACCAGCATCTTACATCTGATTGTCTTCATTATATGCATACTCTTGCTCTTGGAAAGCTCCATAGCCAAACTGATTTTGGCATTGCTGCTCATATGGGTATGCATGCTGATTTTGAATTTGTTTAAAATGCTGATTTGGAGGATTTGTAATGCATGTTGGAGGTGGGAAACATTGCTGCTATAAATGTGAGTTCCATGATGGAAATGAAGTCATGTTTGCACAAATTCATGGAATGGAAAAGAATGAAAGGGATGGAAAGAAGGATGGATGGGAATGGATGAAAAATGGGTCTGCAACTTCAGAAATGGGTTGTTGATCAGATGGAGTCGCCAGATGTGTTTGCAAGTGCCTCCAAAGGCTGAAATCTTCACAGGAACACACCAACCTGCAAAAGATGAAGTGGAAGACCTCTCAGTGTCCCACCGAGCGTGCCAAAACTGTTAGTGCAGAATCACAGAACCCCTAGATGTTGATCATATTTCTAGTTTGATCACTCTAGCATCCAGTGTGATTGCACAACATTGAATCCTTTCTTTGAGTGTGGGACTCATACAAATGAGAAAGGAATCTCCAGAGAAGGTGGTTCCTCATCCTAAACTACACCGCCACAAGCTATTCCGGTGCGGGAAAGCTAATCTAATCCTAATCTAACCACCAAGGAGACAGGGAGAGAGAGAAAAGGGAAAAAGAAGAAAGCCTACACTAAAACAAGTGATACACCAAAGAAGGAAAATGTTGAACATCTATCAAAGCGCCATGGAACAAGGAGAGGTGAGCGATGGGAAGGATGAACAGATGCATCATAGGCCCAAGGATAGATTTCACACAAAAATGTCCCAAAACTCCATGAACATAGCTCCGGACTGTAATGAACATTAGAACATGCACAAATACCGCAATGAAGAGAGGCAAGGAGAAAACAAGAAAAAACGAGCAAGGATGGACAGATGCATCACGAAACACATTTTTGTTGCTTTAGAATTTTACACGTAACATCATTTCAATATTAAAAGGAAAAAAATTCCATTACGAGTAGGGGAGGAGGTTCAAACTCCATTTTCAACCCCGGAGAAGAAAAGAAGGGAGGGAGAGCGAGAAAAGATGAACAACTTCTTGAAAATGAGCCAAATCGGCTTTTACAATGCATGGATCGAGCCCGGGAGAGAGAAAATGTAGGAAAACATGCAAGCCATCCAAGCATTGACCAAAACGCATCCTTCATTAAAATTAGTGGTTGAAACATCACTTCGGCCGCCATTTGAAGAAGAATGGACCTATGTGCAATAAAACCGGTGGTTGTTGAAACGTCGATTACGGCCATTACCATGTGTTAGAGACATTTCTTGACTTTCTCTCTCCAAAATAAACCAAAATGCAAGATTGACCTAGGAATCGTGTAGAGAATTTTACCAACTTTCCATTGATATAAGGAAGCGTGAAAATCCGAGCTCAATTGAAAGTTATGGAGATCGAAGATTTAGGGCAAAAAAAAAAAAGGCCAAAACAGATTTTGAAATTTTTCCCGTGCTCTGCCACTAGGATGACACGTCTCAGGCACTGATTGGCTGAGAAATTCTCACTCCACCTTTCCAGGGGTTTTCCTTTGAAAATTTTGACTTTTCTATAACTTTGGAAAATTTTCCATTTTTTCCCCGCGCCCCCGCCACTTGGGACACGTGGCATGATCTGGTTGGAGGATGGGGCGCGGGGTCATCCTTGTCTTTTAATTTTTGGCCCAAGACTTTTGCCAAATTTTCCTAAGTCTTTCCCTAGCTCCGAACTCCCCGCCTTAGGACACGTGGCACATTCTGATTCATTCTCGGCTCCTTTGGCTTTTCGCGTCCCTCGCGTCCCTTTGGCCTCGGCTGTCCCAAACTGCCTAGGACAAATTCCTCTGAACCACCCAATTCGGGCTTCCTTGTTCCTATTTACGGTGAAGACACGTGGCAAGATTTGATTGGCTCTTGGCTCCTTTGGCTTATCACGTCCTCCACATACTTTTGGCCTGGATGTCCCAAACGAAAGTCCTCTGTTTCAGCCAAACCGGCCGGTTCATGTCCTCCACGTACTTTTGTCCCAACTATCTAGGACTGTCTGGGACAAATATCTCTGAACCACCCGAACTAGATCTGTCTTGCGCCAAACCGGGTGATTACGCCCCGCGTGTACTTTTGTCCCAACTGTCCCAAACTGAGCGAAGCGAGACTTAGGAAATTTCTTCCCATTTTCCATCTCGGTTCGGCCGTGCCCCGCACGCCCCGATGTCCCAAGCTGCCCCGGATGCTTTGCGTGAGACCGCTGGTGCTTTTCGGCTGATCGCGCCCGACGTCCCAACCTGTCCGAAGGACTGCTGGACTAGGACTTAGCCGATTTTCTACACTTTTTCGGCCCCAAGCTTGGTTTTTGCAATTTTTCACCTTTTCTAACCTATTGGGTTTTCTTCTTGGACAGGAGAGTTAGAAAGAAGCAGAGGGGGCCCCAAAAACATGATTTTGGGCCTTGAATTGATCTACTTGCCTGGGACTTGAATATTCTGATGCATGTTATCAAAATTTACCTTGGGGGTGAATTTTGGATAATGATTACTTCTTCTATAAGTAACTTTGACATGGGGGATGGATTTGATAGATTTCCCATGATATTAAATGTAGGAATTGAATGCATTTTGTTTGTTGTTTCAGGCATGATTTTAGTTTCACTCTCTTTTCCATTCTCTCTCTCTCTCTCTCTCTCTCTCTCTCTCTCGCCCATTTTCTATATAGTGTAGAAAGATACCCATTTGTAAGGGTTGGACCCTTTTGGAATGCAAGGGCATTATTCATAGTAGTGCATTAGCATTTCGAGTTGCTAGCCTTAGATATGGACCATTACATGGTGATTTTTTCTCCCATCTTCATTATGATCGATTGTATCCTTTTGAAACAATAAAATCTATTTTTTATGTTCTCCTCCCTATCCTTTTTTATTGCATTTTCTTATCTCTCCATTGCTATTATGGTATGTTATGAATGTTTTATCTCTTTTTATGGTTTTATTTATTTTTTAATCCATGGATATGATTGTTAAAAAAATTAGACTGTAGAAATGATAAAAATGGATCTACAAATACCCATTCTATGTATTCTCCATATTTGATACTTGCAGTTCATATTCTCAATGATTCTTTATTCGGAGATGGTATAATTAGACTAATGGTGATCTAGACACCTTCGAATGAAATCAAAGGCTATTGTTGTTATGTTTGGGAAGTTTTCTAGGTATTAGTTACATAACCATGGTTATGTACCTACCACTCTTCATAGAGTGGAGGTTGTGTAATTGTTGTGGTGGTTATGCAACCGCCAATAACATGGACTAGTGGTTACACAACCATCGGTCTGTATTCACCGGTGGTCATGTCCCGATGATGCCAAAACTTGAGAAACTCAATATTTTTAAATGTTTGGGCATCTAAATGATTAATTTTGTCTTTCCATCCATCCTTGGGTAGATCAAATATAAATAAATGTTTTATTCTTTATTCTAACAAGTGATTTTTCAGTGAATCCAATTATGAGAAAAGACAAGGAGTTGGAGTTCTTTCTTGTTTTGTTCACGAATAGTGATTTTTTAATTTTTAATTTACGAGAAAAAAATTTAATTAGGAGTGTGACTCCTTGTTGAAGGCCAAGTTTTGAGAGTACTTTTTATTTTTGGAGAATTATATAATGAGAGGGACGTAATTTTCTTACCTATTGGAGTTTTTCTCATCTTGGATTTCTCGAGTATCAATTCGTGTGTCTCCTTTACATTCTATTTCTCAATTTGACATATATTTGTGATTTTTTCATGCACATTATATTGGTTAAAAGGAACTTAGTAAATTTCCATTCAACTATCACTAAATAGGATCTATGAATTGTTGAAAAGAGGTAGTTTATAGATCATATTGGTATCAAATCATATTAGATCAATTGTTTTTGTGTGGTTAAATTGTGTTGATAGATTTAGTTATATGACCCTTACCCAAAATAGAAAGAAAGTAGTGAAGGTATCCTCATTCCTTTTGAAGCAGAGATTTCCACCAGGAAGTAAAAGTAAGGAATCTAAGACATGGATAATAGAGAAGATGTGGATGATAATTGGAGAAGAACGTTTTTACAAGTTGAAGGAAAATATGGAAAGTATTTTCAAGGATGTGGGAAATATTACTATGTCCATATGGAAATTGGATTCCATAATGGGTTAACTCATGGAGAAACTTGGTGTTCCAAATGAGGAACTAGGATCCAATAAATAATATACTCATAAGTATGAAGAAGAGTGACCTTATTCCATCCCTACACCTCCTCCATTTAAATCAAAGGAAAATATATCTATTCAAACTTATTATGGAGACGTGAATGCTAAGAAGTTATTCTATTGGATAGCTCAACTTGAGGTATATTTTAATTTGCATCAAATCGAGAGAGTCAGAAAATTTCCTTTGCAAGGTTAAAATTGACCAATCATTCTTTAACTTGGTTTGAAAATTATGTTCATTCATTAGTTGTTAAGAAGCTTCCTCATATTACCAAGTGGGATGAATTTGAAAGGATAATCAAAAGTCATTTCTATTTTATTTTTATGAGGAAGAGAGGTCCATGTATTGACATTATCTCAGGTAGAAACAAAGTCCAAACATGCAAGAGTACACTAGTGAGTTCCAAAATAAATTTGTCCAGATGGGAAAAGATGTAGCAAAATAGGACCTTCTACTAAAGTGTATTGGTGGAATCCATATCCACTTGAGGATACCAATTATCTTGGCCAATCCGGTGGATGTAGATGAGTCACGTTCTCAATCCCACTATTTAGAGATGGATAAGAAGAAAATTTCATCTACCTCTCAACATTTGCTTCAAGAAAATAAGGTGATACCAAGAAAAAGGAGAAAGGAAAATGGAAAGGTAAGAAAAATGCTACTTCCATTTCTAAGAAGAATACTAAAATTCATTTTGGGCATTGTGATGTTGACACTCATTCTGATGGAAAATATTGGAAGCTCCACCTAGAATTACATCCCTTAAAAACAGGAAAAATAAGAAGAATACCATGGCCACCCTCCAGGGAGAGGAATTATTTTACAGTGAAGAGGTGGATGAGACTGTGTTGTACCTCCATCCGCAGAGAGGTATGTTTGGGTAGTGTCAGTGTTGTTCAAGAAACAAAACTAACTAATATTTTTCATATAAAAATTAAAGTGAAGAAAACAAAGGTGGATGTTATTTTTGATGTTATGTTGTGTAACATGTTTTCATGTGTGGAAGTGTTGAATAATGTACATTAAACTTACTATACACTATCCACAATTTTTTTGGCCTTGAAAAATGTGCCTGATATTTTGGGAAATGTGCTCTTATCATATGTGTGAGATTTTTTACCCATTATTTTATGGGTGGTTTTAGCCCATGTTTTGGTACCCATGTATTGTAAAACTACTTAAGAAGTTTTGTATTTATGTGATTTTGTGCATATGGTAGGGTGCATGTTACACTATAGAGGTGTGTGAATTCAAGTGTGAATTCAAGAGAGTTTGTTGAGCATAGCTCCAAATAGATCTTGGTATTGTATTGAGAGAGAGGTATCTTATAGTAAAATATGAGGAAGTGATTCTTGGTTAACATATCCCAAATTGGGTGAACCGCATTAAATATTGTCTTTGTGTTGTGTTAATTTAATTTTTGCACCTTTATTTTGTAGATATGTGATATTATTGTACATATTAGTTTCTACTATTGCGATTATGTTTGGGATTGTTCCATATATTTTATCCCTTATTTCCTAACATTTGATACATATTCTCAAGATAATTTGATTAGTAAAGAGTTATTGGATGGTATAAAGTTAGAAACTTACAATCACCCAAGTCCATATTCATTGGGATGGGTAAAGAAAGGTGTAGACATCAAGGTTACCAAATAATGTAAAATCACTTTTAACATTGATAAGATAATTATTGATGAATTTATTATAGATGTTGTCCCCCTTGACATGTGTGGTGTAGTTTTGGAAGCCCATACTTATATATCATGGATGCTAACTTTGTGAGGAGATCCATCCAGATCGTTTGGTGAAGGATGGTAAGAGCTACATCATTTAAGCCTTTTGAGGAGAATCAAATATCTTTTTGGTAATTGTCACTTTGAATCCTGAAAGCTTATTAATTCAAATGCTAAATTCATATGAATTATTTTAAGGGATATGCTAGAATATGATATTTTTGCATCTAAAATCACTTGTATCATTTTTTCTAACAAAGGTCAAACATAGATAAAAGAGTTGTTCAACATTTCAGGTATTTTTTTCAAGAGCCTATGGGGCTGCCTCCAGTCAAGCCAATTGAGCATGAGATACACATGTTACCCAATAGTATGCTTCCAAAATTGGTATTATATAGGAAATATTTGAAATATGCCAATGAGGTAAAACAACAGCTACAATATTTGATTAAACAAGGTATAATATGTCCTAACACTTATCCATGTGGCCCTCATATTGTTTTAGTTCCTAAGAAATATGGTTCATGTAGAAAGTGTGTTGATTATAGACCTTTAAATAAAATAGCCACCAAGAATAGGTACCCTCTTCCTTGCATTAATGATTTATTGGATCAGTTACAACATGGTAAATATTTTACTAATCTTGATTTAAAATTATGGTATCACCAAGTGCATATCAAGGAAGAGGACTTATGTAAAATAGTGTTCAAAACTAATCAGGGGTTATATGAATGGTTGGTATTAACACTCAGACTAATCAACCCACCATCTACCTTCATGAAGTTGATGAATGAAGTAATGAGGTTGTTTAATGATTCCTTTTTTATTGTATACTTAAATGACATTCTAGTTTTTAGCATAACTTTTGAGGAGCATATTGATCATTAGTACTAAGTTTTGCAAGTTCTTAAGGATAACCAACTAGTGTTTAAGGAGAAGAAGTGCCCTGTTTTCTCAATGATTTCTTGTCTTTTTGGGACATGTGGTTAGAGATGGAGAGTTGAGGGTTGATTTGGATAAGATAGATACCGTTAAGAATTGGCATGTACCATCAAGTTTCACCTGAGACTAGGAGCTTTGTTGGTGGATTTTAGTATTTTAGGAAGTTCATCAATAAATTATCATCCATAGTAACGTCGCTATATGCACTGTGACAATTGGGGTAAGGATTTTGATTGGGGTAAGAAACAATATATTTCTTTTTATTCATTTAAATATAAGATTATTCATGCTCTAGTTTTGGCATTACCTAACTTACAAATTCCTTTTGAAGTGGAAACTGATGCCAATGACTATGTTATGGGGGTTTTCCTACTTCAGGGAGGTAGGCCCGTATGTTATCACTCTAAATTGTTTCATGGTACAATTTAAATTATTGTACATATGATAAGGAATTGTATGTTATTGTGTAAGTGGTCAATAAATGGAAACATTATTTGATGGGTAAAGAAACTATCATTCACATAGATCACCAACCTCTCCAATATCTCGTAGGCTCAGAACAAACTTCAATAGGCTAGACACTATAAATGGATGGGTTTTTTACAGAAATTTCATTTGATTATCAAATATAATAAAGGTGTGACTAAATATTTCTAAGTTAATATGTATATAGGCCTCTTTTTCTTTTAGTTGTGGGCACATTAACTTCTTGAGCCTTTTTAAAAGCATATTAGGAAGGTACTAAGAAAGATCCATAATTTATAGAGATCTTTTAATAGAAACCTCCGAGTGAGGGATTTGTACCTAGAAGAGAATACTACTTCCACAATGGGTTGTTATGCAAGAATGAGAAAATTTGTGTACCTAAGGGGGAAAGATTTTAGTTGATGAGTGAAGCACACACTTCTAAGGTAACTGTTCACTTGGTGTGAAAAATAATGAAGTGCACTTACAGAGGTATTTTTATTGGTTGAACATGCAAGAAAAAGTTTCTAAATTCATCAATGGTTGTGTTTTGTGTAGTACAAGAAATCCAAATAACAGGAAGTTGGGCTTATATATGCCATTACCAATTCCTTCCTGACCATGGGAAAGCATCTTCATGGATTTTTTGGGTGATTTTTCTACTTACAAGAAAGGTCATGATTATATTTTTTGTGGTTGTATACAAATTTAGGAAAATGTGTATTTGAATTCCTTGTAGGAAGACCATCAAGGAAAGTAATGAAACTAAGTTATTATTTACTAATGTGTGGGTTAATTTTGGTTTTCCTAATTCTATTGTGTTAGATAGGGACTCACCATTCATAGAAAATTTTTTCTCTACTTTGTGGGAAAAGAAGGATACAAAGCTGAAGATGTCTACAACTTTTCATCTATAGATAGATGGGAAAACAAAAGCACTAAACCATACCTTAGTCCATCTCTTGAGAGGGTACAATAGGAAAACATCTGAGGAGTTGGGATGAGAACTTGGTATTTATGCAACATTCTTATAATAGCATAGTTTATGATTCTATTGGTAAGACTCATTTTGAAACATGTTTTGGTTATTTTCCTAAAAGTGATTTTGATGTTTTTTTGAGATTACCATGCAAAGACAACGGAAAAGTGGAACTGGAAGTCCAAAAAGATGAGAAATTCATTGAGAAAATTTAGTAGATACACCTCCAGGTATAGGAGAGGTTGATAGAGTTGCAAGCCAAGTTCAAAGCGCGATATGATCAACACGGGAATGAGCATTATTTCCTTATTGGAGACAAGATATTGTTGTACTTGAGAAGAGAAATGATACATTGAAAATATAAGAAACTAAAGCCTCTTCGATATGGCCCATTTGAAATTATGGATCAAGTGGGTAAGAATTCATTTCTCTTATATGTTCCTCATTATATGAGGATCTAATTCGTTGTGAATGTTGAAAATTTGCATCTCTTAGAGCCCTCCATGTCGGATGAAGAGACAGGGAGAGTGTTACTTCCATCTATTGAGGATCTTGCTCAAAAATTCAAATGGAATCAGAGGAAGATGTGGTATTATAGTGGAAAGAGAGTAAAACATAGGGATGAGTGTAGGACAAGTGCTTAATTAGGTTGCAAGGAGATTTTCCTACTAATGCCAAGTGGTGTTCCAAAGAAGATGTGGGAAGAAATTTCCTCACATCATCAGTCCTTGAATATTGTAGGGACTTAAAATCCTCAAATTAGGAAGGTATGATAAAAAAATGGATATGAAAATACTCATTTTGTGTATTCTCTATAGTTGATACTCACAAGATCTGATTCTCAAAGCAAATTCCTTATTCGGAGATGGTCTAGTTAGGTTGAGGTTGATCCACACACCTTCAAATGACATCAAAGACAACTATTTTTCTAGTTGGGAATTTTTATAGGTGATGGTTATGCAACCTCCTAATAGTTATGTAGCCATAGATCAGTAGTTATGTAATTGTTGTGGTGGTTATGCAACCACTTTGGTAATAAGGGTTGCTAATTACACAACCACCAATCTGTCTTCACCAGAGGTCCGTCCTGACGACGCCAAAACTCGAGAAACTTAATAGTTTTAAATTTTTAAGATTCCAAATGTTTCAATTCGTCTTTACATCCATCCTTGGGTAGATAAAATATAAATATAAATTTGATCCTTCATTTTAGCAAATGATTTTGAATGAATCTAAGTGTGAGCAAAGAGGTCGAATTCGTGTTCTTTCTTGTTTTGTACATTGAGAGTGATTTTTTCATTGTTGATAAGTTGTGAGAAAGAAAATAAAATTAGAAGGATTTTGAATCCTTCTTTAAGGCCAATTGTTGGCGTAATTTGTATTTTTGGAGAATTACATAGGGAGAGGTAAGTAATTTGTTTACCCACTAGAGTTTTTTCCCACCTTGGTTTTCTCCAGTATAAATTATTGTGTCTCATTTACATTCTATTTCTCAATTTTTAGTATATTTGTGAGTGTTTCATGCACATTATATTGGTTAAAAGGAACTTAGTCAATTTCCATTCAATTATCACTAAATAGGATTCGTGAATTGTTAAAAAGAGGTACTCTATGGATCAAGAACTCTTATTTTCCCTCTCCTCCTCCATTTTCCTCCTTTTTTAACTCATCTTAGAGTGTTTTTCCCCTTCTTCATGGTGTTATCACCTCTGTTAGCTTAGGATTTACCATTTCATGCATCTCTCTTCCCTTGGTCCTTTATATTATTAGAGTAGGATTAGATAGTTGCATTTCCTTTCTTAGGAGTAGTTTTAGCATTGAGAATAAGTAGAGGAACCAACCTTCTCTATATATTTGTCTCAAGTGAAAGCCTTAAAACTTGGAGACAATCCCATGTTGCCTCAAATCCTTGAGTCTCCAATGATTCAAGTAATAGTGTAATTTTGATCTCTAATAGTTTTGGCATGCCGGTGGGACAATTTCATAAACTTTACAACATTTTTCTAAGTTTTGGTCTGTGAATTAGTGATTTATTGCGTTTGGAGGCTTGTTGTAACACATAGGGAGGCTCCAATATTCATATTTATTGTTTTTAGCATCAAAGTGCCCATTATTTATGAGAAGGATATATTTACAAGACAAATCTTAGTGTGTGGTGAGGTTTTGAATAGTTTTTGTTATCGCCAAGGAGAAGAAGAAGGGGTAGACTAGTTAAGACATCGCCATCTCCTCCAAATTTAAATCTTTCCAAACCTCCTCTTGGTATAAATTTTGCATGCTCTTCTAGATTTTGAGACTAATAGCAATTACGGTGCATCGAGAAATTTTCCTTTTTCTAGCTTTAATATTGGTATTCCTTTACTACTTAATGCACAACATGAAATACCATTCACTTCCCTTAAAAGTATTCCCTTCTTCACTTATGATAATCTCACAACTCTAGTTGATCACATTCATGATATTTCTAATGTATGCTCGGTTCATCTAGTCACGAGAGGATGATGTTGCAATTAGACTTCGACTTCCTCTTTCAAAGGAAAAGTGCTTCAATGGTACAAAATTTTAATACCTTACTTCATTTTATGTTCGGATGAACTTGGCATAGCTCTATGTCGGAATTTGAGGAGAAAGTAGATAATATTTTCTTGCTAGGAAGCTAACAACCATCAAATGGCTCCCAATGAGCTCATGGCACATTGTAATTTCAAATTTTAGAAAACATGGGACAAAATTCCACTTCTCTTAAGATAAACTCCACAAGGTGTTTTATTTTACTTCTTAAGAGCATTAAATTTTGATATAACATTTTTATATAATCAATTGGTATTATGCAACTCCACGATGCTTATCTAATAGCCATTAGAGCTGAAAATTATGTAATACAAGCTAGAAAGATAACTTTTAGATTACACGTGCCTTTGTTTCTTGAATTACCTCAAGCTTCTCAGCCTTCCATTTCTCTCTTTCTTGAGAAAATTTCCCAACCTAATTCCTCTACATCATATTCTCCTAAAAACAAATGGATGATGATGATATGAAAGCCTTGATCATAAATTTATAAAATATAGTTATATCTTTGGAAGAACAACGAGATCAATCTTATAGAAATGATACAAATCCTAATCAAGGACAATATCCTAACCAAGGATTCAATCAAGGTTACCAGCCCTATAGAAACCAATATCCAAATCAAAGATATGGGAAAAATAAGAAAAATGATAGATGACATGCTCAAAATCCACATCTTCCTCTACAGATAGTTGATCCTAATCTATCACTTCCTGCTATTAGCTCAAGTAAATTTTTGTTTCGGTGTAAAATAATGTGATATAAGAAACATAACGGTGCTTTCCTTGCAATCAGCTACATAATAATTATGTTTGTGAAAATTCTTTACAATCTCAATCCCTTATGGTTCAAAAATTCTTCCAATAAGCATGAACCATTGATGGAGACAAAAAAATATAGCATGGTAGAAGATTAAGAGGTTAGTGTAAAATAATGTGATATAAGAAACATAATGATTGCTTTCCTTGCAATCGCTACATAATAATTATGTTTGTGAAAATTCTTTACAATCTCAATCCCTTATGGTTTAAAAATTCTTCCAATAAGCATGAACCATTGATGGAGACAAAAAAATATAGCATGGTAGAAGATTAAGAGGTTAATCCAAAACATAATGTAATTTTTTGGGGGATTATGAGTTTTGCACATCGAATCGGATAGTGGATAACTCCCCGCAGCCCCATGTACATATCACCTGATAACAAAAGATTGAATATAATAATGTTGGATGCTCAACCTTCACCTACTTCTAGTCAAGTTGATTCTCTTCATAAATAAAATAATGTTAGGATAGATTTGTGAAATAATAGTTTACTCGTAAGTGTGCATGAGGTTACATGTAGGCATAACTTGGTAAAGGAATTTATTTTTCAACCAAAGACACATACTACAACATTGAATCATTCAATAAAAAAGAGCATATTACCTCAAATGCACAAGTCCATGGGCCTTCCTTTCAATATTTTGGAGCAGATGAAGAATACAAATGTTAATGTGACAATGTGGGATGCCTTGGCTATTCCATCACAAATATATCTCTTACATGAAGCCCTAAAGTAGCTCCTTTAAGTTGATCCAGTTATTCAAAAGACTCTTGTGCAACTATTAATTTGTGCCAAGAAAAGGAAAAACAAGTAAGAAAAGTTGTGAAAACTCCACCCTTTTGTATGTCTTTAATTGTGGAAAAACATCTAGTTCAAAATTACATGATTAATATAGGGGTTAGTACTTCCGTAATGCCTAAAAATATTTTTGATATACCAGGTCTTCAATACATCCCTTTTTCTAAAGATGTTTAACAATTTGATGGCTCAATTTTTATTATATTAGGATTCATCAAGGATATTGATTTAACCCTACATGTTTTTCCAAGTCTAACCATAACTCAAGATGTATTAGTCATTGATTTACCTCCTATATTTTCCATTTTCCCACCAATATATTTTATTGCTAAGGTGGGTGGTTATTTATCTTTAGTTTGGTCTCACATTCTCCTAAGAACTAAATATGGCACTATAATTACTTTACAAGACAAGCCTATATTTTCATACCATGTTGAGTCTTATGATCCCAATCCTCTTCAATCCAATTGTCTTATACATGAAGACCCAAACCATGAATCATTTTTAGTAGTGCCTCATATTCATCCTCCAATATATGATTTGTTATTAGATGAATGGGCCAAGGAGCACTATGAGTTTTATCCTTAGGACACAACTTTGAAAACTATACTTGGAACCTACTTTTGTATTATTGAAGAATAATTTTCTTTCCCTACACCATGTAAGTAAGAAAATGATAGTGTTTCTAGACTATGGAAAATTTTCTTTGATGGTTATGGAAGAAGAAATGGATTTGGATCATGTGTTTTTTTAATTTCTCTAATGAATTATAAATTCTTCTTTTCTCATAGATTGTAGTTTACATGTTCTAACAATGTAGTAGGAGTTATTCTTATTGCTGAAAATGGAAATTCAAAACATTGAAAATATTTAGAGACACTGAATTTTTAATCTATCAAGTAGGGGAAAATGTGCTAGAAAGAATAATATTTTAAAATCTTATAAACACAAAGGTTTGGATATCTTAGAGAGTTTCAATGTTGTCAATATGCAAGTGGTGCTAAGGAATTTGAAAAAGAAGCAAACTAGATGGCCGCCCTTGGATCACAATTTTTACCAGTGAAGATCAAATTCAAGGTAATTAGAAACATATCAAGTTGGTGGTTACGCCATCAATTATGGATAATGAAACCTTCGGTAGGTTTTGAAAGTAATGAAACAATCATGCAATTTATCTAGAATGAAGTTGAGTTTACTTCAAGAATGAAATATGATTTACATAATGCTTATGGTGATCAAGTTATTTAGTGAAGAAAAAAAAATTCCTAAAGGACTAGTCACCTTAGAATATATTTTTAGTCCTGGATATTGAGTTTAGATGATAAGAAAAGAACATAAAAAACATTGCAAGAATATTGTCAACTAGTCACTATTTTTCAAGGAAATGAATCATTTCTTAGAAAGGTATGTGATGAAGAAGAGAAGGAGGTTTTTATCTCTTTATGTAAAAATTTCAGTGATGTATTCTCATAGGATTATGAATACCTTAAAGGGTTTGATTCAAAATTACCCAACATTCACCGATCTTGATCCTAGTATCAAGCCAATTAGAAAAAGAAAAGGTATGTCAATACTAAGAGAGATCCACTCTCGAGGAAGGAATTATCCAAGATGATTGAGGAAAGAACAATGTTTCATATCAAATACTCTACTTAGGTTGCAAAGCATGTTATGGTGAGGAAAAGAATGGTGAAATCAAATTTTTGTTGATTTCAGGATTTGAATAAATATTCTTTAAAGATCATTATCATCTACCTTCTATAGAGAAAATATTACAAACAATAGCATGATTTGAAAGAATCTATATGTTAAATGGATACTTAGGTTTCAATCATATAAAGGTCAGAGAAGAGGATTATTTTAAAAGTGCATTTACAACCAAGTGGGGAACATATGATTATAAACAATTCCCTTTGGTTTATCAAATACAAGTGCCACATTTCAAAGAGAAATGGATATTTATTTTAAGGGGTACATCAATGAATTCATCCTTATCTATTTGGATGATATTACTATTTTCACAAAATAATGTAAAGATCATATAAATCATCTTGAGAAAGTATTTCAAATATGTAGAGAATTTTGGTTGTCTCTTAACCCTAAGAAGTGTAACTTTACAGTTCCATGGGGAAATATCTTGGGGAACATTATGTAAAAGGATGGTATTTCCAATGATCTGGAAAGAATATTATTTATTTTTTCTCCTCCTTCCTAACTCACAAAAAGGCCCTACAATCATTTCTTGGAAAGATCAAATTTGTTAGGAAATTCATTCCTAATTTTGAAGGATTGATTAGGCCTATCACCTTTGATTCTCAAGAAATATTCATTTTTCAAATGGAAAATGAAAGGAAAATAAATCTTTTCTAAGATTAAGAAATAAAATTCTTGAAATCCTAAAATTATTAATACTAACTATTCCAAAGATTTAATCTTATATGCATATGGAGCTGAGACTAATATTCTTTTTACTCAAAAAAATGATCGTGGACTGGAGTAGCCAATGGCCTTCTTCAGTAAAACACTAAAGGATTATGAATTAAGGTATAATAACATTAAAAAAAGAGTCTTTTCCATCATGATATATCTGAATAAATTCAAAAGTATGATTTCAACTAATCATATCAAGGTTTTAGTTTCACACTCTAGTGTGAGATACGCCATTATGAGAACATAAATTAGTGACAAAAAAGCTATATGGGTGACAAAAATCATGGAATATGATGTAACTATAAAGGATAAAAAGTTGGTAAGAGAAAGAGAACTTTATGATTAGCTAAATTTGGATGCTCAAGATGATCAAGAAACATCATTCCTCATGGATGAGGAACCTCCGCGTAATTCTTAAATTCAGTAGGATGAAAAAAATATATTTAATAATCATATATGGGTTGATATAATGACAACATTCTTATCCACCGGTGCATATCCTTTTGGTCTACGTAAAGTGAAAATAGACATTTGAGGCTACTGATCTGATCCATATGCATTGATTAATGGACTACTCTTCAAAATAAACCTTGGAGTATCATGAAGGTGCATTAAAGGTAGGAAGGTGAACAAGTTCTTATAATAATTCCATTATGCTTTCTCTGGTGGAAACTTCTCTAAAAAATCTACAACTATGAAAAATCTAAAAACAAGATATTTTTGGCCCACTTTATTTGTGGATGCTCGAAAATGTGTTAGAAAATGTAAGGAATGAATTTTCTTCAAAGGAGAAAAGAGGTTAGTTTCCATTCCATTTCACCCAATTCAATAAGATCATTCATTCTCACAATGGGGTCTTGAATTATTTATCATGATTAATCCTCCATCAAGTGTTAGCCAAATGTGGGTTTTGAAAACAATGCATTTCTTTACAGGTGGATAGAAGTTATAAAACTCAAGGAAGCTACTAAATTAGATGTCCTTGAATTTCTTAAAGAAATTATGATAAGGTTTGGTGTTCCTCAAACTATGATCTCGATAATGAAAAGGATTTCTTAGGCTCTAAAATTTATAATTGGGATCTTGGATTTGGAATTTATTTGAAGACTTCTTCCAATTACTACCCTCAAGGTAATGGTTTGGTAGAATATACTAATAAGAACCTGATCATAATCATGAAGAGAACAATGGACATAGACTAGAGACAAGTGGCACATAAATGTAGGAAATGCACTATGCAATGACAAAATCATAGTGAAGAAGGAAATTGACACTTCTCCTTAAAAATGGTTTATGTAATAGAAGCTAGGCTTCATTTATATTTAGAATTGCCTTCACTAGAGCTGGTCCAACAACTAGAATTTGAGGGTGCAGATCAAAGAGAAATTAGAATGTAAGAATTGGTTGAACTTGAATAATTGAGAAATTCTTCTATGGTTAGATTGGAATAAGATAAAATATAAACCAAATATTGGTTTGACATGAAGGCTAGAGCTCATACTTTTAAAGTGAGAGATTTGGTCTTGAAATGGGATGGAGATAGAGATAAACTAGGGTAGAAATCTAAATTTAATAAAATTTGGAGTAGGCCATATGTTATTAATGCTTTTAAAAATGCTAACACTTTTGAGTTATCCAAACTTGATGGAAATGCATTATAGATCCTAGTCAATGGGATTTATCTTAAGAACTCCCATTAGGTTATTTTATTTAATCTTGTACATATTAGAGTAGTTTCAATTCCTCCAATTTCTTGTTATCCCATATTTATCCTGGGTAAATTTGAATAAATTATTAAATGGACTTAGCCATTTCACGGGTTTGGGATGTTCATACAACTATAATTTTATCCTTCTCAAAATCCTTGGCCATTGGTATTCAAAACCCATGGGAGAACTAAGTTTAAAGCATTGGAAAGATCAACAAAATTTCATTTGGCCGTCAAATTCAAAGCCTAATATTTAACAACAACAAGCCACATGGTGGGATTCCCACTCTCCTCAAAGGTTTTGGGCCTGATTGACCTCAATTCTACGCAAATATTTGTGTTGGATATTCTTTCGGGTTTGATCTAGAGCCAATTCAACAACTAACTAGGGAAAACTTAATAGAAAAAGGTGGACATGTGACAATATTTTGATAAGTCCAAACCACTCATTTATAATGTTGGACATTCGGTAATGCTTATGCACTCTCTTTCAAGTGTTGTATATGCATATATGGGTTAGAGACCTCATATTTGAGTATCTTCATGGTGAAATTTCTACTTGAGTGCCTAGGTTCACCGACACTTCATCCAGATAGATCTACACACTCACCCGAAGTACGTAAAGCTACTAAGTTCCTCTTTGATATTTTCTTGTTAGGAAGTTAGCATGCATGTTCATATATCCCATTATCAAATAATACATTCCAGTATAAAAATCAAATCCATGAACTCAAATGGAAAAAAAGATCAAATAAGAAATAGAATCGATTCACCATACAAATACCATGATCGATACATTAATTACCATAATCCATCCACAATACTCCATTAATAATTGGAAATATTACATATCAGAAGATGAATACATAATAATAATGTCATGGAGTCATGCACATAGGTACATCTAGGAAGCATAACTCTAATACAACTCGGGGTTCTTACAAAAATGTAGATCAAAAAAACATATATAGGCATGGGGACTTGCCCATCACCACCCATGCATCTAAAAATAAATTACATGTTCAAAATAGCCATGTGCCAACAGTTGTATGATTTTATAAGAAGGATAATAATAGATTAATCTATAAATAAACTATACTTTAATCCTATTATTAGCATGATCCATGCATGACCTTTGATCTTCTACTTTAATCCAAAAATAACTCTAACTTGATTTTCTTATCTTTAGCCCATTCCTATGAAAAATTGGCTAAGTATTTAATGTTTCCTTCTTGTGTATTCCCTTCCTCAAATAACACATGTGCACACTTGTAATTCCCTATTGTGCATCTCAACACTCCGCGTGCTCTTCGAATACTTAGGAAATTTTCTCCAGCACAACATTACCCCACACTAATGATATTACCTCCCTCAAGCAATATGGTTTGTCAACTTATCTCTCTAATAGAAGTGAAGAAAAAGAATGATTATAAAGTAATGAAAAATAAGAATAATAGGAAAATAAAAATAACCAATGTGCTCACTTAGCTAGTAGCAGAAGTTAAGGGTAGTCATTTTTATATTAGTTTATAACTCATGTCATTCGCCTAGCCCTTTCTTGGCTTTATCACGAACATCACCCAACACTTTCTCCATCACCTCCAAGGTTATGTATTCCCCCTTGTGCTTCAGTTCCATTATCACTCCAACCAAACATGAAATCATGCCGTCCATGAATTCCATCATTCTTTTGACTATAATCCCCATCTCCTTTCCTCTTTCTTCGTAGGGGTCACTGGATTCCTTAAGCACATCACACTTCTTTGTTACTACAACTAGCCTTTCCTCTTGACCGTGGTCTCATCTTTCTTAGCTGTAAGGAATTCATTCTCATCATGTAGTGTCATTTTTATGAGTATTTTTTCAAGATCCTCATAAATTTTCAGCGCCCATCCCGCTTTCTATAATTCTTCATTTAACGTCTAGATTATGGTGTTATACTCTATGATTTATGCAATCAACTTCTTAGTTATTTCCTTCTTGGCCTCATCTTTTTTTTGTGTATCTTCCGACACAATTGAATTCTTCTCAAGTAATACATGAACAAAATCCTATAAAAAGTATAAGGATGATGGGTAGGTCTGATTTGTTTTCTCATCAAATTCTGGTTGTGCCTCTATAATTTTGCCCCCAATTTCTACAGCAAAGTCCAAAATCTATTGCTTTCATTCCTTATCCTTTTTACACACCTCGTCAATTGTTTAATATGTTCTATCATATTCTTGTTATCTTTGAGCAACGTCCTGAGCACAGATACCTTGTCTAGGTTCCTTCATGACAACTCAGCCACCATCTTTTTCAAGGCATTACTTGCTTTTCCATAGGATAATTCATTCACTTCATTGTCATGTACACTATTAGGGATCCCTTATTCATCTTCCTCTGGATGTATGCTTCTTCCTTTACATCAAATTCTATCTTATCCATATGGGTCTACATGTTCTAAGATAATTTATTCCTTGTGTGTAGATCTTCCACTTGGGGATCCATCAACTCCCATCTATATAACTTTTAGGCTCAAGTGTGCTCTAAAATTGGGCATGAATAATATTTGAAGGGTCATTAGCATACCCCAACTTAGGCATCTTATACATTTCTTCTAAACCGCCTTCCCTTGGGAATATTCATTTCTACATTGTGACTAGGCCTTCACCTACTATACCCCATGCTCTCCATAAGGTTCTCCAATACTCTTTTCTTTCTTTTTGGACCCTTTATCCTCATTTCACACACTATGCAATTATTTATCATGCTAAGTTTCTTTTTTCTAGGACATTATTGCCCTTCTACATGAATAATGGGTGTATCCCCCATGGTGTGCACTAGCTCTTCGAAACCTCTTCTTCACATTCCTTTCTAGGAACATACTTGTTCCTTTTATTTGTCTCGATTTTGTGGGATTGGTTTGAAAGGAGACATCCTCGGTGACCTCCTCAAAGAATCGAGAGTTTCTGTGCTATCGCTCTTTATCATAGTTCTCCTCGAGACTCTTATGAAGCCTTGGTCTTTAGTGCTACCTTCATATTTCTCTTATTACTCATCACTAATATCATCTATTACTTCTTCTTATTTGGGAGGGGTGATCTCGTGTGGCCTATTTGTTCCTACACAGTTGGTTGTTTTTACGCAGTATGATCTAATCCACCATTTTCCTCCTTCTCCTCCTCCTCTTCCTGAAGTTCTTCCTCATCTGTGTGAGGAGGAGTGGGCTCATCATTCTACAAAATTCCAACTGTATGCTTCCCCTTGGGCACCTCGGGAAGCTTGAATTATTTTAGAATATACTTTCCATCAACTAACTTAGGCTTAAGGTAAATGTATACCTTAGTCGCGCCTAAATTTCCAACTTCCAAACTCATGGAGATGATATTAATTTCATCGATATCAATTTTTCAATTTAACTAGACTTACTCAGATACACATATGTCTTTTCAGAGAGTATGATGTTCACAACCAACCTTTTCTATATCAAATATTAGTTTGTGTGCATTTGAAAATTTGTTCTTAGAAGCTTGGAAGTACCATGTGGTGAAAGCATAGGGGATATTACACCAAGGGCTCCA
The DNA here is from genome assembly GCA_018340775.1 of Taxus wallichiana var. yunnanensis. Taxonomy (NCBI): domain Eukaryota; kingdom Viridiplantae; phylum Streptophyta; class Pinopsida; order Cupressales; family Taxaceae; genus Taxus; species Taxus wallichiana. The sequence goes on from CM031236.1 coordinate 370,583,922, forward strand.
CTTTCCATCCTTCATACCAAATCTACTAATGTAGTAATGTTAAAAATTGTAAATTGTGTCTACTTCTCCAACACGACAGGTAGGTCCTTTAGTATTCTCCATTCATGCTTGAAATAATTTCTCATGCGTTTGTACCAAATATTTAGCCTTTGTTTATATGGACCACTCATAGTTCCCTCACAAGTATACTTTGTAAATATCTCTACAAGTGACTTCTTTTCTTCTAGGAACTGCCATATTTTATCCTTAGGGCCATTTGGGACCCCAATCTCTATAAATACAATAGATAACAGAATAGTGCCAAAACTTATCTTATCTCCTTGGTGTGCTTCTTCAATTATGGTTTCTACTATGAATGTAGAAAAATTATATACAACTCCTTCAGACATTTTCTTGGCAATATGGAGCCACTTCTTATTTACCTGACCCCAACGCTCTTGGTTATTGAACTTGGTGAGGAGGTGTGCAAAAATTTTGATCATAGGATGATCCTCTAATTTCTCAATGTCCATTACATTCCCACCTTTTGCATATGCTAACTCAATAGAGGTCTCTTCCACACCCTCATCATCATTAAGGTCACTTTGAAATTTTTAGTGGCCAAACTCCTCATTCCTTTTAATTTTCCAATCAAGGTCACAACGAGGTACACCCACCTACCTGCAAAGGATAAGTCCTCGTGAACTCTAAACATTAGCCACTAGTAGAGTTTGTTTGGCTTGCCAAAGTATGGAAAATCATATACTTGCGAAACACTAGAGTTTTCAAAAATATTCTACCCAAAATCACCGTAGATGGGATTATCATCCTATGTTCACATATTCATCTTCTTCATTAGTTCTTTGTTCATTTCATCCTTATTTTCTTTGGTGTAGTGATTGTAATCACTCACCTTTCTTATTCTTATGTCTAACTCCCAATCCCAGCCCCATGATCATACCTTCAGGGTACTGCATCTCCAAAAAACTTCTTTTAGGAATGTCCTCAACATCTACTTCTATTTCATCCTTCTTTCTGCCTTGTGTGGTCACCCCCTGATGCTATCTTAGGTGCCATTACAAATTTTAAAATGTTTCCTCACACTTTTTTGACCTTTGGAATCCAAATCTATGTGGCTTAGTGTGCCCTATCTGCAATTATGTTCTTCTCAAACCCTAACTCCATGAACCTTCCTTTATGCACACCTTCTATTAGCTCAAACACCCTTCTAATGGATCTCTATTATGTCCATTTCCAAATCTCAACTTGTTTTCTTATTTTATATGATCACTCTCACACTTTTCACTCAAATATCTCTTCAAATAACACTTCACAACATGAAAAATTCAACATGCAAGGTAAAAATAAAATCACAAGCACTTTTTTTTTTATAGATTTTACAAAAAAATACACATTAACTTCTCCTCACCTACCACTATACGTAAATTTAATTATTAATTCTTGGTTTTTCCATGCTTTCCGCTACTTTTTCCATGCCCCAGTCATAACCTTATAGTGCACCTACTACTTCTTGGCTCAAACCTCCTTAGGCCCACTTCTATACACTAAAGTGCATCAACCTTTGTGCCTCATAATAAGTATTTTCCCATGTTGTTTCCTACCTCACATTACACCGTGTGGTTATCCTTCTACATGTGGTCTTTAATCTAAGAAAAATTCCTTAAAAACACCTTCAATCCAAGTGCCCGTAACCTTTTTCTTGTGCGCACCAAATGTTCCAGATCGGTCATAGCTAAAATATATACATGTGCACCAATTTTCATATGAATCATAGCACTAATAAATTCTTCTTTCTGATCCACCCCACACTTAAAGTATGTGTGGTCCTCACACATGAACTCAAAAATAGTAATCATCTCCTTGTGTGTAAGCGTGCTTATTACAACAGAACACAGAACTAAAATGAACAAAGCATAAAAATGATGAAATGAAACATGTAAAAGGGAAATCTAATCTAAGTGAAAATACTTCCTTATTACAAATACCAAGATGATTTATTTATCATAGGGATTTAGCCTACTCCAACTAGAGTAACCACAAAAAGAAAAAAAACCAAAGTGCATGTAATTGATAAGCGCTGATTCAATTATCTTTGTTACTACAAAAGGTCCCAACTAATGAACTTTTAATTTCCCTAGGTGCCACGGAAACTTTGAATCATATAGAAGAATGATCTTTCCCACCTCGAATGTTTTGTTCCTTATGTGCCTATTGTATTAGGACTTTTGTCTTGACTTTTTTGTCTTTTGGCTCCATCAAGAAATAGTGCACCTCTCATCTAACTGCATCAGTTTTTCTATGCGCTCCTCCACAACTTGTTCATCAGCTAGTCCTCCTACATGCATTATATGCAAGGATGAAAACATGAATTCAATAGGTAGAATAGAATCTACACCAAACACCAATTGAAATGATGTGGCCTCATATAATATTTAATAAGTTATCCTATATGCTCAAAGTACAATAGATAATTTATCATCCCAATCTTTCCTTACAATATCACATTTTTTTCAATGTTTGTCCTAGAATATTTTGATTGTAGTACCATTGGCCTATGGGTAATAGGTTGTAGTCTTATGGTGTGCTACCATAAAATCTACCAATAAAACTTGATTGTATCATTTAAGAAACGAGTGCCCCTATCACTTATTAGACTTAGGACATCCATACCCACTAATATTTTTTCCCATAAGAATATTGTTTCCGTAGGTGTTGTTACACACCTTATCGAGATAATATGTATAAGTAATGATATATTGTGTGTCATTCCTATGCATAGGTGGGGAAATAAAACCTACATAGTCAATCACCCATTTCTCAAAAGTTTCAACACTTGCAATAGGCCTCAAAGACATCTCATCTTTGGTTTCAGGCTTCCCAAAGTGCTAGAAATGGTCACATGCCTTGACATATTCCTTTGTATCCTTATAAAAATTTTCCCACCATAATCCAACCATTAGAATTTGGCACGTGGTAGCATCACCCACATAGTGGCCTCCTGCAATTCCATCATGAGCCTCTTCCATAATAGCCTCGTGCTCATGATCTAGAACACACCAGCGTAAAAATTTATCATGACCAAGTTTGTATGAATCTCCCCTAATCAATTTGGTAGGGTGTCATGCGTATTGTAAGAATATTTTCTCTAAAGTCTTCATTCCCTCAAGTTCCTTCCCCTGTGTGTGAAAATATTGTAATATATTCCAATTTTGTGGGTGCGTGGTTTAATTTAAATAGTTTTGCATATGGAATTTTATCCTCAATGCTCTGCGCATCCTCACCAAAATTAATTCTTGACAAATGGTCAGGTCCTAAGTTGTTTTTCCCTTGTTTTACAACAATAAACTCAAACTCCTAAAATAGTAGTATCCACCTACAAATGCACCCTTTCAAAACATGATTGTTGACCAAATACTAGGTTCCATATGATCTATGAAGAAGATAAATTGTGTTTCTAATGAGTATTGTCTAAACTTTGGCATCACTTTGATCATGGAAAAATCCTCACACTCAGTAGTTGTATAATTCTGTTCCACAGGTGTCAACTTCCTGCTTGCAAAACAAATAGGATGGTTCACAATTCCTTCTCCTTGTTTCACCAAATTTTTGTCAATTTCCATTCTATAAGCATCAATGTGAACATGGAAGGGCTTATCCAAAGAAGGAAAGTACAAAATTGGTGTAGTAGTCACCTTCTTCTTCAGTGTTTCAAATGCCTTCTACTACAAATCATCCCAATAGAATTTTCCTTTAGACTTCAATAACTCCTTCAAGAGTGAAAAAAAAGCATAACCCTTAATGAATTTCTGTAATACCTTGTATGTCCCATAAATCTACGCACTTCACTTTTATTATTAGGTTCTTCCAAACCCAAGATTACAACTATCTTGGTTGGATCTACCAACAATCCCTCTTTACAAATAATATGCCCAAGTAAAGTTCCTAAAGGTGAATGCACTTCTTTTTATTTAAAGAGATGTTCAACATTATACACCTCTCGAACATAAGCCTCAAATTTTCACAATTATCCTTCACCAATCCATATATTGTCCAATCATCTAGATACACCTCTAAAAACTTATGAATGAAATTCTGAAAATAATGTACTATAATGCATGAGAACACCTTTGACTCATTTTTCAGTCTGAAGGGCATCACTTTGTATGCAAAACTTCCCCATTCGAGTGGTGGTGAAATTTTAATTTTATTTATCTTCTTTTGCAATACCCACCGATGGTAACTAGAAAATTCATCTATAAATGAGTATATCTCACACCTTATAACTCCCTCAAGGATATCCTCTATGAATGGGGTGGGAAAAGGATCAATAACACATGCATCATTAAGTTCCATATAATCCACACAAATAATTATCCTCTCATCCTTCTTAATTATTATTGTTCAACCAAAGAAGTTACGTACATATGAGAAAAATATATAGGGTAAGGGTGAGGAGGAATACCTGTGAATGAAGGTGGAAGGTAGAGTGTGTGCGTTCTGATTTCTCAATCCAATGTTGATTGCGAGAACTTCCTTTTGCTAGGAGGAACTACATGTGAATGAAAAACAAGACCACAAGAGGAATATTAAACAATATATGTCAGTGGACTGCCTAGCGTGTGCTAGATCCAAGAAGTGTGATACTTCCTAGATGGTTTTCAATCCACTATTTAATACAATTCAATGCAAGAAATAACGTAAATAAACAACATCCTATTGTATTTGATATGATTTAGGTATCTCATTCAAATACAATAAGAAAATTTAATCTAATGGGTAAGGTTATGATCAAATCTAGAGGTGGGGCAGGTAACTAATGTGACTAGGACAGATCAGGATCAGGTTTTGGGTGGTTTGGTTTGTTTGGGTGAGTGTTATGAGGTTCTGTTACAGGAAAAATTACCGAGATAAAGAGACGAACATTGATCTAATATGACCAATGTTGGTTGAGATGAAATCGATGACGGTTTGGGTTAACTGGAATTAGTAGGTGAGGGTGATAGAAACTCAATAAAACTTGGTTTTGAAGATTCTTTGTGATTGCACAGAGAATGGGAGAATGAGGGTTAGGTTTCCAAAGACATTGAGAATTCTTAGAGACATCTGGAGTCAGGTATAGAGAGTTAGGAGATTGTATGTGGTTAGGAGGAAGAATTGATAGGAAGGTGGGAGGTGATAAGATGCAAAGGATACTAGGACTCTCACAAAAATATAAAGGAACTAATCTAAATAAATATGGAAAGATGCAGATCCAAATGCACTTACTTGTATTTATAGACTGGTGGTCGAGTGCCATGGATTTTCTTCTGGAGTGTTACCGTGAATGCTTAACCTTCATATTAGTTTTGATTTTGGTTTAGAATGTACGGATGAGTAAGAGGGATCTCGATTCATTCTTGCATGCAGATATCTCTCTTCTCGGACCCAAATAATTCTTCCAACCTATGCAATAAGGTTACCAAAGTGAATCTATTGTAACTAACAATGGTTTAAGTTAACTAGCATCAGTTTAGGGTTAACCAGTGTTAGTTAAGGAGGAAATCTTAGGTTGCCAAAATAGCAAATCTTGGATATCGTTTTACTAGTTCTTCCTGTTAGTTTGGGTCAAAAAGGTATTTTCCACGTAAGTAAATGGGCATACTATTAGAGAAATAATAGGAATCTAGTGTTAGGGTTAGACTAATTCTCGTTAGTTATGGTAAGTAGAGATTGAGTCCTAGTTAAAAGGAAACATGCTAAGAATAGGTCTATGATGAGGTGTCTAGGTGATGTGGTGGGGTGAGGTGTCTAGGTGAGGTGGAAATTAATTTAATTAAGGTATTTATTAATGGATATTGTGAGAATGGGCATTAATTTAATTGTAGGTAATTAAATTAATATACATGTGGGGTAAAGGGGGAGTGTGACCTAAATTTGGTGTCTACACTTATTACCATGGGGATAACCCATTCAGATTCCTCAATGGGCTCAATTATACTAGACTTGAGCATCTTATCAATATCCTCCTTTACCTTGATGCAAAAATTAGGATTCATCCTATATGGCCTCTTCGTAACCGTGTGCATTCCATATTTTAGCTTGATTCTCACCTCTCCTAAAGAAGGGTGTACTCCTTTTAACTCATGATAGTCCCTTAGAAACAAGTCCTGAAATTAGTGCAGAATTTAATGCTCTTATCCACTTTGTTCTCCAATCTATATTCACCAATAATGGCCTCCTTATGTTTTACATCTATGTCAATGTTAAACTTCTTAATTTTCATAGGCTCATGATACACGCGTGCCTTTTCATCTATTGTTTCCATCACCTTGCATGTACCTTCAATGTGGTTAACATCTATGTTTTTATCCTCCTCATCATCATCATTTATTAGGAATATCATTTTATCCTTTTATTTTTCTTCACATGCGCGGACGCTTTTGTCTTGTATCTCTTGAAGGTCAAGGCGCACCTCTAAATCCAACTCTCTAAACATATCTAACATGAGTTTCTTAGCCTTTGCGCTATCCCCTAGAGTAAGGAACTTCATAATATGTAGTGCTTCATTAACCGGAGGATTAGTAGAAAAATAATCAAAATTATGAATTATAACAAAGGTCATCTCCTACCAATTAGTTTTTCCCTTATCGACTCCACATGAACCTACCATGTGTGCACGCATCCACTTAAATTAGAGTAGAACTTATGCACCTAAAGTGATGGTGGTAAGGCCTCCTTCCCCTCCATCTAAAATATCTCACAATCATAGACATGATGCGAGGCATGGGACTTCTCATCAAATTAAAATATCTGATAAGGTACATTTCTTCTTAGGAACCTAGTAGAAAAGGTGATTCTCACTTCTCACCATTCTAATAGGTTATCTTTGTGTGTTTCCCACTAGTGCATGTGTAAAGTATATACTAGTATATTTATTTAGTCTCCTTAATTATTGAACTGGGATTTTATGGCACGCAAAAATACATCAGGGTTCCCCTCACTAGTGTACTAAGGTACCTAGTTATAACTTAAGTGCCTAACAATGCATGTCCGATCATGCGAGTAACTATGTTCTTAACCTCTCACCCAAATACTTCATATGTTCCATGCACCCAATTGTCACAAAAAATACTTGTGGTATCACTAAATGATTGAGCATCATCCCATTATATCACTCCTTCCTTTATGGATTAGTTACATCAAGGTCTCTACTTGTGCATGCATAGATCTTGTTCAATTCTTATTCACTCAAAGGCTCAATATACAAGGTATAATTTGCATCTGTCAAAGGTATAATGATGCGTTATTCCTTATTCTCAAAGCTAATGTACCCTTTGTTGAAGTGCAAATCCTCATTATTAGCATAGCACTAGGGTCTCCCAAGTAATGTTGGGAAGTTATCCACTTCAGCTAGCTCCAATACTTCAAATTCCCCAGTAAACTTGGCTCCCTAAGTTATACTAGCTACATCCTTTATTACTCCAATAGAATTATCCTCGTTATATTTTCCATGTACAACACATTCGAAGGAGTTTGAAATGGTGATCTTCCCATCTGATTCCATGCATCCAACATGAGAACATTAACTTCCACACCTGTATCTATCAAAATATTTCTTAGATGCCAACCATCTATGACTGCATTTAATTTTAATCTCCTTATCATATTCATGATTATGTGGGGGCATATTTTCATGAAGTATATACCTCTCATGCTCATTACCTCGTGTACAATACTTTTATCTCAACCAACCTCCTAAAAAGGTATGATGTTTTCTTGTTGCAACATTTGACATACCTCCTTCAATTCATATACGTTCTTTTTATGGGAGTTCGACCTTATTTTCTCATTCCATCACACACGCATGTTCCTTCAAGATTTTAATCTCTCATTGTAGATCCCTGATAATGTCCATAGTCTCCAAGTAAACCTATTTCTAATGTGCAACATCAAGGTATTTTGCATTTATTACTTATTCCTTTGTTATAGTCATCTTATAATTTGAAGATTCATGTGTGTGTGTAGCCTCAAAACGTGTAGTAACTAAAATAGGTTGTAACTCATGGGTAGGTGCTACCTTTAGCATCTATTGATCTTTAATTGTGTGTTATACCTAAATCATTCATGCACCCTTATCTTGCTTATGTTACTTACTCATGTGCTCATATTAGTTAGTGCATTCTTCAAACTTTTATTGTTTTCCACACCATGAGAAAACCACATTCTAAGGACACTCACGTTGGTAATGATCTAGAGATCCACAAGTATAAAAAGTTCCTCTAGGAAATCCTCCTCTTCCAATACTACGACCTCAGCGTCTACATCCTCCATGAAATCCTCTATCCTTTTATCCCCATTATTGCACCCTTTTCATTATGTCATTCTCCCTATTCCTTAGACCCACATTCTACACTAGTCTTGTGCAAACCAGTCTCAATGTCTTTGTGAATATGATCAATCAATCTATAGTAAAAGGCATCATGAGTATGAGTTTTGTGAATATTACAATACATAGATACAATCTTCCATATCATGCATTGTAATAGGGGACATCTAATCACATCATGGTAGAAATGAAAAATTTCACAATCCAAAGAAAGCATAGCGAGCAGCACCGACTTGGAAGGATAGCTATCCTTAGTTTTTCCTTCAACCTTACGGTCTATACACCATATTCTAATGTATGTCTCATGAGATAAATTAGTAGTGAGATTATCCAACCATTTTTCCATGGCTAAAATGTGTGCCTCCAAGAATGGACTTACTCTAGTATCCACACTACTAACTACCTTAGCATGCAAAGATACTTCCAAAGCATCATGTGGATCCACAAATGTCTTATGAGATAGTTCCTCTCGAATGGATTCAACAAGCCCCCAAAACATACTTTACATGTTGAATAGGATGTATATCATAATAAAAATTTGACAATAGAGTTTTAAAACACACATCATACTCCCGCACGCCTCGGATAAGCCATTTTTAATGTCCTTAAGTGTGTTGATACTTTTCCTGCTCAAATTATAGAATATGGAACTCGGATAGAAACACATAGTGCAAAGCATCATGTACTAGCTATGCATGTTCCCTTAAAGATTAGTAGTAAACTAACTTGCTTTCTTATCTTAGGTTGTAATTCTTTTATCATGCCATAGCAGCTCACACTTGTGCACATGATTTAAAGGATATTCAATACCTCTATATTCTAGCAAGTTGTTAGCATATGGATTTGCATGCATGAAAATGATATGCAACAGTGTGGGAATGAAGTCCCTCCTCAATGAAGGTGAGGTTGCCTTTATTGAAAACCAAAACTGTATTTACATCCGTACATTCAAAATGTATGTGGGGGTGTTTTGGAACATCAATGGAAAGAAAAGTGAATGAAGGATATGGAATGGAATGAAGGAAAGGAGTGGAATTGAATGAACTGAAAGAACATGCAAGATTCAGGTAAACACAGAGCCTAATATTCCATGAAGAAGAAAGATGAATAACTAACACAAATAAAACAGATTTTGAGTTAGCCAAATAAGAATGTGTAGAAGGGAACACACATGAGCAAGTAGATAATCGAGCTTGATCACCGTGAACTAGAACAACTGATTAATAACGTTGACAATAAGATCAAAGATAATACTTTCATGCAAGATTCAAACACCTAACATCTAATGAACATAAGAACATCAAATGTTACAAGAGATGATGAATAAGACACAAAGTTCATATTTCATTAACTCCAAAATGTTTTTCACAAAAGAAAACAAAGTTTCTTCCTGAAAAAAATCTTTCTTAAAAGTATTTCCTTCTCCTCTCTCAAGTCACACTTTACAAATGAGCCCCTCACTTCCTTTTATAACCCAAAAATTGGTTACAAAGTAGTTAGGGTTTTACATGATCATTAAAAAAGGAACTTAAGTGACCTTCGACTTTTTTAACAACTTTATTAAAGACAACCCAATAATAATCCATTGTTTCTCGAAAAAAAAATAACACCTTTTAAAATATACAATAATAACTAGTGCCTTATCCATTGAAATGGGGTCCGCCTATCTCAAGCATATGAGAAATGGACTCTCCCACTTTGTTAGATACCAAGAAAATTAACTCCCTGAATTGCCGGTGAAATTAGGATCTTTCGTTTTTGCCAGTTGAAAGGATCTAAACCTTCCCAAAGTTTCAAACATCTTTTCTTCTTCTGGAGGTTCACTTGGTCAAAGAATAACCTCACAAAATACCTGTAATTCAAGAATTCTACTTGTCATATCATTTAAATTAACAATTTTAGATTGAGCATTCTCAAATAAGTTCTTTAACTTGATGCACCGCTCCATTGAAACTGACAAGAAAATTTTGGTGGAGTGTACATGTCCTTAAATAGTTGTGAAAATTGTTCTTCCACCTACTCTGATGAACACCTTTGATTATGCTCATTTACGAGGTTATAAGGAATCTCAGCAATGAATTCCTGAATCAAGGAGAGTGAAGTGAAGGCTTCATTGCACATGCTTTCATAATGGATCATAGAATCCTCGAGAAGCATTTTTCTTGATTTGAGATGGAGACACCAAAGAAAACATGTCCCTCGATGTTCAAATAAAATAATTCCTTCAATAGATAAAATAGAAGATTCCATACTTGACATCTCCTATAAACTAGGCAATATTTCATCCAAATTTGATATAGTAGAAACAAAAGTTTCTTTGAAAGAAAGAATTGGATCAAGATAGACATTGAAATCTTGATGAAGCTTAACTGTGGTCTTGATTCTCCCCTGGCCTAAAACAAGAATCTTTAAAAGCCAATATTTAGTGACATGGCCCAATGTGTTTATTTCCTTTGACAAATTGAGAGTATATTCATCTGGAGCAGCCACTGCATCAAGTACATAGACTTGTATTTCTCAAGTCTCTTTAGCACAATAACAATTGAATCTTGATTCATCGCCATGTCACTTTCTAATGTTGATCTTCCAAGTCCAAGTCTGGAAACTTCATAGTCGGCAGGTGTCATAACATCGTGTTCCTTATCAACTTGTGGAATGGAAAGGCCTACAAATTTGTTTCCATCATTATCCACCATTATTCAAGAAAGCACCTTAGGCTTCCTTTGAATGGCGTCATTCGAAAGTTTGAAAAGGGCATCAAAATAAATGTCATTTTTCTTGACAACTCTCTTCCTTTTCTTCACTTCCGAATCGACCTAGGAAGGAGTATCATTCACTATTTCAGCATACAAAATCCTAGAGTTCATATCAATATTCTCATCATTTCCGATATCATTAGATCCTTCTTGAATCCTATCTATGACCTCGATTTGAGGATACACAACCACAATATCCACTTCCCGATTATTCAGGAGATTTTGGGAAATCCCTTCATGAACTACATGCTCTGAAGTGTTTGATATTTGAATTACCTACAATTGAGTGGATGTTTGTTTGAAGCATGGATGAGGATCATTGACTACTAGCTTCTAAGCACTATTAACAATGTGGGTAGAAGAATCTCTACTCGAGGTAGAAAATCCAAACACATGCTCTCTTCCTTCTTTGGGGTTAGGATCTTTAGATCTCTCTCCTTGTGACACATTACTTGGCAAAGTGGATTTTGGCAACCATTATTTTCTTTCTTGTTGTGTATGATTGGATGGTAATGAGGTGGATCGAGAAGAGAATTTGGTCGAATGGAGGCACCATTGTATCGGTAATTTTGTGATCCCCAAACATGATTTGAATTGATTGCAATTTGGAAAGTTCTCTATCATACCAAGATATGCTTCTTTCAATAATTGGTTGATTCTTGCTATCAAGAGAAAATTCATCTCTTTTGGTCCAATCGATTTAAGGCAATGGGGTAAAGGAAACGACATCATATGAGGGATCGATGGTATCCTAATCATTGTTTATGAATGGATCGGGGGGACTCTTGATGCAGAAGGCCTTGATCTGAGAAATTTTTAGGCGAGAGTACTCTCGTCTTCTTACCTCATGTTCATCCGAACAAGCAGCCCAGAAATCTTCCATGGTAGGATTATGTTGGTACTTTGCTCCCATAATATTTTGCATATATCCATTGATATTAAATCGAGGCTCTCTTCACATATGGATGAATGGTTATGAGAGAAAACTCTTTTTCCATGAGTTGTGCACTAAAAATATTTGGACATTGGTATTCCCGATTTGAATTGGGAAATGAATTCCTAAACGGTGCTTTTCACTAAGAAGGTAGTGAACTTGGAATAATTGTCGCGCTATCTCCATTAATTTCCATCTCAGAATGACATACTTAGGAAGTTACCATGGGTTACCAACAAAGCCACTCATGTGAATGTAGGAAAAGATGAAAATTGAATAAACCGGGTTCGCCATTGGGAAATGACACTCATGGATTCTTTAGAAAATATTTCCTCATTATTCAGATTCAGGTTCCAAATCACGCAAAAGGTGAATGCATCGTTGACTCTTCTAAAATTGTGAGAACTATTTTAGAAACTAAGTTAAGGGTAATAATGAAAACACTACCTAACGGCCCCATGAACCCTCTTGTTTCAACTCCCAAAAATAGCTTTCTTCTTTCTACCGCATAAGTCAAATACGATGTCATGTAGAAACATCTTGTCATCTTAACTTCTATCAATTGTTTTTAAAGGGTGTTATTGATGATGGTGGCCAAATCCACAAAATATTTCTTGGCTAGGATGATACAGATAAAATGATACATCCATGGGTGGAAAATCCTAGCAGAAGGTAGACCAAAACTCGACTTAGGAGAGTGATCATATCCCAATTTATTCCATGAACTCAACGCGGTAAAGTTCTTTTGGAATTTTATCAATTCGATGTCTCTTAGTTAATAACTAGTTGTTGTTAACCATTTTTCTCCATCTCGTAGAGGTTCTTCATCCCAGAATTCTTTTACTTATTAGAAAGTGATATCCGTATTCGGGAAAGTCAAGTATTCCGCAACTCCTCAATGTGTTCTCTGGGTGTGATTAAGAGGAAAGGCTCATGATTATCTTTAAAAATTCCTCATCCCTCGGGGTAATAATGCTCGTGTAAGCAATAACCAATTCTGGTCATTGACCTTGAAATAGCAAATCTTCTTTGCTTGGGGTAGACCACTATGGTAAAGCCTATCTGAGAAAATGGTTTTCCTACAGTTTTCACTCGCTCGTAGAAATGTTGCACGTTGATGTGATCAAGATTTTTATCGGTGATGTTGTCATATGCTGACTTAATGGAACTGGGAGGGATAATTCCTTGAAATTCATATTTCAGGGTGGATTTGTTTGATTTCTCCACTGGCTTCCTCGATCTCCCCACGAGTTGGATTCTTGAGCCATTATGAATTTAACAGAAGAATGACTCAGGCATGCAAAACAACACAAATGGGGTCGGGTATCATTCTCTGAAACCCCGTCGACGAAAGAAAAATATGTTCCGTTATAATATTATTATTATTATTTTAAAATAATAGTAATAATAATAATGACAATAACTTGATCAGGTTACAATTTCTGATTCCGGTGACGATTATTTTTTTAATTTAAAATAAACAAAATCACCCGATTTTAATATCCCGATATTTGATTTTTACTTCTCGGGTGTGAATCCTCCTGAGAACGCATGATTCCTTGTGGCAAAAATAGGAAATATTTAATGTTCTTCTTTGCAAAATTTATTATTTCCTTTGGCTATGCATAGAGATCTTCTATTCTTGGCATGTGATCGCTTCCTTGGAAAATGCATTGGAATTTAAAGACTCTTTTAAAAAAATCAACTTCATTTCTCTTTTCCACATGGTCTTGGACTGTTCTTTTAAAACCTACGCATTTTTTTCGTCTCCACGTGGCCTTGGACTGTTTAGATGAATGCGAGAAAAGTTTTTTTAAATTAGATTTTGTCTTCTTTCTCTCCTCACGCATGGATTAAAAATTTCTTGGAGAATGCATGGAAGACGTTTGGAGAGTATATGTATGATTTTAAAGCTTCCCCTTTGCCCAATGCATGGGCTCTTATGCAAGACAAAACAAAAAAAAAAAACTTTTGTTGTTATCCTTCCTCCTACACATGGTAATCTCCTTCGTGTCCCTGTGTTGGAAAAAATTCTCTTCTTTATCTTCAAATTAATTTTTTGTCCTCTTTTCCTTTACATACGTAGGAGATTGTTTGATCTTGGCTATTTTGGAATGTTCTTTCCTTCTCCTCACGTGTGGAAATCTTCTCTTTTATTTCATGAACTATTATTTTTTCTCCCCAACACATGGACTCTCCTTTCTGGCACGTGAAGATGTTGTTTCAATGCATGGGAGCTTCTTGGATGGGTGCATGGAATCTTGGACAGCTCCACCTCTCCTTGGTGCATGGAAAACCTTTGTCTTTGGCACGACTTATTTACTTTTAATTTTTGAAGTGTTGTTTTCCCCTGCCAATGCATGGAAAGGAATTTTTTTGTCTTCTTGTTGTCCTTCTCTCTTCTCATGTGTGGAAAAAATTGTCCTCCTTCAGCTGGGCACGTGGAAACCTTTGTTATTTTCATTTTTTGGACTATTTCTCTCAAAAATGTGGTGATTCTTTTAGCTGTTCCTACATGGATATTTCCTTCTCCCTTGTGCATGGTTTGCTACTTGGTTTTTCTCCTCCAAGGCGTGGAATGAAAATAGTTTGTTGTCCTATTTTGGACTTTCCTCTTTAACTCTTTCACGTGTGATTTTTTCAGGTTATGCATGGATCTTTGGTTTTAAATTTGATCAAACTTCCTTGCATGCATAATCGATGTATCTTCCTTTACAATGACAATGGGAAAATTGTTCCTCTTTAATTCTTATGTATTCTTCTTAGGCATGGATTTCTCTGTAATATAAAAATCTTCTTACTTGGTGTTCACAGTATTGTGGGATGTGACAAAATATTATGTCCTTTAGAAGAAATAAGAAGAAATCAGAAAGCTTCACACGAATCTTTCCAACGAGTTTGATGGAGGAATTTATGAGGATTAATCCAACTTCCTCTCTTCCCGGGTAGTGGAATTAAGTGCCAGGAGAAATGGGGAAAGTAATGGCCAATTGCTAATGGGAATGGAAAAGTGGGCTGGAAATCCCCATTCAATTTCCCCATGTGGGAAATTGGGAGATTTCCTACCCGTTAGCCAATCCATGATTTGGCAATTGGTGGAGAAAATCCCACAAGTGGGAAATTTAAAGAAGATTGCCAAGAAAGGGGAAATCCGGGTTCGGGAAGCCAAATTGGCATTCTCGGTAGTTGGAAGCATAAGCTTACTTCCCCGGCAATTAAAATTTGTCAAACGAACTTTTAATTAATATTTATTTAATTAAATACTCTCAAGTTATTTAAAAATCAATTTTATCAAACAAGGAGCAATTAATTAATTAAATATTAATTAATTAATTTTAATGTATTTTAATGCAATTTAAATCCTAGCGAGAGGAGTTCTTGCCCAAAAAGGATGAAATGAAGACTGAAATGATCACAAAAATGAGACGATCACGATGAGGACAATGAACCATGCAAAGTAACACTTTTGAAAATTTTCAAAATTTTCATTTTTATTTTTTTAAAATAATTTTGCAAAGTCAAAATTAGCTGATAACAGCTAGCTCTAATTGGGGACAAGGACTTCATGGATGTAGCAATGGACCCAGACCAAAATAGTCATGAACATGATCTCAAAATGATGGGGCACAAAAATGGGGTGACACAAGAGAGGAGACCGAAAAACAAGGAAACAAACAAACCAAAAACCTAATTACCTATGTACATATGGGGAACAACCCGTTTTCAATTTTGATAGTGCTTGAGATATTTCCCACTGTAGGGCAAAGGAAAATGAGTTCCATCAAGATATGCCAAGTAATAGGTACTATCTCCATAGAAATGTCTTATTTTGAATGGGCCTAGCCACAACAAGTCAAACTTCCCATGCTTTCCTTTCACTCACGTCTTTTGTCCCGAGTAGAAGAACTAAGTCATTGATTTGAAAGCTGTCTCTCTAGTTTTCTGTCAAACAATTTCCTTACCTTGGATTGATGTTCCTCAATCCTATTTGCCACTTGACTTCTTTGTTCCTCAAGCTTGCTTAGGAACATGATCCTTTATCTAATGCATTGGTGAAGCATTCATCATCACCGCCCCTGAGCTAATTTTAATGTTGGTAACTCTAGTGTGACAGAATTTGAGCATTGATTCCATACAAAAGTTGAAATGGAGAGATCCCAATTTCCCTTTTGGGAGTTATGCGGTCAGCCCACAATGCATCATATAACTTTTTGTGCCAAGTTCTTTGATTTTCTTCGACTAACTTGCGCACAATAGTAATGAGGTTTTTGTTACTGGATTCAGCCTGACCATTTCCCTGAGGGTAGTAATCTAATGAATGAGACAAATGTAACATCCCCATTTTATACCTTAGAACAAGTAAATTTTTTTTTTTTTTTTTTTGATAATTGCATCCTGGTTCTAAATACATAATTTAGAACTCACAAATCAAATAACCATTCATATAACAGACAACCATATGCAGCTGTAATGACTCGGAGTACTTCCGATCTATTCATTCCATGACTCGGTAATCTACCGATCTATTCATGAGTAATAAGAGTTGGTGTTTTTAGTTAACACTTTACTCTTGCGGTTCTCTTCCCTACTCTGGGATTCAGAATGCTCTGTCCAAGGAACCTAACTGAATAATTGTTACTATTATTCATCGGCATCTCATCCCTTAGACTAGGTGAATTAGGACAACGCAATCAGCAGCTTGCGATACTTTGGCCAAAGATTTGAAACATACTGTTTATGTCTCGTATTCCTTAACGGCATACTCGTCAATCTGGAATACGCCCTTCACCCCATTCTTATGTTATATAGAATGTCCTACACTGACTACTGTCAGTCCTTCCTTTCACAACTTAATCACTCGGAGATAGATTAACAAGGTGATAATGTTATATGGATGCCCATGAGGATTAGGGATACGGTGACATACTGGTTTAACCCTGCAGTTAGACCAATGTGTCAAGATACCCCGAACCTCCTAGGCAGCCTTATAACCTGACCACATTCCTAATCGGTCCCTGAGTAACTAATCCGATCACAAGTGTAAATCTTAGCGATCAATGCAAAGGGTGTCGCCATAAGTCACTTGCATTGTTGTAACTTCGAGAAGATCCTAATCTTCTCGAAGGTACAACCCTGCAGTTGTCTTGTGCCATCAACCTTTAAATCCACCTCGAAAAGATCTACTTATTAATATGCGTTATGCACTTTGAGTATTAAATTACTTTTAAGACTTCCCCCATAGGTTAGCCTTCCCAAATCCCTGGATTCTTCGCCTTAAGATGACCTTTCTCAATAAAACCCATTACATGGTGGAGTTATTAAGGTCATGGTCTCATCAAGGAGTCATTAGAATATCCATGATTCTAAAACAACAGAATTGGACAATATCTCATAACCTTTACTTGAGATTGCCATCTGAACTCCATTTGATTTATATCAGTTCTCTAAACTGAATTTATATCATACTTATTAGTATAAAGATATAAATGATTAAGAATCCAAATAAGTGATGTCCTGTCATAATCAAGACTAGGGATCAGTAATTTAATTCAGCTTGTTTAGCATTCTGCTTAGGTTCATTTTTAACCTATCTTTTAGAAAGACAATTATTTAAATTCAATATTGCTTTCGCTAGAACAATAAGATCTGCTAAACACTCATATAATTTCAATCACATTTTCTTTAAGCTTTCATTGTCAATCACAAAAGCATCCAAATCACACAAAAATAACATTGCCATTCTGGTATAAAAACCAAAGAAGGTCAACTATCAGAAATAGAATACAACACATAAGTAACAACCACTTATTTCCATTCCTTTAAGAACTATACAATTACATTTTATGCAAGCAGCATACTTGTTACAATACTAACGGAAAAGAAACATCTTTCCACATTTAGTACACTTATAAATTCCAGCAGTAATTCATTATAAAACAAATTAAATAATCTGATCAGCCTGTCAGATCTGCATTGCTTTTACCTCTTACGGCAACCATCTGCAAAAATAGTCAACATGAGTCAGTTCAATGAACTGAGCATGATAAGCACTAACTCTTAAAACAATTGCAATCCATCAATTGTTTTCATTAAACACCCTGTTTAAATGAGATCAATTATCCAAACAAGTAAACATGATTCAGACTATGCCTTTGTAATACAAAATGACTACAAATGTGTAACTCTATCACCATTACAGAATAGTCCTAATCACTTCTCAAATATTTCATCAAATATTAAGAATCAAATAACGAAAGTATCCAAACAAGTATCTTGAATCCAAGATCAAGAACATTGATGATCGTTACTTTCATCGTAAAAGGAAATATCATAGCAAATCATGATTCCACCAATAAGATACAAGAACAATTCCAATCATAGGCAGATATCAACAAGTATTAAAATAATAGAAGAGAAAGAACCAAATCATTCATACTTCCCTCCACACAAGTTCACTACTGTACCGTCTACACATATGAAATACATTCATCCAGTATGTATACGAACAAGTCCGTCAAACCACATGAAGAATCACTGTCATAATAAAAATCGAACACAACAAGGCTTTTCGACCCAAGTTCGAAATCAAAGAACCTCTAGAATTGCGGTCAACAATAGACTACATTGCATTAGGCTATTGGATGTTTCCCTAAGACTAAGCCAAGACAATCACACAAAATTTCCGAACATGCTCAGTCTCAATCAGACAGGAGTAAACGGAAAAGAATATAGCAAATCTATTCTCACCTTGGCGCATGCAAGTCTAAAGTATGGTATTCGCGACTCATTTCAACAGAGCCAAAACACGAAATAATTTTCCATACTCAAGGAAATCAAACAATGACAAACGACAGTGTCCAAATATCAGGTTCAATAAGAGACAGAAATACAGGTTACCTTCCAAGAATTCAAATGATTCCAAACAGTGGTAACAAGTCAAATAATTGCATATGATTCCATCTGAGCTCATCAACGGAGCATAATAAAAATCAGGCAAGCAAATTTAATTACTGATTTCAAAACAAGGAATCCGACTGAACCCTTGCCAATCTTTTACACAAATTTGCACAGACTGAAGACGTAAAAATATACCAAAAGAATCTGTACCACAAAATCTTTGCGACACGATGGTATTCTTACGAAATAACAGAGATCAAAATACATGTTATTCCCTTAAGTCGCTGGAACAACCATTTCCAATATTCATCTATTTTCAACCATGAACAGTGATTTAAACACATAAATCATTCAATAGACTCCACAGAGTCATTCTGATTAAAACGAATATGAATCTATATTTACATTGCATACTGTTAACGGGTTATTATCCATAACCACGGAACCCAACAACAGTATAAGATAAAAATAGTTAAAGAATCAATCTATGCCAATTAAGGTAAGCATTCGACAAAAACCAAGTGTAAGCAATTCAAATACCGATTTTCATAACAAAGAATTCAACTGAATCTCGTCAAAATTCTCGAACAGGCTTACACCTAAGGAGACATAAATGTAAACCCTGGGAATCAGTACTAAATTCCATTACAAATAATAGAGGTCGCATGACCTGCTACTTCTACAAGATTCCAACGGAATTCAAGTTAACAAAACTCAAGGAGGTATCTATATCCTCAAAGCAGTGGATCATAGTATACGATTTGTTCAGAGGACTCCACAGAGCCGTTCTAATATAATACACATATCCAACATTCAAATATAAATATGTATAACTTCCTCAGTGATCCATTTATACAAATCATTCACTAAACTCTACAGAGTCGTTCCAATATATAATATACATACATCCATAATGCATTCTGTAACGGTTAAATCTCGTTACCCCAATGAAAAAGGAAACAATTCCAAAAGAGTTGCAATAAGATACTGTCACACCGAAAGATGTTATTCACAAACAACCTTCAAGACAGAAATGAAACCCAACAGTATCAATAACTACCATCATCAAAACCCACGACAGAGCTTACAAAGATTCCAAAACATCGAACAATCAAAAGCGGTACATCGATTAGTTCCCGATGTTTCCACAACAAAATTGACGACCAAAAATCGACAAACATAACAATGGTCTATACCCATTACAGGAACGATTAATGGGCTCACGCCGAACAGGCCGAGCATTCACACATTTCATATGTTTCGCATATTTAAGCCAGAATGCAAACACAAAGAAATAATGCCACAGTTCGAATTTAATAAACACCCATCAAAGGATAAATGAAAATTCGAACCAGAAGAGATACTGTACCAAGAAAATCACACAAGACATCCATAGATAAACATCAAATTCCTTAAATCATTTGAACAGAGTTGTTCTAATGAAATCACTTGAAAGACAACAAGATTTTTAAAGGTTAGGGCCTAACATGCCTGGATTTTTGCTCAAATTTCCGAAGCAGACCACTGGAAGAGCTCGGACTTCCTTTTCCTTTTCCAAGTTAGAGCGATCAACAAAATTTTGCTATCTCCATGGCATATATATTCTCCTTGCCAGAGAAAAGAGCTAGATACCCTCATACTCACCATGCAACTCCAAGAAGACTGGTGCGAAGAACCAGTGAACAGGCAGAGAGAAACCGAAATTCGCGACAAGCCAAACAAACCAACAAACTTCCTGTTTGCATGCCTTCTCGCGAGTTCCGAGCTCGTCTACCGAGAACATTGAATGCATTTACACCAACTTTCCCGCTCAAACTCCACTGCCACCGACCGCCAAAGTTGGCGACAGACAAATGAAATCTCAAGTCCATTTCCAGTTTTGGCGAATTGCCACGTCGGCACAAGTTAGCCGTTCCCAAAACCTCCGCCAAGACCTGTCCTTCATCCTTATCCCATGCATTTAATAACATAGAAAACGCCGCCCATGGTTCGCACCCCTCCATAGGCCCCTTTACATTCTTGATCATAGTTAGGTTAGTATCTTAGGTTAGAATTTAGGATAATACATATTCTAACCATATTACACATAGATACTAACTTAGGACATTAACACTTAGCCTAGGTCTAGGTTAGATTAACACTAATCTAACCCCTAGGTTAGGTTTAGTCTTAGGTTACTAATCATTAATAATTCTAGTTAGGTCTACATTACGTACACTCGTAAAAGACCTACATCATGCCTTCTTGAACAGGGTTAACTCCTGTTCTGACTTAGGCTACAGATTTATATGAAACCGAATTATTACCTGGTCCATGATCGAGACCTTCCAGATATACTTCGATATCGGGAACCAATCCATTTCACATGATCAGCCTGAGTCATACTCCTGACTAGCTTATTCAATGCTTCTAGACCTTGCAACCTGTTCAAGGTCTGTGATTTTAATTCATCACGAACAAACTTAAAGCAATACTTGGATCAATTCCACTGATCCAAGACTAGGTATTATAGATGGATAACTCTATAATTTATTCCGAGATCAGATTAAACTCAGATACAAAATAAAATAGATAAAAGAGTCTAATCATATTCTGACTCAGACCAAGATCTAGCAACTGCAAAGAAATTACAGTACATATCAAGCATGATTTCTAAATCGAGGAACACATCCTTTTACAAGAAATCACATATCAACACTTGTATGCTCAGGAGAAAGTAACAACAGTTCAGGGTGTTACATGCTTCCCTCCTAAAAAGATTCATCGTCCCGATGAATTACATATTAAATTAACCTTCAGGTCAATCAATTTATCAGTACACAAATAATGCGCCTATTTCATATTTGAATAGTTCCAGAAATCAATGTCACAACACATTTTATTCAACCTGAATAAAGTCTGCCTTCATCTGGCTTTCATAAATACTTAAAAACAATAAGTTCATAAAAGTATGTTTTGTCAACAGATTTCATTCTGTTTGAAAAAGAGAAGGAAAAGCAATTTTCATCTCTTCCAGATTTTCCCAAGTTGCACTTTCCTCGCTAAACTGGTCCCACTGGACCTTACATTGCTGTAAATCACGATTTCTTAAATGCAAATGGCGAGTTTCCAGCACTCGTGTGGGTTTAACCACGATTATTCCTGGGTCTTGGACCTGCAAGGAATTCCAATTTAAAACATGTGACAGATCTGAAATGTATTTCTTAAGCAAAGAAATATGGAAAACATCATGCATGCGAGATAAAGCAGGTGGCAATGCTAAACGATAAGCTACAGGATTGATTATTTTGACAATTTCGAAAGGTCCCACGAATCGAGGTGACAACTTGGCAGCCTTGCCAAAAGTTATAGAACTCTTCCTGGGTTTAACACGAAGAAAAACCTTATCACCAAGCTCAAACCTTCTATCAACCCGCTTAAGGTCAGCATAGCTCTTCTGTCTATCCGCTGCTTCCTTTAGTCGTTCACGAATCAGCTTAACTTGCTGTTCCATTTCAGTGAGAATCTCTGGTCCAATTACCACTCTATCCTCAACACTGTCCCAACTAACAGGGGTTCTGCACTTTCTTCCATAAAGTGCTTCAAATGGTGCCATTTTAAGAGATGAGTGATAAGTATTGTTGTATGCGAACTCAACTAATGGAAGATACTCTTCCCATTTATACTGTTGATCCATGCAATACATTCGCAACATGTCCTCCAACACTTGATTTACCCTCTCAGTTTGTCCATCCGTTTCCGGATGATATGCAGAACTGAAGTTTAGTTTCATTCCAAGAGCTGCGTTAAGCGTTTGCCAAAACCTTGACGTCATTCTAGGATCCCTGTCAGATATAATCAGTTCTGGTACACCATGTAACCTGAAAATTTCATGTACGAATCTTTTGGCCAGCACTGGTGAATCATCCTTTAGATTTCCAGCGATGAAATGAGCTACCTTGGTCGGATTTATCTACAACTACCGTGATAACATCATGTTTATTCCTCGGACATAGGTAGTCCTTGTACAAAATCCATGGTTATTACTTGCCATTTTATCATGCGGTATGCTATGAGGATATAATGATCCGGCCCGGTGCATATGCTCGCCTTCACCCGTTGACATTCCGCATAATGAGTCACAAAATTAATCACATCCTTTTTCATACCTTTCCGAAGTATTGTTGTTTTAAATCAGCAAGCATTTTTATGATACCGGGTGTCGAGAGAAAGGTGAATTGTGAAATTCAACTAACAACTTCTTTCTCAAATCATTCAAAGATAGGTACATATACCCTATTTTCATAACGCAAGATTCCTTCATTATCGAAATGAAAACCTTTATACCTTATATCCTTAGGTTCTGCAAAGCAAGCCGCTTTTACTTGCTTGAAAGTATGCATCGATTCTCGAGGCACTTTTTACCTCGTCTTTAAACTGAGTTCTTAATGTTATAAGAGCAGAAATGTGCCTCCTACGACTTAGAGCATCAGCTACTCTATTCTCCTTCCCTTTGATATAGCTAATATCAAAGTCATATTGTGATAAAAATTCTAACCACCTTCTCTATCTGGCATTCAGATTGGGCTGAGTAAAAATATATTTCAGTCCTAAGTGGTCAGTTTTCAACTCAAAAGGTTTCCCAAGTAAGTAGTGTCTCCAGACTTGAAGTGCATGAACAATGGCAGCAAGTTCCAAATCATGAGGGGCATAATTCAGCTCATGTAACTTAAGTTTTCTACTTTCATATGCTATGACCTGATCATTTTGTAACAAAACACCTCCAAGGCCTTCCCCAGAAGCATCCGTTACAACAGTAAAACTCCCATTAGGGTCTGGTACAGCTAGTATAGGTGCAGAAGTCAACTGGTCTTTCAAACTTTTGAAAGCCGCTTCGCACTTATCATTCCACATGAATTTCTTATCCTTCTTCTGCAATGAAGTTATTGGTGCAGCTACTTTAGAAAAATCCTTTACAAATTTTCTATAGTAACCAGCAAGACCCATGAAGCTTCTTACTTCATGCACATTCTTTCAAAGTGCAGCCACTCGCTTATTGCCACTATTTTTGAAGGATCTACAGCAATTCCTTCTTTACTTATAACATGACCCAAATAGTGAACTTCTGAATCAAAGAAAGAACATTTGGATAACTTACCATACAACTTCCTCTTTCTCAAAATTCCCAAAACTATCTTCAAATGCTCATTGTGATCCTCAACGCTTTTAGAATAAATGAGAATATCATCCAAGAATACAAGTACAAACTTGTCCAGGTATTCTTGAAAGATATTGTTCATTAAATTCATAAAGGCTGTGGGTGCATTGGTTAATCCAAAGGGTAGAACTGTGAATTCATAATGTCCGTACCTTGTTTGGAAAGTTGTTTTATGAATATCCTCCTCTCGATCCTTAATCGATGATAACCAGATCGAAGGTCTATCTTAGAATAAATCGCTGCTCCACGCATCTGATCAAACAGATCATCGATCCTAGGAAGTGGATATCGGTTCTTGATTGTTGCTTTGTTCAACATCCGATAATCAATACACAGCCTTAGTGTTCCATCCTTCTTTTTCACAAATATTACAGGCGCTCCCCAAGGTGAAACACTTGGTCTAATCAATCCTTTAGACAAAAGCTCTTGTAACTGTGCCTTAAGCTCGACTAACTCAGTAGTAGTCATCCGATAAGGCGCTTTGGATAAAGGTTTTGTTCCTGGCTTGATTTCAATGGTAAAGTCAAATTCTCTCTTGGGTGGTAACCCTGGTAATTCCTCAGGAAAAACATCCCTGAAACCTTGTAACAGAGGGAATCGTTTCATGAAATCATCATCTTCTTCTGAAGATTCAGATATCTTTACCGCATAAAGGGTACATCCTTTATTTTTAGCCTTTTTAAGTGCATATAGTGACAGCTTTTCTAACTGAAATTTCCCGTTTCACACCTTGAATCTCTGCTGATTCCAGCTGATCATCTAAACATTTTATGTTCTTTTCATAACAGTCTACCTTTGCTTTATGGTCTGCTAACCAATTGACACCGATGACAATGTCATACGATCCCAAAGGTGCAACATAGAGATCAACTTCCGTGGAAAAGTTAGGTAAGTCAAGGACTTCCCCAAAAAGACACATACTTACTGTATGAACAGAACTATTACCATACTTTGTGCATACCCAAGATTTATCCATTTTTCCAGCTTTTCTTTTAAGTTTAGAAGCAAGTTTATTAGATATAAAACATTCAGTAGCTCCTGTATCAAAAAGAATAGTGACAGGTATGCCGAATAACTTACCCGGAACTTCTATAGGTGTCACTTGCTTTTCAGCTTGTTTGTCCGCTACTGCAGCATGTATCTTATGCTGCTGATTACGATCATCCTTCTTCAAAGGGCACTGATTTGCATAGTGATCTTTACCACAATTGTAGCAGCCTCCTACAGGTCCCTTTTTAGGCTCAAAGTTGCCTCCAGTTTTGTAATTGTCATAGTTGTCCTCCATAGGGCTTCGCCATTATTATAATTTTTAGCAAAATTATCCTTTACGTTTCAAAAGAGCTTATTTATCGCTGCTTTCTTATTGTTATCTCCTGAAACTTACTCTTGTTTCCAAATTTTTCCATGGTCCTTTTCTAGGTGCAAGAGAGGTGAAGAAGGGTTTGTAGTCTTCTTCCGCACTTCCTCCTTATGAGAAGAAATAGCCTTTAATTTTTGTTCTTGCCTTATGGCCTTTTCAACAACTCCTTCCATAGTGGTTGGGTGTGAACATCGACCTCTCCCCTATCACGGATTCAATCCCATGATGAATTTCCGTATCCCGAACTTTTTCAGTTTGAGTTTGATCATGCGGTACATACTTGAGGAGTTTTGTAAACCGCTCCCAAGATTCGCCACCGTTAGCTTCCTTGAGCTAAGTTCTGAAATTCTCGTCATTTTCTCGATCATAGAAAAGTTGTGGCAGCCAACGTTGCCTAAAATAGCCTTTAAATTGATCCCAAGTAATATTGGTCTCATCAATGTTTCATTCAGCTTTACGGCTATCCCACCATGAAGATGCTTCGTGAGAAAGCGATAGGCTCCCAAATAGCTTTGGTTTCCTCCGAGAAGTTCCTTATTGCAAAGTACTTCTCCATTTCATTTGAGCTAGTTCTCAGCTCCATCTCCTAATGTGGTGCCATCAAACTTAGGTGGACTTATCCTTTTTATATCATTAGTGAGTTCTGCTGCCAACCTGGCCTTTTTATTTTCTGGTTGGGCAGGTGCATTTCCAGCATTAACATCAACACCCATGTCGGGGTTGTCCTCAGGAGGTTGCTGATTATTATTATCAGCTTCTTCATCCTCCTCATTTCCCATCACCTGCTGTTCAAGTACAGCTAAGTGATCTCTTGTGTCCAACAGGGCAGCAAGGATCTCATCAAGTTTCTGGGTTGTTGCCGCTCCTCCTTCAGGTGGAGCATTACCCGCAACGTTTCCCCTTGTTCTAACCATTTTCTGTTACAAGAAAATTCAGGTTTTTATCAGATTATGGACACAATAGGTCCAAGAGCTGCAACCTTCAGCTCTGATACCAAGATGTAACATCCCCATTTTATACCTTAGAACAAGTAATTTTTTTTTTTTTTTTTTTTTTTTTTTTTTTGATAATTGCATCCTGGTTCTAAATACATAATTTAGAACTCACAAATCAAATAACCATTCATATAACAGACAACCATATGCAATGTAATGACTCGGAGTACTTCCGATCTATTCATTCCATGACTCGGTAATCTACCGATCTATTCATGAGTAATAAGAGTTGGTGTTTTTAGTTAACACTTTACTCTTGCGGTTCTCTTCCCTACTCGGGATTCGTAATGCTCGTCCAAGGAACCTAACTCGAATAATTGTTACTATTATTCATCAACATCTCATCCCTTAGACTAGGTGAATTAGGACAACGCAATCAGTGAGCTTGCGATACTTTGGCCAAAGATTTGAAACATAATGTTTATGTCTCGTATTCCTTAACGGCATACTCGTCAATCTGGAATACGCCCTTCACCCCATTCTTATGTTATATAGAATGTCCTACACTGACTACTGTCAGTCCTTCCTTTCACAACTTAATCACTCGGAGATAGATTAACAAGGTGATAATGTTATATGGATGCCCATGAGGATTAGGGATACGGTGACATACTGGTTTAACCCTGCAGTTAGACCAATGTGTCAAGATACCCCGAACCTCCTAGGCAGCCTTATAACCTGACCACATTCCTAATCGGTCCCTGAGTAACTAATCCGATCACAAGTGTAAATCTTAGCGATCAATGCAAAGGGTGTCGCCATAAGTCACCTGCATTGTTGTAACTTCGAGAAGATCCTAATCTTCTCGGAGGTACAACCCTGCAGTTGTCTTGTGCCGTCAACCTTTAAATCCGCCTCGAAAAGATCTACTTATTAATATGCGTTATGCACTTTGAGTATTAAATTACTTTTAAGACTTCCCCATAGGTTAGCCTTCCCAAATCCCTGGATTCTTCGCCTTAAGACGACCTTTCTCAATAAAACCCATTACATGGTGGAGTTATTAAGGTCATGGTCTCATCAAGGAGTCATTAGAATATCCATGATTCTAAAACAACAGAATTGGACAATATCTCATAACCTTTACTTGAGATTGCCATCTGAACCCCATTTGATTTATATCAGTTCTCTTAACTGAATTTATATCATACTTATTAGTATAAGGATATAAATGATTAAGAATCCAAATAAGTGATGTCCTGTCATAATCAAGACTAGGGATCAGTAATTTAATTCAGCTTGTTTAGCATTCTGCTTAGGTTCATTTTTAACCCATCTTTTAGAAAGACAATTATTTAAATTCAATATTGCTTTCGCTAGAACAATAAGATCTGCTAAACACTCATATAAATTCAATCACATTTTCTTTAAGCTTTCATTGTCAATCACAAAAGCATCCAAATCACACAAAGATAACATTGCCATTCTGGTATAAAAACCGAAGAAGGTCAACTATCAGAAATAGAATACAACACATAAGTAACAACCACTTATTTCCATTCCTTTCAAAACTATACAATTACATTTTATGCAAGCAGCATACTTGTTACAATACTAACGGAAAAGAACATCTTTCCACATTTAGTACACTTATAAATTCCAGCAGTAATTCATTATAAAACAAATTAAATAATCTGATCAGCCTGTCAGATCTGCATTGCTTTTACCTCTTACGGCAACCATCTGCAAAAATAGTCAACATGAGTCAGTTCAATGAACTGAGCATGATAAGCACTAACTCTTAAAACAATTGCAATCCATCAATTGTTTTCATTAAACACCCTGTTTAAATGAGATCAATTATCCAAACAAGTAAACATGATTCAGACTATGCCTTTGTAATACAAAATGACTACAAATGTGTAACTCTATCATCGTTACAGAATAGTCCTAATCACTTCTCAAATATTTCATCAAATATTAAGAATCAAAGAACGAAAGTATCCAAACAATTATCTTGAATCCAAGATCAGTAACATTGGACAGATCGTTACTTTCATCAGAAAAGGAAATATCATAGCAAATCATGATTCCACCAATAAGATACAAGAACAATTCCAACTGTTAGGCAGATATCAACAAGTATTACAATAATAGAAGAGAAAGAACCAAATCTTTCATACTTCCCTTCGCACAAGTTCACTACTGTACCGTCTACACATATGAGATGCATTCATCCAGTATGTATACGAACAAGTCCGTCAAACCACAAGAAGAATTACTGTCATAATAAAATCGAACACAACAAGGCTTTACGACCCAAGTTCGAAATCAAAGAACCTCTAGAATTGCGGTCAACAATAGACTACATTGCATTAGGCTATTGGATGTTTCCCTAAGACTAAGCCAAGACAATCACACAAAATTTCCGAACATGCTCAGTCTCAGTCAGACAGGAGTAAACGGAAAAGAATATAGCAAATCTATTCTCACCTTGGCGCATGCAAGTCTAAAGTATGGTATTCGCGACTCATTTCAACAGAGCCAAAACACGAAATAATTTTCCATACTCAAGGAAATCAAACAATGACAAACGACAGTGTCCAAATATCGGGTTCAATAAGAGACAGAAATACAGGTTACCTTCCAAGAATTCAAATGATTCCAAACAGTGGTAACAAGTCAAATAATTGCATATGATTCCATCTGAGCTCATCAACGGAGCATAATAAAAATTAGGCAAGCAAATTTAATTACTGATTTCAAAACAAGGAATCCGACTGAACCCTTGCCAATCTTTTACACAAATTTGCTGAAGACGTAAAAATATACCAAAAGAATCTGTACCACAAAATCTTTGCGACACGATGGTATTCTTACGAAATAACAGAGATCAAAATACATGTTATTCCCTTAAGTCGCTGGAACAACCATTTCCAATATTCATCTATTTTCAACCATGAACAGTGATTTAAACATATAAATCATTCAATAGACTCCACAGAGTCATTCTGATTAAAACGAATATGAATCTATATTTACATTGCATACTGTTAACGGGTTATTATCCATAACCACGGAACCCAACAACAGTATAAGATAAAATAGTTAAAGAATCAATCTATGCCAATTAAGGTAAGCATTCGACAAAAACCAAGTGTAAGCAATTCAAATACCGATTTTCATAACAAAGAATTCAACTGAACCTCGTCAAAATTCTCGAACAAGCTTACACCTAAGGAGACATAAATGTAAACCCTGGGAATCAGTACTAAATTCCATTACAAATAACAGAGGTCGCATGACCTGTTACTTCTACAAGATTCCAACGGAATTCAAGTTAACAAAACTCAAGGAGGTATCTATATCCTCAGCAGTGGATCATAGTATACGATTTGTTCAGAGGACTCCACAGAGCCGTTCTAATATAATACACATATCCAACATTCAAATATAAATATGTATAACTTCCTCAGTGATCCATTTATACAAATCATTCACTAAACTCTACAGAGTCGTTCCAATATATAATATACATACATCCATAATGCATTCTGTAACGGTTAAATCTCGTTACCCCAATGAAAAAGGAAACAATTCCAAAAGAGTTGCAATAAGATACTGTCACACCGAAAGATGTTATTCACAAACAACCTTCAAGACAAAACGAAACCCAACAGTATCAATAACTACCATCATCAAAACCCACGACAGAGCTTACAAAGATTCCAAAACACTGAACAATCAAACAGGTACATCAGTATCCTTCCCGACTGTTTCCACAACAAAATTGACGACCAAAAATCGACAAACATAACAATGGTCTATACCCATTACAGGAACGATTAATGGGCTCACGCCGAACAGGCCGAGCATTCACACATTTCATATGTTTCGCATATTTAAGCCAGAATGCAAACACAAAGAAATAATGCCACAGTTCGAATTTAATAAACACCCATCAAAGGATAAATGAAAATTCGAACCAGAAGAGATACTGTACCAAGAAAAATCACACAAGACATCCATAGATAAACATCTAATTCCTTAAATCATTTGAACAGAGTTGTTCTAATGAAATCACTTGAAAGACAACAAGATTTTTAAAGGTTAGGGCCTAACATGCCTGGATTTTTGCTCAAATTTCCGAGGCAGACCACTGGAAGAGCTCGGGCTTCCTTTTCCTTTTCCAAGTTAGAGCGATCAACAAAATTTTGCTATCTCCATGGCATATATATTCTCCTTGCCAGAGAAAAGAGCTAGATACCCTCATACTCGCCATGCAACTCCAAGAAGACTGGTGCGAAGAACCAGTGAACAGGCAGAGAGAAACCCGAAATTCGCGACAAGCCAAACAAACCAACAAACTTCCTGTTTGCATGCCTTCTCGCGAGTTCCGAGCTCGTCTACCGAGAACATTGAATGCATTTACACCAACTTTCCCGCTCAAACTCCACTGCCACCGACCGCCAGAATTGGCGACAGTCAAATAAAATCCCAAGTCCATTTCCAGTTTTGGTGAATTGCCACGTCGGCACAAGTTAGCCGTTCCCAAAACCTCCGCCAAGACCTGTCCTTCATCCTTATCCCATGCATTTAATAACATAGAAAATGCCGCCCATGGTTCGCACCCCTCCATAGGCCCCTTTACATTCTTGATCATAGTTAGGTTAGTATCTTAGGTTAGAATTTAGGATAATACATATTCTAACCATATTACACATAGATACTAACTTAGGACATTAACACTTAGCCTAGGTCTAGGTTAGATTAACACTAATCTAACCCCTAGGTTAGGTTTAGTCTTAAGTTACTAATCATTAATAATTCCAGTTAGGTCTACATTCTGTACACTCAGAAAAAGACCTACATCATGCCTTCTTGAACAGGGTTAACTCCTGTTCTGACTTAGGCTACAGATTTATATGAAACCGAATTATTACCTGGTCCACGATCGAGACCTTCCAGATATACTTCGATATCGGGAACCAATCCATTTTACATGATCAGCCTGAGTCATACTCCTGACTAGCTTATTCAATGCTTCTAGACCTTGCAACCTGTTCAAGGTCGGTGATTTTAATTCATCACGAACAAACTTAAAGCAATACTTGGATCAATTCCACTGATCCAAGACTAGGTATTATAGATGGATAACTCTATAATTTATTCCGAGATCAGATTAAACTCAGATACAAAATAAAATAGATAAAAGAGTCTAATCATATTCTGACTCAGTCAAGATCTGCAATCTGCAAAGAAATTACAGTACATATCAAGCATGATTTCTAAATCGAGGAACACATCCTTTTACAAGAAATCACATATCAACACTTGTATGCTCGGGAGAAAGTAACAATAGAATAAAATCAGCTAAGTCTTGTCCTAGGTAGTCCAGGACGCTTGGGGACAGGCGCGAACCAGCCGAAAATCCTCCGGGTGGTCCTTGCAGCAATTGGGACATCTCGGGGCCGTAGGTACACACGGGCGCGAAAGGGCGAACCGGCCGAAAGTGGAAAAAATCCCTAAGTCTTTGTTTCACACAGTTGGGACATCCGGGACAAAAGTACACGGAGGACGTGGATCGGCCGGTTTGGCGCAAGTCAGCCCATTTCGGGTGGTTCGGAAAAATTTGTTCGGGTAGTCGGGATAGTTGGGACAAGAGTACGACGGACACGAAAAGCCGAGGGAGCCGAGAGCGAATGGAATCTTGCCACGTCTTCGCCGCAAAGAGGGACAAGGAAGCTCGAATCAGGTGGTTCAAAGATATTTGTCCCAGAAATTTCGGGACATCTGGGCCAAAGGTACGTGAGGGATGTAAAAAGCTGAAAGAGCCTCCGACGAATCGAACGTGCCACGTGTCAGAAGGTTGAAAAGTTGCTAAGTGCGCCCCTCAGGCCCGAACCAATAAAATAGTGCCACGTGTCCAAGTTTAAAGGCCCGAAAGGAATTTTTAGAGAATGAACCGTGGATGAACCAGAGTCTGACATGTGTCATCCAAGTGGTAGAGCGCGGGAAAAACTCAAATATTTTCCCGCCGACCCATTTTTTGCCTGTTTTTGCCCTAAATCTTCAGATCGCCATATCTTTCGATCCGAGCTCAGATTTTCACGTTCTTTATATCAATGGAAAGCTGGTGAAATTATCTGCATGATTCTAGGGTCAATATTGCATTTTGGTTCAGTTTGGAGTGAGAAAATTGAGAAACTCCTCTGGCACGTAATAATAGATAGAAGTGACGTTTTAACAACCAGCTTTAATATAACAGGTTACCGCTATTTCGCTAGGCACCGCCATTTTTCCAGGATTCACCACTTCTACCATAATGAGATGAGTTAAATGCAACCTAGAAGTGGTTGGGGTAGATCTGGATTTCCTCTCTCTTCCCTCTCTCATTCTTCCTATATATTGTAAGGAGGGGCTTCTTTCTAAAGGTTGAACATTCCTGTTTTGCTCCTCCCTTATTCTCTTTATTAGGTGAATTCGTGGAGTACAAACCTCCCATTTGAAACTATAATGTGACTCGCCTCTTGGAATTTTGTAGTGTATTGTATCAATCTTTGGAGCAAGTAATGCATGTCTGTGGATGATTCTCAACCCTCTCTGTGTTCATTTTCATCTTCCTGGTCTTTCACTGCAAATTTTGTTATTTGTGCATGATCTTGCATCACATTTGAATGGTCTATGTTTATTGGAAAGATAGGTGTTCTTCATTCCTTGGTGCATCACCTTTGTTAGCTTAGGTTTATTTTTATGCATCTTCTTACCCTGTCTCCTTGGCAAGTTAGATTAGGTTTTGAGTAAAACCTTTGCATTTTTCATGTGCATTTGAACAGAGGAATAGGAACCAGCCTTCTCTGGAGATTCCTTTCTCATTTTTGCAGGTCCCACACTTGGAGAAAGGATTCCATGTTGTGCAATCACACTGGATGCTAGTGATCAAACTAGAAATCTGATCGACATCCAGGGGTGCTATGATTTTGCACTAACAGTTTTTACGGCCAGGTGGGACCAAGAGAGGTCTCATTTTTATTGTAACAAATTTGATGTGCATCTGCTACAATTTTCTTGCTTGAAAAGAGCTATTATTTGTATATCTGGTGAATCTAAGGGGAAAAATCAACTGGTTTTAGTAGTGCAGGCCTAAAAACTCATGAGAAGAGTCACCACAAGGTCAAGAGTTGGAGAAGAAGAAGTGTTGTTTGAATACCTGCAATTATCTCCAAGAAGAAGGCAAAGAGGAAGAAGGATTCAGAGGTCTCCATCTCCACCAAAAATGTAACTCTCTCAACTCCTCCACACGATAGTCCTTTCATTCACCAACAAGGGTTTTAAGACCAATTAGAATGGCACAAAACAACCCCTATGTCAACTTCACAGGAAACAGCCCACTTTCCCTCAATGCACAACATCCAATTCCTATTGCAGCCTTGAAGAACATTCCGTACTTCACTGGAGAAAATTAGACTACTCCAGGTGATCATGTTAAAGACATTGCCAACCTTTGTGCAATCCATGAAATTAATGAGATGCAAGTGGCTGTCAAGTTACTAGCATCTTCATTCAAGGGTAAAGCATTGCAATGGTTTAGGAGCCTTGGAGCTGGTTCTATCACAAATTGGAATCAGCTGTGTATAGCACTTCATGAGCAATTTGGAGAAAAGGGGACAACTTGTCTCTTTTGGAGCAATTGACAACCATCAAGAGAGCTCCCAATGAGAGCGGTGACCGATTTCAACTTGATTTCAAAAGACCTGGGAGAGAATTCCAGTAAAGTCAAGCCAACAGCATGAAGGTTCTTTTCTCTACTATCTCAAAGCTCTAAATTCTGATATTTCTATGTTGATTCAGTCCATGGGAGGCGTAACTATCCCTATGGCTTATAGCATTGTCATTAGGGCTGAAAATTGTTTGATCCAAGCTGGCAAACTTGCCCCTAGACCTCCCATGCCATTGTTTCCAAGTTTAGAGAGTCCAAACACCAATCAAGCACCTAATTTGGCTCCTTCTCCCACTCCTAGAAATTAGAGTTCAAATGAAGCTTCCACTTCATCTCCAAGTGCCCCAAATGAGCTTCAAGAAGTCATGAAGCAATTGCAAAACCTAGGCAATGAGTTGGTTACTCTCAAAAGGCAGCAGGCCCAAGGTTTTAGACCTTCTTATCAACCCCAAGCTCAGCCTAAAAGGCAGCCATACCAACCACAAAGGCCACCTAATCCAGTTGTAAATATGAATCAAACAAGGCCTCCTGCCAATAGACCATTTCAGCCCTATAATCCAAATGCCATATCTACCTCTAAGGCATTGGTGCCAACACAAAACAACATTGCCCAGGAGTACGATTGGTGTTTTCCATGCAATGAGCCTCATAATCAATCCATGTGCTTCAATGGTGCTTTGACTCAAGCATTAATGGTGACAACTACTGGTGTGGAGGGTGAGAGTAGTCAAGAAAACAGCCAACAACAAGAAACATTCCAACAACAATCAGCCCCAAATGACACCACATTGGTAAATTGGCAAGCAGAGGATTTTTGTGGCATGAACCAGCAATTTCTCAAGGTGTTGCAGCCAACACAAGGTCAAAAAGGAGGAATTTGGGTGAAGAACAGCCATTAGCCCCAACCAATCCACAACCTTCCATGGCTCCACAAATGATTGGCAAGAAAAATCTAGTTTCAAATGCATAAGGGCAGCCAAGAACAGCTCCTAGACCAACTCAAATACCAGTTATTTCTACCCACGTGCAAGGAGTGAATGTACAAGCAAAGGGACAGCAAAAGGATACTTCATCCCCATTCAACATCATTGATCAGATGAAGAAGACAAATGTTAATATATCAATGTGGGAATCCCTATCTATCCCAGGCCAAAGAGATCTACTACAAGCTGCCATGAAGGATTGGTCAACTTCAAATCAACAGGTCCAAAGGCAAGAGAAAGTACTTACAAATGCTACCCAGCCTGAGGGAAATCATGGAGGACAGCAAGGTAAAATGTTGAAACCCCCTCCTTTCTATGTTTCATTGATCATTGGAAATCAGCTAGTGCACAATTGCATGATAGACTCCGGGGCAAGTAGCTCGGTAATGCCTAAACAAATAGCTGATCAGCTAGGGCTCCAGTATGAAACAATATCCAAAGGGGTAGTGCAACTAGATGGGACAATAGTAGCAACAGTTGGAGTGATTAAAAACTTGAGTCTTACCTTGCATGCATGTCCAAATGTTGTTGTTTTACAAGATGTATCAGTCATAGACCTTCCACCACTCTTTGCCCTATGCTTGTCAAGGGACTTCATAGCCAAGATTGGGGGATATTTTTCTACTGATTGGTCACACATGCTGTTCAGAACGAGGTATGGAACTAAGGATACAATCAGGTCTGAACCTATTGCAAACATACACATTGAGCCTTACACTCTAAGTCAGATCAACACCAATTGTTCAGCATTTGATCAAGAAGACCACCCAAGCATTGATGAGGCTGACACTAAGGTTGGAAGCATCCCGGATCTAACTCTTGATGAATGGGCAAATAAGATACATGCATTTGATCCTTATCAAGAAGTGGAAGAATCTGAGCTAGGGGTCTATTGTATACATGAAGAAAATCAACCTATTCCTAGCATCACCAAGCCAAACCACAAAGATGACAATGAGGTATGGCAACTATTTTTTGATGGATCAAGGAGTAGA
Organism: Taxus wallichiana var. yunnanensis; assembly: GCA_018340775.1. Classification (NCBI taxonomy): domain Eukaryota; kingdom Viridiplantae; phylum Streptophyta; class Pinopsida; order Cupressales; family Taxaceae; genus Taxus; species Taxus wallichiana. The sequence continues at coordinate 370,620,064 of CM031236.1, forward strand.
CAAGGTGTAGGAGGTGGAGCCGTGCTTGTTTCACCTCAAGGAGTAAAGTACTATTCAACTTTTAGATTTCAGTTTACATGCTCCAATAACACTACTGAATATGAAGCCTTGGTGCAAGGGATGCATTGGGAAATCAAGAAGAAAATAAAGAACTTGCAAGTCTTTGGGGATAGTGAATTGATTGTAAATCAGGTCAAGGGATAACATGCTGCCAAGAATGATCTACTCAAGTGCTACAAGAACAGGGTGTGGGACCTCATGGAATATTTTGAGGGTTTTGGCATCAAATCCATTCCTAGGAAAGAGAATCAAGCTGCTGACAAGCTTGCAGCAGTAGGGGCAGCCTTTGACATTGTGGAAAGTATTCAACAAGACAAGGTACAACCAAACATCCATGTGATTGTGAGGCCTTCAGTGCCGGATAACAATGTCAGTTGGCAAGTGTTTGAGAATGACCAACAAATCATCTATTTCTTGCAAGAAGAAGTTGAGTTCTCAGCCAAGAATCAAGAAAATTGAACAAGCAGTATGGTGACCAAGTGGTACAAAGCTGAGAACTAACAAGCTGCCCAAGGGACTTATCACTTTGGAGTCCATTTTTAACCCCAATGATCAGTTTAGAAAGGAGAAAGAAAACATTCAAGTCAAGAGAGAGGATTCAATATCCATCTTGGTAGAAGAGAACAAACCATTGCAAATTGGAAGGATGACAACTGAACAAGAAAGGTATGAGTTCATACAGTTGTGTCAAGAGTTCCCTAACGTGTTTGCTTGGAGCTATGAAGACTTGAAAGGTTTCAATCCCAACTTAGCTCAGCATACCATCGAATTGGATCCAAATACTAAGCCTGTCAGGCAGAAACAAAGACCAGTCAATCCACACATGGAGCCTCTCATGAGGAAAGAATTGGACAAGCTGATTGAGTCAAGGATCATATTCCCAATCAAGCATTCTAGTTGGGTTGCCAACTTAGTTCCAGTTAGAAAGAAGAGTGGAGAGATCAGGTTGTGTGTTGACTTCAAAGACTTGAATAGAGCCTCTCTCAAGGACCATTACCCACTCCCTTCCATGGAGAAAATCTTGCAAGTTGTGGCTAGCTCCGAGAGGTTTTCACTACTTGATGGCTACTCAGGCTACAATCAGATTATGGTGAAGGAAGAAGACCAGTTCAAGACAGCCTTCACAACCAAATGGGGAACTTTTGCATACAAGAAAATGCCATTTGGGCTGTCCAATGCTGGTGCTACCTTCCAAAGGGCAATGGACATGGCATTCAAAGGTTTGATTAACAACGTGGTGCTGATTTACCTTGATGATATCACTGTTTTTTCCAAAAATGCAGCAGACCACCTCTCTCATTTGAGACAAGTCTTCACAAGGTGCAGGAAATTTGGAGTGTCTTTGAATCCTAAGAAGTGTATCTTTCTTGCACATGAAGGAAAGCTCCTTGGCCATATTGTCTCCAAATAAGGATTAGCAATTGATCTAGAGAGGGTTGAAGCCATAAGAGCACTACCATTGCCAAGCCACAAGAAAGCCCTTCAGAGTTTCTTGGGAAGGATAAACTTTGTTTGGAGGTTTGTCCCAGATTTTGCAGCCCTTGTCAAGCCCATCACCAAAATGTTAAAGAAGAGCATGGCTTTCAAGTGGACAGCAGAAGGCAAGGAGAGTTTTGAAGCAATCAAAGAAGCCATCTCTCAAGCACCAACTCTCATCAACCTGGACTTCTCCAAGGATTTCATCCTCTATGCATTTGGAGGTAATGACACTATTTCTGCCATTTTGGTACAGCAAAACAAGGATAATGATGAGCATCCAATTGCCTTCTTCAGCCGGAGCCTAGATGACTATGAGGTGAGGTACTCTTTTATTGAGAAGCATGTACTTGCAGTAATCAGAAGCTTGAAGAAATTCAAGCATTTAGTCTCAAACAACAAGGTCCAGTTGCTGGTCTCACATGCTGGGGTTAAGGACTTCCTCCTCAACAAGGATTTGAATGAGAAAAGGGTAGGTTGGATCACCCATGTCATGGAGTATGACATTGAGATCAAGATCACCAAGCTAGTAAGAGGGAAAGGATTGTGTGAGCAGCTGGTTTTGGGGAAGCAAAAAGAAGTATGCAATGAAGAAGAGGTTGTTTTGACAGTCCAGGACAGCCATGAGCCAAGTGGCAATCAAGAAGAAGACAATGCTGCCCCCACTCCTTGCTGGACCCAAGGTATTATACACTTCCTAGGCATGGCCTATGCCCTCCAGAGATGAACAAGACCCAAAGGAGACACTTCAGATTGTAGGCTGTCTGTCCTGTATGCCATTGTTGATGGAGTTTTGTTCAAGAGAGATGTGAATGGAGTGCTCTTTGAGATGCATTAGCACAAATCATATTCAAAGGGTGTTGGAAGAATTCCATGGTGGACCAGCTGGTGGTCATTTTTCACCAAGAGTGAGAGCTCTAAAAATCATGAAGGCTGGTTATTATTGGCCTAAAATCTTCAGTGATTGCTATGCATGGATCAAGAGGTGTAAGAATTGTGTATTCTTCACAGGAAAAGAGAGACTTTCTGCCCTTCCATTACATCCAATCTCAATTGACCAGCCATTCATGCAATGGGGTTTGGACTTCATTGGAGTTATTAATCCCAATTCAAGCCAAGGGCACAAATGGGTTTTGATAGCCATGGACTACTTCACCAAATGGACAGTATGAGCACTCAAAGAGGCAAATGAGTCTAGCATCTTAGACTTTTATGAGGGGATAACAACCAGATTTGGTGTACCTACTACAATAATCTCTGATAATGCATTGGCATTCATTGGATCTAAGGTGACTGAGTGGGCTGTCAAGAACGGGATCTACCTAAGCACTTCATCAAACTATTACCCTCAAGGTAATGGCCAGGCCAAGTCTACAAACAAGAACTTGTTGAGGATCATTAGGAGGACTCTTGACGAGAATCAGAGGTCTTGGCATACCAAACTGAAATCAGCCTTATGGGCTGATAGGATAACTCCCAAGAGATCCATAGGTAACTCTCCATTCAGGCTTGTCTATGGAAGAGAAGCAATCTTGCCCATGTCACTTGAGTTACCAACATTGGAACTCATGAAGCAGCTGGAGTTGCTAGAGTTTGAGCCCATGGAGGTGAGGTATGCAGAGTTGATGGAGCTGCAAGAGATCAGAAATCAGGCATCCCAAGCAATGGAAAAGGATCAAGCTTTGATCAAGAAGACCTTTGATAGGAAGGCCAAGGATAGATCCTTCCGAGTTGGAGATCTAGTGTTGAAATGGGATGTGGATAGAGCAAAACCAGGAAGGCATTCAAAATTTGATGCCATTTGGAGTGGCCCATACATGGTCACGAAGTGCAAGAACAACAATGCTTTCCAATTGGCCTCATTGGATGGTGAAGAACTGCAGATTCCAGTCAATGGAATCTATCTCAAGCATTGCTTCTAGAGGGAAATTTACCACCTTGTAAATATTAGATTAGATTTTCATTCCTCCAAGTGCTTGTGCACATTGTTTTGTTGTAGGTTAGTTTTGTTTTCCCTAAGTGCTTTGGCACAACTTGCTGTCCATGGAGATGTTTTACAGTCCTTGCTTCCATCAGATGATATTCCATCTTCCTCCTTGCACATTCTAAGTCAGTTGAGGTTCTAAATAGAATATTTGATGACTCCATGCCCAATAGACTGCTTCAGGCAACTGGTAACTTCATCTAGCAGGCAGATGACCCCATTGAGTTGCCAAATTGTTATCAAAATTCACCCCCCTAGGGTAATTTTGATAACATGCATCTGAGGTTCATCATACCAAGCTTGGGGGCCAGAAAAAATGAAGAAAATCAGCTAAGTCTTGTCCTAGGCAGTCCGGGACAGTTGGGACATCGGGGCGCGAACCGGCCGAAAAGCCTCCAGGTGGTCCACGCAGCAATTGGGACATCTGGGCTGTAGGTACGCTGGGCGCGAAAAGGGCGAACCCGCCAAAAGTGGAAAAAATAGCTAAGTCTTTGTTTTACACAGTTGGGACATCTGGGACAAAAGTACGTGAAGGATGCGGATCGGCCGGTTTGGCGCAAGTCAGCCCATTTTGGGCGGTTCGGAAAAATTTGTCCTAGGCACTCAAGGATAGTTGGGACAAGAGTACGCGTGGGACGCAAAAATCCGAGAGAGCCGAGAGCGAATGGAATCTTGCCACATCTTCGCCATAAAGAGGGACAAGGAATCCCTTTAGTCGGGTGGTTCGGAGATATTTGTCCCAGATAATTTGGGACATCTGGGCCAAAGGTACGCGAGGGATGTGAAAATCTGAAAGAGCCGCCAACGAATCAGAACGTGCCACGTGTCAAAAGGTTGAAAAGTTGCTAAGTGCGCCCCTCAGGCCCGAACCAATAAAATAGTGCCACGTGTCCAAGTTTAAAGGCCCGAAAGGAATTTTCAGAGAATGAACCCGTGGATGAATCAGAGTCCGACACGTGTCATCCAAGTGGCAGAGCGTGGGAAAAACTCAAATATTTTCCCGCCGACCCGTTTTTTGCCTGTTTTTTCCCTAAATCTTCAGATCGCCATATCTTTCGATCCAGAGCTCGGATTTTCATGTTCTTTATATCAATGGAAAGATGGTGAAATTATCTACACGATTCCGGGGTCAATATTGCATTTTGGTTCAGTTTGGAGTGAGAAAATTGAGAAATGCCTCTGGCACATAATAATAGACAGAAGTGACATTTCAACAACCAGCTTTAATACAACTGACAGTTCACCGTTTCTGCTAGATAGTCCGCCATTTTTCCAGGATTCGCCGCTTCTGCCATAATGAGATGAGTTAAATGCAACCTAGAAGTGGTTGGGGTAGATCTGGATTTCCTCTCTCTTCCCTCTCTCATTCTTCCTATATATTGTAAGGAGGGGCTTCTTTCTAAAGGTCGAACATTCCTGTTTTGCTCCTCCCTTCTTCTCTTTATCAGGTGAATTTGTGGAGTTCGAACCTCCCATTTGAAACTATAATGTGACTCTACCTCTTGGCATTTTGTAGTGTATTGTATCAATCTTTGGAGCAAGTAATGCATGTCTGTGGATGATTCTCAACCCTCTCTATGTTCATTTGCATCCTCCTGGTCTTTCACTGCAAATTTTGTTATCTGTGCATGATCTTGCATCACATTTGAATGGTCTGTGTTTATTGGCAAGATAGGTGTTCTTCATTCCTTGGTGCATCACCTCTGTTAGCTTAGGTTTATTTTTATGCATCTTCTTACCCTGTCTCCTTGGCAAGTTAGATTAGGTTTTGAGTAAACCCTCTGCATTTTTGTGTGCATCTGAACAGAGGAATAGGAACCAGCCTTCTCTGGAGATTCCTTTCTCATTTTGTAGGTCCCACACTTGGAGAAAGGATTCCATGTTGTGAAATCACACTGGATGCTAGCGATTAAACTAGAAATCTGATCGACATCTAGGGTGCCTTGTGATTTTGCACTAACATCTACAAAATAAAAATTTGAGGCATTTTCCATCACAATCTTTTGTGGAATTCCATAACGAACCAATATATTTTCTTTGATGAAATTACAGATTACATAAAGAGATGTTTGTTTCATTGGTATAGCTTCCACCCACTTTGTAAAGTAGTCAGTGGTGGTGAGCACGTGAGTATGACCAGCACTATAATTAGGATTCAAAACCCCAATGAAATCTAAAGCCCATTGTTGAAAGGTTTCTTCAATGACAACTGGGTTCAAAGGAAAAGCTACCAATTTTGGTCTTCCAACAAATTATTGACAAGCTTCACATTTTGTCAACCATTTTTGAGCATCATAAAAAATAGTGGGCCAGTAATAATGTGCCCTTAGAAATTTATGGGTTGTTACTGGGCCAGAGAAATGACCACCGCAAGCATGATTATGGAAAGCTTCTAACAATCTAGGTTGTTTCTCTTTATCAACATGTCTCAGGAACATGTCGTCAATTCCTTTCTTTAACAACATGTTATCCCAGATGACGTACCTGACAACTCTTAGTTTTATAGATCATTTCTCCTTAGCTATCAGATTCTTTGGACACTCACCATATGTGAGGAAGTAGGCAATATCAGAATACCATTCATTTGTGGTACTGACAAAAACTACCAATGGTAAATTTTCTTCAACTGGTTCTTCTTCAGAGTTATCTCATGGTTCATTCTCTGCAATGAGTTTGCAGAGTCCTCTTCCTCAAACCAACTTGGTAGGATTGTTTGATCTTGGCTATTTTGGAATGTTCTTTCCTTCTCCTCACGTGTGGAAATCTTCTCTTTTATTTCATGAACTGCTATTTTTCTCCCCAACGCATGGACTCTCCTTTCCCGGCATGTGAAGATGTTGTTTCAATGCATGGGAGCTTCTTAGATGGGTGCATGGAATCTTGGACAGCTCCACCTCTCCTTGGTGCATGGAAAACCTTTGTCTTTGGCACGACTTATTTACTTTTAATTTTCAAGTGTTGTTTTCCTCGCCAATGCATGGAAAGGAATTTTTTTGTCTTCTTGTTGTCCTTCTCTCTTCTCATGTGTGGAAAAAATTGTCCTCCTTTAGTCGGGCATGTGGAAACCTTTGTTATTTTCAATTTTTGGACTATTTCTCTCAAAATGTGGTGATTCTTTTAGCTGTTCCTACATGGATATTTCCTTCTCCCTTGTGCATGGTTTGCTACTTGGTTTTTCTCCTCCAAGGCGTGGAATGAAAATAGTTTGTTTTCCTATTTTGACTGTCCTCTTTAACTCTTTCACGTGTGATTTTTTCAGTTATGCATGGATCTTTGGTTTTAAATTTGATCAAACTTCCTTGCATGCATAACTGATGTATCTTCCTTTACAATGACAGTGGGAAAATTGTTCCTCTTTAATTCTTAGCTATATTCTTAGGCATGGATTTCTCTGTAATACAAAAAGCTTCTTACTTGGCATTCATAGTATTGTTGGATGTGACAAAATATTATGTCCTTTAGAAGAAATAAGAAGAAATCAGAAAGTTTCACACGAATCTTTCCAACGAGTTTGATTGAGGAATTTATGAGGATTAATCCAACTTCCTCTCTTCCCAGGTAGTGGAATTAAGTGCCAGGGAGAAATGGGGAAAGTAATGGCCAATTGCTAATGGGAATGGAAAAGTGAGATGGAAATCCCCATTCAATTTCCCCATGTGGGAAATTGGGAGATTTCCTACCCGTTAGCCAATCCATGATTTCACAATTGGTGGAGAAAATCCCACAAGCGGAAATTTAAAGAAGATTGCCAGGAAAGGGGAAATCCGGGTTGGGGAAGCCAAATTGGCATTCCTGGTAGTTGGAAGCATAAGCTTACTTCCCTGGAAATTAAAATTTGTCGAACGAACTTTTAATTAATATTTATTTAATTAAATACTCTCAAGTTATTTAAAATCAATTTTATCAAACAAGGAGCAATTAATTAATTAAATATTAATTAATTAATTTTAATGTATTTTAATGCAATTTAAATCCTGACGGGAGGAGTTCTTGCCCAAAAAGGATGAAATGAAGACTGAAATGATCACAAAAATGAGACGATCGCGATGAGGGCAATGAACCATGCAAAGTAACACTTTTGAAAATTTTCAAAATTTTCATTTTTATTTTTTTAAAATAATTTTGCAAAGTCAAAATTAGTTGATAACATCTGGCTCTAATTGGGGACAAGGACTTCATGGATGCAAAGATTGGACCCGGACTAAAAATAGTAATGAACAAAATCTCAAAATGATGGGGCACAAAAATGGGGTGACACAAGAGAGGAGATAGAAAAACAGGGAAACAAACAAACCAAAAACCTAATTACCTATGTACATATGGGGAACAACCCATTTTAAATTTTGATAGTGCTTGAGATATTTCCCACTGTAGGGCAAAGGAAAATGAGTTCCATCAGGATATGCCAAGTAATAGGTACTATCTCCATAGAAATGTCTTATTTTGAACGGGCCTAGCCAAAACAAGTCAAACTTCCCATGCTTTCCTTTCGGCTCACGTCTTTTGTCCCAGAGAAGAACTAAGTCATTGATTTGAAACTGTCTCTCTAGTTTTCCTGTCAAACAATTTCTTTACCTTGGATTGATGTTCCTCAATCCTGTTTGCCACTTGACTTCTTTGTTCCTCAAGCTTGCTTAGGAACATGATCCTTTTATCTAATGCATTGGTGAAGCATTCATAATCAACTGCCTGAGCTAATTTTAATGCTGGTAAATCTAGTGTGACAGGAATTTGAGCGTTGATTCCATACAAAAGTTGAAATGGAGACATCCCAATTTCCCTTTTGGGAGTTATGTGATCAGCCCACAACACATCATATAACTTTTTGTGCCAAGTTCTTTGATTTTCTTCGACTAACTTCATGCACAATAGTAATGAGGTTTTTGTTACTGGATTCAGCCTAACCATTTCCCTGAGGGTAGTAATCTAATTAATGAGACAAAGATATCCCATATCCATAACAAAAACCTATCATCTCTACAAAATAAAAATTTGAGGCATTGTCCATCACAATCTTTTGTGGAATTCCATAATGAACCAATATATTTTCTTTGATGAAATCACAGATTACCACAGTAGATGTTTGTTTCACTGGTATAGCTTCCACCCACTTTGTAAATTAGTTAGTGGTGGTGAGCACGTGAGTATGACCAGCACTAGAATTAGGATTCAAAACCCCAATGAAATCTAAACCCCATTGTTGAAAGGGTTCTTCAATGACAACTGGCTTCAAAGGAAAAGCTGCCAATTTTGGTCTTCCAACAAATTATTGACAAGCTTCGCATTTTGTCACCCATTTTTGAGCATCGAAAAAATAGTGGGCGTAATAATGTGCCCTTAGAAATTTATGGGTTGTTCTTGGGCCGAGAAATGACCACTTTGCAAGCTTGATTATGGAAAGCTTCTAACAATATAGGTTGTTTCTCTTTATCAACATGTCTCAGAACATGTCGTCAATTCCTTTCTTTAACAACATGTTATCCCGGATGACGTGCACTGACAACTCTTAGTTTGATAGATCATTTCTCCTTAACTATCAGATTCTTTGGACACTCACCATATGTGAGAAAGTAGGGAATATCAGAATACCATTCATTTGTGGTAATCGACAAAAACTACCAATGGTAAATTTTCTTATTCGGTTCTTCTTCGGAGTTATCTCGTGGTTCATTCTCTGCAATGAGTTTACAGAGTCCTTTTCCTCAAACCAACTTGGTAGGATTGATGTCCAAATCATATCATTGGATCTTGAAGACCCAATTACCTCTTTTAGATCCTAGTTCTGTTGTGTCAACATTGATTTCACCGCGGTGTCCGGAACTAAGACTTTGACGTGAAAATTCAACACATAATACCGAAGTGTTTTGTGGCTCTCACCACCGCTGCGTATACATGTCTCTCAAGAGGAGTGTAATTAAGTTCATGTTTCTTGAATCTTGAACTCATGAATGTGATAGGAGATTTGATCCCCTCTTGATTGTGCTGAGTCAAAATGGTGGAGATTGTGTGCAGAGAAGCATAACAATAAATTATAAAATCCTTTTTAAAATCAGGACATACCAATGTAGGAGCTTTTGCAATAGCACTCTTGATTTGCTCAAATGCCTCTCTACCTTCCTTTGACCATTTGAAGGATTCTTTTCCTTTCATCATATCAGTGATTTCTTTAGTCAGCTTGGTAAAATCTGGCACGAACCTTCTCAAAAAGTTCACCTTCCCGAAGAATGAGTGGACTCCAGGCTTACTTGTAGGCAAGGAAATATTTTTTATAGCTTGAATGCATTCAAGATTGATCTTAGTTCCTTCCTTAGAAACAATATGACCTAGGATTTTCCCTTCTGTAACTCGAACATGGAATTTTTTGGATTCAGAGAAATCTTATGAAGCCTACATCTTTGTAATATTTTCTCCAAATACCTTAAGTGATCTTGTCATTTCTTGGAGAATAGTGTCAAGTCATCTAGGTATCTCACAATGATCTTGTCTTTATAATATGCAAATGCCATATCCATGGCCCTTTGAAAAGTAGCGCCAATATTGATGAAATCGAAGGTCATTCTTCTATATGCGAACGTACCTCGGGGGTAGTGAACGTGGTTTTATGTTGATCTTCTCTAGCCACTTCAATCTGATTATAACCAGAGAAACCATCTAGCATAGATAACATTTCCGATCTAGTTACTGCCTGCAAAATATGGTCCATCATTGGTAGTGGGTAGTTATCCTTTAAGGAATCCTGATTAAGATTGCAGAAATCCATGCAAATCCTAATTTCTCCATTTTTCTTGTGAACTGGTACAATATTAGCTATCCAAGTCGAATGTCGAATAGGAAACACTATTCGTGCATCTAGCATTTTTTTAACTTCATGAAATATTATCCATGCAATCTTGGGATTATATTGTCTTTGATTTTTCCTAAATGGAACTACACCAGGCTTCAAGATTATGGCATGCTCTATTTCCCTAGGTTGGAAAGACTTCAAGTCTTCATATGAATAAGCCAAAACATGAGAATATTTGGTAATGAGGCTTATGAATTTCCTACGCTCCTCAGGTGAGTAACACTTACCAATATTGATCAGGAAAGGTTTATCCTTACTACGATATTAAATTACTCATATTCAAAGAGAATTTACATGGTCTTTCCTGCTCTTTCTCTCTAATAAACATGTCATGTTTGTCAAAAAGTTCTTCAAGTGAAACCAATCCTTTGGGAATTTTATTTCCTTTGAGTTGAATGATGCCATCACAGGATCTTCGTTCTCAACTCCTTCTTGAATGGGTGAGGTAGTTGATTCGTGAAATGTAGAATCATTTCCTTCAAAGTACAATTGTTCAAAATTTCTCTCTTTTCCAAGAAGGAAATAATTTTTTGATCATCATTAAATACTTGCCAATTTTCTGCATTGTCAAGAACACTTGGCCTAAAAACCATTTCAATGGTGTATTTGTCTTGATCAAACTCTGAATGAGGAATCATTAATGAAGCTGAGACTGCTAGAGAATCTACTTTTTCATTCTTTTCATGAGGGATAAATTTTATGGAAAAAGCATCAAAGACTTCTATTGTGTCCCACACTTTATTTTTGTAGTGTCTCAAACGATCATTCTTTACTTGGAACTGATTTCTTACTTGTTTCACGATCAATTCCACATCTCCAAAGACTTCCAAATTTTTGATCCCTTTCTCCTCTATAGCTTGAAGGCCAAGGATTAATGCCTCATACTCTGTAGTGTTATTAGTATTTGAAAATTCAAGTTTGTAGGAAAAAGGAAATATTTTACCATTTGGAGATATGAGCACCACTCCTGCACCAGAACCCATCAAGAAACAACTTCCATCGAACTCAAGAGTCCAAATCTCATTGGAATCTTGGAAAGTGATCTCAGGGGTATGAATTTTTGTATTCATCATATAATTACCCATACTTGAGCCTTGGAAAAGGATCTGTGTGCAAGGATATTCATTTTTAGTTACTATGAACTTTTCCCGAGCTTCGGCATAATATTTTCATTTCTCCATTGATAGGAATCATGGCATGAGATCATTCCATTTGAATCTCACCACCCAAATCTCTGCAAAATTTCCTTCTCAACAAGATTCCATGTGAGGTGGGAATATCAACAACTAAAATAGTTACCTTAACTCACTTTTGAGGAAATTGGGCTAAAACCATTTAGGTGTATTTAATCTTCTCGATCAAAGGAACTTGCTTGGTTTCCATGGAGTAACATGATCTGAATGTTATTTTACAAGTCAAACCAAGAGTGTGTGCTACTTTGGCCAGCATCACATTATCCAAGGCTCTAGAGTCTATGATGTAATTACTTAATTTGCATTCGTTGATCGAGAAAGGACACAAAGAAGGTTCGATATTTTCATTTGAAGGTGTAGTGGCCGCCACAATATTTTGATTTTTCCCATCTTTGGAAGTTTTTAGAATTCCTTTGGAGGAATGAAAAGTAGAGTTTCCTTTGATAAATTGGACCAATTTCTCAAGCTAATCCTCGTTGGACTTCAAGTACTCTTCTTGTGACATGGAATTTTTGTTTTATTGATATGATCAATGATATCAAATTTAGGCAAAGTAACTATACTTGATGTATCAGATATAATTTCTTTCAAACTTGATGATGGAACACTTTTGACCTTGGCCTCGGGCTTGGTTGTTGACGATGTGGAAGAAGAAGCTTTCTTCGTAGTTGATTTACCAACTAATTGATCTAACAAAGACCCTCCTTTCTCTAAGATGGTTTTGACCTTTAAAACCTCGCCGCCTGGACTCTTTAGGAGCCTCATTTGTCTTGGATTTTTTGGGATTTTCCTTGGAAACCTATTTATCTCTCACCTTAGTGGTATCCTACTCCTTTTTCTAAGAGTGTGTGAAAATGGCAAAATATTGACTATTCATATCTTCTATAATTTCTTCGTATTTGTCTTCCTCATCGGAACCATATTCAAAGAAATGATTATTACTTTCCCCCTCAGGATCTTCAACTTCAGGTTCAGATGTCTTAGAATCCAGCTCTTCTTCATCAGCCTCGAAAAATTCAATCTCATCATCACTTTCTTTAATGACATCACATTTTGAATTAGTTGCGAGAGATGCTTCAATAGCAATCCTCGTTAGAGCACTTGAAATCCTAGATTTTTGGGAACATATCCTTTTCTCGGGATGTCTTTGTAAGGAGCAGTTTACTACTTTGAGAAACTTGGTTTTTCAAATCCAGCACATCATTAGCCAACTTAGTGAGTATAGTTTTTGAAGCGTTGGGGGTTTCTTAACCCTTTCCTTTGAGGGAATTTTTCTTGAATTTTCCTTCCATGATTAAGTCATCTTAAATTTATATGGCCAAAGATTGAGAAAGTTTCAAAGTAGCCACCCTAGCCCTTCTCAGCTAATAGCACACTTCTGGTTGTTGTGCATTAATAAAGAAACATTTTTGTCCATTTTGGACGAATCCTGGCGGGAACTTTTTTCACCATTTTGCTGAATTTAGCCAGAAATTCCTCATGGGTTTTGTTGTCTCTTTCTTTACCTAAGATAGCTAGGAAAGAAGAGCATGTTCATCTTCTACCATTTTGAATTGATTTTCAAACATATTTTTCATATCATTCCAATTTGTGATACATCTATTGGGAAGATGATGAAACCAATCATTCTACAACATCATGTGATGTTTCGACGAAGAGGTGAATAGAAACATCTTCATATTCTACGAAAAAATATCACATGCAGTGAAAAAGGCAGAAATATGGTCATCTGGTGACGTCTTCCCATCTCCATCGAACTTGGGAAGAATATTTCTTGATCCTTGTGGGAGTTCATGTCAAGCAGGTAAGGCTAATGGGCCTATGGCATTTCCCCATGGTACGTTGGATGCCATTTGAGGAAAGGTGGTATGCGAAGGTAAAACAATGTGAGCAAGGACAAGTGCTTGACTAGTAGTGATTCCTTCCTTGCTTTCTCTTTTAGGACTTGATGCAAGGCTTGCAGATCTACGAGGTGTGTTCTTCTTTGGAGGAGATAACTTGAAACCAAATTTTCCTTGAAAGTCAAAAGTGGGGTCAGATTGACCTTTAGCTTTTTCTCCTCACGTAAACCTCTTTCCTTCCAGTTTGGAATCTTTATGGTGAAGGGATCATTGGCGTGTTTCGACCAGCTCTAGCCTTTTCTCTTCACTCTCTTTCTTGAGCTATTTGCACCTGAATAACTCTAGTAACTCTCGCAACTTTCTCTTCTTCGTTATCTAGTACTGATGTGGTGAGATGAAAATGATAGTTACTCATGCACTTTTCCGAATAGCTTGCCTCAAATATGATGATGTCTTCTTGATTATCTGTAAAAATAATATTTGGTTGCAAGATTGGTGGGTTACCTGTAATATTCATACAACTTATTACCTTGGTGGAAAAGGACCGTGTCGGTGAACAATGATCAACATGTGTCCAGGAGGTCTTCTAGCCACAAGTGTGGGTTCTCTTCTTCTAAGGTCTTTAATGTAGATTTCTTTGTCAATGGCTCTATCAACAACCACAAATTGCTGCAAGATTTCATGGTTTTCCCAAGCTACTATTCAAAGGTTGGCAGCAATGTCTCCTTAGAAATCTTCGTCGGGCACAAGGTTTGGTTGAAGAACTAGAGCTTGTCAAGAGGGGATAGTCATAAAGATTTAACCAAGTACTGGTTAATAATGATTCCTAAATCAACAATGAAGTTGCCAAAAATTGTTAGCATATGGATTTTCACGCATGAAAATGCCATGCAACAGTGTGGGAATGAATTCCCTCCTCAATGAAGGTGAGGCTTCCTTTATTGAAAACTAAAATTGTATTTACATCTGTACATTCAAAATTGTATGTGGGGGGTGTTTTGGAACATCAATGGAAAGAAAAGTGAATGAAGGAGATGGAATGGAATGAAGGAAAGGAGTGGAATGGAATGAAATGAAAGAACATGCAAGAGTTAGGTAAACATAGAGCCTAATATTGCATGAAGAGGAAAGATGAATAACTAACACAAATAAAATGGAGTTTGAGTTAGCCAAACAAGAACGTGTAAAAGGGAACACACATGAGCAAGTAGATAATTAGAGCTTGATCACTGTGAACTAGAACAACCGATTAATAATGTTGACAATAAGATCAAAGATAATATTTGCATGCAAGATTCAAACACCTAACATCTAATGAACATAAGAACATCAAATGTTACAAGAGACAATGAATGAGACACAAAGTTCATATTTCATTAACTCCAAAATGTTTTTCACAAAAGAACAAAAAGTTTCTTCCTGAAACAAAGCTTGCATAAAAGTATTTTCTACTCCTCTCTCAAAGTCACACTTTACAAATGAGCCCCTCACTTCCTTTTATAACCCAAAAGTTGGTTACAAAGTAGTTAGGTTTTACATGATCATTAAATAAGGCACTTAAGTGACCTTTGGATTTTTCAACAACTTTATTAAAGACAACCCAAAAATAGAAATTACTTAAAATATCCATTTTTTCCCAAAAACAAATAACAACACCTTTTAAAATATACAATAATAAACAGTGCCTTATCCATTGAAATGGGATTCTCCTATCTCAAGCGTATGAGAAATGGACTCTCCCACTTTGTTAGATACCAAGAAAATCAACTCCCGAACTCATTGGTGAAATTAGGATCTACCGTTTTTAAAATTTGAGAGGATCTAAACCTTCCAAAATTTTCAAACATATTTTATTCTTCTGGTGGTTCACTTGGTTGAAGAATAGCCTCACAAAATACCTGTAATTCAAGAATTCTACTTGGCATATCATTTAAATTAACAATTTTGGATTGAGAGTTCTTAAATAAGTTCTGTAACATGATGAACCACTCCATTGAAACTGACGAGAAATTGTTAGTGGGAGTGTACATGTCCTTAAATAGTTGTGAAAATTGTTCTTCCACCTACTTTGATGAACACCTTTGATTATGCTCATTTACGAGGTTACAAGGAATCTCAGCCATGAATTCTTGAATCAAGGAGAGTGAAGTGAAGGATTCATTGCACATTCTTTCATAATGGATCATAGAATCCTTGAGAAGCATTTTTCTTGATTTGAGATGCAAACACCAAAGAAAACATGTCCCTCAATGTTCAAATTCAATAATTCCTTCAATAGCTAAAACTAAAGATTCCATACTTGTCATCTCCTGTAAACTGGGAAATATCTCATCCAAATTTGATATAGTAGAAACAAAAGTTTCTTTGAAAGAAAGAATTGGATCAAGATATGCACTAACATCTTCATGAAGCTTAACCATAGTCTTGATCATCCCCTGGCCTAAAACAAGAATCTTTGAAAGCCAAGTTTTAGTGACATGGCCCAATGTGTTTATTTCCTTTGACAAATTGAGAGTATCTTCATCTGGGGCAGCCACTGCATCAGGTACTGGGAAGGTGGATGATATGGGATTTATCAAATGTTGAACATATTCCACCAATTGATTCTTTTCAGCCTTGAGCTAAGAGTTTTGAGACTTGTATTTCTCAAGTCTCTTTAGCATGATATCAATTGAATCTCGAGCCATCGCCATGTCACTTTCTAATGTAGATCTTCCAAGTCCAAGTCTGGAAACTTCGTAGTCGGTAGGTGTCATAGCATTGCACTCCTTATCAACTTGTGGAATGGAAAGGTCTGCAAATTTGTTTCCATCATTATCCACCATTATTCGAGAAAGCACCTTAGGATTCTTAGGAATGGCATCATTTGAAAGTTTGAAAAGGGCATCAAAATTAATGTCAATTGGCTTGACAAATCTCTTCCTTTTCTTCACTTCAGAATTGACCCAGGAAGGAGTATCATTCACTATTTCATCATACAGAATCCTAGAGTTTGAATCAATATTCTCATCATTTCCAATGTCATGAGATCCTTCTTTAATCCTATCTACGACCTTAATTTGAGGAGACACAACCTTAATATAAAATTTATTTTTATTTGGGAGATTTTGGGAAATCCCTTCATGAACTACATGCTCAAGTGTTAGATATTTGAATTACTGCACATGAGTGGATGCTTGTTTGAAGCATGGCTAAGGATCATTGGCTGCAAGCTTCTAAGCACTATTAATGATGTGGGTAGAAGAATCTCTAATCGAGGTAAAAATCCGGACACACACGCTCGTTTCCTTCTTCGGGGTTAGGATCTTTAGATCTCTCCTTGTGACACGTTACTTAGCGAAGTGGATTTTAGCAACCATTATTTTCTTGCTTGTTGTGTATGAATGGATGGTAATGAGCTAGATCGAGAAGATAATTTGGTCGAATGGAGGCCCCCTCGTATCGGTAATTTTTTGATCCCCAAACACGATTTGGAATTGATTACAATTTGGAAATTTCTCTGTCATACCAAGATATGCTTCTTTCAATAATTGGTTGATTCTTGCTATCAAGAGAAAATTCATCTCTTTTGGTCTAGTCGATTCGAGGCAATGGGATAAAGGAAACAACATCATATGAGGCATCGATGCCATCCTCATCATCATTTATGAATGAATCGGGGGACTCTTGATGTGGAAGGCCTTGGTATAAGCAAGTGTTAGGCGAGAGTATTCCCATATTCTTACCTCATGTTCATCTGAAAAATTAGCCCATAAGTCTTCCATGGTAGGATTATGTTGGTAATTTTCTCCCAGAATATTTTGCATATATCCATTGATATCAAACTGGGCTCTCTTCACATATGGATGAATGGTTATGAGAGCTAACTCTTTTTCCATGAGTTGTGCACTGAAAATATTTGGACATTGGTATTCCCTGTTTGAATTGGGAAATGAATTCCTGAACGGTGCTTGTCACTAAGAAGGCAAGTGAACTTGGAATAATTGTCATGCTATCTCCATTAATGCCCATCTGTCACTGATGTACTTAGGAAGTTTCCATGGGGTACTAGCAAGCCACTCACGTGAATGTAGGAAAAAGATGAAAATTGAATAAACCAGGTTCCCCATTGGGAAATGACACTCATGGCTTCTTTAGAAAATCTTTCCTTAGTATTCGATTCAGGTTCCGAATCATGTGGAAGGTGAATGCATCATTGACTCTTCTAAAATGGTGAGAACTATTTTTGAAACTGAGTTGAGGGTAATAATGAAAAACACTATTTGACGGCCCCATGACTCCTCTCGTTTCAAGTCCTGAAAATAGCTTTCTTCTTGCTACTACATAAGTCAAATACGATGTCATGTAGAAGCATCCAATCATCTTAACTTCTATCAATTGTTTGTGAAGGGTGTTACTGATGATGGTGGCCCAATCCACAAACTCTTTCTTGGCTAGGATGATACAAATAATCGATACATCCATGGGTGGAAAATCCTAGCAGAAGGTAGACCGAAAAATTGACTTAGGAGAGTGATCATATCCCTAATTTCTTCCATGAACTCAACACGGTATAGTTCTTTGGGAAGCCTATCAATTCAAGGTCTCTTGGTTACTAACTAGTTGTTGTTAACCATCTTGCTCCATCTCAGGGGTTCTTCATCCCAGAATTCTTGTGTTGATTGGCAAGTGATATCCGCATTCTCGGGAAAGTCAGGTATGCCGAGAAATTCCTCAATGTGTTCTGGTGTGATTAAGAGGAAAGGCTCATGATTATCTTTAAAAATTCCTCGTCTCTCAGGGTCATAATGCTCCATGCAAGCAATAACCAATTCTAGACACTGCACCGAGACAGGAAATGCTGCTGCTTGGGGTAGACCACTATGGTAAAGTCTATCTGAGAAAATGGTTTTGCCTTCAATTTTCACCCACTCGCAAAACTGTTGCACGTTGATGTGACCCAAATTTGTATTAGTGATGTTGTCATATGCTGACTTAATGGAATTGGGAGGGATAATTCCTTGAAATTCATATTTCAGGGCAGATTTGTTTGATTTCTCCACTAGCTTCCTTGATCTCCCTGTAGATTTGGATTTTTGGCCATTATGAATTTAATAGAAGAATGACTCAAGCATGCAAAACAACACAAACGGGGTCGGGTCTCAGTCTCGAAAATCCGTCGATGCAAGAAAAATATGTTCCGTTATAATATTATTATTATTATTTTAAAATAATAATAATAATAATAATGACAATAACTTGATCAGGTTACAATTTCTGATTCCGGTGATGATTATTTATTTATTTTTAATTTAAAATAAACAAAATCACCCGATTTTAATATCCCAATATTTGATTTTTACTTCTCTCGGTGCATGAATCCTCCTGAGAACGTGTGATTCCTTGTGGTAGAAATAGGAAATATTTAATGTTCTTCTTTGCAAAATTTATTATTTCCTTTGGCTGTGCGTAGAGATCTTCTATTCTTGGCATGTGGCTGCTTCCTTGGAAAATGCATTGGAATTTAAAGACTCTCTTTTTTAAAAAATTCAACTTCCTTTCTCTTTTCCACGTGGTCTTAGATTGTTCTTTTAAAACCTGCACATTTTTTTTTGCCTCCACATGGCCTTGGACTGTTTAGATGAATGCGTGAAGACTTTTTTTATTGGAGACCGTCCTCTTTCTCTCCTCATGCGTAGATTAAAACTATCCTGGAGAATGCATGGAGGACGTTTGGAGAGTAAATGTATTAGTTTAAAGCTTCCCCTTTTCCCAATGTGTGGGCTCTTGTGCAAGACAAAACAACCAAAATTTTTTTTTTTTTTTCTATTATCCTTCCTCCTATGTGTGGTAATCTCCTTGATGTCCTGTGTTGGAAAAAATGCTCTTCTTTATCTTCAAATTAATTTGCTGTCCTCTTTTCCTTTGCATGCGTGGGAGCTTGTTTGATCTTGGCTGTTTTAGACTGTTCTTTCCTTCTCCTCATGTGTGGAAATATTTTCTTTTTATTTCTGAATCTGTTATTTTTCTCCCCAAGGCATGGACTCTCCTTTCCTAGCATGTGAAGATCCTATTTCTATGTGTGGGAGCTTCCTGGATGGGTGCGTGGAATCTTGGATAGCTCCACCTCTTCTTGGCACATGAAAAACCTTTGTATTTTGCATGGATTCTTTACTTTTAATTTTTGAAGTGTTGTTTACCCCTTCCAATGCGTGGAAAGGAATTTTTTGTCTTCTTGTTGTCCTTCTCTCTCCTCACACATGGAAAAAATTGTCTTCCTTAAGTGGGTGCGTGGAAAGCTTTTTTATTTTCAATTTTTTCACTGTTTCTCTAAAAAACATGGTGATTATTTTAGTTGTTCCTGTGTGGAGATCTCCTTCTCCCTTGGGCGTGGTCTATTACTTGGTCTTTCTCCTCCAAGGCATGGAATGAAAACAGTTTGTTGTCTTATTTTGGACTATCCTCTTTAACTCTTTCACGTGTGATTTTTTCACGTTGTGTGTGGATCTTTGGTTTTCAATTTGATCAAACTTCCTTGCATGCACAACCGATGTATCTTCGTTCACAATGGTGGTGGGAAAACTATTCCTCTTTGCTTCTTAGCTATATTCTCAGGCATGGATTTCTCTGTAATATAAAAATCCTCTTACTTGGCATTCGCAGTATTGTGGGATGTGACAAAATACTATGTCCTCTAGAAGAAATAAGAAGCAATCGGAAAGGATCGCATGAATCTTTCCAATGAGTTTGATGGAGATAGTTATGAGGATTAATCCAACTTCCTCTCTTCCCGGGTAGTGGAATTAAGTGCCAGGGGGAAATGGGGAAAGAAACGACCAATTGCCAATGGGAATGGAAAATTTTGTTGGCAATCCTCGTTTAGTTTCCCCATGTGGGAAATTGGGATATTTCCTTCTCGTTAGCCAATCCATGATTTGGCAATTGGTGGAGAAAATCCCACAAGCAGGAAATTTAAAGAAGATTGCCAGGAAAGGGGAAATCCGTGTTGGGGAAGCCAAATTGGCATTCCTGGTAGTTGGAAGCATAAGCTTACGTCCCGGAAATTCAAATTTGTCGAACAAACTTTTAATTAATATTTATTTAATTAAATACTCTCAAGTTATTTAAAACTCAATTTTATCAAAAAGGAGCAATTAATTAATTAATTAATTTTAATGTATTTTAATACAATTTAAAGCTCTGGCAGGAGGAGTTATCACTGAAAAGGATGAAATGAAGAATGAAACAATAAAAAAATGAGATGATTGCAATGAGGGAAAGCAACCATGCAAAGTAACCCATTTGAAAATTCAAAATTTTCATTTTTATTTTTAAAAAATAATTTTGCAAAGTCAAAATTAGTTGATAACATAAGTGAAGATACATTTCATAATATACTTGATATGGCTAATGGGGGTGTGGTCCTTGTCAACAAGATCTAGATCTAGAGCCCCAACCAATATTTCATCCACCAAAAGAACCACTTGATCCACTTTGACAACTTTATACCGAGCCTTCTGATCCTCCTTTTATGGCAGAAACGGGCCAGTGGATGTACTTCCTAACTATAGTGCAAAAATTAAACTCCCACAGTCTATAAATTTTTATTACTCCCGAGATGTATTCCCAATGTTCAATGCACCCACACTCTTTCCTAATGATGCACCATAAAATATTCCTCCAATTAGTCCCCCAAACAAAGATGTTGTTTGTGTTTTCATAGGTGTATGTGTTGTTTGATGTACTTCTATATTTAAAGGAAAATGATATCTAACTATAACTACTAGATTACCTGCACTCTCCTACTTATCAATGATTATTTCTAGAACTAGAACACCAAGAGCAAGGGCTAGGTTTCCATGTGGGATTAGATACACACCCATGGTCCTAAATATTTCCTCCTCTGATGTGATCTCATTATAAGCTAAAGGGTATTTTCTACTATGATTTTCTAAGTGGAGGAGAGATTGATTATCTAGAACCAGATCTTCCACAATAGCTTCAAATCCTTCGTGATACATCATCCTCCAAAACTCCACAGACCCCTCAATTTTGTGCTTATTTATCAATTCCCTCTCCCACACTTCATTATAATTGAGTCACCTTTCCTCTCTTTGCCTTTCTGCTGCTAGGTTTGCCATATTTCACCACACCTACTCTTTCCCATACACACGGTTGTGGGTTTTTCTATCCATAGGTAATTGTTCCAAACTCAAGTACCACCATTAATATTTTAATTACCAAATGAATAACACGTATGTAAGATCTTATGGGTTCAATCAAGAATTAAAACTTAGTAACCTCCATATAACAATATGTAAAAATAATGTACTCCAAAGTATAAACTTTATCAACACTAGAACACCAATTATCTACAACACATACCTAAGGTTCATCTACATAAAACAATGTCTGGTAATATTCCTATGTCTAAACCCTTGGTCTGTACCTCCATCTTTTCTTTGATGCATATTTTGATAACCAATCGTACAATTCTATATGAAAAAGGATGAAAAACCTCTCATAGAGCTCATGATATAGGTTATCTTCAACCCACTTGTGCACATTGAAATTAGGTTTAGAACCATATCTTCACACAAACCAATTTTTTCCTTCATCATGTCCAAATTTCAATGGCGCATGCAAGAGTCAATTGATACGCCATCATCATGCAACATCATGGAAAAAAATTGAAAATAGGTCTTGTAATGAACCAAAATGTAGTATTTTTTTCCACTCGAATTCCTAGGCACACTTTGGCACTTCATCCGGATAGATCTCGAACACACACCGAAGCACACAAAGCTACTGGTCCCTCTTTTGTATTATCTTGTCAAGAAGTTAGCATGCATGTTCATATTACCCATTATCAAAGCATACATTCCAATATAAACATCAGATCCATGAGATCAATGGAAATATAGATAATAAAGAAGTATGCAGATCAAATAAAAATAGGATCGATTAAGTAATATAAATACCATGATCAGATACATCAATTACCATAATCCATCCATAATACTCCATTAATAATTAGAAAGATTACATATCATAAGTTGAATACATAATAATAATGTCATGGAGTCATACGCGTAGGTACATCTAGGAAGCATAACTCTAATACAACTCAGGATCCTCAAAACAATGTAGATCAACTAACATATATAGGGTGGGGACTTTCCCTTCACTGCCCATGCATCTCAAAATAGACTTGCATGCTCAAAATAGCCATGCGCCAACAATTACATGCTTTTACAAGAAGGATAATAATATATTAATCTATAATTTAATCCT
Organism: Taxus wallichiana var. yunnanensis; assembly: GCA_018340775.1. NCBI lineage: Eukaryota > Viridiplantae > Streptophyta > Pinopsida > Cupressales > Taxaceae > Taxus > Taxus wallichiana. The sequence continues at coordinate 370,642,735 of CM031236.1, forward strand.
ATTATTAGGGTGATCCATGTATGACCTTTGATCTTCTAGTTTAATCCTAAAATCACTCTTGCTTAACCATGAAGTCTTCTACATTAATCCATTGCGTGAGCCACACTCCAACCTTATTTTCTTATTTTTAGCTCGTGCCTATGCAAAATTGGCTATTTCCTTAATTTTTCCTTCATGTGCATTCCTTCCTCAATCGACACATGTATGCATTTATGCATCCCTCTTATGCTCCTCAATACTCCATGTTCTCTTCAAATACTTAAGTAATTTCTCCAACCCACCAATAACAAAATGTGAACATGTGGCAATATTTTGATAACGCCAAACTACTCATTTGTAATGTTGGAAATAATGTTAATTCTTGTACACTCTCTTTTAAGTTTTGCACTTGCGTATATGGGTTACAAACCTCAAATTCGAGCATCTACATGGTGAAATTTTCCTTTTCATTCACTATAATGTATTGTGCATCTTTCTAAAGAAATAAGATACTTGTTTTGTGGTTATTCATCTGTCATATCTTGTGTTCAATCGTAATTTTCTTTCCTTTCATTACATATGTGGGTATTTTGTACATTTTCTATTCTCGTTACGTGATTTAGATCTATTTTGTTTCATGGATATGGTGGTTTCAAGGTTGTGTTAGACTATGGAACTTATGTATGTCCTCTCTTTCATCATTTTTTTCCCATTCTCCCTCATTTGAGAGTGTCTCTCCACCATTTTCTTGGTGCTATCACCTCTGTTAGTGTATGATTTCCCATTTTATGCATTTCCCTCTCTCCCGGTCCCTTGGATTGTTAGAATAGAAGTAGATAACTTCATTTTCTTCATTGGGAGTAGCTTAGCATTAGGATTAAGTAGAGGAACCAACCTTCGCTGAAGGTTTATTTCATTTATGTAAGTCCCACACTTGTGATATCATCCCATGTAATCCAAAAATTAGGGATCTACAATGCATAATCTTAGGGTACTATTTTTTTACATAAAAATGCTTTTCAAATAGTTTTTTATTAGTAGTGTCATATTTTTTTTCCACGCACATTAGCGTGTGTGTTATTGTTGATTTTGGGATTGCATTATCCATTTTGAATCATTCACGAAGATTTTGGAGGAGTATTTTTTAGAAAGGTTACATGATGGCATTCATTTCGATTACATGCTTTATCATATTAAGGAGCAGCATCCAATAGTTTCTCATATACGTTCCCAAAATTATGGTGAAAAGTTTATTAGAAAATATTTTTCTACTCTCATTAAACTTTAATTAGAATATTCTTTATATTAGAACAATCAGAGTCACAACAAGGTCCAATTAGTGATTCATTTAGATTTATGGGTGAATTATTCGAGTTAAATATTAGTTTTCATGAATTTGGGCTCAACTCCATGAGCTATGGATTATTTAAGGTCAATGATATTCATATTTATCAACAAAATTACCCCAAAAGTTGTCAAAATATTATCCAAAATAACCCACTTGGCCATTTTGGACAACTCGTAGTTTTATTCTGGATTTGGCATCATTATTTTGGGTTGTATGTTTTATTGGTCTTAACCTTACATTTTGGATGTCTCCATTGTTGTATTTTCTTATGTGTGATTTTTTATTTCCTTTCCCTTTCCCTTGTCTCTTGCCTTCTTCTGAACATATTTCATGCACTTGTATTTCTCCCTTGTTCCCATATGTTCCTTCCTTAGAGCACTTTCTTCTATGTCTGGAACTTCTGTGCACTCTTGGGTTTTCTTTGCATCTTTGCAAGTCTTCCACATTCCCTTTTTGTGTATTTATTTTCTACCCTGAGCCATATGCACTCCCTCGTTCACGCTCATGGGTCTTATTTCTATGCATAATTTTATTTTCATTATAAATTTTGCATGCCTTCCCTAGAATTTTTCTTGGCGGGTTCTCGAAATTCCTTTTCACCTTTTCATGTTCCTACAAGCATGCACTTGTTTCCTCAAGACTTGTTCATTCCCTCATACACACTTGTGGACTTCCTTTGCATCATTGCATTATTTTGCTATCTTTCTCTCTTGCCCCCAATATTTCACACATGTACCTAAAGGTTTAGCTTCCATTCCAATCCTAATGTGTGACTTGTCGGACATTGGATACTAGGTACCTATAGTCAACCCTAAAATCCCTGTGTCTAATCACAAGATTCCATATGTCATTTATTCCCTCCTACACTGAAAATATTTAAACAACTTTATATTTCAACTCAAAGCTCCAAATCAGGTGTATTTGGTTTTGTGGAAAAGGTCTTAAGGTAAGCTAAACTCTTGTTAGTGAAATAATATTTGTTAGGATAAATTGTGAGATTTACCTATTGATGCTAATTTGAGCCATATTTTGAAACAAGTTGAGCCTTCAAAACCATTTCCTTGTACCATTTAAAAATGCAAATTTATATATGTTTGGTGATACCATAGCTTTACGAGTATCCATGGTCATTTCTTCTTATAGTTTTGAACAAATTAAAATATGGGCATAACCATTCCATTTTAAAGAGACCAATGTACACTAAGTTGGTAATTTGTAGAATGAAGAGATTAATGGTCCACATGTGCTCCAATATTTTGAAAGGATAAAATTAAATCAGTACCAAGGTAGAATTATAGAATGGGTGTTTGTCAATCAAAAGGATTTAGTATATTAAGATGAGAAAACATAACATATCATGTGATGAATGTTTGCAAGAAATGGGAATAAGGTTAGATAGAAAAGCAACATCTCACTAGTTCGGTGTTCAATGGTATATAAGGAGACTACAGTTCCCTAAATTTTAAAAGTTTGAGAACACTTAAGATTCTACCAAACGCTTTCATAACAAATAGTACAACTAAGAAGCCCACAAGAAAAAGAGGAATGCAATTGAAAGTCATAGAACACGTAACAAGAATATTTTTCACTTTGGTATATCTCATTTGGGTATCCAAGTTGTGCAAGATTTATTTAGAGACAATTACTATATTATCCAATGGTAAGCTCATTCATGAAAAATAGTAATTGAGTTAACAAATAAGATGAAAAATAAGCACATGTATATATTAGGAACAAAATGGGGATTCTATAGGGGCCCTAACCATTGGAATTAACATAACTTCTAGTCTACATATACAAAAAGGGATGCTTTTTTAAAGTAGATACATAGTCAATTTATGATTAAAAAATCCTCCATAAAGGCGAGGATCTTATTTAACAACTTATTCATCTTAAAATCAAACTCTTTGCAAACATGAGCCCTATTAACATATTGGATATCCCGTGTTAGATCATGGGACATGCCCATCTTCATGAGTTTATCAATATCATCTCTTGGGACTTCTAAAATCTTGATTAAATCCAATTTTATCTAATAATATACCCATTCAAGGAGATTTGACCCACCTTTAAGAAAATCCTTGGTGCCCCACCGAGTAACAATTTTTGAGGATGAATATGGCCTAGATACATCAGTGGAACCATAGGTCCAAACTCGAACACTTATTTGATTAGTAGGAATTGGTTAGGTTGCACTTGTTGGATTAACTAAACCCATTCTATGTTTCTTAAATCGAGGTAGTTATGCTTTAGGGGCCCTCTCGGAGGAAGATTTCACCTTTGGGGTTGCTCAAGATTAGTAAGTCTTTTCTCTATTACAACTATTCTATGGGAAATTATGAATATATCCTCTATAGGATCATTATCGGAAACTACATAGACATCAATAGGAATATCTTTATCCTCCAATTCTTTAGTGAAAAATATAGGGTATATGCAGATGGTTTTATTGTTAATATCAATCCTACGGTGGATCCAAAATTTCTTCAATCAAGCTAAGGAGATATGTGCTCATCGAGTGAGACAAGTGATGAAACATAATCTAAAACACAAAAGGAAGGGAGTCATCTTGAAAATATTCCACATGAATTCCATCCAAACTATGTGGAATGTTAATGGTCCTATGGGATATTCCTAGTCTTGAATCACTAATAACATCCTTACAAACCTTCATCTAGGCCAGAAAGGTTGAAAATTGCATGCAAAGTTTCCAAAGAAATATCCTTCCGACTATTTCCTAAATCCACAATGGCTGTCATTACTTGAGAAGGATTAATACAAGCTCTTTTCACTCTGAATACTCAAAAGGAATATGAAAACTCATGAGAAATCAGTGAAAATTTATAGAAAGGTGAATTTGAAGAGTGATTTTGTGAATTATCATTTCAAGATTGAATGTGAAATTAATTTTGGATACTCGCACGGATTCAAAAAAGTGGAAAGTGGATTGATATCTATCAAAATATGGTTTTTTCTTGATTCAAAAATTCACACAAGGGAGGCATCAAATTCAAGATAATATCAATGATTATATATTTCCCAAAACATGTCCTCCAAAAGACAAGTGTCAAATTAGTTAGAATAATGACACAAGGAACAAAGGGTTTGTGACTAGGCACATGAATGATTCTTACAACGTAGATAGGAAAAAAATATTAACCAAAAAAATAAAAATATCTTACACATATCCGTGTTAACAACCAACAATAAAATCAAGTTAAGGAATGAAAAAGTAATCTTTATAGTTACAAGATATTTTCCAAAAATGGAGTTCACTTGTCGTGCCTTCTAGGATGATTCATTTAAGTTTTGGGGGGAAAATTTAAGGGATTTTCATAGCCAATGTTTCTATAAATATGAGAATTTTTACTCATAGGAAGATGGAGGGGGTTAGTTTTTCTATTGAAAAGTTGAAATATATGAATGTAACAACGCATTTTTTCCATTGTGAAATATATATGAATTTTGGGTCCTAAGGAATTTGTGTCAAGGTGGTTGCACTACATAGCCATTGAAAAACACTGATATAATTTTATTTATATTACCCTATCAAGAGATTGAAGATTTGAATGAAATATTCCTATTATGAGTCTAATTTATGTGTTCTAGGTTGTCTGTGTTGGATTTTGATTAAGAAGTTAAGTTTTTCTTCCACAATTTTTTGTTCGTCACTTGTCTGTGTAATACACTGGATAAATCCTTAGTGGTTATGTTTTGGTCATTAAATCTATATTATGTTATAATCATTTACTTTGTAATATTATATATTATTTTAAAATCCTTACTATAACCATTTTTTGAGTGATTGTTGTTAGCATTTGAGTTTATCTTAGGCATGTGAGAGTGGAAGAAGATTGATCCATCATTTGAAAAACTAAGAGGAATAAAGAATTAATATCCCCCTCTCCATTCAATTTACCCTACAGGTTCTCTCACCCTCGTTTAAGGTAGGAACAAAAGTAATAGGATGATGTCATCCCCGATGTACATGTCCCTCAATCACCTCAAGGCTTGATCCCAAGGAAAAATTAAAGCTCTTCCCTTCTACAAATGATATACACCACACGATCTACCACTATCCAAGAATTTCCATTCTTAGAGAATGTTGTTAATTCATTAGGGGGTGTAAAATTGGGGATCAACATGCTTCGGAGCCTTTTTTGGGGACTATCTTCCCAGGAAAGGTTAAGAATAAATGCCTTTTAGATTTTTGTTAATATTATACAAACATAGACCATTCTGTAAAGTATCATCCGTAAAATTCCAAAAAAAAATTGGATTTCCATAAATACTTGAGCTTCTTGGAGTATACTAAAGGATTGGCGACTGATTTATAGAGGAAACTATAAAGATCTGCAAAGCTTTTTATTTACTAGGTTGTGAAGCATTTTTTATGAATATCTTGAGTTAATCTATACATCTAGGGTGCAAGGCCCTAGTGGTGGCTCACTTTTTGAAGAAAATATGGGTTAGACCACTACAAAATTTTATCCTACTCACCTTGAAAATTAACTCTACCCTTTACAAAACTTGAAGAACGAATATATATTTTAAGATGTGATCCTACCAAGATATTACTCCCATAAAAAGTGCCCATTTGAGAAGAAAGAAAATTTAGAAACCTGTGGGTGGTCAAAATTCAAGAGAAAATGTTGTTCAATCATTTGAATTTGATCCATCTTTAGTAGAAGAATACCCTAGTACATCTCGATAGTTTTTTTATGGTAGTCCTTAAACATATTTTCATTCCTTGTTTCAATATGGTTCAACATCTGCAAATAACACAGGTATTCTTAATCTCCCTTATTTGTTGACTGTGAGAATATATTATTTTGTAAAATTGAGTCCCCAAAATATCTTCATTTTTTGGATCATACTCCTCTACCCTAGATACCTCTAATTTCCCACCATTTTAAACATCCTTTTGAAACTTCTCCCCTAAATAATATGGAACAACCTCCACTAAGGGATCATTTTTTAGTTATTACTTATAGACCAATAAGGTTTCATGGAATTGTAGGTTACACTAATGAATTTTCTGATGAGATCATAAGAAGGTTGCCTTAGTTTCAAGGGAATAATGCTATGAGTGGGGATCAACATCTTAGATTCTTCTAAAATGTCATGGATGATTATGAAGTTGAGCATGAGGATGTTTATGTTAATTTTTTCATACATACATTAGAAGAAGATGTCAGGGAATGGTATAATTTTATGCCCACAAACTCAATTGATTCATGGGATGAAATGAAGAATTCTTTCAAATTACAATATGGTGATAAGACTGACCCTAGGTTTCTTTTATCAGAGTTTGAAAACATTAAAAATAATCCTAATGAGTGTGTGCAAGAATTTAACACTAGGTTCAATTTTTTTACTAGAGTGTCGGTGACATAAGGCATAATGATTATTCTTGCCTGATTAAATACTCAGATGCCTTTGATAATAAAGTTGCTTATTATTTAAGAGACAAAGTGTAGACACCAATTTTTGGTGTCATTCCTCCACTTCACCCTGCATCTTCTCTCCTTCATTATTCTTGTCCATTCAAACTCTATTTCACTCCTAATTTCATTCGAATTCATTTTCCCTCCAAAATTTAATTAATTCCATTTCCCACCAAAAATACATATCTAATTAATCAATATTAATTGATTAATTAATCCTTTTAAATCAACTTATGAATTTAATATTCAAAAGTAATCCATGTCATCCCACTAATGAATTTAAAATTCAAAAGTAATCCCACTTATGAAGTCAATACTAAAAACTAATCCATGTCATTCTAGTAATGAATTTAAAATTCAAAGGTAATCCCACTTATGAATTTAATATTCAAAAATTGTCCATATCTAATGCCACTAATGAATTTAAAATTCAAAAGTAGTCAATATTCATCCACTTATGAATTTATTATTCAAATAGTAAATCCATATCTATCCACAAGTATGAATTTAATATTAGAATAATAAATTCATATCCATCCACTTATGAATATTAAATTCATATTCATCCACTTATGAATTTAATATTCAAATATTAAATCCATATTCATCCACTTATGAATTTAATATTCAAATAGTAAATCCATATTCATCCACTTGTGAATTTAATATTCATCCACTTATGAATTTAATATTCACATTTAATCCATGACAATCCACTCATGAATTTAATATTCTAATCATGTCCCCCACTCTCCTAATCGGGGTTACTTTTCTAAATCAGGATTATCTAAATTAATCTCCTCCTCAGGCTATAAATAAGATCCTTCCCCCTCTTTCAAACAAGCTAGAAGTGATAGAAAATCTCTGGCATTCTTGTGATTCCACTTATCATCATACCATCCTAATGCCCTTTTGATTCCATCAATATCACCATAATATCATCCAAATGCTCTTGTGATTCCCTTAACCATCCCATTTCTTGGCATCCTTTCATCCACAACAGAAGAGTTTGCAGGATCATTTTGCAGGTTCCTCTCATCCAACCCAAATTGTCATTGATTCGTGCAAGTTTGGTTTGATTTACATTTATTTTGATCATATCAATAGCTTCTTTATACATCAACATTTTCAGGTTCTCTTATTTATCATTTTTTCATGTATATCATTTCATCTCATCAAACGGGGTTGAAATCCATGAAAGGAAGGTAACATTTCTTGGAACTAGCTTTGTCGGGAAGCCCCCGCACATATCTACTAATCCATTTTTCTTCTCGGTTTTCTCTGTTGTGTAGATTATTGAGCTTGCAGCAAGGAGGATCTATCTCGTGCACCCATACCACATCATCACTATCCACATCAGGAGGTCCTTAAACCCTCCCATATCTAAGGTTTCTTTATTATTGTTTAGATTACACTAATTTGTATAGGTAGCAAGAATTCTCGTCAAACATTTTGGCATGCACAGTGGGACCTAAACCCACAATCGTATAATTAATATTGATTATTTTTGCGGGTTATCTTATTTACTCTGTATTTGTAGGTTCTTCATAGATTTGTTTGTTTTCTAGTTTTTCGTTGGCTTTGTCGCCATAAATTTTAAATAATTTTTTTTTTTTTCTAGTTTTTAGTCGTCTCTACCACCATAACATTTTAAAAAAACTTTTCCAATCATGTCTGTGTATGCTCTTCTCTTGTAATTTTAGGCGATCTTGAGAACCAAAAAAAGCCACAATCATTTACTATCCATTTAGCTAATCTTGTGTCTATAGGGTAAACTTAATCAACATCCTCACTTTTTATAACTCCATATTTGCTTCTATATTTATATTGTACTAAATTTACATCTAGTCCACATTTCTTTCTTATTCATGTTGGGTTCATTTGCTAGACTTGCTCTTTGCTAAAGTGTAGATAAAAAGGAAAAGCTATATCCAGTTTTCCTCTTTTTCCTTATTTTCTCTTTTCTACATTGCACTTCCTTTTCTTGTGTGTGTCTGCATCAAAAAGTCACACTTCAATTTGGTCTAAAAAGAAACTTTTCTTTTTACGCATCCTTCTTGCTCACATAGTTTAAGTAGGAGGTTAACTTGTTGCATTTCACAATCCTCACACACAACCGAAAACTCACAAATCAATTAACACATCAAAACAAAATTCTACCTAGTTGACTGATTGGGATTTCATCACCCAAAGAAAAGTTTGTCAGTACTTTCTAAGCCATAACAAACCTGAAACCAAACATAGACTTCCTTTCCTAGGTACTTTGTTATCTATCCATTTTCCTATTTTTCACACTATTTAAATCTTAAAAAAGATGAACTATGCACGACTTACTTGGTTTAGTTAGCGTAAATTTTGTTTTTTTCATGATTACTCGTTCAACTGCTAATAAAATGGAACAAAAATTTTCTTCAAACAACTCTTCATCTCAATGAACATCCACCACAACAATTGCCTTATCTATGCCCTTGATTACCTCTTTCATGGGAACTCAACCCCTCATTGATGTCTCTCACCCAGAACCCCTTGTTCACACCACAACTTTAGGTGAGACTAACCCATTCTTATACCATCAATCTATCCCATCTAGGCCAACCACCCCACCATCCATTAGATCATAACCTTTTGGACCTCATAAAGTCCCTCTTAGTGATACCATGTTCCAAGAATTTATGGATGCCAATCCAGTGGCACTCCAAGACTATATCCTTAGGAGATCAATTTATCTTCCCTAGATGGTCCACCACTCTAGCAGATTTATCCCTATCGGTCCATTTCCCAGACTACCGGTTTGTAGTAAATGAGATTTCTACAGCCCATCTTGCTTCCTCTTCCACCAATCCCTCATCTCATCAAAATACCTAGATAATCACACTAATTCCTCATAATATTTGATCAATTAACAAAACAATCAACACTACTAGCCCCTCACTTATTTGGTCACTATTTACACTAGTGTCCCCGATCAATACGCCAAAACATCATACCCCTATCGAGACGGTATGATCTTCTTACATCCAAAATGCCCGTCAATACTCCCCCAACCCCCTTTTACAAGTTTTTTTCCTCATCCAGTATCTAATCCTTTTCAACAACAGTTTCAACCCATTCACACCCACATTCCCATTCAATACTTACCACAACAACCTACCCAATCTTAACAATACTCTCATGCTACCACTTCTAGCAACAATTATTTCAACAACCACCCTTTTGATCATAACCCATGATTTATGCTCACCCCAAAAAAACCCTCAAACACCCATGTATCAACAATTTTATCAATTAACTCAATTGATCACTTCTTACATGGAACCACCACCTCTCATCCCCCAATGTAATCTTCGAATGATCCTATCCATGCCCTTAGAAGTAGATTGGATAACCTAGAGGCGTCTACTTTAGGATCCAAAATATCATTATCATATGAGAAAATATGTAATGAGCCCATTCACCCATCTGTATTGATTAAGTCATATCCTCTACACTGGGAATTACCAAAAATTTCTAAGTTCAACAACAAAGAGGACCTAGAAAAACATGTTTTTACATTTAAGCATGCATGTTATCTTATTGCACATGATCATGAATTAATGCTCCACACTTTCCCCATGTCCCCGACTAGTCCTACATTAGAGTGGTATAGTAGTATCCCTCAACATTCAATATTTTCCTTCTCCCAACTGGCGCACTATTTTTGGAACACTTTTCAATTAACATTATGCATAAGATAATTATCAATGATCTATACACCATCGACGGTTTGAATACAAGTCTATTATAGGTGTTTTCACATAATGACACATTATTATAAACTAGTTAGCCTTCCCTCTTCCACAAAATGATCTCATTGAGATCTTCTCATGTTCATGTGTGAAACATATCTCTTCTACTTTAGAAATCCAATCATTTTGAACCTTTGACGAGGCATTCACCATGGCTCGCAATCTTGAAACATATGCCCTTGAGTAGGGCCATTTAAAATTGAAATCAAACAAACCCAAACATGAATTTACTAAATCATTCACACCAAACAACAAGTCAAAGGTAATAACTAATGATGTGGTTGTTAAATCATTTCCGCACGTACATCTAGCATGTGGACTTAACAATGATTCCTTCGACCAATTCCTAACTACACTCCCCTAGGGGAGTCATATAGTACAATATTTGAAAAATTGATAGCAATAAACCTTATTACACTCCCTCCTATCCAACCATTTAATGAGTCAATACCGAAACTAGTATGGTATCATGAAGACCATTACTGCAAGTACCATCAAGACCAAGGCCATGACATAGAAATATGTTGAAATTTTAAAGATTTGGTCCAAAGACTCATCATTCAAGGAAAAATTAAAGTAGACAACCCAAACACTTCACCTAATCAACCACTCGACAAATTTAAACAACCTTTCCCAAATAATACACCGAAAAGCCAAACCACTACTTCTACTACAACCAAAGAACCCAACGCTCATACTATAAATACTCTTAACACCATTGATCAAGAACCAATCCCATCTACAACTTCCTCCCCTTCACCATCAATCACATCTACTCCCTTTGATGTTATTCCTACATCTATCATGTTGACATTTATTTCTAAATCCTCTCCTACGTCTACAACTAGTATAACCCCACTTGAAAATATATCATTTATACCCCTAGAGACATTCATGAAACAACCATTCCAACCTATCTCCACATCTGGTGTTGGTCCTTCATCAACTCCCTTACCTGTCATATCCACCTCAACATCTACTTCATCCATTCTCACCCTTTCTGTTATACCATCCTTGGATCCTTAGAGCCTAGGCCAGTTACTCCTATTATTTTACCAATGTCAACCACTATAACCACATCCACACCACCTTAATTCTTCACACCAATTTCATCATTTGAATAATTTGTAAAAGTGTTTCAACTAGCAATGAATTTGGATATTCCCTCTATCTCATCAACGAAATCCAATCAACTTCCACCTCCCATAGAGTACTTTAGATAGATGTTACTTCTTGTATCTGAGCCAACCATAATGTCACCATTTGATCTCCCAGTTAAGGTTGCTGCCACTCCTACCAAAGGTTCATCTTCACATATGAAATCTAAAACCCTTCAAAAATTAAATCCTCTAAATCATTTGTTTTAGGACCACGAACATTTCAACCCACCAATCTGAAATCATTCAATACTAAAACACCAACCAACATCAAAACTGAACTTAAGTCACCAAAACATCAATATACTCAAGTATTTTCCCCAAACATCCAAGATAGCTCACAAGGAATATTCTAGCACTTTAGTTAGATCATATACGGAAATCTTCCAACACTTACTACAAACTTCTGTGATCACACTTCCGCCCATTAAGGCCTTTGACTTGAAAGGAAAGAAACCTTTATGGTTCAATTCCAACCTTATGTGTGTTTTTCATTGTATCCCTGGGCATGATATTGAACATTGTAGAGTGCTACAAGCCATTATCCATAACTTCATTGAAGAGAAAATAATTCCTCTTAGACCAATCTAGTCTCTTCCCTCCACATCTGTTATTTCACCTTCAGGAGATGACCCTTCCAGGGATGATCCCCCTTTCTTCATTAATGAAATTTGGATAACCACTTGATCTAGCCCACGTGAACCAAAATCAACCTCTAAACAAAAATCCAAGACCTTCATCACCATTCCTCCTCCTAAGGATTTAACCACATCATCGAAACCAAAGGCTTCCATTTTAGTAACTACTAAACCTATTGGAAAAATTATCATTAGACAACTTCACCAAGCTCCAGTCAATATGTCACTTTATCTCATCATACAAAAGTTTTCCAGATCATAGACATGGTTGTATTAAAGCCTTGAATCATATTTAAACACCGAATGATGAATTTCAACCCTTTGTATCTCTCATAGGAGTGCTTACTACTTCTATTGTCATATCATTTGATGAAACTAAAATTCCGGACATCCCACTAGAAGAACACCATCTTTTCCTCTTTATTATGGTCAAGATCAATAATAAATTTATTCGTATATCCATGATTGGGGTGAGAATTAATAGCATTCCATTGCATACTTTTATTAACTTAAAACCCAAAGGAATTTGTCACCTAGACACCCAAAGTCATTCATGCTTTCAACAATGACATTGCTCCTACCTTGGGAATGGTAATTCTGCCTATCCATGTTGGTGAGAAGATTATCCATGAGATCTTCCACATCATTGAGGGGAATTTCAATATAATTTTCTTCTTGGAAAACTATGGATCCACACCATGCATTGTGTCCCCTCTGCACTTCACCATTCCCTTAAATATGAGCACAAGGTGAAAATTCTCACACTCCCCAGGGACGCTCCTCCCTTCCAAGGATACAACATGACCTATAGAAAAATGATGTTCTCATTCCCAAGAATGATCCATCCACACCATTCACCAGCTCAGCCATTCCCTCATACAAGCTTCCTAAAAATTACTCCCTAGACAACTTAATGGACACACTAACAATGGGGAGTATTGTCTCCTCACACTTAACACCCTTCCCACTCCTCACTGTATTGGTAGACATGATAAAGCACCTATGTACAAATCAAAGGTTGGGGGAATCATTCCCTTCAGTCCACCATATCTTAGAACAAATATTATTTATGGTGGTTTTGATAACCCCTCTTCCCACATCAATGATATTCCACATACCAAACCTTATACTAGTGGTTTTAGCTTCCTTAACAAACCATATTTTTCCCACACCTATCTCCATTATTGCACATGGAAAGGATTCAACATGGGACATTATAAGCATGGGCCACATGGCCTTTATTGTCAACTAGTGTTGCAAACCTCACAAAAATTTTTAGTTAGGCTACTGGGAATAGTGACTGACCTTATTCCACCGTCGAGATACTCATGGACATAACTCCTTTATCTCCTTTACCTTTCCCAAATTTCAAAGACATGGACATACTTTCTCTACCTTCCCCATATCTTGACTCTGAAGAATTGAACATACTTTATTCTTTATATATTTTGGCTCTTGAAGACATGGAACTAAATGTCAATTTCTATTACTTCTGAAAAAAATTTAGTCTTCACCATTTCCCTCGGACCGATCATTTATCAAGTTGGAAATGAACACCGGCCCTTTCCTCTCAAACATCTAGGGATGATAGGGTAGGATTCCCCTACCATTTACATTCTTTAATGCAACGATGATATCTATTTTATTTCATACATGGGGGCTAAGGATTCTCACATCCAAAATTCCCTTCCCCTTGACACTTCCACTCTCCTAAATGAGTCCACTATCGACATTGACATCGGGAATCCTCAAGAACCCCACATCCTTAAGGTGGGCTAATCTCTGGAGCCTCAAGAACTCAAAGCCTTCATCTCTTTCTTATCTAAAGATAATCAGGCCTTTGCATGGTCATACTCCGACATGCTAGGTCTTGAACCTTTCATCATTTTCCATAACATTTTCACCATTCCAAATGCTAATCCAATTAGGGAAGCTTTCGCCGCATGCATCCTCAAGTTATATTCCTTGTCAAAGAGGAGTTCCAATGTCTCCTTTTTGCTAATTTCATCATCTTCATTGACTATCCCCAATGGGTTTCTAACATCTTACTTGTTAAAAGTGTCGAGAAATCCTTGTATATATACCTAGTTTCGAGATATTCATCTCACTTTCCGTAAAGATGACTTTCCTCTTCCCAACATCGACCAACTTGTAGATCTTACTATAGTTCATGAGATGCTCTCTCTTATGGATGATTTTTATGGTTATAATCAGATTCTCATCACACTAGAAGATCAAAATAAAACTTCTTTCACTACTCCCCTGGGGTACCTTTCGCTATTGTGTCATGCCTTTTGGGTGGAAGAACAGGTGCTAGTTATCAATGGGTTATGAATTAAATTTTCCACAATCTCATCCATAAAATAGTTGAAGACTATGTCAATGAAATTTTACTTAAGTCTAAGCATTGAATTGATCAACTTATCTTCCTCTAAGTCCTCTTTGAGCATCTTATTCATTCATTCCTTTGCCTTAATCCCTGCCAAGTTGGTTTTATCGTGTTAGATGAAAAAATATTTGGCTTCATCATTTATATCAAGGGTATTGAGGTTGACCCCACTAAAATGAAGGTTATCTTTGAGATTCCTCATCCTTCCAACCTTAAACAACTTCGTAGTCTTCAAGGTTGGCTTCATTCCATCTATTGCTTCCTCTCACAAATTTCAAACCATTGTCAACCCTGTCATCATCTTCTTTGTAAAACCATCAACTTCCATTGGGACGATAAATTCCAAAAGGCCTTTGATGATATTAAGTAGTATCTCATATCTCCACATGTTCTAACACCTCCACACGAGGGGGATCCTTTTAGCTATATGTCTCTGTCACCAATCATGCATTGGGTGTCATGTTCACATATTGTAATGGAAAAGGTAGAGATAAGGCCATCTATTACATAAGTTGTACCCTTTGTGAGTATGAAACTCGCTACACTAAACCTGAAAAACTTTGTTATGCCCTCTTCTTTGCCACTTCTAAGATTCAACATTATCTTCTCAATCACAAGACTTATGTCATTACTAACTCTCATCTTCTCAAAATGATGCATTTTAAGCCTTATCATAATGATCACATCACTCGTTGGCTCATGCTCATGATGGAGTTTGATCTAGAGTTCATCTCTCAAAAGTCTATCAAGGGCCAAGCTATTATAGACCAATTAGTTGAAGCCCCTCTTCTTGATGCTCATCTTCCTCATGAACAGTTTCTAGATGAATCCATCAATAATTTCCACCATGAGGATTCTCCTCTTAAGATGACTCTATTTTTATGGCTCTAAGTGTCAACAAGGGGGAGGCCTCGGTGTTATTATCATTCCTCCTTGGGACACTCATATCTCCATCACTCAAAATCTTGACTTTGAGTGCACTAATAATATGGAAGAGTATGAGGCTCTCATTTTGGGCCTTGAAACTGCCATCCTTTTGGGTGTACAAATCCTTGATATCTATGGGGATTCTGAGCTTATTGTCAAACAAGTTATAGGTGATTATGAGTTTAAAAATGATGTTCTCCAAAGTTATCTAGATATCATCCTCACTCTCCTTGAAGCCTTTGATTCTTATACTATTCAAGTCATCCCTAGCTCATCCAATCATTTTTTTGATACGATAGCTTCCCTTGCATCTCTCATCCAATGGACAACTAATGAATCCAAACTTTCAATTATTGTTCATCATCTTGATCAACCATCTCAAATCTGCAAGTTACCTTGTGTTAATTTTTTGAACCCAACTCATCGGATATTTGGCACTCTCAAATATCTAATTATCTATCCAAATCGATCATTCCCTCAGACTTATCAAAGAATGGTATAAGGTAATTTCTTCAATGTGCTAACCGCTATGTCATTCTTGGAGGCATCCTCTACAAATGTGGGTTTGATGGTATTCTCCTTCAATTCCTTAAATCCCATGAATCTAATTGCGTTATCCAAGAAGTCAATTAGGACATTTGTAGTGGAAATTTTAGTGGCTTGGCTATTGCTAATAGTGTTTTTCACCTTAGCTATTAGTGTCCTTCTCTCAATTAGGACTGTTTTGAATATGTTAAGAAATGTGTCAAGTGTCAGCAACATTCTAATCTTGGTTGCATTCCTAGCCATGCCTTACAACTAGCTCAGGACCTTTGTCCTTTTCAAACTAGGGCCTCGATCTCATTGGTACCATTAATCCTCATTCTTCTTAGATTCATCATTACATCATCACTACAATTGAATACTTCACCAAGTGGGTGGAAGTAATTCCTTTCACCTCAACCAAAGCTAATTAAATCATTAATTTTCTCTATCAGCATATTATTTTCTTCTTTGGCATCCCTCAGAAAATCATCCTAGACAATGGAAATTCCTTCAAAAAAAAAGATGTCAAGAAAATTTGTGACTCATTCAATATCATGATTAGTTTCTCATCTCCTTATTATCCTCAAGCTAACGGCCAAGCTGAAGCAACTAACAAGACCTTACATAACATCCTTTTTAAAACCATCGAATAAAGTAGGTCGTAAATAGAATCTTCATCTTCCCTTCACTCCTTGGGATTACCAAACTAGTGTGTGTACCTCCATGGGTACTACCCCTTTTCTCTTATATATGGCTCTAAAGTCATTCTTCCCCTCGAATTTTAAATTCCATCCTTATGCATGTCTCTTTATGACTTCATTTCTAATAAATATTATCGTGAAGAGAATCTAGCACAACTTGAGTTTTTAGATGAGCACCACCTTCTTTCTCTTGAGAATCATCATATTTATCGGGAGCGCATCAACCACGCTTATGAAAAATATCTCAAACAATGCAACTTTATATTGGTGACCTTGTCTTAAAAGAAAACTAGAATGCCACTAATCTAAAAAGGAGCCAATGTGGAAAATTTTCTCCCAACTAGATTAGATTGTACATTATCACACACAAGTATGGATCTCAGGCCTATCATTAGGATTCCTTTAATTGTAACCCAAATAAAAAACCTCTTAATGCAATGAACTTATGATAATTCTATTGTTGGCATATATAGCAATGAGAAGATAGTCATATCTTTTGATCATTCCTCCATATATCATTGTAATGATATGGAACTATGTGGTCTACCATCACTTCCTAGACATGACCTTAAATATGGGCACCACAGCTCTACCCATAGCATTTTCCTTATGGATAGGTTCTCCCTTTTTGGTGAGAACTCCATGATCATTACACCCATCACCTTCTTGTTTACCTATTGGAACCACGCTAAGGGTCTAGGGGTGTCACTTGTGCAATCATCATCCCCTCCTAAGTGGTCTACCTAGCTATACCCAACTCTTCCCCATTAATTGTTTTTTCAAAATTATGGATGCTCCTATATCATACTATCTTATCTAAAAAGAGGTGATTCCTCAAAGGAAATTTGTTCATAAAAGTATATAATAAAAATATATTGATCCCTTGAAGGACAACTATCATGCATATCTTATCCTACCATCTAAAAGAAAAAGTCAAAAATCCAAAGGAAAAATTAAAATTAGACCATACCCTCGAAGGATGGCTACTCTATTATATCATGGCAACAAATTATTCTTGCATTGATCAACCTTATATCTTTCACAACATCCTAAGAAAGCTTCCTGCATTGATCACCTTTCTCATATACATTGTAAAATTCCCACATTGATCAATTTGCATCTTCCCCCTTCCCGAGCTAGGGCATAGTCCTAGGAACAACCACCTATGGAGAACATTCTCCCGCATAAAAGTTACATCTAAAACCCATTTTTCATGTCAACATTTGGTTTATGAGCTTATTTCATCCATAGTTTCCTCATGGTATTTTGATATAACTAACTATTATTGATTATGTGTTAACATCTGTTATTGGATGTAAGTGCAATGCCTTCAATGCTTCTCTTTCTTATTTACCTCATATCCGGTTTGAAGCATGGTTTCCTGTATGCTCCTTGCTATGATTATGTGTCATTTATCTCGTTAAGGTCACCTTTTATCAAGATCACATTCTTACATATCTAATTTCAAACTATGCCATCTATATTCATATGTTTACTTTTAAGGATGACATCTATTAACATCATCCATAAATCCATGAAATTTTTTAACGTCTATGAGCACTTTCTCTAATACACTTTTCAGTTTGGGAATTCTACTTGATCTCCATTGTAGTTTATGAATCCTACTTGAGGATCCCTCTCAAGGAGAGTTCGTTATCCTACAGCTCCTTATCCACCACCATGGCCAACATGTCCTTTCTCCATCCATCCTCCCACATCACCTTTATCTTCCCATCAATTATCCCCACATCACCCTTCTCACCATTCTTGTCCCCTTCTACCACTTGACATGGACATCACCCTTTTCACCATTCCTTCCTTTTCATCTCCAGCTTGGCACATTTACTTAACTATTCATGTAGCATGGAATTCTTACTCAAAGTAGACATGTCATTCTAGACAATGTCTTCTACTCACTCACAATCCCCTTTATTGACCATTCTTTCCTCCAAGTATCCCTTAGCAAAGTGAACATTTTTCTCCTACCATTACCCTCTCTAACCTATCAAATCACAAAGTACATCCACCATCTACACCTTGCAATTATACTCCTTTCACCCATTTTCCACCTCTTGATCCATCATCCTTCATACCGATTCCATGCTATCATATTTCATACCCACTAATGATCTTATTGTTGGTCTCCCCCTAAAATTATTTCATGATCATCTATCGCTTCCACACTAATAACTATTATTATTTTCTGGGCCCAAGAACATTAATTAAGTACAAGAAGGCATGTGGGTGCATGGGGCCTCTTTAAAGAAGGGCACGTGGGTTGAAAGCACACAGGGAAGGGCTCTAGCGGAGGGTTTAGCAGAACACACGGTGTGCATGTGAAAGACAAGATAGGTTTTAGGACTTAGCCATATTCAGCATCCCGGGAAGCACATGAGAAAATACATAGCATGCGAGTGGATAAGGTGCCAACCTAGCAATTGTATGGTTAAGAAATGGAATATTCCATGCATGTGATGGAAGGATCCAGAAAGACATCATTGCAAAGAGTGGAGAGCTTGGATAAAAGGAAGTATGCTCCATTAGAGGACCACATGGACACTTGGAAACCAATTTGTTATCTCAAGAAGGCATGGTGGTGGAGACTAAAGCTATATATAGAGATGCTTGGGTAGAAGAAAGGGGACACACACCAAGAGTGACATCATATAGTGCTAGATAGGTGAAGCTCTACAAGAATAATGAAGGATCCTTTGGGTTGGGATTAGGAGAACTGTAGGAGTGATGGCATATTTAGAGGGATGGGTCTGTAACTAGTTTTGTAATGTGGAAAGCATAGCTTAGGTTCCTGATGCATGACTTTGATCTACATTGTTATATTGGTCTATTATGGCCTTAATGAATGTAATGTGGTTATTGAACTTGTTAACATGAATATAAGGTTTTGTTATAAATAATATATGTTGTTCATGAGCATAAACCCTAGTGAATTTCCTTTGTGTTATGAATCAGTTTTTATTTTATTTGATACTTCTCTTTTGTTATCTGAATGGATGCATTGATATGATAACTCATCCTAAGCTCTTAGAATGAATGCATGGTTCTTTTCTTTCCTACATCTAAATCTATCATTAAGGATGTATTCTCACAAGACTCATATAAAGGAGGGGCTCGGTGCCCATGCATGCCTCGGGTGAGCACCCAACGCCCATTGGGTGATAGGCCGACGTGCATGGGATTAGACTGTTGTTCTAGGGGTATAACAATGACTACATATTGGTTCCATTTTCGGGACCTATTTTTGAAGTTATTTTGAGAAATGAAATACATCTTGGTCCCTATGATGCATGTTGGTGAATGTCTGACCTTGGAAAGTGTTGAAGCATGGTTCAAGAGCATGGAGGATGATTTTTCTCAAAGATCCATCACTTTACCTGAGTTCGATGCATGTATATGGGTAGAAGATAACTTGTACTATGAGTTGTATGAGATGTTCTTCTATTGTTTTCCGGTAGAACTATATGAATGGCTTTCAGCATATGTATCTAGATCAAGTTGGTACTATAGACCACATGTATGGACCCAAGATGATTACCAGAGGCTACAGGATGTAGATCTGACTTGGACACATGTTGTTGATCACTGGTGGAAAGGAGTCCGATAAGTTATACTTTAGAATACACCATTTCTACATATTCTTGCCCATAGGTTGTTGAGTTTGAGTTTATGAGGGAGCCCAGAGGATCATTTTTATGTGTTATCCCTTTAGTGATGAAGATATTCATCATTAACCTAAGTTTAGAGGCATTCCCTATGGCTGAAATCATTACTCTAAGTTAAGAGGCATTCCCTATGGCCGGCTAAGCTTCTCTCGAGAACCGAGCGAGGAAGCTACGGTGGAGGAAGATGGCAGAAATTACAGCTGAATAGGAAATTGAAGAGATGACTCAAGTATAGAAAAGCTCATGAAAGTGAGATGGCTAGACAATGTGAGGTTGCAGGTGTGATGGATTTATGGAGGAAGATGTTATGGGAAGGAGTTGAGCTTAACGCAGAGGACATGGAACTTGAGCAGTCTGTGCTACCCCATCTTGGAAAATGTAGGAGAGAATCCCCTTTAGATTCGATGAGATTTCATTACATGGAGAAAGGAGATTTGTCGATGTGCATCGAACCCACCTGGTGACCAACCCTTGGTGCTTGGTTTTCTAGATCAAGGAGGAAGTATTGCTAATCTAATTGGTATCGGTGGAAGTAACCGATCTATGCCTAGGAGATATAATTTCTCATTTGGGACATCCATGGCCATATAAACCATTCCCATATTTGGGGAATTTTTTTGACAATGTGTAAATAAAAAGGTTTGGGTATCATATTTACAAGTGGAATAGGAGACACAATGGGCAATGGGACAATATCACAAACCATCAACATGCAGTTCAATGGGACATTGGGGACACTAGGCGTGATCACTTTAGGAAATTTGCTGACTACATGAGGTGGATCTGGTGGTATAAGAGCTAGAGGACTTGGTGGACCTAGCTGATCTAGAGGATGTAGTGGGTTAGGAGGAATAGGACCTGGTGGATCTAGTGGATTTGGTGGAGGAGGAAACATCGAGAGGGAACCAAGGCTCTCAATCGGGAGGACAAGTGTCTCGTCACCTCCACAAGTATTTTTGAGATGTATGTGCACTTACAAGACTACACAGGTGTTGAGGATGCCGCATAGCATGTCCATAAGTGTGAATTATTATGGCACACAAAGCAGATCAATACCCTAGAGTGAAAAGCAAGTCACTTTACAACGACATTGTAAGGGCATGTACAGAGTTGGTATCGAAAGTATGACACCCATAAAATTGTGGTATACTACACTATATTAAAGAATTAATTCCTATAAGAATTCCATATCCATGAATTTCAATAGAAGAACATCAGTGAAGAAAGGAATGACGAGAGAGTGTGTGGGATTATGACACACAATTCAAGACTCTCTTGTCAAAACTATCCTATGACATTCACCCTTCTCAACATGCTCAATGGTTTGTTGGAGGATTAATAACACCATTTAGAAGGGCATTGTCACACAAGAATTTCATAGACCCACGTGAGGCCTTGGAAGCTACCCTGCACACTGAGGCTATTGGGAGTGTTGATACTGGTGTTAGCCCTTTTCTGGAGGCTCAAATTACTACAATGGCCAAGTAGTGGTCCCATTATTGATCTTTTGCATAATGTGCCTTGATTTTTATGATGGCACATAGATATGCACAAAGGATTTTTTCATTTTTTGATTTCATGAATTGATTTCATGAGGAACCTATTATAATTGTGGGTCTACATAGCATTTTCCAATTACACGGTGGTCATGGTGTGGAATACCTTCATTTTTTTGAGCACAAGCCAATGCCCCGGAAGGACAAAGGCATGATTGTTAGACCAACCCCTAAATGCCAAGAACGTGAGTCAAAAAGTTCTATGTTGTTCCCCATAATTTGCCTTGTTTTTCCATGACTGAATTTATTCATTTTTTCATGGTTGCAGTTCACATTTTATGAATACCTTTTTGTTGTTATTCTACCCTAAATTGAAGTAAAATCCAAGTTCCCCCACCCATTTGTGCCATAAGATTCAAGGGTCAGTACCATTTTCTCCTTTGCCAAATCGTGAAAGATCTCGAAATTGATCAAATCCTAATTTTGTGCAAGTTTTTCCCCAATCCTAAGTTCGCAAATGATGTCAAAAGATGATTCAGTTGGTTTAAAATGAAGAATTCTACCTTCCCTATCAAAAAAATTTGATTTCAGAAGCATCCCCTACATTTTTTGCACTTTGACGGGCATACGGCATGTTCTACCCGTCAAATTTATCATTGCAATGTTTATGCTAACGTGGTAGGTTTCTATTGGCCGAGGATGTGTGGAAAAATGTTATAACTTGTCAAATTTTCAATTTTTGGCGAAGGGAAAATTTTTCTCCGTGGCCCCGCATTTGCCTAGTGTGCCTATGTGGCATGATTTGATTGGTCAGATGGAGCAGCGGGTGGTGGAGGTCACTTAAAAATTTTGCCTTCATTTTTTGCAAATTTCTCAAAATCAAATGTTTGCCCGAAGGCCCACAGCGAATGGCATGATGACATGTGTCCAAGAGGGCTAGGTGGATGGTCAAGGACTTGGAAATTTTTTGATGACTTTTGGCTCAGGGTGTCAGGGAAAAATTTGGCCCGCGCGCCCGTGCCCAATGGGAAGGTGACACATGGAGCAGGAGGGCCAAGCGGATGGCGAAGGTCACTTAAAATTTTTGCCTTCATTTTTTGCAAATTTCTTAAGGTCGAATTTCCACCTGAAGTCTCGTGGTGAATAAGAAAGTGACACGTATGCAAAGGTTGAAATGAATGGGTGGAGGTTTGGAGGAATTTGAAGTTTTAACTTCAAAAGGTAAAAAGGAAAATTTTGCCTCAAAAGCCCGCTTCCAATAGAAAATGGACATGTGTCCTGGATGAATCGGCAAATGGGGGGGAAGTTTGGGAATTTAGAAGTTTTAATTTGGCCCAAGAGCCCGCAAGAAATTAAAAGAAAGAGACACGTGTCTAGGAGGTGTTATGGAGAAAGGGGCCGAAGAAGAAGTTCATGATTTTGCCCCTATGAAAATTTTTGCAAAATGAAAAGGGACACGTGTCCAAGGTAAAAATGTAAGAGTGAGAGAAATTTGAAAATGGTCAATGGAAGGTGACACGTGTCCATGAGAGTAGAGGGAAGAGTGGGGATTCAAGATTTTTGGATGTTTTTGCTTTCAAAAGGTAAAAAATCTCAAAACCAAAATTAAATCTACCAAGGAGTCATGAGGAAAAATTGAAGGTGTCCCCTCCGCATCCATTGGGAGAGCGACACGTGGTGGCAAGAGAAGCAGCGGGTGTTCGGGGAGC
Source organism: Taxus wallichiana var. yunnanensis (assembly GCA_018340775.1). NCBI lineage: Eukaryota > Viridiplantae > Streptophyta > Pinopsida > Cupressales > Taxaceae > Taxus > Taxus wallichiana. Next base: position 370,666,516 of record CM031236.1, read on the forward strand.
GGAGAATTTTGAGAAAATTATCCTTTTCTCAAAAAAATGTGGCAAAACTCATCAAATTGGCCCGTGGTTTTGGTAGGGCCCACATGGGAGGACACGTGGTGCATCCAGGGGCTCATGGGAAAATTTTCAAAATTTTCCCAAGATCAAAAAGGGTTTAAAATGCAAATTTTAAAAGGAAGGGTCATGTGGCAATGGTTTTTGACACGTGTGCACCTTATCCAAAGGAAAAAGGTAATTTTGGCATTTTTAAAGAGGATTTGGATCTGCCACGTGGAAGGCTGGCATTTAAAGTTGATTTTAATCAACGGTTGTTGTGCATTTTCATTTTTGGGCGCCATTGGAGCTCCAAGAAGTGTGGAATCATCATTTTTGCACCAAATCACATGAAATTTTATATGAATTTACATCCCTTCGGCCTTCTGAACACAATGGCATCATTTATTTGAGCTAATTCGGTGCCCTATAGTGTTTTTGTGAGATATTTTTCTCAGCCCGTGAAAAACACGTGAAAGGTAAAAATGAAAAGTTGCAGAGTTAAAAATGATAAGGGAAAAGGGTGAAAATGATTGCAAATGCATGTTGGCATGGTGGAATGCCAAAAACGTGACCCTGGGATGGATAAGGATCTGAGTTCATGTAATATTTTAAAATATTTGTGCATCTCTGGCATTTGGCGAGTTGTTTCATAGTTTTATATCATTTTTCATCAAATGGATAGGGTTTTGTAACAAATTTGATCCCTTTGGCATATTATTTGCTTGGGATGCAAGGATCCAAGTTGGCATAGGGTATATCATGTAGTTTGGAAGCATTTTTGAAAATTTGTTGAGAATTTTGGAGAAGGAGAGAAGAATTTTCATAGGGAAAAACTGGAAGAAGTCCATTTCCTTTTGAGAAACTACTGAGAGCCATTTTATTCCAGTTTGCATCAAATGTTCATCATGTTGAGTTGGTTTCAGCTGTAAAGCCATCAAAAAGCTTTGAGATTGTCTAAATAACATTCCCTTGCTGATATATTTGATCAAATTCTTGGATTAACTGGTTTTATCTCTTGGCAAAGCTTGCATGCACTTGTATTTCAAGTATGTTTTCAATTTGTGTTTCATGCTCATGTTGCAATCTTGTGTTTGGGATATTTATTGGTCATACATGGTCTCATTTCTTGTAGAGGGTTTGAAGGCATCTGTAATCTTCCATTTAGAAGAGCATTCATTTGAGTGGAGATAAACAGATTTAAATTCATCTTACCTTCCTTGTAAATTGAGGGTGTTTGTAAACCTTTGGGTGTACCTTAGGACATGATCTAACAAGGGGTTCTGAATGCTTTATTGATATTTTGCTTCAAGCCTTTGTGGTAGGCTATCAAATTTTGTATGGAATAGTGTAGATTTGGGCATCCATATGTGCACACATCCTGGTTGAAAGAGCACTTCAAATTCATTGAAATATCTCTATTGTTTAGGTGTTGTAATTCTTTTGCAAGGTTTCCCAAAGAAGGTGATGACTCCTAACTACTCTTGTCCCAACATCTCTCATCATAATTTCACTTTAAACTAACTCATCCTACCTACAATACCCCTACATCTGCATTGTGTGTCCACAAAAGAATTCAATCCTTTCACAAAAATGCACAAAGTTGATCAGGGTTTTATCATGTCTTTAGCAGCTCTAGCTTTGTTTTGAGAACATTTCCATCATTTAGTAGTGACAGCTCCTTTGAGTTTGGATAATGGATATTTGATCATGTTTTCACAAAGCCTCCTCCACATCATACACAAAATACAAGGATATCTCCATCTCCTTACCATATAGGGGCTGTAATATAGGTTCTCTTACCTTGGTTGATAGGCACAATCTAAAATAGTGAGGGTTAGATCAAAACCCTTATGAAGGTGCTATCCACTCCCTCAATTCTTGAATGCAAACAAGTAGATAGGTGTGATCCCGGCTACAAATGACATATAAAACATCTATCTATCCTTGAGTGTCTTGTGCAGATTCATGATGTTGTTCAAGTTGTGAAGGAGATTAAATCTAGATACCAACACCCAAGTGGCACCATTTCCGGGGACTTCTTGCAATTTCTTGGTGGTTTTGAAGTACTTGAAAGGTTTGAGCATTTGTGTGATCAAGTATTTGAGCTGTTACATTCTTGAGATATCATTTCATACTTCAGATCTGGATGTTTTGGGTAAGAAAGACTTCAAACTCAGCCTGCTCTCCTCATCTACCAGTAGTTTATATGATTTGGATGCACTGTTTTTGGTTGAATTAAGAAGAAGAAAATATGATTTGTAAATCCCTGCAAGTTTTTAGTATAGCATGCATTTGATAGAATATTTTTAGTGCTTTCTTGCACAACTAAGGTGAAAATCCTTGGTGGTGACTCCATGTTGTTGGGATCTTGAAATACTAGTTGTCTAACACATTTTTATCATTTGAAACTTGTTGTTTAAATCTGTCAAACTGGAGGGAAGGAGATCCCTCTTCATCAAGGACTCTTCTAAGAAGTTGCTCACCGAATCAAGAAGCTCAGAACTAGAAGGAAGAAGAGTGTGGAAAGTGGTTGGTGATTTGGTTGCAAGGAAAGGAATCCCCATAGTTGAATTTGAAGGAGAATAGCCTGTCATTGAAGATTATAATTCCTCTTCAAGTAGATCTGATTCAGGAAATCTTCTTGCTGATTTTCATTCTCCATCAGGTGAGGGACCTTCTTGTGTATTTAAAAAACTTGCTCCTAAATCTGCTCCTATGGTTTCTAAGTTTGCTAAAGTTTATCAAGAGAGAGAGCCTTTGGGGGGTTGTCATTTTAAAGATCATTCATCTATTCCAATCAAGACCCATTATTACTCCTCATCAGCTTGTTTCACCTCCAAGATCACCCCCACCAAACAATATGGCTCAACCTAGACCTCCATTTGTTGTAAACACCTTTGGTCCTATAAATTTTGGAGGAATGGATGGTTATCCAAATGTTGTCCCACAGGATGTGAGAAATAGGTTACCAAAATTCCAAGGTAACAATGCCATAACTGGAGATCAACACCTCAAACTCTTTGTTAACATGATGGAAGACTTTGAAATAGAATTTGAGGATGTGTATATCAAGTTGTTTATCCATACACTTGAGGAAGATGCAAGAGATTGGTATAAAGCTCTTGCCTGATAACTCTATTGATTCATGGACTGAGATGAGTAATGCATTCAGATTACAATATGGAGACAAAACAGATCCAAGGTTCCTTTTATCCGAGTTTGAGAACATCAAGAAGAACCCTAATGAGATAGTTCATGATTTCAATACAAGATTTAATAAGACATTGAGAAGGTTGCCTGTAATTTTGAGGCCTTGTGATGAATCTTGCTTGATCAAATATGTAGATGCATTTGATAAAAAGGCAGCCTATTACTTGAGAGACAAAAATCCTACAAACTTGAGGCAAGCTTTCACCATGGCACTTCAAATTGAAAATAATATTAAAGCTGTTGGTAAACCACTTAAGAGGGATGGTGTGAAGCTGATAAACCCTGAGAAGCCTCAAGCTAGCAAGGGTGCTGATTTGGAAGATGTTGTCAAGACTTTGGCAGGGGCTGTCAAAGAAATTTCCTACAAATTAGCCCGGGCTGAGAAAGGAATTGGGAAAAGTTCACAAGGACAAGAAAAGAACTCAAAACCATGATAGATTTGGCAATCATCCTAGGGGTGATCAAAGACAAGATGATAGAGGTAAAGGGCCTATTGGATTTGCAAATAGACAACCCCAAGCACGTGAAAATAGAGTGGTGCCTGACCCTCTGAACTGCAAGAGTTGTTGTTGTTCAAGAAGTTGCTGATATGGATTGGTGTGATAGATGTTTTCTTCCTCATCTACCATGTGAAATGGACCAGCAAGATATTAATGATGATAATGAGAATGAAATGGATGATGACATTTGTATGATGGGCAGCTCTTCAGGCTCACAACAAGCAACAACATCAACAGATGTGATAAGTGCAAGGACTGCTGCAACCTTTTGGGATTGCATAAAGAGGGTACCATTTCTTTCTCTTCCTCAAGGTCATGATGTAGATGTAGTTCAGGCCTTTGAAATTCCTAATAATGAATTTGAATATCTAAGGGCTTTAATGATCAAGAAGTATGATGGTGGTATTCCTTCGGAGGAAGATAGACAATTGTTAATGAATGTTGTGGTTGGTCAAGAAAAAGAGTACAATACTAGAAGTAAAGTTGTTAGAGGAGCTGGTCCTCAAGCCAAGCCAAAGACACCCTTGCTCACAAGCATTCCCAAAGATAATCCTAGAAGAGAAACAATTGCTAAGAACCCTGTTGTCCCATGCAAAAATATCAGTCCTCTTCATGCCCAGGCTGCCAAGAATACTTCTCCATCTGATGAACCTTCTTGTTTCCCTTCCAATGTTGTTTTACCAAAGAATGTTCCATATGATATAGCCCAGGTATTGAGCCAAATTAAAGTGAGTGTTCCCATTATTGAATTTGCTTAGAATCCTGAACACAAGAAAAGAGCTTTTGAATACTTGGGATTGAAAGAAGAAAAGATTATACCAAGCAGAAATGTAAATGTTGTTGAGAATCCTCTTCAAAGCATTGCTGGCCCTGAAACACCACCACCAATGGAAGATCTTGGAGAGGCACCTGAAGTGTATTTGGGGACATCCTTGGTTGATTCCCAATTGAATGTTGATCCATTCTTCACAACTTTTCTCATAAAAGGTAGGTTGCTTCACAATTGCATGTTTGATTCTAGTGCATCATGTAATGTTATGCCTCTAGAAGTTATGAATGAGTTGGATATCAAGGTGAAAACAACATATGGGAAGTGTACAAGCCATGGATTCAAGGGAAGTTCCGGTTGTTGGATGTGTGAAGGGTTTAGTAGTGCAACTTGCAGCCTATCCGGGTAAGAATTTAAAACTTGATGTTGTAATTGTTGACTGCCCTGCCAAATGGGGTATGCTTTTGTCAAGGAAGTGGGCTGCAAGTGTTGGTGGTAGTGTTCAAATGGACATGTCCTATGCCACCATTCCCATTGAGGGAAGCCTTGTCAAACTCTATGGTGAAAAGAAGATGTTACACTTGATTGAAGATCCCAACAATGCTTCTTATGAAGTGTTGTTTGCTGATGTAGATGTTGACAATTTCATTGGTTTTGCTGATGGAAAAGAGAATAAGATGGATAAATCAGAGTGCCTTGGTATGGTAGGTTCTCCATGGACATTACTATTTGATGGAGCTTGCTCCAAAGTTGGAAATGGTGCTGGTATAGTGTTGGTTTCCCCTAGTTTAGAAGAGTTTCCTTTTTCCTTCAAGCTCAATTTTGAATGTACTAACAACATTGCTGAGTATGAGGCATTATTATTGGGATTAAGGATTGCATGGAAGTATGGAGTAAAGGATATTGTTGCTAAAGGAGATTCAGAGCTGGTTGTCAAGCAAGTAAGAAAGTTATATGCCACAAAAAATCAGCGTATGAAACAATATAAGCATGTTGTTTGGGACTTGATTGAAATGTTTGATTCCTTTAACATTGTTTACCATGATAGAAGTCTTAATGCTGCTGCTGATAAGTTGGCTGTTCTTGGTTCTAATTTGATAATTGCACCATTTCACCTTTTTGTGAATATGATTGAAGTGCTAACAAGGCCAATTGTCCGGATAATGTGAAACATTGGCAGATTTTTGATGATGATGCACAAGTGTTGAGATTCTTACAATGCCAAGGAGAGTTTTCTGGTCAGAATATTGATTGGGAACCAATGGTGTGCATGAATGAAGGTAGAGAAACTTTGTTTGACAAGGATATTATACAATTGAAAACAAATACCATTCCTAAGGGTCTTGTTGCACTTGAATCCAATTTTAGCAATGTTGATTGCATCGTTAATAGAAAGATGTCTGCTTCAAGGGATGTGGAAGAGCATAACTTGGGAACTAAAGACAAACCAAGGAAGATCTAGTTGGGCAGTCATCTCAGCAAAGAAGAAAAATAGTCCTATGCCCAACTTTTAAAGAAATATCAAGACTACCTTGCTTGGTCTTATTCAGAGTTGAAGGCATATAGAGAAGATTTATTTCAGCATGAGATCCCTCTTGAGGCTAAAACCAAACCATTTAGACAAAAAACAAAGGCCTATTAACCCACTACTTTCCATGAAAATGCAAGAAGAATTGAAGAAATTGAGAGATGGTGGCATCATTCAGCCTACTAGATACTCTTCTTGGGTTGCCAACCTTGTGCCAGTTAGAAAGAAGAACGGAGATATCAGACTTTGTGTGGATTTTAGGAATCTAAACAAAGCATCTATGAAGGAAAACTATCCTTTGCCAAACATGGAGAATATGTTGCAGCTTGTAACAGGGTCAGAAATGCTTTCTACTTTGGATGGTTTCTCCGGATACAATCAAGTAGTTGTCAAAGAATCAGAAAGACTTAAGACAACCTTCACTACTCCTTGGGGGACTTATGTTTTTGTAAGGATGCCTTTTGGATTGATGAATGTTGGTGCTACTTTTCAGAGGGCAATGGATGTTGCCTTTTTTGGTTATATCAATGAGTTTATTGTAGTTTACCAAGATGATGTGACTATTTTTTCAAGGCAGTGAGCAGACCATTTGCAACACCTAGAGAAGATGTTGATCAGATGTAGGAGTATGGCATTTCACTTAATCCAAAGAAGTGTCATTTTGGTGCAAAAGGCCAAGTTGCTGGGACATATTGTATCTAAAGAAGGTGTTATGATAGACCCTGAGAGAGTGGAAGCAATCAACAAGGTGCCTATTCCAAGAACCAAGAAAGGTATTCAATCTTTCTTTGGCCAAATCAATTTCATTAGAAGGTTTGTCTCCAATTTTGCTGAGCTAACTCTCCCAATCACAAGCATGCTAAGAAAGGACCAAGTTATTAAGTGGGAAAAGGCTGCCATCCAAGATTTTGAAGGAATAAAGGATGCACTCAAACATGCACCTGTTTTGGCAGCTCCAAACTATAAGATGCCTTTCCAAATCTTCTCTTTTGCATCTGAATTTACTATTGCTTCAGTTTTGCTACAAAAGGATGAAAATGGAGCTGAGAGGCCTATTGATTTCTTTAGCAAGGCTTTACAAGTAGCTGAATTGAGGTACACAATTATGGAGAAACAAGCATTTGCATTAGTAAAAGCAACAAAGATTTTAGGCCCTACATTTTGAGTTCAAAGGTTGTTGCTTATGTTCCCCACACCATGGTTAAAGACATCTTATCTGACATGGAGATATCAAGCAAGAGATGTAGATGGGTTAACAAATTACAAGAGTATGATATGGATATCCAAACAACAAAGCTGGTAAGAGGTTTAGGTCTTGCCAAACTCATGGCTGAGAGTAATTTGTAGAATGTAGAAGTGAATCAGCTAGGGGAAGAAAGGGCAGATCTCCTTGACAAATTGATGAATTCTGAGTGGTACAAGGATGTGGTCTATTACCTCAAGCACTTATGCTGTCCCAGTCACTTAAATAAAAATAGAAAAGAGCCCTCAAGTTGGCTTCTTAGAAATATGTCATAACAGACCTTGGGCTGGCTTGGAAGAACCCTGAAGGTGTCCTCTTGAAATGCATAACTGAAGATGAAGCTCCCAAGTTGATTGTTGATTTCCATGGGGGAGTTTGTGGAGGAATTTTTTTGGGAGAGTGATAACACATAAGATTTTAAGAGCTGGTTATTGGTGGCCAACTCTTTTTAAAGACACAAACCGGTTAGTTAGAAGGTGTGATAAGTGCCAACATTTTTCAGGAAGATTGAAAGCTTCAGGTTCCCTTCCTTTGCAGCCTGTATCAGTTGAAGCTCCTTTCAAACAATGGGGAATGGATTTTATTGGTGAGATTTCAGATCCTTCTAGTGCTGGTTACAAATGGATCCTTGTAGCAACTGATTATTTTACAAAATGGGTTGAGGCAATTCCATCTAGAAAGGCAACACACCAAGTGGTAATGGATTTCTTGTTGAATCATATCATATGCAGATTTGGGGTTCAGTTAAGATTGTGTCTGATAATGCTATGTGTTTTAGAGCCAAGCCTTTGATGGCAATGTGCAATGAATATGGGATAAATCTGACCTATTCTTCAAATTACAACCCACAAGGGAATGGGCAAGCTGAATCAAGTAACAAAAACTTGCTCAAGATCATTAGAAGAACCTTGGAAATCAACAAGAAGAAGTGGGGAGAACAGTTGAAATTTGTAGTTTGGGCTGATAGGATAACTCCAAAAAGAGCAACTGGTAAAAGTCCATTTGAACTAGTGTATGGAACTCAGGATTTGCTGCCATTACACCTACAATTATCCACTTTTAGTTTTCTAGCAGTTGGAAGATCAAGAGCATGGCCCATATGAATCAAGAATCAATCAGATCATTGAGTTGGATGAAGAAAGGAGAGCTTCTCATCAAAGGCATGTCAGGTTTAGGGAGAAATTGAAGAAGTTGTTTGATAAGAAGGTCACCCCTAGAGCTTTCAGTGTTGGAGATCTGGTTTTTCTATGGGATAGTAGGCATGAAGACAAGGGCAAGCATGGAAAGTTTGATGCTCTATGGATGGGCCCTTATGCCATTGATATCAGGATTGGAGAAAATACATTTTTTCTCAAGGATTTGGATGGGGATTTGTTGGAGCTTCTGTTAATGGTAGACATTTAAAACATTTCTTGGATTAAATCCCCATGTGAGGTATGCACAAGTTGTACATTTTGTATAGCCCTTGTTGTTGTTTTTTTTCCTTTCCTTGCTCTTGTTGTTGTTGGCTTGTGGTTTTCCCTTTTGTCCTTGGCAACCATTGTTGGTGTGGTTTTCTCGGTCTATTTTTGGTGGAAATTCTAGTTTTTAGGGCTGCTCTGCATGTTTTGACTCCTTGCCCAATGGATTTTTGGCACTTGGTCTACGTCTTGTTCTTGTGGCACTCACTGGGAGTGCCCATCCCTAGGAAAGAGCCAATGTTGGTCCCATTATTGAGTTTGCATAATGTGCCTTGTTTTTCCATGACCAAATATGCTCACAAACATTTCATTTTTGATTTCATGGTCTATCAGTTCACATTTTCCAACTGAATACCTTCGTAACTGCCCTCAATGTTGTTATTCTACCCTAAATTGAAGTAAAATCCAAGTTTCCCCCATTTTTGCCCTGATTTATTCATTTTCATGGGTTGTACCATTTTCTCCTTTGCCAAATCATGAAAGAGCTCGAAATTGATCAAATCCTGAATTTGTGCAAGTGTTTCCCAATCCCAAGGTCGCAAATGATGTCAAAAGATGATTCAGTTGGTTTAAAATGAAGAATTCTACCTTCCTTGTCAAAAAAATTTGATTTCAGAAGCATCCCCTACATTTTTGCATTTTGACGGGCATACGGGCATGTTCTACCCGTCAAATTTATCATTGCAACATTTATGCTAACGTGGCAGGTTTCTATTGGCCGAGGATGTGCGGAAAAAATGTTATAACTTGTCAAATTTTCAATTTTGGCGAAAGGGAAAATTTGCTCCGTGCCCCGCATTTGCCTAGTGTGCCTACGTGGCATGATTTGATTGGTCAGATGGAGCAGTGGGTGGTGGAGGTCACTTAAAAATTTTGCCTTCATTTTTTGCAAATTTCTCAAAATCAAATTTTGCATGATGACACATGTCCAGGAGGGCTAGGTGGATGGTCAAGGACTTGGAAAATTTTTGATGACTTTTGGCTCGGGTGTCAAGGGAAATATTTGGCTTGCATGCCCATGCCCAATGGGAAGGTGACACATGGATGAGGAGAGGGCCAAAGGTGGATGGAAGAGGTCACTTAAAATTTTTGCCTTCAATTTTTGCAAATTTCTTAAGGTCAAATTTCCGCCCGAAGTCCCGTGGTGAATAAGAAAGTGACATGTATGCAAAGGTTGAAATGAATGGGTGGAGGTTTGGAGGAATTTGAAGTTTTAACTTCAAAAGGTAAAAAGGAAAATTTTTCCTCAAAAGCCCACTTCCAATAGAAAATGGACATGTGTCCTGGATGAATCGGCATAGGGGGGGAAGTTTGTGGGAATTTAGAAGTTTTAATTTGGCCCGAGAGCCCACAAGCAATTAGAAAGAGACACGTGTCCAGGAGGTGTTATGGAGAAAGGGGTCGAAGAAGAAGTTCGTGATTTTTGCCCCTATGTTTGTAGGGTAAAAAATGCAAGATAATCCCATGGTCAATGGAAGGTGGACACGTGTCCATGAGAGCAGAGGGAAGAGCGGGGATTCGGGATTTTTTGGATGTTTTTGCTTTCAAAAGGTAAAAAATCTCAAAACCAAAATTAAATCCGCCAAGGAGCGATGAGGAAAAATTGAAGGTGTCCCTCCGCATCCATTGGGAGAGCGACACGTGGCTAGAGAAGCAGCGGGTGTTCGGGGAGAGCGAGAATTTTGAGAAAATTATCCTTTTCTCAAAAATGTGGCAAAACTCATCAAATCGGCCTGCGGTTTTGGTAGGGCCCACGGGAGGACACGTGGCGCATCCAGGGGCTCGCGGGAAAATTTTCAAAATTTTCCCGAAATCAAAAAGGTTTAAAATGTAAATTTTAAAAGGAAGGGTCACATGCCAATGGTTTTTGGACACGTGTGCACCTTATCCAAAGGCAAAAAGGTAATTTTGGCATTTTTAAAGAGGATTTGGATCTGCCACGTGGAAGGCTGGCATTTAAAGTTGATTTTAATCAATGGTTGTGCATTTTCATTTTTTGGGCGCCATTGGAGCTCCAAGAAGTGTGGAATCATCATTTTTGCACCAAAACACATGAAATTTTATATGATTTCACATCCCTTAGCCTTTCTAACAAATGGCACCATTATTTTGAGCTAATTGGTGCCCTATAGTGTTTTTGTGAGATATTTTTCTCAGCCCGTGAAAAACACGTGAAAGGTAAAAATGAAAAGTTGCAGAGTTAAAAATGATAAGGGAAAAGGGTGAAAAATGATTGCAAATGCATGCTTTGGCATGGTGGAATGCCAAAAACAGTGACCCAGGATGGATAAGGATCGAGTTCATGCAATATTTTAAAATATTTGTGCATCTCTGGCATTTGGCGAGCTATTTCACAGTTTTATATCATTTTTCATCAAATGGATAGGGTTTTGTAACAAATTTGATCCCTTTGGCATATTCTTTTCTTGGGATGCAAGGATCCAAGTTGGCATAGGGTATATCATGTAGTTTGGAAGCATTTTGAAAATCTGTTGAGAATTTTGGAGAAGGAGAGAAGAATTTTCACAGGGAAAACTGGAAGAAGTCCATTTCCTTTTGAGAAACCCGAGAGCCATTTTGATTCCAATTTGCATCAAATGTTCATCATGTTGAGTTGGTTTCAGCTGTAAAGCCATCAACAAGCTTTGAGATTGTCTAAATAACATTCCCTTGCTGATATATTTGATCAAATTCTTGGATTAACTAGTTTTATCTCTTGGCAAAGCTTGCATGCACTTGTATTTCAGTATGTTTTCAATTTGTGTTTCATGCTCATGTTGCAATCTTGTGTTTGGGATCTTTATTGGTCATACATGGTCTCATTTCTTGTAGAGGGTTTGAAGGCATCTGCAATCTTCCATTTAGAAGAGCATTCATTTGAGTGGAGATAAACAGATTTAAATTCATCTTACCTTCCTTGTAAATTGAGGGTGTTTGTAAACCTTTGGGTGTACCTTAGGACATGATCTAACAAGGGGTTCTGAATGCTTTATTGATATTTTCTTCAAGCCTTTGTGGTAGGCTATCAAAGTTTGTATGGAATAGTGCAGATTTGGGCATCCATATGTGCACACATCCTGGTTGAAAGAGCACTTCAAATTCATTGAAATATCTCTATTGTTTAGGTGTTGTAATTCTTTTGCAAGGTTTCCCAAAGAAGGTGATGACTCCTAACTACTCTTGTCCCAACATCTCTCATCAGAATTTCATTTTAAACTAACTCATCCTACCTACAATACCCCTACATTTGCATTGTGTGTCCATAAAAGAATTCAATCCTTTCACAAAAATGCACAAAGTTGATCAGGGTTTTATCATGTCTTTAGCAGCTCTAGCTTTGTTTTGAGAACATTTCCATCATTTAGTAGTGACAGACTCCTTTGAGTTTGGATAATGGATATTTGATCATGTTTTCACAAAGCCTCCTCCACATCATACACAAAATACAAGGATATCTCCATCTCCTTACCATATAGGGGCTGCAATATAGGTTCTCTTACCTTGGTTGATAGGCACAATCTAAAATAGTGAGGGTTAGATCAAAACCCTTATGAAGGTGCTATCCACTCCCTCAATTCTTGAATGCAAACAAGTAGATAGGTGTGATCCCCGGATCTACAAATGACATATAAACAGATAGCTGGCTTCTAAGTAATATCCTCATTAACATAGGAGTGAAGGTCAATGTTCTTACCTTGGATGTTTGACATCAAATGGGAAGGCCCACATTACAGCCATCTTCGAATGTGTTGTATATGGAAAAGAAGACAAAGAAAATGTCCATTGGAGTCTTAAAGGATGCGGTTATCACTATTCAAGGGGCTAAGTTCATTGGGGACTTTGAAGTCTTGGCACTCACCAAGGTGGATAATTTTCCAGCATTACTTAGGTGCCCTTGGTGTTATAAGAACAATGCCAACCTATGGTTTAACAAGGGGTATATTAGTTTCAAGAACAAGGAAGAAAGGGTGATTATCCCTTTAACATATGGGAAATTGGAACCCTATATTGAGCCCTTAGGAGAGGAATTCTTTGACAAAATCTATGTGCACTCCATCAGAGATCCTAAGATAATTCATCCCACGAAGGAGTTATCTAGTTTAAAGATGCTCATTCCTTGAGTGATACCACTAGAATGGCATGTAAAAATTGGGTGCATGGGACTTATGAGTTGATTGGATGATAGTTGAGAGGATATGTAACAAGGGTAATGAAGGCATGCTCGGTCAAGTGCACGGGAGGGAAGAAGTTGCTTTGAGTTACACTAGAGGAGAATACCTGAATTGTTTTGTGAGAAATAGAGGCTTAGTGGAAGAATGAGAACGAGAGAAGGGAATGCTCAGTTATAACTTGCTTATAACTAGAGCATCTTGGTAGGCTACACATCGGGAGAGCCTCCTAGAATGGCATGAGGTAAGATTCACATTTTCTATATGGTTCTCCAGGAGCAATGCACCTACTATCATTCAAGACTACCATGGTAAAGAGACCACCTCATTTCATGTACAAACATTTGATAAGGCCTAGATAAAAAGCATAGAAGTGTTACCACCTTTGTTATGGGTGCATAAGTTATATTCCACCTTACAGGGTTGTGTGTGCGCATGGTATATTCATTCAAAGATGCACCATCAAAAAATTAATTGGTAGGAGTTGGAGGCTAATCTCATTCAAGCTTTCACATATAGGACTACAAAGCCATCAGTGGATAAGGCATTACAAGTAGTCAAGCATCTTACAATGGGAGATAATGCTATGGCGATAGAAGATAGAATACAGGAGCTACTAGGAGAACCTAGTTTAGAGACAAGTTTTGATGAAGAAGAATAAGAGAAAGTACAGTTTGAGTGTGTGTGCATGGAAAAAGAAAAAGGAAAAATGGTCTATGTAGTAGATGGTGAGGAAATGGAAAGTTTGGATGTTAACCATTTTGAAGGTACACACAAATTCATAGATAACACTAATGAGCGAGCACACACCTACCATGATCCCTTGAAAACAAATAAGGTTAACATTGGGACAGAGACTAGAACCTAAGGAAGCTATCATTGGGGACTATTGGTTAGAAAAAGAAGTTTCAAAGGTCATTGATTTGTTTCACGAGTTCCAAGATTTGTTCCCTTGTGGGTACCATAAACTCAAAGGCTTCCACCATTCCTTGGGGGAGATGAAGATAAATTTTAAGGAAGGTGCACACCTAATTTGGAAGAGCCCTTATCGGATGAATCTGAAATTATGCATATAGGTCGAGAGAAGAAATAGACAAGATGATAGCATCTAGTATAAGCGAGGTTATGGAGGAATCGAATGGATAAGCCCTAGTGCCATCATTATCAATAAAGATGGAAGAATAAGGATATGTGTGGGCTATAGAGACTTGAATGTAGTATGTTTCATCGATCCTTTCCCAAAACCATTTATTGAAGAAATTCTAGAGAGAGTAGCCAGGTGAGAGGTCTACTATTTCATGGATGGGTTCTCAAGGTATCACCAAGTGAGGATTGCAGAGGAAGACTAGAGAAAGACAACTTTCGCCCACCGGGAAATTTTTCCTACATGGGTATGCCTTTTAGATTAAAGAATGTGCCTATTGTGTTCTCATGCATTGCGGTACGAGCATTTTATGAATTCATCCATAAATTTCTTCATGTCTACTTGGAGAATTGGATTATGTATGGGCTAGTAAAAGACCTTTTTGACAATTTGAGGTTGATGTTTGAGAGATGTCGGCAATTGATGATATCCCTCAACATTAAGAAATGTGATTTTGCTACTCCATTTAGAACCCTATTAGGACATATTATATGGAAGGAAGGCTTACTAGTGGATCTCACCAAAGTTGCAGTTATTATGGGATTGGGGGAGCCTACTAGTCAAAGCATAGTGCATGGAGTCCTTAGACATACGGGGTACTACAAGAAATTTTAAAATTTGAGGATTCTAATAAATACATATTTAATCAACTTAAATATTATATAATGTTACAATAAATATTTAAATAAACATTACATCATAACATAAGTAAATAAATAAATACTTACATGAAATAATTAACACATGTGACATAGTATTTATAGTGGAAAACCCCAAAAGGATAAAAACCACTTTGAAAATAACCTTTTACTTGAGAGAACTTTTTTACATCCAAGTAAGATCACCTCCTCTTTAAAACCCTATTTACCAAGGGTAAAACTAAATCACTTGATTTTCACACCTTTGATATATTTCCGAATATATCGAATGAGGACCTAAAGTCCTTTTATATAAGGTGATTGGGTATGTATCATGACCACTATTTCAACCTAAATGGTTGACACATATACCTAGGTGAGTGTATTTAATAAATATAAACATAAATGATTCACATTATTAAATACTTACCTAATGTATATTACCTAGATATGAATATTTAACCTATATAATAGTGATAGACCCATATTAATTTAGGGTTGGCTAGACCAATTAATCATTGTGTTTTAGCACTCCCCCTTAATGTTAAGTGGGATAACATATGCCAATATATTACCTACCTATGGTACACTACATGATTTATAATCCTTAAACCATAAAGGTTTTAGGCTAGCATATCAGTGAAGGAATTATAACACCTTCATCATACTGAAGTTACATTTTGCTGCAAAAGTATTTGGAGTCCCAAAGATCATCCCATCATCAGTGGCTAAGTATGATTTTTGAATTTTACATATTCTCATAGGTTCTTATAAAAGGTTATTGAACCCAAGCATATAGGAGCCTTTTATAACCAAGGACCTCCTTAATAATATGCTTGTACTGGATGTTTACCAGTAAACTCAATAGCACTAAAGAGTTTACTGAAGACCTCTTTTAAGATATTTCTACACTTCTTTCTAAAAAATAATTCGAGGAGGTATACATGCCTCGAAGGTCTTTTACACTTGCCCAAAGGTCTTTTTACAAATGCCCGAAGGTATTTTTACAAAAACCAAGTTCCATTAGGAGGTGACATTGTCATGCACACTCCCCCTCAATGGAAACTCCGACAATCCAATCTTTTCATGAAAGTGAAAAAACTTTACAACACTCAGGGGCTTTGTGAAGATATCAGCAACCTACTCTTCAATCGGCACAAACTTGAGATCTATCTCACCACTTAGCACCTTCTCACGGATGAAGTGTATATGTATCTTAATGTGCTTTGTCGTCTGATGTTTTACTATATTATGTGCAATAGCTATGGTTCTTTGGTTGTCTCGAACAAAGGAACACTACGTAGATCCTTCATCTTTATCTCATCAAACAACATCTTTAGCCATAGATCCTCTTTTGTAGCTTCCATTGCACTTCTATACTCAACTTCTATTGAAGAGATAGAAATAGTTGGTTGTTTTTTGCTGCACCAAGTAATGGAACCTACACCAAATTTAAACACATAACCAAAAGTAGATTTTCTATCCAATACATCACCAGCATGATCAGAATCACAAAATCCATATAAGTTAGCATTTTCATTCTTAGTATAATGCAACCCATAATTGATTATACCTTTAATATATCTAAGAATCCTTTTGCAAGATTCCAATGATCTCTATAAGGTTCCTACATAAACCTAGAAGAAATTCCTACTGCATAGGAAATATTTGGTCTGGTGATAGTGAGATATATCAAACTACCAACTAACTGCCTATATAAAGTAGGATCAAATTTTTCACACGCTTGAGTTTACGATCAATTTTTCAGTCCAACTTCCATAGGAGTAGAAATTGGTTTACAATCAATCATGTTAAACTTTTTCAGTACATTGGTTGCATATTTTTCTTGAGAAACAACAATAGTATTTTTATCTTGAAATACAGCCATGCCAAGAAAATGATGTAAGAGACCTAAATCATTCATTTAAAAGTATTGTTTCAATTTTTCTGTAATTCTACAAATAAAATCAAGATTATCACCAGTCATAAGAAAATCATCAACACAAATACAAAAATGATAATATTTTATCCTTCTCACTTAATGAATAGATCATTGTTAGAAGAACAATTAGCAAATCCTAACTATTTAAAGAAATAATTAATTTTTGCATACCAAGCTCTAGGAGCTTGCTTTAAACCATACAAGGATTTTTTCAATTTACAAACATATTTTTCTTTACTAGTATCTTCAAATCCTTTAGGTTGAGACATGTAAATTTATTCTTTTAAATCACCATTCAAAAAGGCATTTTTCACATCCATTTGGTGGATTTCCCACCCAAATTGAGTGGAAATTGCAAATAATGTCCTAACAGTACTCATTTTAGCTACAGGGAAAAATGTATCAACATAATCAATGCCAGGTTTATGAGTGAAGCCTCTAGCAACAAGTCGGCTTTATGTTTGTCAATACTACCATCGTATTATATTTTACTTTTTATAACCACCTAGACCCTATAATACTTCTTTTCTCTAGAGGTGGAACCAACTCTTAGGTTGATTTCGAATTAGGGCATTATATTTAGCTTGCATTACATTGATCCAATTCTCATCCTGAGAAGATTCTTCAAAATTTTGCATCTCGGGTTCATACGAGGTTATTAATGCATGGTACGTATGATGACTTCTAGTCATTGTCCTAAGATCAATAGGATTAGAACTCTGTAACACATATTGAGGCCATTTTGGTTTCTTAACTATGGAGTTAGGAGATTCAAAAGCATCTATAGTATCAACATAAGAAACATCATCATGACCATTTACTATATTCTCAATATCAGAATCATAACCATTATTAGAAATATTGATAGAGTTAGGAACATTTTTACCATTATCAGATGAACAAAAGAATTTTTCTAAAACCACCAAATTGTGGTTTTCAGTTACTTCCCTTTTACAGGATCATAAATCCTTAGACCTGCAATGTTAATACCATATCCAATGAAAACACAAGAGAAAGAAGTCATATCAAGTTTATTTCTTTTCTTTTTAGGAATGTAAAAAGAAGGACTACCAAAAACTTTTAGATGAGAAATATCAGGTTTTTGATTTGACCATTTTTCTAAAGGATTTGAAAGATGAATAGATTTGGTGGGAGCCCTATTTAGAATGTAGATTGATGTGTTCATTACTTCTGCCCACAAAAAATTGGGAATACTAGTAGAATGAAGCATAGTGCAAGCCATATCTAAAATAGTCATATTCTTATGTTCTGCAACACCATTAGATTAGGGAGAACGAGGAGAAGTTAATTCCATTTTAATACCAAAATAAATACAAAAATTTTCAAATGCATTGCTAACATATTCACCCCCATTATCTATTCTAAGTCTCTTGATTTTATAATTTGAAAAGTTTTCAACGAGATGCTTTAAATTCTTGGTGAAATCATGACCAAATCATATTTATTTTTAAGAAAATATGACCAAATCATCCTGGTGAAATAATGGGGTGTGTTTTATCTATTCAGATTTATTTTTAAGAAAATATGACCAAATCATCCTGGTCAAATCATCAATGAAAGTCACAACATATAAAGAACCATTTAAAGAAGCTACTTCAAGAAGTCCTCTAACATCACTATGAATAAGTTCTAGTGGGGAAGAAAAATCTCTTCACATGCATCATGAGAAGAAGAAAACACATGCAAACCTTTCACAATATTATATCTAGCCATTTCATATAAACTTCTATTATTAACATGTCCTAATCTTTCATGCTATAGTTTTGAATTATTCAAACTTTGAGAAACAAAATAGGATGCATAATGGAAATCATAAAAATATCTGAGACAATTTCTTTAAATTCCTTCAAATTTGTTATATTATCATTACTATACTTGATATACCAAGTATCTTTCAAATGTTGTAGTTGGTCCCATTCGGGATCGGGTTTGGTCAAGACAGAAATAGTTGGGCGTCATTGTTTTCCTGAACCTATAAAACACACCCCATTATAATATACAATGTACCACACAGCTAGATACATTTTATCAAAAAAAGTAACACTTTTAATAGAAACGGATCTAAATTTTATAAATCTACCTAAAATATTCAATCATAACTAATTTTTTTATTACAATGCATATCAATTAACCTCCCATGATCAAAATAATAACCCGCAATATAAAGGGCTTTGCATTATACCCCAGACTTATATATATATATATATATATATATATATATATATATATATATATATATATATATATATATATATATATATATATATATATATATATATATATATTCTAACCATATATAAGTGAAGAAGAAACCCTTAAGAATGCAAAATAACTTCAAATTTCTAAAAAAATAATGTAGACAAAGATCCGGCTAGCTTAAATTTGACGTCTAAATGACCATCATACTACCTTATGTTTGGTTTGTCGTGATGGTCATTTGACCATCAAATTTAATGGAGTCAAAAATTACTTGTGTATTTCCAGAATTTCTTCTTCTATATAATATTAAGGAGGTTATATTTTAATACATTATATTAACATATTATAATTTATAATGTAAAAATAT
This sequence comes from Taxus wallichiana var. yunnanensis, assembly GCA_018340775.1. NCBI lineage: Eukaryota > Viridiplantae > Streptophyta > Pinopsida > Cupressales > Taxaceae > Taxus > Taxus wallichiana. The sequence goes on from CM031236.1 coordinate 370,685,742, forward strand.
ATTCACTTTAAAAAAGAGGTATATAGTTTATATAATGTAAATAAAAAACAACATATAGTCTATAAAAATTATAAACTATAGTATATATACTTAAAAAAAAACTAAACACATATAACCCTTATTATGGGGCCCCTCATGAAAAAAAGATTTAAAACATTTACCAGGCCATGTAATTTTAAATTCTACATAAACCTTAGAATTCATAGAGGAGACAAAAATTTCACACATCCAATGGAAAAAATTCAAATCCTATTTTGATGGAGCTTTGTCTCCTCCATTTACCATTGAAAAAATTCAACCTGCACATATTAAAACTATAGAAAAAAATATTTCAAATATTTTACCCTTACCTCTACACAAGTTTTCATGGAAGGTAAGAAGTTTCCAAAATTTCCACTTGTGAATTCACCTTGATTCTTCACAAAGTAAAACTTTTATGTTGCACTTATTTTAAATACCCTTCTAGGTTGGTTGAAAAAACCCACACAAATTAAATAAATAAAATACAAAACATTTGATCTTAATTTATTTAATTTACCTTTCTTGGTTAAAAAAATTGGTACAAATTAAATAAATAAAATACAAAACATTTGATCTTAATTTATTTAATTTACCTTTCTCTGTTACCATGTTAGAATTTGAGGATTCTAATAAATATGGATTTAATCAACTTAAATATTATATAATGTTACAATAAATATTTAAATAAATATTACATCATAACATAAGTAAATAAATAAATACTTACAGGAAATAAATAACACATGTGACATAGTTTTTATAGAGGAAAACCCCGAAAAGAGTGAAAACCACTTTGAAAATAACCTTTTACTTCAAAGAATTTATTTTACATCCAAAGAAGATCACCTCCTCCTTAAAAACCTATTTACCAAGGGTAAAACCAAATCACTTGATTTGCACACCTTTGATATATTTCACGAATATATCAAATGAGGACCTAAAGTCCTTTTTATATAAGGTGATCGGTATGTCTCCAACCCACCTTTTCAACCTAAATGATTGACACATATACCTAGGTGAGTTTATTTAATAAATATAAACATAAATGATTGACATTATTAAATACTTACCTAATGTATATTACCTAGGTATGAATATTTTATAATATAAAAGTATGTCATATTATTAAATATTTAACCTATATAATAGTGATGGACCCATATTAATTGAGGTTGGCTAGACCGAGTTAATCATTATGTTCCAACAGAAAATTCATCAAGGGGTATGCCAAAATCACTGTGCCCTTGGAGGAATTTCTAAAATACAAGAGTGCCTTTCATTGGGGAGTAGCGCATTCAAAGAAATTTGACACTTTGAATGATAAACTTATCACTGCACCCATACTACACTTTCCTTCTTGGGATAAGCCTTTCAATGTGCATGTTGATGCATCCGGAAGAGCCATGTGAGTATTAATAGCACATCTTAGGGAGGGGAGAGTTAATCAGCCCTTGTGTTTTGTAAGCAGGAAGTTAATAAAGGTATAACAAAATTACACAACTACTAAGCGTGAGGTATTGTCAATGATCTATGTGTTACATAAGTTCAGACATTACCTATTGGAAACACCCTTTATATTCTATACAAACCACATGGCATTGAAATAATTGGTGAACAAGACCATTTTACAAGGGCACATATGCCGTTGGGTCTTATTATTCCAAGAGTTTGAGTTCACATTGGTTGTAAAACTAGGGAAGAGAAATTCAAGGCCTGACCACTTATCAAGGATTGAATCAGAGGAGGACACACAAAGAATTAGGAATACCATGATAGATTCTTAGTTGTTCGAGGTTGTGGCACATGACCTCGGGGTGGAAGATATCACACGAGTATTCTTGAAATTTGGTGTGGTGCCGACGAGATGAAGGCTCTGGAGAGGAAACAGTTAGCAATATGTGCCGTACTCTACATGTTGATTAGTGGAGATATATATAAGTTAGGACATGATGAGGTTCTACACCGTTTCATATTGGAACATAAGCGCATGAAAATTATGGAGGAATTACATGGTGGGATTGTAGGAGGACACTATGTAGGAAATGTAACCACATGAAATATTTTACTCGTAAGGATTTGGTGGGAAACCATCTACCAGGATTGTATTGAGTTTTGCAATTCTTGTTACATTTTCTAGCACCTTGGAAAACCTGGAAAGAGGGATGAAATGCCCTTGTGACCAATAGCCAGTGTTGAACCATTTGAAAAATGGGTAATTGACTTTGTAGGGCCAATTTTGCAAGCCGCATGCGAAGGACTAGTTCACGGTATATCATTACTTGTACTAATTACTTGACAAGATGGGTAGAGGAAGCTCCTACAAAGGATTGCACTACAGTGATAGCTATTATATTTTTATGGGAGAACATAATTAGTAGGTATGGATGTCCTTTGAGCTTGACTAGTGATAGGGGTACACATTTTCTCAATGAAATGGTCAGGATTCTACTAGCATAATTTATGGTGGCCCATCACAAGACTACCCCTATCATCCATAGGAAAATGGAACTGTTGAGGCATTTAACAAAATACTAAGTCACACATTGACCAAGATCTGTGACATTGGAAGACAAGATTGGGATGACAAAGTATCATCCATTCTATGGGCATACAGGATAACCTACAAAATATTGAACAAGGCCACACCATTTCAATTGGTGTTTGGCACAGAGGCTATTTTTCTAGTTGAATTCATGTTACCATCGCTATGTATAGTGTGCGTAGGAGGATTGGTTGATGAAAAAGTGCTTAAAGAAATGATCGATAAGTTGATGTAGTTAGACGAGAGGCGATCACTTGTTAGATGGAGTTAGAAGATAGAAAATGTAAGAAAAAATGTCTGGCATGATCGTCATATTAAGAACAAGGAATTTGAGGTTGGGCAGATGGTTATGTTGTATGATTCCAAGTATCTATGCCATCCTAGGAAGTTGAAATTCCATTAGTTGGGCCCTTACATCATCTTGTACATCCTTGGTTTAGGCACATGTCATTTACAAGCACTAGATGGGATAAAGTTACTGGCCATTTCAATGGGATTAGGTTGAAGCCCTACTATAAATAAGCCTTCCTTGTGTTTGTAAATAAGGTAGTATTTCTAGTTAGCTTAGGATTTCCCTTTATGATTTCTTTTTATTTTCTTGTGTTTCCCTTTCTCATTGCTTGTTCCCTTATTTATATTCTTTTTGCACATTGTCTATCAGCTGGTAACCACATTATTTTTCTAAGGTTGTGTATGCACAGAGAGGACGAGAACATTTGTTTTAGTGTGGGGTGTAGTGCAAAGTAAAGTATAAGCCAATAGTAAAAGTTGAGTGGCCCAGTAGAAGGAAGTGTGTAAGATTGAGAAAGCATGTGTGGAAATGGTGGATAATTAATTGTGATGTCAAGAAGGTTGTAAAAATACAGGTATAAAGGATGAAGAGAATAGGAACAACATGAGGTAGGGAAGGGAAAAAATTAGGTAAATGACAGAAGAAGTGCCTTTGGTGTTGTAGACACACACGTAAGATTATTCATTTAAATTGGATTTTTGCATGCTAGAAGGTTGTAGAAAGTTTTTCACGTAGGATTGGGTGCATGGGTAAGGGCGCTTAAGGTTGGCCTAGTGGAAAAATCTGCATTTAATGCTAAGTATGTTGGTAGGTGGTATAGCATTTATTACTAGAGAGGAGAAAAAAATATAAGTATGAAGTTGGGCATGTTATTATTTACCTTGATTTTGTAAAGTTAGAGCTCTTGCAAACTAGGGAATCTAGAGAAATTTGTGCAAAGGAAGAAGAATCATAAAGATCTAAGTGTATGACTAGGGCTAATCTCCAAATTAGAGTGGAAGGAGTACATGGGCGTGGGGAGATTTATTTTCAGAATACGTTGTCTTTTAGAAGAAGTTGTTCCTAGTTAGGGTTTGACAGCTAGGCGGAGAAAAAGGAGGATTCTTCATGGAGTGGAGCCTTAGAGTTGAGCAGAGTAGTAGATTAGAGCAAGAAGGAGGGATTTAGGTTATATCCCAACAAGAAAACATGGCACCAAAGAGGAAAATGTCTCACCAAAGAAACAAAAGGGCAAGGGAAAAGGAAAACAAACAACTATTGTCGTTAGCTCCAATGAAGAATGGTATGTAGAAATGCAAAGTACCCAGATGGAGTATTGTTGGGGAAAAAGTGGGTGTCACACTTGAGACAAATTTTTGTGAGTGATTATAACCATCACATGAGAACTACTAAGAAATAAATGGCATTAGAACTGGTTCGTCCAACTAACAAGAGGACACCAAATGAAATGCCAATATAAAACAATAAAGTGAAAGTAAAGCATTTGGAGAAGGTAGGGCTCTTGCAACTATATGAGTTTCCTTATTTTGATAAGCCCAAGTGATTATATCAGTGGTTGATGTCACATGTACATGAATACCAATTCTATTTTGTAGACCACAAGATGCAAACAACCCATTAGCTTATATACAAGTTCACTAGCCTGAATTGTGAAGGAGAATCCATATATGAGAACTTGGATGATAAAGAGGCCATAAAGGAAACTGTGGAGGCTTATGACTACAAAAGGGTTCATGGTACTTTGACATTACAAAAATTCCGAACCTATTATGAGAATGGCTGCACACTTAGTCACCAAGCTTAATGATCAAGAAAGATGAACACAAGTAAACAAGGCATGGTTAAATTTATGCTAGAAGATCTCATAAGGAACCATCTATGACTTGTCTACCTTTACTATGGATGAGATAATAAGTAACGTGCAGGAAGGAGAAAAGATACTATTTAGAAACATTCTCCACACCATTGTTTTCTCAAAGATTGGAGTTTCCGATGGGCCGAGAGAATTTTGTATGGGAGCATCCAAGACAATCCCTCACCCGTGAAAAGGTGCGTGAAATATACCTATGAGACTATGAAGGCCACTCAAAAGGCACGCCTAGAAAATTGGTACAAACAAATGAGTGACATATTTGGGGAAGAGTGGAGGATCCCGAGCATTTTTCTCGTGCTCATGGGTGGAGAGGTATAATTTTTAGTTATCAACATTTTTGCATTGCAGGTTTACATTGACAAATGGGACTAAGATCCCATGGTGTAAGCTACCCTTCTCCTTCACCACACAATACTTCCAAGCAGGGGTCAACCAGTTTAAGGAGGCCAAAAGCTAAATTTCAACCTTAGTGAGGTATACCAAGGCAACTGCAAGCTGTGCCAAAATATTTTATACCCTAAGAAGTGTATATACATGGAGAAGTATGTCTCGCACGAAGTACAAGTGATGAAGCCAATAACATTTTTGATCACCGGAAGGGCTGCAACAAGGGTATATCTGTGCATAAGGCCTAATTTTGAGAAAGGTTCCTATCTAGAGAGTGATTTCTCCATTCCAAAGAACCCATAGGGAGGAAAAATTCCACGCTAAAGAAAAGGGAAAGAGAATAGGTGTAGGAGAAGAAGGCACCAAGTGTGAAAACCACACAATATGTGGGTGCACCGGAAGTAATCTCCAAGCCTAGCACTTATATACATAGGAAGAAGTCCGACCAAGGAAAATACCCTAGAAGAAGAGGTTCCAGAGCATGAAGGACCCTCACACATGAATAATCACCAAGGAAGACATCACCTATTAAGGAGAAAGAGAAGGAATAATCTCCTATACTGGAATCACTAGTTAGGAAGAAGCAAAAGGTGGTAGAAAAGGAAAAATCGAAGGAAATAGAGAGCCTAGAGGCCTACATTGGTGACAAGGATGATGAAGAGCTGAGGGAGGTCAAGACCATCTAGTATATAATGTACATGACTCGAGGAGGAGGAAGATGAAGAGGATAATGACAAGGAGGAAGTAGATGATCAAGGAAAGGGGGTGAGTGAAGAGGTAAGCACCAAAAATTAGGGAACCCCAAGCCTCACCAAGGAACAAGTGGAAAAATCTATGGAAAGAGAAGTAGTAGGCATCATTAAGGATTTGGTGGAGCAGGATTTGGAGTGGAGCGCAGATGAAATTTTGAAGGAAATAGAAGAAGAAAGCGTTGGGAAAGAATATGACAAAGCATGGGTGGGAATCCCAATTTGGTGGTAAGCTTCCCAAAGGCGCAAAAAGGTGGGAAGGGTGTAGTTATAGCATAAGGGAAAGGAATGGGATACATCAATGATCCAATAAAGGTGCTATGTGCATGCTTCCAAAGCACCATACCAATAGAAAAACTCCTGGCTATGACTTCATTTGATGAAGAAGGTGCATATCCACAAACCGAGAAAGGTGTTATCTTAGGCATTCAAGTACCACATGGATGAACCTAAGTTTAAAGTAAGTCGGGAGTGTTGATAAAGGTGCGAGAGAAAAAGGAGTAAATCCCCTTGGTGAATGATCAACAATTGTCGGATGAGGAGGTCTCGCAACTCAACCAACAAAGTTTTAGTTTATATTGAGGCCAAACTGATCGGAAGAAATGACAGAGTGAGATTCTGGAGGAGGAATTAGAGAATAAAAAGGAGCTCGTTGAGAAGATAAAATAATTGAAGAAAAACAACCTTATCAGTGTGTAGTTAAGGCATGAACTAAAGGAAGAGAAGGAAAAGGTGTGTGAAGTCTCTAAGAAGGTGGAGATGATTACAGATGCCATTGTCTTAAAGCATCCCAACCTAGCGCCACCTGAGAAAAATATGAATCAGACCTTGCAGTGTCTGGAGGATTTGACTCACATCCTCACGATGGAAAGGTGGCCACTTGCCTTAGAGACTGAAAAATAAGTGTTAGTGTGCCAAGAGAGAGAAGATAATATGAAGGTTATTGAGATTGTCACTCAATATACCAAAATCTTTGTAGAGGTAAAGGCCATTGTGCAAGTTGTTGAAGCTGCATATTGTAATTACGATGTTAGAGAAAGAGTGGTAAGAATCTTGTTGCTACACATGAAGTGGAGATCAAGGAGTTTTAAGAGAAGAATAAGGGGAATAGAGTAGAAAGGGATAAAATCCTAGCTAAGGTAGAAAAGAAGTTAGAAGCTATTGAGACCTTGCGAGGCTCAATCAAAATCCGACTAAAGGAATTATACCCCTAGATCACCCGCAGGATGGATGCACTTGATGACTTGGGAAAATAATTGGAGATTATTGTTGAGATAATGGTTGAAAAAGGAGAGGAACTAAGTTTTTAGGAGGTGATTTCCCTAGTTAGAGACCTCTATCAGCAAGTGTAGACCAAGGTTGACGCCTAGGAAAAACTAGAGGCAGAAATAGGGAAGGATTTCCCTCTCCTCCTTAAAAAATAAGCATTGTTCTCTTTCATTTCCCCATTCTTTCATTCTTTCTCCCAATTCTTCATTCCTTCATTATTTTTCCAACTATTCAGAGCCTGTCATTGTTTATTCATTAAAGATAAATGTTTCCAAGGATGGAGAACAAACGTAGTGTGGGGTGATGTTGGGCTTGAAAATATTATCTAAGTATAAGAAGGTGTGTGGGAGAACATGGCCTATTTAAAGAAGGGTGCATGGGTTGAAGGTGCACAAGTAAGGCTTCTAGCGAGTGTTTAGAAAAAAAAATAGTGTGCATGCAAGAAAAGAAAGGTTTTGGGACTTAGCCATATTCGGCATTCCAGAAGCACACGAGAAAAGTGTGACCCATCTAGCATGTGGAGTGGATAAGGTGCCAGCCTGGAAGCTATATGGTCAAGAATGGAATATTCCATGCATGTGATGGAAGGATCTAGAAAGACATCATTGTAAAGAGTGGATATCTTGGATCAAAGGAAACATGCTCTATTGAAGGACCACATGGACACTTGGAAACCAATCTGTTATCTTAGGAAGGCATGATGGTGGAGACTAAAGCTATATATAGATATGCTCGGGTAGAAGAAAGGGGACACACACCAAGAGCGACATCATATAGCACTAGATAGGTGAAGCTCTGCAAGAATAATGAAGGATCCTTTGGGTTGGGATTAGGATAACTGTAGGAGTGATGGCATATTTAGAGGGATGGGTCTGTAACCAGTTTTGTAATGTGGAAAGCATAGCTTAGGTTCCTGATGCATGACTCTGATCTGCATTGTTATATTGGTCTGTTATGGCCTTAATGAATGTAATGTGGTTATTGAACTTGTTAACATGAATATAAGGTTTTGTTCTAAAGAATATATGTTGTTCATGAGCATAAACCCTAGTGCATTTCCTTTTGTTATGAATCAGTTATGTATTCTATTTAATACTTCTCTTTTGTTATATGAATGGATGCATTGATATGATAACTCATCCTAAGCTCTTAGAATGATGCATGGTTATTTTCCTTCCTACATATAAATCCATCATTAAGGATTTATTCTCCCAAGAATCATATAAAGGAGGGGATTGGTGCCCATGCATGCCTCAAGTGAGCACCCAAAGTGCCCACTAGGTGATAGATCGATGCACATGGGATTATATTGTTGTTCTAGGGGTATAAAATTTACTACATTGCTGGTCAACCCCTAAAAATCATTACACAACATACTCCATTTCACTTCTCACTCTCTTTATCCTTCTCCATTTTTTTTCCACTCCTTCCCCCATCTTGCACCAACAATAATTATTTTTGGTCTTCCCCTAACATCCCTTTGTTGGCATTTCCTCTTCCATTATCCATTCCCCTTTTCACTTTCTTCACTTTTCCCCTCATCCTTCACCAACAATAATTATTGTTGGTCTTCCCCTAATGTCACTTCATTGGCATTTCCTTCTCCATCATCCATTATCTCTTTCCTCCCCTTCCTTGTCTCCACCTCTTCCCTTTCTTGTCACTTCTTCACCACCTCTCCATATTCCCTCCACCCTCTTCAATATCTTCACTTTCTTCATCATGAAACCTTTTCTATTCTTGGCATAGCCCTCTTATCCTCATCTCATGCATCTCTACATTCATTCCAAAGTGTGGTCTATACCATATTACTTACCTTTGTCTCCACTCTTTCGTCTCTTCATTCCCCATTATTTTCACCTTCAAAATTCCCTACCCTTCATTTCTCTACCACCCCTATCTCTTCCTTTCTTCGATCTTATCCACATCTTATTGTTCTCTTCTCTAGTTTCTTTATTTTCTATGGTATATCATCTCTTTCATCCTCTTTAAATTATTCATCTCCTCCATTTTTTCCATTATTTATATTGCTTCATCTTCATCACGTCACTCTCTATCATATTATCTCTTCTCATTTAGTCTTCTTATTGATCACCTTTCCCCATTCCCCTTCTTCTCCTATCATCCTTCTCTAATATTCTCCTCCACCACTTTTATTTATTTTTCTCTTCTCTATCATATCATCTTCATCCTCTTCTCTATCATCCCTTTTGGTGTTTTCATCCTCTTCTCTGTCATATCATCTTCTTCATTTATTTATTCTCTTATCTTCCTTCTCTATTTTATTTTTCTCTAGACCCCTTGCATCCACTCTATCCCATACCCTTGTTCTCTTCCTCTCCGACTTTTATCTCATCATTCCTCATAATCAACCACTCCTTCATTCTCAAGGGGTTATCATCACATATATCCTCGGCACATATTCCTATGGAATTTTTATCTTGGAGGATACCATAATAGTCATCACCTAGCCCCTGTTATTTTCCCTTAAAAACATCTTCTCTACTTTTTGCTTCCCAAGATTCAATTGAATGCTTCCCTTATTTTGTTGATGAAAAGGGTATCCTTTCTCTTTTCTTCAATGAAAAATATTTCTTTAGAAACACATATCTAAAACCATATTTATTCCCCCTTTGGGCATTTTATCCAACATTGGAACTATCTATTTCTATTCTCAAAGCCCACCTTTGTGACCATACTTACCTTCCTTGCGGCATTTGGTATCATCACTTTTTCACCGTTGAGCAGACAAAATATGACACTAAGTAGAGGGCAAATAGAATATTCGTGCTTGGTAGCAAGGCATATTTGAAGGTGTGAAAGGATAGGGAAGGAAACATGCATGAAAGACATATTGATTCGGGACTTAGCCATTTTCATGGTTACAAGATATTTTTGGAGATAGCATACGAGCACATATGGGATGGAGAATTACATGACACAAAAATGATATTTTGGGAAGAGCATCTACTAGTTCCATGCATGAGTTAAATTTAATAATAGGATTACTACTGCTAGTTAACTTTAAGAGATCAATTATTAGCACACTTGCATTTGTGCATGTTATTGTAAAGGCACATGACTATTTTCAGCATGCGACCTATTTTAGTAATTACGTAAGCGATGAAGGGAAAGTCCCCACCCTTATAAATATGTATTAATTTGTTTAGTTGAAGATATAGATACTGTGTATGAGCTATTGTGGAGTTATGCTACCAGATTTGATGCGTGCATAAACTTATGATACTACTTATTATAATAAGCTTTTGTATTTACTGTCTGTAATATAATGAAGTGTATTGGGTGAATAATTGTATTAAAAAAGGATGTAACTAACTCTTGCATGGTTGAATTTATTATGTTTATCACTTAATTCATGATTCTTTTAGATCTAGATCTGGAATATGCTCTATGGAATATTTATGCTATTTATGGATATGAATACATTACATCTTCATCATGTTCACATCTTGTACAAGAAACTCTAAGGAGGGGCCTAGTACCTTCCCATGCTTTGGGTGAGCACTTAGCTCAGGATGGGTGATGTGTCGGTGTGACTGAGTTGTTCATGGTAAATTCTAGGGTTCATCATTGGTTCCATTTCGTGACCTCTTTTTCAGTTGTTTTCAGGATGGCTCACGATGAAGACGTACTGGTTGACCCTAAAAAGTATTAAGGAGTGGATAAAATATCTAGAAGAAGCGTACGCATAGAGGTTCAACACTGGATCTCGAGTTTGATGTACACACATGGGTGGAAGAGAATTTTTATGATGTCTATATGAGATATTATTTGTTATTTTCCCATTAGAATTGTATGAGAGGATGGTTTCTTATGTGTCTAAATGGAACTGGAGGTATCACACACTTGTCTAGACACATGTTGAATTTTAGGCCTTATATGATCTGATATGATTTTGAAACGCATTATAGATACTTGGTTTCATGGTGTTTTGAACAACTATATCCTGGAATACTCAATTTCCACTTATTCTTTCCCAGAGGTACCTAAGTTCAAATTTTTATGGTATCCTAGGTGAACTTACTTGCAAGACATTCCACTGGTGATCAAGATCTTGATGGTAACCTTTAATTTAGAGGAAAAGCCAATGGCTAGCTAAACCCCACTACGTGCAGGAGCAAGAGAAGGTTTGGCTAAAGATAGCATACCTAGCAATAAAAGGTAGAGAGAAGAAATATGTCTTAATTAAAATGAGGTGTGTGAGAGGGAGATAGAGAAACAATGTGACATTACAGAGCAGATGGTGTTGAGGATAGAGATGGATCATGAAGGATTTGGAGCTCATGTAGAAAGAGTGGAGAGAGAGCATCAGAACTCCCCCATTTTGGAAAGCATGATAGGGAACCCTCCTCGGCCTCACACAGTAGTACGCTAGTAGAGACAACTTGGGCCCTAGGCACACATCTAAATCTACCTGGAAACATATCCCTTGTTCTTGGTTTTCTAGTACCTAGTACATCTAGGAGTCAAGCAAGCTAATCTGGGAAGTAGGGAAGTTGGACTAAGTCACATAGCAAGTACATCTATGGTAAAACATATTAATTTTTTTAAGGTACCTTCTCAGGCACATCATCTACATAGAATTTGAGCACGCAAAATTTAGGGCTCACTTCTAGAGTACTACCACAACATAGACTATAGGAGTTTACTACAGTACTACTATTGGGACACAAGGAAGTAAATATCATGGTCCACTTCCAGATATAGGTGGAGGATCAAGGGGTATATATGGCTCTAGTTCTGGTGGATCCGATGGCTCGGAAGTAGAAGAAACAAAGGAGGTTCTCGCATCGGGTAGGCAGGTTCTACACTAACCCCAGAATATTTACATGGAGATTTATCTTCATCTTCAAGAGTATAGGGGCATAGAAGATGCTATTGAACACATGCACATGTGTGAGATACTATGACCCGTAAAAGGGATCACATCTTCGAGTGCAAGGTAAGTCAATTTACAACTACATTGCAGGGATGCATACATAGTTGGTAAAGGAAGTTTGACCTTGATCAAACTTGTGTGGATTATGCAGCATTTAAAGATGTATTCATTAAAGAGTTATATATCCCTAAATTTGAGAAGAAGAGTATAATCACGCTTAAATATATTAAACAAGGCACTACCGAGAATGCCTAGGAGTAATGCCCATTTCAAAACACTTTTATCTAATATTTCTTATGATATTCACACAAGCCATCATGCACAATGGCTCGTTGGATGTCTAATCACACCTTTTAGAAGGGTGTTGTCACATAAGACATACATTGATCCACACAAAGCAATTGAAGTAGCTTTGCGTATTGAGGTAGTTAGGAGTATAGACACTGGAGTCATCCCATTCTTGGAAACACAGATTGCAGCTATGGAAAAGTAATTACAGAAAATATCATTGAATTTGGCACATGAGATGCACACTGGGATTTGGTGTATAGACTGTGAAGTGGAGGGGCACACCAAATATAGTTGTCCCCACAGAATAGTACGTTCATTATTGCTAGACTATGAGATATGTCACCTAAACCATGATGCTAGTTGTTGCCCATTATTACAACGTGTGATAAGGAAGAATATATCATGTTATTGTAATATTTTCCAGTTCATGACTCATGATATAGAAGACTATAGGTTGATTGGCTAGATCCATGATGCTATAGATATTAGTGTGTGATAGACAGGAGTATCAAATAACTCTAAGGGTAAAGGTGAGCACCAGGATTAGAATCACAATCAAGTGCACTATGATCAGAATGAGGGGTGTTATGAAGGAGAATGTGGTAGAGGTTAAGGATATCATGGTGGATTCGGAGGTCAAGGTCATGGTTATGGATGAATTGAATTCCCTCATGGAACATGCTTTACATGTGGATCATCTAACCACTATAGGCACACATGTCCTCAGAATATTACATGTTCTTTCTGTGGGAAGAATCATAGCTATGAGTAATGTCCAGATCTATATAAGCATCTTAGAAAGAAACATAAACATGAGAACAAATGCACAATGATGGTTATGATATAGCACACTATGGAAAATCATTGGATGCCAAAGTTGGCACCGGGACCTAAGGTATTTCCTGTGAAGATCACTAGACACGCTAAAGTTGCATGCACTAGAGAGGCATTAAAAAAGAATCCTACCATCACTAAGGAGGAAATTTTACATGCAAGGTATTCAGATCCGTGCACGTAAGGAGGTTTATTAGGAGACCATGGAAGTACTCAGAGACCTTCAAGGGGAAATATAGTGTTTAAAGGAGAAATCATGGAATATGGAAGTGAATAAGGCATCAGAGATGGTCCAGTCAAATATTGATGACTTGAAGGAGGTATGCAAAATGTTGTGCTAAAGAGAATATCATTCCATTACTAGGGAGTTAGATAAAGGGAAACACTCTACATGTGAATATTGAGAATGGGCATCATATCCTGCATGTGAATCTTCCCCCATAGCTTAGATTATGATGCGAAGATCACTCGAATTCTATTATCGATGGATGAATTTTGAGTAATATATTGATTGACATAGGCATGAAAGTAAATGTGCTTACTTTAGATGCATGGGTACAGATGGGGAGACCTTCATTGCAGCCTTCTTCTAATGTATTGTTTATGGTTAATCAAACTAATGACACTCCTATCATAGTTTTAAAATATGCATCCATTACTATACAAGGGCCAAGTTCACTGGGGATTTTGAGGTCTTAGCACTTGCAAAAGGAGACAATTTCCCATTTCTACTTGGACGCCCTTGGTGTTATGTAAGTAATGATAATCTTTGGCTCAACAAGGGATATATTAGTTTTGAGCACAAGGAGGAAATATTTATTATACCTTTAATGATGGGAAGTATGCACCCTATGTTGAGCCTTTGATTGAGGAATATCTGAATAGGATTTATGTACACGCCATTTGGGACCCATAAGTACTCAATCCATCTAAGAAAGGAATTATTTAGTGGGAAGATGTGTTGTCTATTAGTGTTACTAAAATTATTGCATATGATAATTAGGCTCATGGTACTTGTGAAATGGTTGGGCATGAAGTAAGGAGTGCATTTGCGTGGAAAATAAAACCTCATTGCATCAGGAGGATAGGTAACAACTCTGTACCTTGGTACACTTGAGAAGGAGACCCTACGGTATTCTTACGCACCATGGAGGAATAGTGGATAGACCAATTGGAAAGAAGAAATATGTTAGCATATACCTTGTGTGGGATAACAATGCACTAGTGGGTGGTTCACAAGGATAATCTTGTAGAATGGAATGAATTCAGGATAGCTCACGTGACTTGATTTTTTAGGAGTAATGCACCTACTCAAATATGCATTTATCATGGTAATCAACCTTTTAGCACCATGTTCAATAGTGTAAGAGGCTCTAGAAAGAGGGACAGGAAGATTTACGACCCTCGTTATGGGTGTACAAACTTTATTCCACTTTACAAGGTTGCACACATGCTTGGTATGTATATGCGAAGCTACATAGAGAAACTTGAAATTGGTAGGATTTGATTGTAGGTATGGTCTAGAATTTTTAATACTTCTCTACTAAACCTCCAGTAGAAGAGGCATTAAAGGTTATAAATAATTTAACTATGGGAGACATTGCAAATGCAGAAGAAATATTTTAGGATTTATTTGATGAGAACGACTCAGGAGAAAATTTTGATGAAGAAGTAGAGACAGATGCTACACTACTTAAGCATGCTTTCTTGGAGAAAGAAAAAGGAAATATGGTCTACATAGTGGATGATGAAGAAGTAGAAAATATGGATATAGATCATTCAATAGGTATGCACAAGGTCTTGGATAGTGTGGATAACAACATGTGTTCCTATCATGAACCTATGAGGACAAAGAAAGTGAATATTGGTATGGATGCTAAACCTAAAGAGGCAATAATTGGAGATTATTGGTCTGAATCTAAAGTGGAAAAGATAGTGAAGTTGCTCCATGATTTTTAGGAATTATTTCCTATGGGATACCATGAATTAAAATGAGTGCATGAATAATTAGGAGAGATGAAGATAAAGCTTAAGGAAGGTTTGTTCCGGGTCAAGAAGAGACCCTACAGATTAACCCTAACTTTGTGCATAAAAGTTAAAGAAGAAATTGACAAGATGTTGAAGTCTGGCATCATCAAGCCCTAGAATAATTAGAGTGGGATAGCCCCATGGTTATAAGTATAAATAAATATGGTCAGATTAGAATTTGTGTGGATTACATAGAACTAAATTCTGTAATTGTGATTGATCCCTTTCCTACACCTTTCATAGAGGAGATATTAGAAGGTGTTGCAGGTGTGAAATCTATTCTTTTATAGATGGATTATTTGGGTATCATCAGGTCTGGATTGCATAGGAGGATCAAGAATAAAAAATTTCACCACTGAATGGGGAAGTTTTTCATATCTTTGTGATTCCCTTTAGTCTAAAAATGTGTCTGCTATATTTTGATGAATAGTTTTTCAAGCATTCCACAATTTTATTCATATTTTCTTACAAGTTTACTTGGATGATTGGACGGTGTATGGACTAGTTAAGGATCATTATGACAATTTACACTTAATGTTTGAAATATGTAAACAGTTAACCATCTCTTTATACAGCTTTTAGCACTCTATTAGGGCTTTCCCTCATGGGACCAACCATTTTAAATACATGTGGATGCCTCCGGCATGGAAATTGGTGTGGTGTTAGATCATCGTAGAGAAGGTATTATAGATCATCCTATTTGTTTTGCTAGTAGAAATTTGACTCTTGTAGAGAAAAATTATACAACTATGGAGCACAAAGCTTTGTCAATGATCTATGCAATGCATAAATTTAGACAATACATTCTAGCAACACCATTCATATTTTACACCGATCATATGGTATTGAAATACTTGGTAAATAATCCTATTTTATAGGAGTGCATATGTCAAAGGATGCTCTTATTCCAAGAATTTGATTTCACAGTTGTGGTAAAACTAGGGAAAATTAATTTTGGCCCAGACCACTTATCAAGAATTCAATCAGGGGAGGACACACAAACAATTAAAGATACAATTTCAGATGCATAATTGTATATGTTACAACGCATGCACCTTTAGAATTGGAGGATATTGCTATCTTTTTATGTACAAGTATGGCACTAGAAGGAATGAAATCTTGGAGAAGAAAGAACTTTCAATTGGCACGACACATTTTATGTTGATTAGTGGTGACCTATACAAGTTATGCCAAGATGAAGTATTGCGTGACCGTGTGTGTACTTAGAGAATGAGCGCTCGATATCATGGAAGAGGCTCATGGTGGTATTGCAGTGGGCACTATGTGGGTGAATCCACCGAATGTAAGATTCTACTTGTTGGATTATGGTGGGAGACCCTTAACAAGGATTGTAAAGCATATTGTAAGGTGTGTGATCAATGTCAATAAGTTGGTAAACTGGGAAAATAGATGAAATACCTTAAGACCTATTCCTAGTGCAGATCCATTTGAAAAATGGGCTATAGACTTTGTGGGTCCTATTTCACTAGCCGCGTAGAACTAGATCACACTACATCATCACTTGCATAGATTATCTTACAAGGTGGGTAGAAGTAGCACCTACCAAGGATTGTATAGTAGCTACAACAACCAGGTTCTTATGGGAAAATTTTCTTACAAGGTATGGATGCCCGCTAAGCTTGACAAGTGATAGGGGTACACACTTTCTGAATGAAATGATCAGGATACTATTGGATGAATTTATGATTGCACACCATAGGACTACACCCTATCATCCTCAGGAAAATGGGACTGATGAGGCCTTCAACAATATTTTGAGCCATACATTGACAAAAATTTGTGATGTTGGAAGGAAATATTGGGATGATAAAGTTTTTTCCATGCTTTGGGTGTATAGAACAAGATATAAGAGATTGAACAAAGCCACACCCTTTTAGTTGGTGTTTGGCACAAAAGTAGATCTTCCTATGGAATTCATGTTACCTTCTTTGCATATTGCATGGGTTGGAGGTGTAGCTGATGAGAAATATTTGGAAGAAAGAATTGATATATTTGGATGAGATGCTCCCCATCGCTTGTTGGAGTCAAAAGAAAGAAAAGAACAAGCGAAATGTATGGCATGAAAGGCACATCAGGGATGAAAATATTGAGATGGGATAAATGGTGCTTCTTTATGACTCTAAGTTTCTACGCCATCTAGGAGAACTTAAATTACATTATTTGGGACCATATATTATCACTCATATACTTGAATTAGGTGTTTTTAGTTAAAGACACTTGATGGAATATGGTTACCGGTTAATTTAACGGGAGTAGGTGAAGGCCTACTATAAATAAGTCTTATTGGATTTTTAATAAGGTAGTATTGCCATTTAGACTAGGTTTTCATTTCTATATTTCCTTTTTCTTCACTATGATTTGTCAATTTATTTGGTGTTTTTTGTAATAAGAAAATTTGCGTGCTAGAAGATAATTACGATTTGAAGAAATTTTATGCATAGAGGACTACACATACCATTAGTGTGGGGTGGCTATTTACAACTGGGTACACATAAAGGAAAAAAATCCTACAGGTGCTATTCAAGTTTGGAGAGGAGTTGTTAGAAAGGATATTTCTTTAAAAATGACCATAGATGGAGATAAATGAGGGAACAATATAACATGAGGTAAGCAACATATGTGGAGACTACCAGGGGAAGGCGTAGTAGCGAGGTACTCGGGTCCATGGAAGTGCACTAAAGAGAAGTTTGTAACCAGAAGGTAGGAAGGCATGCTAAAAGGTTATAGATGAGGTACAAATATATGTCACATGGATATTGTGAAAATGGTCAATTAATGAGAGGATTGTTCATTGATGGAGTAATAAATGCACTAAATTTTTGAAAATCTATATAAGGACATGATGCATGTTCATTTTTACCTTTGCGATCACAAGTATTTGAGCGAGGTAAGTGTGATCAATCTAAGAAATTCATATCAAGGTGCAGAGAGTGTGAAACTAGATGTGGAGAGTGAGTTATTGTGTAGAAGAGGCTTGCATCCCCATTGGTGAAGGGTTTGAGTGAAGAAGAGGTGTTGAAAAGAAGCTAGGACATGCGATTTCAAGCTAGGGAATGCAAATTAGATATAGGGTTTGAGTTTTCTCATTATATACAATGAAAAGGTAGATTTTGCAACAACACCAATGAAAGCACCTTCCACGGAGCACAAAATGAAAGAAGAAGGTTGAAGATGAAGTTGAAATGGATCACGAGTGTAATTTCTTAGAGATATAGTACCCAAGAGGTGTGATAGTCAGAAAAAGTGGGATTCCCACATCTATGGGTGTAAAATAAGTGACTAAAATAACCGTACATCCGACAAAAAGAAATATTCGGATGCATTGTTGAGTACAAATATGAACAAGCACACTGTGGAGGATATGTCAGTATATGATGACGTTGGGGAGAAATTGTTTAAGAAGGTAGGAGTCTATCAGTTGTATGATCTCCTATATTTTGGAAAGTATGAACCATTATACTAATGGATGATGAGCAGTGGTCCATGAGGACTTCTTCTATTTCATTGGATAAAGGGTTAGTATTATAGTGTTGTTGCCCTAAAATTCCTCTCTTGTAAAAATGAATTTGTAGGTCCCAAGTGTTGGTATTCAATTTTTAATCCCACCAATTCCATTTAAAATTCTTCAGTTTGTGCATTTTGAAACATATTTCTATTTCCTTCATGGATGCATGGAATTTATCAATCCTTCTCTTTGGCTGTGGATCATGTCGAGCCTGGTATTGTTTGTATTTTTTCATTCCATGAAGAAAAATTTGAAATTCAGGCATAAACGGTGGGGTTTTCCCTTTCATTTTTATTTTTCCACAGTCGTGAATGACGAGCATATCTTCCCTATCAATTTTTCCCCAACATCCATGGGTACGTGGACATCTCTAATTAGATACGACAGGATGGTTTCTTTTTGTGAATTTGTCACTTTTGTTATTTTTTCCAAAAGTTTCAAATTGGCCCCATGGCCCCGAAGGATCCTAATTGGCTGAAACAAGTAGTGGTGGAAAGGTGGGCCCTTTTTGTGTTTTGATTCTTTAAAAGGTCAACATCGGAAAGACAGTCCTTTTTGTGTTTTAAGGCATTATGGCGAAACGCGTGAAATGTGAAAACAATGCCTAAGGCCCGAAAAGGGACAAGTGACATTTTATAAGTCAAAAGAGGAGGTGTGAGTTATTGGGACACTTTAGGAATTTTACCTTTGTTACCAAAACGGCGTAAAGTAATAAAGTGAAGTATGTACCCTGCACCTGTGTGAAGCCACGTGTTGATTCCTGCATTAAAAAGTCAAATCACAAAGGTGGGTTGTCAGAACAATTTGGGAATTTTGGTTTTATTTCCAAAAGAGAATTAAAAGTTATAAAATGATCCATGACTCCACTGGGGTCTTGAGCCCACATTGAAAAGTCAAAGCGGAGAGGTGGGTCACAGAGAAATTTGAGTTTTGAGATTTTCTTTGAAAAAATTTAAAATTATAAAAGTGATTCAGAACTTCGTCACCAATCAAATAAAGCCCCATGTTAGGCTTGTATCAAAAGTGTATGGGTGGGCCAAAATGTTCCAAAGTGCCATTTCTCTAAAAAAGGCACAAAATATTAAAGTTTTCCTCAAGCCCACTTCAGTAAATATCTTCCACATGAATGGATCATATTTGAAGTTACAAATCAGGTTTAATGGATGCATTACAAAGCATCATTTTTTTCCGTCATTAATGCTTCTGCAAGAATCAAGAAACTGAATGTAACTGTATTTAAAGATTATTTAATGGATTTTGTACACCATTGTTAGGGGTTAGATCTTGGCATTCTTGAAATTACAAAAAAAATGAAAATAATCAATATAGAAGTCTTTTCCCTTTCTTCCTCTGTAATTCTTTCTTTCCTTGTTTGAATTTGTGAATCATCCATCTTTTCATGCTAAGAAACTTTGTGTTCTTGTTAATATGATTTTGGGTACATTGTGTCTGTGAAATTATATATGTTATAAACGTGAATGATTCTACTCTAGATCTCCCTAGCTCAATACATGCAAGGTTATACTTTGCCATCTATATTTCCTGAATGCATTGTTATGTTCTTCCTTTCATCTCTTTAGTTCTTCTATTTTTTCGTATTGATGATATTTCGGGCATGAAACATTTCAAAGTATTAGGAATCCACACTTTGAAATTTGTACATTTGTATATAAGTTTTTCTACTTGCTTTCAATAAGGGAACCTCTCCCATTAAAGAGGAGGGACTTGTTATCCCCTAACTATGGTTATTAAAGTATAATATTAAAACCCAACACACAGCAGCCCCGATTTCGATATCGACATGATTGAAGGGCACATTGGTAGAACTTTCTAGTGATCCGAATGATAAATCAGCAATCATAGATACAAGAATGGATTTTGGGTATACTAAGGGTCCTGTGTAGAATGGAAATTGATAAATTGAATAAGTATTTAGTGGTTCAGAATTTACGCATTTGGTAATTAAGATGAATGATTAAGAGAGATGGTCACAGTGTGAATACCATATGGCTGCATCTTGTGAAGAAAATGTCTTAAGGAGTAATCTATAACCTGGTAGGCTACATTGCAGACACCATTATTGAGGAAGTGCACATAGGAGAGAATATAATTTTTGGTGCTATCCTCATTTCCCTTGTGTTTGTAGAAATTGGAGTGCCCAATGCGCCAAAGAACAAGATCTGGGAGTATGCCATGGAAAATAAGTCCCTTGCAGAGAGGTTTGACAAATATTAATGTGAAGGATCAATGTGTGGGTCATTTAAGTAGAGGGCGGAGATGTGGTATGAAAAAATTTACACGACATTTGAGCAAAGTGGTGCATTCCCAAGGAGTTACCTTCAATGGTAGGAAAGGTGGTATAATTTGTGGTGTACCAACACTTCTGCATCACGTGATTTTCTATGAGAGATGGGGCATGGAGCCCATGGTGCAAAATACTGTATTCCTTCACAACATGCTACTCCCCTGCATTAGTCCACCAATTTACTCGATGTGTGCCACCTAAAATTTATTACAGATAAGGTAGACTATGACTACCACACTCTGAGGAAGGAATATTTGTATCTAGGTTGGGATACCTATATTGAATGGCTCATCTCAAATGTCATAAATATGAAGCTAGTAAGATTAGCTATTGGGGACATTTGAGCTACACTCATATACCTTCAGCTTAAGCCTAAGCTGGAGAATAACAAGTATGTAGAAAATGAGTTCACACTCCTAGGGCCACCTAAAGGAAAACATATAGTGGAGAACATGTCAGCCCCACATCCTACGAAACTATAGTGGTGGATGAGGAGGATGAAGAACATGAAGATAGTGGTGGCTTAGATCATAGAGGCTAAAGGAATCCCATGGATAGAGTAGAGACTGAGTGCATGGGTACTCCACCTCAAGTACAAGAAGAAGACAAAGACTTGGACATAGAAGTAGTCCATGGAGAGAACTGATTTAAAAGGGTATTTAGAAGAAAAAGGACCCAAGGCATGGGAACCCCACAGCCTATGAGGATATCACCACGAATCTCTCCTCAGAAAGAGACAACTAAGAGGAAGAAGAGAAAACTAAAGCTGAATGAGGAGGTAGAGGAGTCTATAAAAAGCACTCCTAGAACCCGTGTACAACCAAAATATGTGGAAGAACCTAGGGATGAGGATATGAAGGATGAATAGGAAGGTGTGAAGGAGGTAAAATAAACATAGCATGTTATTTCTTATAACATTGAAGATCCAAATCCAAACCTTAGCACTCAAGTTCCTAAGGGGATGAGAATAAAGAGAACCAGTGGGGAGTATGTTAGGCCAAGCATGGGCTATATTAAGAACTCTAGTAAAAAAAATTGTGCCCGTTTCCAATGCACAATGTGCCTTACGGGGTTGTATGGATGGAATTTGATGGAACAAGACATGGTAACTACGTGTGTGAGGAAAAAACTATCTTGGTCCCTACAAAATCACATGGACGAGCCTAATTTTTATGTATGTGAGGAGTTATCTCGTGTCCCGAAGAATAATGAAGGCACCGCAGAGTAGGCACATGACTATAAAGCCAACTCTCATGTTTGATGAGTAGGTGAGGAATGCCTTGGTTAAGGTATCTATAGAAGTGCTACAGAGGAACATAGATACGGTTGCCATTATTAGAGTGATATGAGAAGATCATAAGGAAAGATGTGCGAAATAGTTCATCTAAAAGGGGAAAAGGACTTAGAATAAAAAAATGAAGCCTTCATCGAATGGTAGAAGAAATTGGCAATTATGAATTGAAATCAAGACTGCACTTAGAGTCTAAGGTACCTAAAAAGTTTCCTTCAGCTATGCATTATGTGCATATGTTAATTGATTTGGAGCTTGATCATGGACCGATTCACATGTCAACATAAAATGACCCTAAAAAAGAAGAAGAGAGAGCAAGGGCCTCTATGATTATTAATATTTCATCATACAAGGCATTTCTCCAAACTTTACAAGATGAGATGAAGAAAGAAGATCAAGCTTTGAACATATACGTAGCTTTAGATGCAGTGATTAGGATCAAAACTATATTGGAAGATAATGAAGTTCTGAAAGCTATTAAGGATGAGACTTTAGGGCATGCAAAGAGATTGGCGTTAGTGAAGAAAAATCATGAAGCCTTTGTAGCAGCACAACATCTACATAAGGAGAGGTTGGATGAGATTAGAAATCTCAAAGCATAAAATATAGATCTTCTGGAGGGATGGATGTCTATTATGGCTAAGGTTGTCATAGTGTTTCAGAATAAAAAGGGAGAGATGACTCAGGATGAGTTGGATTTCATCGCTACAGACATTCCAAAGAAGACTAGAAATGCACTAGATGAGTGGCAAGCCTTGGAGGATGATATTAAAGAAAAATATCCAAAGTTGATCCTATCGATTGAAGTAGAGCATGCTGCAGAATATAATTCCATTATTTGTAAAGTAATTATTTACATTACTTCATTCTTATTATTTATTCTTTGGAAACATCAGGAGGAACCCCATTGTAGGGAAGGAACATTTCAAACCTACTAAAGATGTGCATGCTCTGTTAGCTCAAATATCTCATATCAAGAAGAATCCATTTGAGCCCATGAGAGAATTTGTGGTCAAGTTAAACAAGCTAATTCATAAAATTCCATAGAACACTTTCCATGTGGACCAAATCCAAAAATTCTTCTTCCTCAATGCTCAATTACCTGAAGTAAGCTATGCACTAAGGAGAGATAACCTTGCAACTCTAGATGTTGATCAATGTTTGGCTATTAGTGTTGAGGATGATTTAATCATGTCTGGTAAGTTGAAAAGAGAACCTTCTACGTCTAAAGAATTTTCTTCTTTCTCCTCCCCTGGAGCCAATTCTGATTAGTTAGTACAGAAGCTTACAAATGATCTCATTGCTATCAATAAACAATTGGCTCAGCATGCTCCTTACCAAGATATTCCAAGGAATAATTTTCAGCCTAGGAACCATTTTCCCTCTTCTTAGACTAGATTGGCTATTGAAGGCCCACCCATCAAGGTGCCGGTCAATGCAATTTTTGACGTTGAAGAACTTGATGATGAGGATTTTAGTGAACTCTATAAAGAACTAGAAGAAGAGGTTGATGAAGAATTGGAGGAGCTCGATGGATCCCAAGTTCATTTCCTTACCATTGAAGGTATGGATGATGAAGATGAATATTATGAAAGAGTGGAAGATATGAATAGTGATTCATATGCTATCATGACTTGGGAGAAAAAAACAAAAATAAAAATTGGTGTAGCTTGCTAAGAAATCCAAAGAGTTTCCTATAACTATTCCAGTGGTTGCAAGAAGAGGAGCTCCTATTCCCACTACCTCCACACAAAAGGTGAGTAATGCTAATTCTCCTTCTTCTACTTATATTTCCAAAACTTCTTGTCCTTCAAATCATAAAAATAATAAATAAAAATTCTCTCAAGTTCCTAGCAATGATTCCCCATCCACCTTTGGATCTTTTGATATCATTGATCACCTCAAAAAGACAAAAATCCAAATCTCAGAGGTAGAGTTTTACCAAACCCATCCAAAAGCCTTTGCTAAAATGGTAAAATTTGTCGATTCCAAATCCAAAGCTTCATCCCATACTTATAAAGGTATTTTTCCCACTCCCTCTTTCTCACCTCAACCAAGCCTTGTGGCTATAGTCACTTTTCCTAATGAGAAAGTTGAACCATTCTATGTGACTCTCCTCATAGTTGGCCATAAACTAAGTAATTGTGTCATAGACTCCGTAGCATTAGACAATGTAATTCTTGTAAAAGTAGATCATGCTTTGAGCCTGACTCTAACACGTGCCTTTGGTTCTTGCTATTCCATGGAGAGTAGAAAAGTGCCTTTGGTTGGGAGGATTAAAGATGCACAAGTATATTTTGCTTATTTTCTAGAGAAAAGGGTCTTAGCCACTATTTTGGTAGCTAATATTCCTCCCTCATATGGGATGTTGCTGAGTATAAATTTCTATAAGGAGGTAGGAGGTGAAATTCAGATGGATTGGTCACATGCTTTGATCTTGGTCAATGGAAAAATGAAGAATTTGCTACCTAAGAAACAAACTGAATACATTGTGCAAAAGACTAATGATCCAAAAGCACAAATACTCTATGAAGATATAGGGCATGGTAACTACATGATCATGTCACAAGATGAGGAAAAACTTCCTAAGGGAGTGATTCATGATCCTAATGGAATTTGGGCTTTAGAATTTGATGGAAGCTACTCTTCAGCTAGTTCTAGGGCTGGTGTGGTGCTAACCTCTCTAGAAGGGAAGATTCATCCTTTTTCATTCAAGATTTATTTTGAAAATACAAACAATACAGCTGAATATGAGGCACTCATACTTGGATTGAACATGGAAAAAGAAATGGGAGTGAAGAATCTTTGTGCTCATGGTGATGCATATCTAATTGTGAAACAGGTAAGGGATCTTTACCAAGTTAATAACATGAGATTGAAGCATTATAAAAATCTTCTTTGGGATTCCATTGAATTTCTTGATGCTTTCTCCATTGAAGTTGTGCCAAGAGAAAGGAAAAATAGAGCTGATTCTCTAGTTGTCTCATGGTCTTTGCTTATTCCTCATCTAGATTTGGCATTTGGTATTTGGTATCATCACTTTTTCACATCTTACCTCTCCTTATGGAATTTGGTATCATCACTTTTTCACATCTTGCCTTGCCTTATAATTTTACCTATGCTTCTATAAGTTCACCCTGTGGCCATACTTATTCCCCCTTGGGGGCATATTATTTTACCGCCCATCTTCTAATTTTCCCTTTTGGCGATTTTCATTCCCTATGTCAGGGGCATCGTTATTTTCATCCTCATTTCACGCGTAAAATTTTTCACTGAGTACTCACATATGAAGGATTTCACATTATTTTTACATTTTATTATCCATATTTTAATGTTTTCCTATGAATCATTGGTCATCCTAGATCACATCCATTTGTGAGGTTTCTCGTTGGATTCTCTCCATTTTGCAAGTAATTTTCACCCACTCACCGGCCCGTAGAGCATTTTCAGCAATCTCATTTAAGACCAAAATTATCCTTCTACCCATGTGATATTGGATTTAGTGCCATAGTTTCTATTTTATTGTGATCCTTTTTTATTTGGGCATCTTTCCTTGCCTTATCATTTTACCCATTTATCTTCACCCACCGACCTTCAACATATATCTCTTTCAAACTCGTAATTGAATACCTTTATGTCATCAATCCCAAGTTTGAGGGGGAACACTCAATCAATCATCTTTTCAATACTTCATCATTTTTATCTTGTGGCTTGCCCAACACAAACCACTCATCAAAAAGGGGAAAATGTAGACACCAATTTTTGGTGTCATTCCTCCACTTCACCCCATGCCTGCTCTCCTTCATCATTCTTGTCCATCCAAACTCTCTTTCCCTCCAATTTTTTTTTAAATTAATTTTTCCTCCAAAATTTAATTAATTCCATTTCCCACCAAAAATACATATCTAATTAATCAATGTTAATTGATTAATTAATCCCTTTTAAATCAACTTATGAATTTAATATTCAAAATTAATCCATGTCATCCCACTAATGAATTTAAAACTCAAAATTAATCCCACTTGTGAATTTAATATTCAAAAAAATTCCATATCTAATCCCACTAATGAATTTAAAATTAAAAATTAGTCCATATTCATCCACTTATGAATTTAATATTTGAATAGTAAATCCATATTCATCCACTTATGAATTTAATATTCGAATAGTAATCCATATCCATCCACTTATGAATATTAAATCCATATTCATCCACTTATGAATTTAATATTTGAATAGTAAATCCATATTCATCCACTTATGAATTTAATATTCCAATAGCAAATCCATATTCATCCACTTATGAATTTAATATTCAAATAGTAAATCCATATTCATCCACTTGTGAATTTAATATTCTAATCATGTCCCCCACTCACCTAATCAGAGTTACTTTTCCAAATTAATCTCCTCCTTAGGTTATAAATAAGAGCCTCCCCTCTTTCAAACAAGCTATAAGTGATAGCAAAGCTCGGCATTCTTGTGAGTCCACTTATCATCATACCATCCTAATGCCCTTTTGATTCCACTAATATCACAATAATATCATCTAATGTGATTTTAACTCCTTAACCATCCCATTTCTTGGCATCCTTTCATCCATAATAGAAGATTTTGCAGGCTCATTTGGTAGGTTCCTCTCATCTGACCAAAATTGCCATTGTTTTGTGAAGGTTTGGTTTTTTTACATTTATTTTTATAAAATCAATAACTTATTTATACATCATCATTTTTCAAGTTCTATCATTTATTATTTCTACATTTTATCCATCTATCTTTCACTAATATCATCTTCTCTTATCAAATATGGGTTGAAATTCATGAAAGGAAGGTAAGACTTCTTAGAACTGACTTTGTCGGGAAGCCCCGCACATATCTACTAATCCATTTTTCTTCTTAGTCTTCTCTTTTCTACAGATTATAGAGATTTTAGTGAGGAGGAGATATCTTTGCACCCATACCACATCATCACTATCCACATAAGGAGGTCCCTAAACCATCCCATATCTGAGGTTTCTTGATTCTCTTTTAGATTACACTAATCTATAAAGGTAGTTGGAATTATCATCAAACATTAATCTCCAAGAACTTTAAGGTAAGCCTTCTCTATGGATTTCCAGCTTGAGAATAATATCAAGGCCACTGGGAAGCCTCCTAAAAGGTAAGGTATTAAGTTGATAAATTTTGAGAAACCACAAGTAAGGAAATCCATGGATCTTGAAGAAGTGATTAAAAATTAGGTGGAGTGGTCAAGGATATTTCATATAAGCTTTCTATAGATGAGAAGGGGTTAACTTCAAACCCTTAAACCCAACACCAGGCCCTAGGACATAATAGATTTGGGAATTATCCCAAAGGATAGAATTGGGTTGAGGACCAAGTAAAATGACTTACGTGTTCAATAAATAAGCAACATGCCTTTAAAGATAAAAAAATAGTCCCAGATCCATTGAAAACAAGAATATCATTGGTGGAGCAAGAGAACATTATCTATTGATGTAATAAATATTTTTACTACACCTCCCATGTGAGAAGATTAATGAATGTGATTTTAATAATGATGAGGTTGATTTTTGTGATATATGCATGATGGAGTGTCTACAATATTCGATACAAGGATCCACTTCCACTGATCTTCTATATTATTGTACCGTAGAAGAATTTTGGGCTTGCACTAGTTGGGTATTTTTCTTGTCTTTTACTGATTAATTTTGATGTTGATATGGCTCAATAATTCGAGCTCCCAAATCTTGAATTTTAATATATAAGGGCATTAATGATACAAAAATATGATGGTGTAATTCCCTCAAGAAGAGGATACAAAGTTATTGATGATTGATGTTGTAGCCCAAGAAAAATAATATAACCTCCGTAATAGGAAAGTTAAGGGACTCATCCTTACTCCTAAGCCAAATATACCTCTCTCAAATAATATCCCTAAAGGTTCTCCCAAGAAAATAATTTTAGATAAAGGCCCTTTTATTTCATCAAAACCAAGCACCTCCATCTCTTCTCATGTAATGATATAAAATATCCCATTGGAAAAAATAGTTACCCTTACCCCTAACACATCCTTTCCCAAATATGTAGCATGTGACATGGCCCATATATTGAGTT
Organism: Taxus wallichiana var. yunnanensis; assembly: GCA_018340775.1. Lineage (NCBI taxonomy): Eukaryota > Viridiplantae > Streptophyta > Pinopsida > Cupressales > Taxaceae > Taxus > Taxus wallichiana. The sequence continues at coordinate 370,714,167 of CM031236.1, forward strand.
AGATTAAAATCATTGTCACTATTTTGGAGTCACTTATGATTCCCAAACATAGAAAGATGGAATTTGAATACTTGGGGATGAGAGAAGATAAAGTTGTTAGAGATAAGAGTGCAAGTAAAGTGGTGATCCCTCTCATTATATCTAAAATTGAAATAACAAAAGATTAAGAGAATACAAAAGAAACCTTGAAAGTATATTTGGTTACTTCCTTTGTTGAATCAAAAATGAAAGTTGATTCTTTCTTCACTACTCTGATTGTCAATGAATAACTTCTCCACAATTACATGTTTGATTCAGGGGCCTCATATAATATCATGCCTTTAGAGGTCATGAATGAATTATACGTAAAAATAATACTATCTTTTGGGAGATATTTTTTGCAATGGATTCAATAGAGGTACCTATTGTTGGGCATGTCAAAGGTTTAGTGGTACAACTGGATGCTTACCCCGACAAATATTTATCCATGAACATGGTTATAGTTGAATGCCTTATTAAATGGGGCATGTTATTATCAAGTAAATGGTTTGATAGTGTAGAGTGAAGTGTTAAAATCTACATGTCCTTCACCTCTATACCATTGGAATGAAAGATATTCAAGTTGCATAGAGAAGAGAAAAATCTCCACCTTATTGAGGACCCTCTGAATGCTTTTTATGAGGTATTGTTTGTTGATAAAGATTTGGGTAACTTTATAGGTTGTGTTGATTTTGAAGATCACTATATGTATATCAATGCACACCTTGAATATTCCAATGTCCCATGTACCATGAATTTTTATGCAACATGCTCAACTGTTGGGAATGGAGTTGGGGTGGTTTTGACTTCCCCAAGTCAAGGTTTGTTCATTTTTTATTTCAAATTAAAGTTTGAATGTTCCAATAAAATTGCTAAATATGAAGCATTTCTCCTCAGTTTGAGAGTTACATGGATACATATGATTAAGGATATCATTATCAAATGATATTCTAAACTACTTGTAAAGCAAGTTGGAAAAATATGTGCAACTAAAAACCACAAGATGAGACAATATAGGCATGCAGTTTGGGATTCTCATAGAATTTTTGATTCCTTTCTCATGAGATAACTCCTAATGCAGTAGTTGGCAAGCTGGTTATCTGAGCTCTCAATATGATAATGATTAATTATCTCCTTACTGCAATTAGTGAGTATACATGCTAGTTAGACCATCATCTCCCGACAACATTCAACATTAGCATGTTTTTGAAGATTATATTCAGATTCAAAGATTCTTAAATTATAAATGTGAGTTCACAAATCAACTCATTGACCTAGAACCTATGGTGGTACTATGTGAAGGAAAGGAAACCCTCTTTGGGAAATATATAATTCAACTAAAGACAAATACTATTCCTAGAGGACTTGTTAGCTTGGAATCAAATTTTTATAGTGTAGAATGAGTCATGAGTAAGCCTATCCATGCACTCAGAGATGTTATGGAATGAAATTTGGGAACTTCTCAAAACCCAAGGAAGGTCTGGTTGGGAAGCAACATGAATGAGAAATAATATAAATCCTACACCTAATTCGAGGAAATATCAGGATTTCCTTGCATGGTTCTATTCTCGAATCGAAAGCTTACAGAGAGGATATTTTTCAACATGAGATACCATTGGAGCCTCACACTAAGCCTTTTAATAAAAAGAAAAGGCCTATCAACCCCATCCTTGTAACTAAGATGCAAGAAGAGTTGAAAAAGTTGTGATATGGTGGGATAAACCAATCCATTAAGTATTCTTCATGGGTGGCCAACTTGGTACCAGTCAGGAAGAAAAATGGGGATATTAGGATTTGTATTGATTTTAGAAATCTAACTAAAGTATAAATCAAGGATAATTACCCATTACCTAACATGGATAATATATTACAAAAGGTAACATGATCTGATTTACTGTCTACATTGGATGGTTTCTCAGGTTATAACCAAGTTGTGGTGAAACAATCAGAACAGTTTAAAAATGATTTCACTACCCCTTAGGGAACATATGTCTATATTAATATGCATTTTGGATTAATGAATTTTGGTGTAACCTTTCAGAGAGATATGGATGTGGCCTTCTCTAGTTTCATTAATGATTTCATAACAATTTATTAGGATAATATAATTGTTTTCTCTAAAAAAAGAGGTGACCATTTAGGACACCTCAAAAAATATTAATCAGATGCAAAGAATATGGGATATCATAGAATCCAAAGAAATGTCAGTTTTGGGTGAAAAAGCAAAAATTATTGGGACATATAGTGTCTTGGGAAGGAGTTATGATAGATCCTTGAAAGGGTGGAGGAAATTGATAAAGTCCCCATCCCTATGTCTAAGAAAGGTATCCAATCCTTCTTTGGGAAGATAAATTTTGTAAGAAGGTTCATCTCCAAATTTTTTGAGATCACTATTCCCATCACATATATACTGAAAAGGATTAAGTCATCAAGTGGTAAGAAGGGGTTGTTGAAGCTTTTAAAGTAATAAAAGAGGTGCTCAAGAATGCCCCAATCCCAACTAACCCTGATTATAAAGAGTTTCAAATGTTTTATTTTTCTTCAAAAATTATAATTTGTTTAATATTATTATAGAAATATGAAGAAGGGCATGAGAAACCTATTTCCTTCTTTAGAAAATCCCTACAAGGATCGGAGTTGAAATATTCCATAATGGAAAACAAGCTTTTTCCTTGGTAAAAGCTACCAAAAATTTTATAACCTACATTTTGAGTTCTAAAATTATAGAATATGTGCCTCATACAATGGTAAATGACATCTTATCAAAAATTAAGATGTCAAGTAATAAATGTAGATGGGTGAACAACCTTCAAGATTACGATATGGAAATTCAAACCACAAAGCTGGTTGGAGGTCTGGGCTTAGCAAGGTTGATGGTGGAAACTAATTTATAGGTGGTTGATGTATAAAATGTTGAAGAGGATTGGACACAACCTCATGAAAAAGGTGATCACATCATCTTGATATTTAGATATAGTGTATTACTTGAGAAATTTGAATTTTCCTATACAGCTTAGACAAAAATCTAAGCAAGACACTCAAGCTGGTTTCCCAAAAATATATCTTAACTAATCATGGACTAGCTTGGAAAAAACCAGAATAATTTCTTTTAAGATTTATTATATAAGAAGAGGAGCCTATAAGCATTACATATTTTCATGGATGATTGTGTAGAGGCTATTTTTTTGGGAGAGATATTACCCCAAAAATTTTAAGGCGGGATATTGGTGGTCTTCACTATTCAAAGATGCAACCTTGTTGGTCCAAAAATGTGAAAATTTTCAAAGTTTTTATGGAAGGTTGAAAGCATCTGGGGCCCTACCCTTGTAGCATTGTTTAATGGAGGCTCCATTCAAATAATGGGGATTGAATTTTATTATCATATTCTTTAAATCGCTAGCCATAAATAGATACTAGTTGTTATTGATTATTTTACCAAATGGGTTGAATTTATTCCCACTAGGAAGGAAAATCATATAGTAGTTATGGAATTCATCCTCAATCATATCATTTAAATTTTTGGGTTCCCCACTAATTTAGTTTCGATAATCCCATGAGTTTCATAGTAAAAACAATGGCAATAATATACCAAGAATATGGCATAACATTATATTATGCATAAAACTATAATACCTAAGGAAATGGCCAAGATGAATAAATTAATAAGAACCTAATCAAAATAATCATACAAACATTAGAGAAAAATAAGAATAAGTGGGGTGAGCAACTCAAGTTTTCACTATGGGAAGATAGAGTTACCACCAAGAGGTCTACTGGGAAGAGCCCTTTTGAACTAGTTTATGAGGTTTAATATGTTTTCCCCTACACCTACACCTCTTTGTTTCTCATTTCATGCAACAAATTGAGGATGAAGAGTAATAAATCCCATATAACACCTGAAAGAATCAAATTATGGAGTTGGATGAGGTAAGAAGAGAATCCAACTAAAGACATTTCAAGTTTCGAGAGAAATTTGAGAAAATATTTTACATAAAAAGTTACTCCAAGGACTTTCCATGTGGGAGATATAGATCTATTATGGGATTAAAAACATAAGGACAAGGGAAAACATGGGAAATTTTATGCCTTGTGGATGGTCCCTTACTCTATAGACATTAGGATTATGGAGCACACATTTTTCCTAAAATATTTGGAGGAAAATTGTTTGAGTTACCTATAAATGGTAGGAATATCAAGAATTTCTTGGATTGAAGCATATATTTAGGTATTTCATTTATATAGTGTACATTTTCATTTTCATTGTGTCTTTCCCTTTATTTTCTCTAGTCTATAGTGACTAGGTTTCATTAAAGCTGTTGATTTTCCTATGGGAATGTTATGTATCTATCTAAAAGGACATGTGTGTTTATCCACATGAATCCTTACCCAATGGACTAGGAACTTAGTCTATTCCTTGTGAAATTTTTTTTTTGGTCCTTGTAGCACCCTTAGGGACACCTATCCCCGAGAAGAGCTCATGTTGGTGCTCATTTTGAGCCCTGTTTTGAAACAAGTTGAGCCTTCCAAAATCATTTCCCCATGCCATTTAAAAAATCATATTTACATAAGTTAGTTAATACCATAGATTTATGAGTATCCATCATCACTTCTCCCTATAGTTTTGAAAAAAATAAAATAAGGTCATGATCGTTTAATTTTAAAGAGACGTGGTATACCGAGTTGGAAGTCCGCGGAATGAAGAGCTTAATGGTATGTGGGTGCTCCAATATGTGAAAGGATAAAAATCAAATCAGAACCAAAGTGGAATTCTAAAATGGTTGGTTTTCATTAAAATGGACTTATTATATTAATCTAGGACAAGAAAATATACCGTAGGATGATTATTTGTAGGAAATGGGGAATATGGTTATGTAGAAAATCTGCAGCACCACTAGTCCATTGTTCGCAATGTATATAAGGAGACTAATATTCTATGGATTTCAAAATCAGTGGAACACTAAAAAATCCACAAAACACCATGGAACATATAATAAAACTAAGAATCTTGCAAGAAAAAGAGGAATGCAAGTTAAATCTGTGGAACATGTAACAAGATTATTTTTCACCAGTATATCTCATTACGGGTATCCAATTCATGTAAGATTGAAATTAGAGATAATTACTATACTATCCAATGGTAATTTCATTCATGAAAAATAGTAATTGAGTTAAAAAAATAAGATGAAAAAGAAGCACATGTATATACTAGGAACAAAATGGGGATTCTATAGGGGCCTGAGCCCTTGGAATTTGCATAATTTATAGTCTATATATACAAAAATGGACGTTGTTAAAAAGTAGATACATAGTCAATTTATGATTACAAAATCCTCCACAAAGGTGGGAATCTGATTTAACAACTTCATCCTAAAGTCAAACTCTTTGAAGTCCTGAGCCCCATAAACATATTTTATATCCCTTGCTATATCACGAGACATTCCCATCTTCATGACTTCCTTAATATTAGCTCTTAGGCCTTCCAAAATCGTGCTTTAATCTAATTTTATCCTATAAGAGGATACCTATTTAAAAAGATTAGATTTTCCTTTAAGATAAGACTTGGTGACCCACCGAGTGACATTTTTGAGGATGAAGATGGCCCAGATACATCATTTGGAACTATGGTGGAAGACTTAGGTACACTTATTTGATCGAGAAAACATTGGTCGGGTTACACTTACGAGATTAAGTGAACCCATTCTACGTATCTTCAATTGAATTAGCTGCACTTCAGTGCCCTCTCGAAGAAGATTTAACTAGGGATTTCTCAATATTAGTAATTCTTTTCTCTATTGTGTATATTCTATGGGAAATCGAGGATATATCCTCTAGAGGCTCATCATCAGACACTACATAGACATCAACTCGAATCTCTTTCTCTCCGATTCTTCAGTGAAAAATATAGGGGATATGTGCATGGTATTCTTGTTAATAGTAGGCCTACAGTGGAGCCAAAATTTCTTCAACTACTCAAGAGCTACATGGTCATCCAAGCAAAACAAGTGATAAAACATAATCTGAAACACATTGAAGAAGGGAGTCATCTTGACAAGCTTATGCATCAATTACATACAAACTATGTGCGATGTTAATGGTCCTATGTGCTCTTACTAGTCTTTAATAATGAATAAAATCCTTAAAAATCTTCATCTGGGCGAGTAAAGGTTGAAAAATACGTGTAAAGTTTCCAAAGAAATCTCCTTCAAACTATTTCCTAAATCCACATCCAAAATTACTTGAGAAGGATTAATACGAGCTCTTTTCACTTAGAATACTCAAAAGGAAGATGTAAATTCAAGATAAATCAATGAAATTTTATAGAAATTTGAATCTTAAGAATGAATTTGTGAATTGTCATTTGAGGATGAATGTAAAAGTAATTTTGGATACTCACATGGATTCAAAAAAGGGTAAAGCAGATTCGTATCTATCAAAATATGCTTTTTGGCTTGATTCAGAAATTCACGCAAGGGAGGCATAAAATTTAAGAGAATATCAGCCATTATTTGTTTCCTAAAACATGTCCTCGAAAATATAGGTGTCAAATCAGTTAGAATAAGGTCATAAAGAAATAAATGGTTTGTGACTGGGCGCATGAATTATGGTAACATCATAAATAGCACAAAAATAGATTAAGCAACAAAAGAAATATATCTTACACACATCCATGTTGGAAACCAAAATAATAACCAAGGTAAGGAATGAAAATGGAAACTTTAGAGTTACAAGATATTTTCCAAAAATGAAGTTCATTTTCCGCACCTTCTGGGATAGTTCGTTGAAGTTTTCGGGGGGAAATTTAAGGGAAGGTCGTAGCCAATGTTTTTATAAATATGAGGATTTTTCCTCATAAGAATATGAAAGGGGTTAGTTTTTCCATTCAAAAAATTTGAAATATAGGAATGTAACACTTTCGCATATTTTCCTTTGTCAAATACATATGAATTTTGGGTCCCCAGGATTTTACGTCAAGGTGGTTACACTGCATATGCCATTAAAAAACACTCAGAGCATTTGATGTATGTTCTCTTGTCAAGAGATTGAATATTTTAATGAAATATTCCTATGTATGAGTCTAATTTATGTGTTTTGGGTTCGTATGTTGGATTTTGATTGATAAGTTATAGTTTTCTACCATAATTTTGTTTTCATTTCTTCTTTGTGTAATAAACTGGATCGGTCTTTAGTGGTTGTGTTTTGGTCATTAAATCTATATTGTGTTGTAAGCATTTACCTTGCAATATTGGACATGATTTTAAAATCCTTATTATAACCATTTTTTGAGTGATTGTTGTTATCCTTTGAGTGTATCTTAGGTGTATGAGATTGGAATAAAAAAACTTACTACTATAATGCTTACACTAGATTTTGTCTCATGTGTCCTAGAGATTGTGTTGAATATTTTCATATGTTGGGTATCGATGAAATAAAATCTTTAATTTCAGAAATTTTCACTACTTAATCAAGATTTCTTTACTTTCCATAACAATAGGTTGTCTTAGAAAGTGATTAAGAGCTTTTTTTTTCCACAAATATGTCATCATTTAAACCCTCTTGTCTACAAAATTGAACCTACTATATTGATTCTTACCCCATCCTACCAATATCCTAATTTCCATTTGTTACTTCATTCCTCTATATTTAACTATCACTGAAGGTGCCTTCTAGCCCTCTCCTATCAAGAAAAAAACAAGAGAAATTGAACTTTGTTTTCTATATTAACTTGTGTCTAGTGCATTAAGTATATGTAACATATTGTGTGACAACTCGTAAGAGTGAGTGTTGTGTTCATGGCCATGCTTATCTTAGATTGATCCATCATTTGAAAAATTAAGAGGAACAAATAATTAACCCCCTCTCTATTCCAAGTTACCATACGGGTTCTCTCACCCTGGTTTAAGGCAGGACCAAAAGTAACAAGATGATGTCATCCCCTCTGTATGTTCCCCTCAATCACCTCAAGGCTTGATCCCAAGGAAAGTGTTAGACCTCTCCCATTTAAAAATGGCATACACCACACATCTACACCAAGCATTCCCATTCTTAGAGAATGATGTTAAGTCACCGGGGGTGTAAAATCAGGGACCAACATTACCAATATTGTCCCTCTTCTTAAATTGGGAAACTTTCTTTATTCAAAGTAAGAAAATAAATTCAAACTAAACTAGCTTCTAAGGTGGCCCAAGATCGAGGATCAAACAAGAATACTTCTCTAAACCTGTGTAAATTTCCTATATAGAATACAATGGAGGAAAATTTCTTAGTGAGATAGATAGGAGAGGGAAATAGTAGGGGTTTTAATAAAAAAATTACATAGCTGAGTTCATTTCATTAAATTAAAAATATTTCACTTGCATAAGAAGAAATCACTCATATAGAAAGAGGAACAATCCATAAGAAACACAAATTTTTATTACATCATGTTGCATAATTTACAATGCTCATGGAGTACAAGTTGAGATGGATATAAAATAACAATATAAAAGAGAATAGAGGAAATGAAGGCACTTTTTCATGGAAGACTAAGAGAGCTAGTAAACAGGAATTAACCATCCTTTTACAATGAGGAGGTCATCTCCTTTTATAGATTTACAATCCATCTCTTCATCTACCCCCACATGAATTTTCATATTCCCATTATAAGTGAATTTTCAAATGACCTTAGGAAAGACAAAATAAGTCCCCTTTTTATAATTACAAAAGGGAATTTTACATTGCATAAATATCACATAGTCACTTTAATGAATAAGATAAAACTAATTATTACACACAATGAAGAATTAAAATAAGAGTGAGAATATAAGAAGGAGAAAGAGAATAGAGAAAGATGAATTAGATCAACTACTTGATGAAGATAATTCCTATGTTGAATTTTCCACTTCTGATGCATCCTTTAAAAATTCAATTGGTTTGAACTCAAGCCATTTCACCTCTTTGATAAAATGAACAAGCGTCAGCGTGATCTTATCTGGTGAGAAATTCTCACATAATCCAATGTTTTGATACAATACTTTGGAATGTGGGTTATCTTCTTTCACTCAATGAAACATATTTTATGATCTCAAGAAATGTTTGAAATAGAACCACAGATTGTTGTGAGTGAATCTAGGGCATATTTTTGAAATATAAAGGATCTCTTGTCTCTTTTCAAAAAAATTCTTGAGAAGGATTCATGGGATATCCCAAGGATGTGGTTTCATTTATTTGAGGGTCCCCAAGAACTTATAAACATGTGCTTAAATATTTAAGAATTCATTGAGCACTATTCACACATTCCTCAAGATTTGTCAAAAAGAATCTTTCAATATATTGTACCTTACGGGCGTGGTGCGAGAACCAAATAAGGAAAAAGTTCTTATCTAGGTCCATGAAAACATTTTTATTATCAAGAATGAGGTATCAATAATCCCCATTTTAGAGGTCAGTGGGAGAACACTATCCCATATTATTTTTTCTTTTTCCATTTCCACCATGGTGCCTTTGATTCTTGAGATCGTACCTGAAATGAAATGGAACATGGAAAGAACCTTAGGAAAAATAACATTCCCTTTTTTAATGATCTTCCCCAGACACTTGTTATTTTATCTCCCCTACATTGTAAATCCTTGGGCTTATTTGAGGGCTTACAAGACAAATTTTTTGATGGGTGAGACCACCTTAACTAGAGGTAAGGATAATGATCCTAGTTCCAAGAATGACTGCACATACGAAGACAAGCTCCTCATATGTTCCTACATTTGGTCAAAGGATAATTGTTATTCTTCATTCCACTCCAATATTTGAGTCGTAGACTCCTTGAAAAGATGAGCTTCACCCTCGTGTGTGTCCTTTCCAAGTGAGACTCTTGTCATATCTTAATCATCGGGAATCATTTATTCCAAAGCCTTGTTCACCTTGGGTCTTGCAACTTCTACAAAATGATCTCCAAAATTCTCGGTGTAAGAATCTTGAAGTAGATTTTTATTTCCATGAATTCTTGGATTTCATGTACTTCAATATGGCCTCAAATTTTGGTGCTACAACTTGTTGCACCATTCTTGATTCTTTGTTGTTAAAGTTAGTGACCCACAGGAATGGATCTCGATGGTGTGGAAAAATGTCTAGGATATATTTTTCATGTTTTGGGACCAATTATTTATCTTTTTGATCTAACTCGATTCCTTCAGATGAGACACTTGGCTCCAATTGATGCATGAGAGATTGAGAGGGGTCAATCTCTCCTTATTCAAACTCTTCAAATTATTCTTCTTTATCTTGAACTTAGTCCTCCCCAATATTATATTTCTTTTGAGACTCTAAAGGAGGTGAAATTTCAATGCTCTTTTTTCATAACCTTCCTATTGTATGTCTTCTCGAATGGGAGGAACAAGAACTCTCTCAATATTCTTGAGAGATGATGAATGTCATAGTTTCCTAAGTAAGGTTAAATTGATGCCTTCTTACCTACTAGAGGATTTATTTCTTATGAACCAATCCCTTCATTTTTGAATCTCCATCTTGGTCTACTCCTTGATATCTCCATATTCATGAACACTCCATGAGGGAGGAGGAAGGGGAGATGACTTAAATTCCTGGAACTCTAGATCGAATAACTCAGAACCATATTTTATAACTCCTCAAGTGAACCAATCAAATTTGTATGTTTCCATCTCTCCCACAGTCATCCTCTTGTAGTCTCTTTCCTTGACCTCAAGGTCATCCACAAAATTTTCCCAATAGTCTTCCAATTGGGGAATATGATGTAATCCAAGAACATTGAAAGACTAAGTATCTCTACTTATGTCAAATTTTGACCTATGAACATATGAAAACAAGTGAAATATATCCAGGGAGGTCTCTATGTTTGTTGCATCCACTACACTCTTACAAGAGAAGACACCAATTGAGATTGGGAATGAGATGATCTTCCTCTTAGAAATATTGCACTTGAGATGCACTGAGAAAGTTAGCTGCATAGTTCCAATAGAATTATATTCTCATTAGGATACTTAGGAAACCTGAGGGAAGAAAGATAAAATTTACTCACATTGATGTAGGTAAAGGTATGAAATTGTGTGAAGTAACACCCATACTTATCAATCAACTCTCCGCTTGAGAAGATATTATTCTGTTAGGATTTCCTTTGAGGAGTTAGATGATGAACATGTTGAATGCATCATTCACTCATGTGAAATGAACATTAATTTATTTTAAGGTGATTGTTATCCAAAATAAGCCCCTTGCTTATTTTTTGGCTAACTCCCTTCATTCCTTCCTCCCTTGTGCCTCAGTCAGAATTTTTCACTTTTCAGGCTCTCAAAATGTTCTGGAAATGGAACCATTGGATAGAGCTCCTTCTCAGCTTTCTAGAAAGGTAAATTTTTCTTCCTAACTCCATGTATTTTTGAAGTTATGGCTCGGTGGAGTTTTTGTGGGAAATTTTCCTAGGCAGGTCTATCGTGAATCACGTATGCCACATTAGCAAAGGGATGGCAGGGAGTCGAGGAGACTTAGAAAATTTTGCCGAAGTGTTTGGTGGGGGCGGAAAGGGGAAATTTTGGCCCAAGGCCCGCCAACCAGTGAGATCGTGCCACGTGTCCTTAGGGCATCGGGGGTCGAGGTGTGAAAGGATTTTTTCCTTTTCACCCAAGTTTGAGAAATTTCAAAGGGAATCCCAGCCCCCAAAAACCAAACCAATAAGGAGGTGCCACGTGTCCCAAGGGGCATCGGGGATCAAACCGGTGGGGAGAAGTTGGGAAATTTTCCCAAAGGTTAGTACAAAGAAAATTTTTGGCCCCAAGGCCTGCCAACCAATAGAAAGAAGCCACATGTCCTCGGACCAAGGAGCACGGGGAAAGTTGGGAAATTTTCCCAAAGAAAAATCAAAGGAAAATATTGAAAGGAAAGCCTACCCCCCAAATCCTAAGCCAATAAAATCATGCCACGTGTTCACGTGGTGACAAAAATATAATGCAGGCCCGCAGGAAAAAGGGGGTAGTTCAGGCCCGCATCCAATAGGATCATGCCACATGTCCAGTATGGGTAGTGATCAAAAGTGATGGAAAATTTGAGAGTAGAGGCCCGCGATGAATCACAACATGCCATGTGTCCTCGGGTCATCGGGCGGCGGAGAATTTTTGAAAATTTTCCAAAGGCCAAAACGATGGAAAATAAGGTAGGGAAATCCCGCATCCAATCAAAATGTACCATGTGGCACCAAAGTGGTGGGGTGTGGAGATTTTTAGGAAATTTTCCAAAATGCAAAAAGTGGGAAAATTTTGAGTTCTCGGCCCGCCAACCCATTTTGGCCCTGTTTTTTCCCTAAATGTTTAGAGGGGCATAACTTTCGATCCAGAGCTCAGTTTTTCACATTATTTATATCATTGGAAAGATGGTGAAATTATATACATGATTTTGGGATCAATTTTGTGTTTGGTGGCGCTTGAGAGAGAAAATTGGAAAACACTTCTAGCATGTGGAAACCAACGAAATGACGTTTCAACCACCATTTTTAATGAAGAATGGCTTGCTTCTTCTCCCAAAGCATGGTCTAAAACATTGGGGGTGGATTTTAAAGGGAATACATGCTAATTTTATGAATTTGGTTAGTGGTTGAAAGCTCCTCTCACTTTTTCCATGTTTCTCTCTCCTGAGCTCGAATTTGCATTATAAAAGCCAGAATGGGCTCATTTTTGAGTTAGACATTTTTCTTGCTCTACAACTTCTCTTTTCTTCCTCATGAGGTAGATTTGTGGAGATTTTTACCTTTTCATACAACTACAGCACCCCTTTTGCCTCCTGGCCATTGTAATGCACTGTATTGGACCTGGAATGATAATGTATGCTCTGTGATTAAATTTTCTCAATCCTTTCATGTGTTTATCATTGTTTCCTAATCTCTCATTACATTTTGGTAATTTGTGCATGTTTTGTGTTGTATTTTCTTCTGAATTGTGTATGTCTTGTAGTAGCAGAGATGTCTCTACTACTCCTTTTGTGCATCACCCGATTATAGTAGGTTATATTTTGTACCTTCTCAACCTTGTCTCCTTGGTAAAGTTTGATTAAGTTATAGGTAAAACCTTTGCAAAATGTTGTGCATATCAAGCAGAGGAGTTGAGGAACTAGCCTCCAATCTAGAGGATCTGTTCTTTGTTCTACAATTTCCACACTTGTGTGAAAAGATCCAATGTTGTGTAATCACACTAGATGTTAAAATGTCAACTAGAAATCTAATAGAACATCCAGAGGGTGCTGCTGATTTGCACTAACAGTTTTGGCATTCTCGGTGGGACCTTAGAGGTATTCATCTTCATTACAACAAAATTGATGTGCATTTGTTGCAAGTTTCTTGCTCAAAGATCCCTGAATTACACATCTAGTGACTCCAAGGAAGAAGAATTAGCTGGTTTTAGCAATCTAGACCTGAAAACTCATGAGAAGAATAACCACAAGGTCAAGAGTTAGAGAGGAATAAGTATTGTTTTAGTATCTACAATTATCTCCAAGAAGAAGACAAAGAGGGAGGAGAATTCAAAGGTCTCCATCTCCACCAAATAGAACTCTATCAACTCCTCCACCTGGTAGACCTTTCATCCAATCAACAAGGGTTCTAGGGCCAATCAGAATAGCACAACATATCCCCTATGTCAATTTTTCACGGCAGTAGAGCCCACTTTCTCTTAATACACAAAATCCAATCCAAGTTGTAGCATTGAATAACATTCCATACTTTACTGGAGAGAATCAGACCACTCCTGGTGATCATGTCAAGGATATTGCTAATATTTGTGTAATCCATGAGATTGATGAGATGTAAAGTTGTCAAACTACTGATGTCTTCATTCAAAGGGAAAGCTTTGCAATGGTTTAGGAGCCTTGCTTTAGGCTCTATCCAAAATTGGAACTAGTTATGTATAGCCCTCCATGAGTAGTTCGGAGAGAAGGGAGATAACTTGTCCCTTTTGGAACAATTGACAACTATCAAGAGAGCTCCCAATGAGTAGCTGACTGACTTCAACTTCAGATTTCAAAGGACTTGGGAGAGAATTCCAATGGCAGTAAGGCCAACAACAGAAGGTTCTTTTCTATATTACCTTAAAGCTTTAAATTCTAATATTTCTATGTTGATTCAATCCATGGGAGGCACAACTATCCCTGCTACTTATAGCATTGCCATTAGAGCTGAAAATTGTCTGATTCAAGCTGGTAAGCTAGCTCCTAGGCCTCCAATTCCATTGTATCCAAATTTAGAAAGTCCAAGCACTAGTCAAATACCTAATTTAGCTCCTATTCCCACTCCTAGAAATCAGGGTTCAAATGAAGCTTCTACTTCATCTTCTAGTGCCTCAAATGAACTTCAAGAAGTCATGAAGCAATTGCAAAATTTAGGTAATGAGCTAGCTACACTCAAGAGGTAGCAAGCCCAAGGTTTTAGACCTTCTTATTAGCCTAAAGCTTAGCCTGGCAGGTAGCCATATCAGCCTCAAAGACCACCCAATCTAGCTGCAAGTCAAAATCAAGCAAGGCCTCCTGCCAACAGACCATTTCAACCCTATAATCCCAATGTTGCATCTGCCTCTAAAGCACTAGTGCCAGTAAAAAACAACATAGCTCAAGAGTATGATTGGTGTTTCCCATGTAATGAACCTCACAACTAGTCTATGTGCTTCAATGGTGCTCTAAATCAAGCCTTAATGGTAACAAAAATGGTGTGGAGGGTGAAGGGAGTCAAGGAAATAACCAACAACAAGAAACATCCCAACAACAATCAGCTCCAAATGATACCACACTTGTAAACTGGCAGGAAGAAGACTTTTGTGGCATGAATCAAATAATCTCTCAAAGTTTTGCAGCCAACACAAGGTCAAAAAAGAGAAATTTGGATGAAGGAAACCATTGGGTCTAAGTAATCCACAACCTTCTACCACTCCACAAACTGTTGGCAAACAAAATGCAGTTCCAAACATGCAAGGACTGCCCAAACCAGCTCCTAGACCAACTCAGATGCCAATTGTTTCTACCCATGTGCAAGGAATGAATGTGTAGGCCAAAGGGAAGTAGAGAGATGCTTCATCTCCATTCAACATCATTGATCAAATGAAGAAGACAAATGTAAACATATCAATGTGGGAATCACTATCCATCCCAGGCCAAAGAGATTTGCTACAAGCTGCCATGAAGGACTGGCCAGCTTCGAATCGACAGGTCCAAATGTAAGAGAAGGTACTCACAAATGTTGCCCATCTGAAGGGAATCATGGAGGAAAACAAGGTAAAATGTTGAAGCCCCCTCCATTCTATGTTTCATTGATCATTGGGGACCAATTAGTACACAACTGCATGATTGATTCCGGGGAAAGTAGTTCAATAATTCCCAAGCAAATAGCTGATCAGTTGGGCCTCCAATGTGAAGTCATATCCAAAGGGGTAGTGTAATTGGATGGGACAGTAGTGAAAATAGTAGGAGTGATTGAAAACTTGAGTCTTACTTTGCATGCATGCCGCAACTTTTTTGTTTTGTAATATTTCTCAATGATAGATCTTCCACCACTCTTTTCCCTATGTTTGTCAAGGGATTTCATAGCTAAGATCGAGGTTACTTATCGGCTGATTGGTCACATATGTTGTTTAGAACAAGATATGGAACCAAGGCCACAATTAGATCTGAGCCTATTGTAAAATTTCACTTTGAGCCTCACACTCCAAGCCAAATCAATACCAATTGTTCATCATTTGATCAAGAAGACTACCCAAGCACTGATGAAGCCGACACCAAGGTTGGAATCATCCTAGATTTGACTCTTGATGAATGGGCAAGCAAGGTGCATGTTTTTTATCCTTATCAAGAAATAGAAGAATCTGAGCTATGAGTCTATTGCATGCATGAAGAAAATTATCCTATTCCTAGCATCACCAAGCCAAACCACAAGGATGACAATGAGGTATGCAGCTTGTTCTTTGATGGATCAAGGAGTAGACAAGGTGTAGGAGGGGAGCTATGATTGTTTCACCTCAAGGAGTTAAGTATTATTCATCTTTTAGATTTCATTTTACATGCTCTAATAACATTGCTGGATATGAAGCTTTGATACAAGGATTGCATTGGTCAATCAAGAGAGGAATAAAGAACTTGCAAGTCTTTGGTGACAAAGTGAGCTAATTGTCAACCAAGTTAAGGGGTAGTATGCTGCCAAGAATGTTCTGCTCAAGTGCTACAAAAATAGGGTGTGGGACCTCATTGAATATTTTGAGGGCGTTAGCGTCAAATCCATCCCTAGAAAGGAGAACCAAGCTGTGGCATGATTGCAGCAAGTTGGAGCAGCCTTTGATGTCATTGAAATCATCAAAAAAGACAAAGTACAGCCAAGCATTCATGTGATTGCAAGGCCTTCAGTGCTAGACAACAATGTAAGTTGAAAGTGTTTGAAAATGATCAAAAATCATCCATTTCTTGTAAGAAGAGGCTGAGTTCTCAGCTAAAAATCAGAAAAGTTAGAACAGTAATATGGTGATCAAGTGGTACAACTGAGAACCAACAAACTACCAAAGGGACTTGTCACTTTGGAGTCTATTTTCAATCCTAATGATCAGTTTAGGAAGGAGAAAGCAAACATCCAAGTCAAGGAAGAAGATTTAGTGCCCATCTTGGTGGGAGAGGGCAATTCACTCATAATTGGTAAAGTGACAACTGAGCAAGAAAGGTCTGAGTTCATACAGCTTTGTCAAGAATTCCCTAATGTGTTTTCTTGGAGCTATGAAGATTTGAAAGGCTTCAATCCCAAGTTATCTCAACACACTATTGAGTTGGACCCAAGTGCTAAACCCATTAGGGAAAAAAAAAAGCCCAGTCAATCCACACATGGAGCCTCTCATGAGAAAAGAATTGAATAATTTGTTAGAGGAAAGTATCATATTTCCTATCAAGCATTCTAGTTGGGTAGCCAACTTAGTTCCAGCTTAGAAAGAAGAGTGGGAAATCAGATTGTGTGTTGACTTAAGATATTTGAATAGAGAATCTCTTAAGGATCATTACCCACTTCCTTCTATGGAGAAAATTTTACAAGTTGTTGCTGGCTCTGAAAGCTTTTCATTGGTTGATGGCTATTCAGGGTATAATCAGATCATGGTGAAGGAAGAGGATCAGTTCAAGATAGCCTTCACAACCAAATGGGGGACTTATACATATATAAAAATGCCATTTGGGCTTTCCAACGCTAGAGCTACATACCAAAGGGCAATGGACATGGCGTTCAAGGATTTGATTAACAAAATGGTGCTGATATATCTAGATGATATCACTATTTTTCATTAAATGTAGTAGACCATCTCTTTCATTTGAGACAGTGTTCCAAAGGTGTAGAATATTTGGGGTATCTTTGAATCCCAAAAAGTGTATTTTTCTAGCTCATGAAGGAAATCTCCTTGGCCACATTCTCTTCAAATAAGGATTAGAAATTGATCTAGAAAGAGTTGAATCCATAAGAGCACTACCATTGCCAAGCCACAAGAAAGCCCTTCAAAGTTTCTTGGGAAGGATAAATTTTATTTAGAGGTTTGTCCCAAATTTTGCAGCCCTTGTCAAATGTATCAACAAGATGTTAAAGAAAAGCATGGCTTTTAAATGGACAGTAGAGGGTAAGGCATGTTTTTAAGCAATCAAAGAGGCTATCTCACAAGCTCCAACTCTCATTAATAGAGATTTCTCCAAGGATTTCATCCTCTATGCATTTGGAGGTGATGATACTATTTCTACAATTTTGGTATAGTAGAACAAAGACAATGATGAGCAGCCAATTACTTTCTTCAGCCAAAGCCTAGAGGACTATGAGGTGAGATATTCCTTCATTGAGAAGCATGTTCTTGTAGTGATTAGAAGCTTGAAGAAATTTAAGCATCTAGTTTCAAACAACAAGGTTCAATTGTTGGTTTCTCATGTGGGAGTTAAAGACTTCCTCCTCAATAAAGACCTAAATGAAAAGAGAGCAGGGTGGATTACTCATGTCATGGAGTATGAAATTGAGATCAAAGTCACCAAGTTGGTCAGAGGAAAAGGATTGTGTGAGTAGCTAGTCTTGAACAAACAAACAGAAGCATACAATGAGAAAGAAGTTGTTTTGGCATTGCAAGACAACCATGAACAAGGAAGCACTCAAGAAGAAAATGATGGTGTCCTCACTCCTTACTAGACCCAAGACATAATGCACTTCCTACACACAAGCCTATGCCCTCCAGAGATGAAAAAAACCAAAAGGAGACACTTTATATTGCAGGATGTCCCATATGCCCTTGTTGATGGTGTTTTATTCAAAAGGGATGTGAATGGAGTCTTTGTTGAGATGCACCTGGTACAAATCAGATTCACAGAGTGTTAGAAGAGTTCCATGGTGGATCAGTTGGGGTCATTTTGCACCAAGAGTGATAGCTCTCAAGATCATGAGGGCTGGCTATTATTGGCCCAATATTTTTAGTGACTATTATGCATGGATCAAGAGGTGTAAGAATTGTGCATTCTTCACAGGTAAGGAGAGACTAGCTGCCCTTCCATTGCATCCAATTTCAGTTGACCAACCATTCATGTAATGGGGTTTGGACTTCATTAGAGTCATTAACCCAAATTCAAGCCAAGGACACAAGTGGATTCTAATAGCAACAAATTACTTCACCAAGTGGACTGAGGTAGTGGCACTCAAGGAAGCAAATGAATCTAGCATCCTAGACTTCTATGAAGGGATAGCAACCAGATTTGGCATACCTGCTACAATAATATCAGATAATGCATTGGCATTCATTAGATCCAAGGTAATTGAATGGGCTGTCAAGAATGGGATCTACCTAAGCACTTCATCAAATTATTATCCTTAGGGTAATGGCCAAGCTGAATCTACAAACAAGAACTTGTTAAGGATCATCAAGAGGACTCTTGATGAAAATAAGAGGTCTTGGCATACTAAATTGAAATTAGCCTTGTGGGCTAATAGGATGACCCCTAAGAGATCTACAGGTAATTCTCCATTCAAGCTTGTTCATGGAAGAGAGGCAATTTTTCGCATGTCACTTGAGTTGCCAACATTGGAACTCATGAAGCAATTGGAGTTATTGGAGTTTGGGCCCATGGAGGTTAGGTATGCAGAATTGATAGAGCTCTAAGAAATTAGAAATCAGGCATCCCAAGTAATGGAGAAGGATCAAGCTTTGATCAAGAAGACCTTTGATAGAAAGGCCAAGGATAGATCTTTCCAAGTTGGGGATCTAGTGTTAAAATGGGATGCAGATAAAGCAAAACCAGGAGGCATTCAAAATTTGATGCCATTTGGAGTGGCCCCTACATGGTCACAAAGTGTAAGGACAAGTAATGCCTTCTAATTGTCTACATTGGATGGTGAAGAATTACAGATTCCAGTCAATGGAATCCATCTAAAGCATTGCTACTAAAGGAAAATTATCCACCTTGTACATATTAGCTTAGGTTTTCATTCCTCCAAGTGCTTATGCACATTGTTTTGTTGTAGTTTAGCTTTTCTTTCCCTAAGTGCTTTGGCACAAGCTTGCTGTTCCAGGAAATGTATTTTGTAGGCCTTGCTCCAATCAGATGGTGTTCTGCCCTCCATCTTCCTCCTTGCATTGTTCTAATTAGTTGGGGTACCAAGCAGAGAATTTGATGACTCCATGCCCAATGGATTACTTTAGGAAACTGGTAACTTCATCCAATAGGTAGATGACCCCTCTGAGTCGCCAAAATTGTTATCCAAAATAAGCCCCTTGCTTATTTTTTGGCTAACTCCTTTCATTCCTTCCTCCCTTGTGCTCCAGTCTAAATTTTTCACTTTTCAAGCTCTCAAAATGTTCTGGAAATGGTTTCATTAGATAGAGATCCTTCTCAACTTTCCAGAAAGGTAAAATTTTCTTCCTAACTCCATGTATTTTTGAAATTATGGCTCAGTGGAGTTTTTGTGGGAAATTTTCCCTAGAAAAGTCTGCGGTGAATCACAAAGATGCCACATCAAAGCAAAGGGATGGTGGGAGTCAGAGGGAGACTTATAAAATTTTTCCAAAGTGTTTGGTAGGGGCGCAAAGGGGAAATTAAATTTTGGCCCACGGCCCGCCAACCAAAGTGAGATCGTGCCACATGTCCTCGGGGTGTCGGGGGTCAGAGGTGCGAAAGGATTTTTTCCTTCTCACCCAAGTTTGAGAAATTTTGAAAGGGAAGCCCGCCCGCAAAACCCGAACCAATAGGGAGGCACCACATGTCCCAGGGGGCATCGGGGATCGAACCGGTGGGGAGAAGTTGGGAAATTTTCCCAAAGGTTAGCACAAAGAGAATTTTTGGCCCCAAGGCCCACCAACAAATAGAAAGAAGCCACATGTCCTCAAACTAGTGGAGCATAGGGGAAAGTTGGGAAATTTTCCCAAAGAAAAATATTGAAAGGAAAGCCCGCCCCCAAAGCCCGAGCCAGTAAAATCATGCCACGTGTTCACGTGGAAACAAAAAATATAATGCGGGCCCGCAGGGAAAAAAGGGAGCAGTTCAGGCCCATATCTAGTAGGATCATGCCATGTGTCTAGTCTAGGGAAGTGATCAAAAGTGATGAAAAATTGAGAGTAGAGGCCCACGACGAATCACAACATGCCACGTGTCCTCGGGTCATCAGGCCGGTGGAGAATTTTTTAAAAAAATTCCAAAGGCCAAAACGGTGGAAAATGAGGTAGGGAAAGCCCGCATCCAATCAAAATGTACCACGTGGCATCAGAGCAGTGGGGTGCAGAAATTTTTGGGGAAATTTTCCAAAATGCAAAAAGTGGGAAAATTTGAGTTCTTGGCCCACCAACCCATTTTCGGCCCTGTTTTGTCCCTAAATGTTCAGAGGGGCATAACTTTCGATCCAGAGCTCGGTTTTTCACGTTCTTTATATCATTGGAAAGCTGGAAAAATTATCTACATTATTACATGCTAAATTTTTTGTTTTTGTGGGGTTTAGAGAGAGAAAATTTGAAAACACTTTTGGCATGTGGAAAGTGACAGAAATGACGTTTCAACCACCATTTTTAATGAAGAATGGCTCGCATTCTCTCCCAACATGGTATAAAAATTGGGGGTGGATTTTTAAGGGAATCCATGCTACTTTTATGAATTTGGTTGGTGGTTGAAAGCTCCTTTCACTTTTTCCCATGTTTCTCTCTCCTAAGGTCGAATTTGCATTGTAAAAGCCAGAATGGGCTCATTTTTGAGTTAGTTAGACATTTTTCTTGCTCTGCAACTTCTCTTTTCTTCCTCATGAGGTATATTTGTGGAGATTTTTACCTTTTCATACAACTACAACACCCCTTTTTGCCTCCTGGCCATTGTAATGCACTGTATTGGACCTGGAATGATAATGTATGCTCTGTGATTAAATTTTCTCAATCCTTTCATGTGTTTATCATTGTTTCCTGATCTCTCATTACATTTTGGAAATTTGTGCATGTTTTGTGCTATATTTTCTTATGAATTGTGTATGTCTTGTAGTAGCAGATGTCTACTACTCCTTTGGTGCATCACCTTAATTAGACTAGGTTTTATTTTGTATCTTCTCAACCCTGTCTCCTTGGCAAAGTTTGATTAAGTTATAGGTAAACCCTCTACAAAATGTTGTGCATATCTGAATAGAGGAGTTGAGGAACTAGCCTCTAATCTAGAGGATCTTTTCTAGTTCTACAATTTCCACACTTGTGTGAAAAGATTCAATGTTGTGCAATCACCTTTGGATGCTAAAATGTCAACTAGAAATCTGATAGAACATCCAGAGGGTGCTGCTGATTTGCGAGAATAAAGTGATCTATTTGTACTTATCGAAGGTAGGAGCTCTATGAGGAACATTTTAAGACATATAAAATCCCATGTATTGTCTATTATATGTGAGAGAATACACCAAATAAGAGGTCATTGTGAAGCTCTTGGTAGTGAATAGCTTCATAAACTATTGGTGGAGATTTTCACCAATGATCTAGCCCCAATTTGTCATTTGATTTCCCTCCATGATTGTTAGCATGAATTGGGCCATCCAATCTTCTAATTACTTTGTGTCTTCCTTTCCCATTACTCTACTCAATAATATAATGGCATCTCGAGTAGGATTTTGGAACTCACCCCTTAAAAATGATTTTGGTAGCCTTGATGGTTTCTCCCAAGTTTTACCGGGAGACAACTGTAATCCCCTAAAAGTAAGATTCTATCTTGAGAAACTATTGGGTGGAAAACCATTTTTAATAATCACCATGTTTCTCTCGAGTTTGAATTTTCAAACAACTTGAAATTACTTTGAGATTCATGACCTGTAAACAATGAGTTTTCATCTACAGATATTTTCCGGGAGGCATGGTCATATTGTTTAGTAAAAACTAAGATCAAATCAATTATTTTTACTAAAAGTGGGTGACCACCTACTCTAAAATCCAACTATAAAATATATTTTCTTCATCCGGTTCCATGACATCATTTTTCATCTCGATTTCTCATTTCTTCCAGATCTAAATAGGCTACATCACTTTCTCCTACAAGTGGATATTTTATAGACATAGTGGAGATTGGCTCTGCACTCCACCGTACTTGATCTACATGGTTTCCTTAAACAATTATGGAATGATGAGATGATGGTGTGTTCAAAAATTAGATATGATCTGAAAAATTACTATTTTTAGTAAGTTACACCTCACCTTTTCCTGCTAAATTTATCCAATTTTCCCCAATTTTACAATTTCTCGTTTTAGTGTCCTGAACTTGATAACTCCACCGAGGGTTTCCAAAGGTTGTTTCTATGGTGATGGAATTGGTATTTTTAGTAAGGATCAGATTATAACTTACTAAAAATATAACTAGGTCTTCCAATTTTGGATTTGGATGAAAATTGTCTTGTTGGATTAGGAATTTCATTGTTATCACTTGCTCCAATTTTTAGGTGTTTCTACCCTACAGGTTTGTTTGAATCTGAAAAGGAAACTCTCTTGGGAAGAAATGTATAGGTGGTTTCTGATAAAAAATAGGATATTAATGGATACGAGTCTTAGATCATCCCAAAGGAATTCTCAAATGGAGTTCTCGGGAAAATTTGAAGGAAAACGAAGCACAAATGGGTGAGTTATGAGAAAAATTGTCATTTCGAGTATGGGGTTTATTAGAAAAATCTGAACATGAGCAGGTTGTAACAGAAATGGAGGGAGGAAATATTTTTAAAATTTCTCTAAAGTGACATAAGGATTATTTAAATATTTGAATATTAACCATGGTTACACTAAACCCACTTTTAACCCACTTACACATTCTTACACTAACCCGGGTTGAGAGAGGGTTAACACTTATTAAATGGGTTTAGGAGCCCCAATTTTCCTTGAAACATTTAGCATGAGTTTCAATAATTAAATTTTTAGCAAGCATGCAAAAATTTGTCTTGGGGTCATCCAACAATAATAAGGGGGGACTAGCTTGTACACATGAGGTGAAAAACAAACATGTCCTATGAGATGAGTTATGAAGTGTTAGTATCGAAGGAGAGGTTGCTTGCATGGTGGTGTAAATTTTTACACCTGATGAACCTTTGCACTAGCTTCAAAATTGTAACAAGGCTGAGATATGGTTCCAAGGGTAGCAATCAACATGAGGAGGGGCTAGTTTGGAAGTGTAAACACCTAACGATCAATGTTATGTTTTAAGTGACACATTAGCTCATATCCCTTGGTGGTGGAAATTTTTACATCTCATGTACATTTACACCAAGTGAAAAGGTTCAAATATGTTTCCCATGTGCACCAAGGGTCAGGTATATCATGAAAAGGGGTCCAAAATGACTTGAGAGCACAAACACTTACCTAACCATGTAAGTTGTCACTTTAAGTGACGCAGGATTATAAAATCATCTCTCCTCCTTGGTGGTATAATTTTTTCACCTATTAATCAAGTGAAAAGGTTGAAAACTACATCATAGGTGCAAAAATACACCATCAATGCATTTAGAAACCCTACCTTCACAAAAACTGCCAAAAAAGACATGAAAGAGTGATTTTCTACCCCGAAGCATCTCGTGAGTTACCTAGGAAAAGTAAATATGTTTTTTTATTGAAAAAGGTATTATGTGATAATTCCCACCATATTTAGGATCCAGTTATTTTTGAAATTTTAAAATTACCCCCATTTTTAATTATACTCAAGCCTATGCGCCAAAATGTCTAACTAACACTCGAGGAAAAATTGTAATTTCATCTAGCTTATCACATGGATCATGTGTAGGGAATTGAATATGTAATTTTGAGATTTTAATCAGGTTTAAACTCTTCATATAACTCTTGGAATGCTCATTTTAATCTCCATTGGGATTGGGGATCTTCACATTTACTATCATGCTAATATCTCAAAATAAGGATAATAGAATATTCTAATACATTTTAAAATGTTAATTATGACTTATTATATTTCCAATGAGTATTTTTAACTTCAAAAAATATCCCAAGGCTCCTGCAACATCTCAAACAATCGACTAGCTTTTGGAAATTTTCATTTCTTAGCATTATCTTTGCAAATAACCCTATGTTGCAAAGTTTGTTCCCAAGCCTAATTTTATTTGTACAAATTCCCTGAACTTCCTTTGATGGTTACATAGCTATGCTACACCCTTCCCATAATATTTTTTTCTTCCCTATACATGTCCTGGGGGTGATTTTTAGGTGCAAGAATCCTAAAAATAGGCCTTTTAGGCCTTCGAGAGCAGTTCCTTCAAAGTGGATCAAAATAGATCCATGAATTACTTCCCACTAGCTTACCTGTACATGAAACACACTTTAAAAATATATTTATCACATCCCTCTTATCCATGATGGGTTTTACATAGTCTTGAGTTGGCGGAGGGTATATTTTACTACCCAGTTCAAGGATTTTTTGAGTGTGGTCTTAGTTGTCATGGCAAAAAATTTCAAGTTTTCATGCTAGACATTTATCATAACAACATGTGGCTCTATCTTGGGGCTTATTTTAGTTTTAAAAAAGTGAGTATGGAGCAAGAAGGAACCCCAAAATCTTAAGTCACTAAGAAGACCAATGTCTTATCCATTGTGCTATGGAGTCATGGCATAACAAGGATGGATACAACAAAACCTTTTTATTGAACATAACACATGACATAAAAGGATAAACATAAAATTATATTAACCTATGGTACTGTGGGGGACAACTCACTTTCAATTAAGTACTTTTCTCTTCAGAATTTACCTCTAAATGGGTAACATTAAGTGATGATATTATGCAAATCCATTGACAAGTTTGAGGAAGTAGCCTCCTTTTCTCAACTACTTATGAAATCTAGGTGCTTTCATGAGTGCTTGTATACTTGGGAGGAGTGAGCCTACATGATATTTTTGATGCTTAGATATCTTCTCACAAATTATATCAATTTTAGAGTACAAATTATCTTTTATGTTCACCAACATTACTGATTTCTTACTTTGTTTTTCACCACTACCCCAAGGCTTATTTTTTATTAGATTGTTTGAATGTTCTAAGTTATCTTTTTCATGTTCATGTTTATTGACAATTTTTTCATAATAGGCCTTGAATTCATATTTTTCTATTTCATTATGATATGTTTGGACATTAAATGAAGAATCAAACATAGCCTCATACCTATCTTATATGGTCATGACATGAGTCAAGAGGTTAAGAATTAGCTTGGGATCTTACATATCTTCCACAAATTTCAATATTTCTTTCAAGGACTACTTTAATATTGTCGAGATCTCACCATCACATTCATTTGGAGAATCTTCATTTTGAAACTCAAGGAAAAAATTTGGATAAATTGATCCATCATCCCAAAGCTCATTAAACTTCACTACTTCTTCATTATGGGAGGATTCATCATCAAAGGACTCAAGGAAATTTGTTTTGATATTTTCCTCATAGAAATAATCTTCCTCTTCAAAAGGAAAAGATAAAACTTCACTTTCATAAACATATCCATTAATCATTAGCTCAGGAGGGGATATATATTTTTCACCTTGATAAAATTCATCATGACCAACTATTGAATTGGTTGAGAATCCAACACTAGATTCATACATGTCTTGTAATTCCATGGCTTGCATTAGGAATTAAAGGTTGAGTTGAGGATCTTTTGTTTCTTCCACAACTCTCAACATTTTTTGCACAAATTCTTCTTTTAAACCTTTCAAATGCTCATCAAAATTTTTCCTTTATTCTTCCTAGATGATAAGATCAATATAATGCTCACCTTTGAATGGGAATGAAAGCACCTCCTCATCATGGATAAACACATTCGCTGATTTTTCAACTTGGAAATCATCAAAAACTATCTTATCTTCTTCATGGATTGCATCATATAATAATTTGGGGCTTCCATTTTGCAACTCAAGACTTGTCCACTCTCCTTAAAACTCAATACCCTATCAGAAATGAATTCTTGGTCCTATCAGGATAGGAATTTCATCCTCCTCTTTGGATGTTATGTAGTAGTTCCCATGTCCTTTGTCTTTGTAAATAATATCATCTCTAGGATCTTCGATTTGTGTCTTTGTATACTTCATTTTTCTCAACGGAAACAACTTTTCATTTGGCCTTTGACTGGAATATTTTATAAAGACCACTCCATCTGAATTTATCCTCCCAAATATCTATAAAAGTTTCTACTCAATAACATCCCATATGAGGCTAGAATATCCACCTCTAAGATAGTCAATAAGACTTTTTTCAGGAAAATCAGCTAAAAAAACTTGGGCACATTTTATTCTTCCCACAAGTGGAAATTCTTTGTTCTCCATAGAATAACACCTGGAATTTATCCCATTTTACGGTGAGACTGAGAGAATTAGCTACTTTAGTTGGTATCACATTCTTAGAAGCACCTAAGTCTAATTGTTCAATTGATATCCTTCAACAAGAAGAGAAATCTAGAATGGTTCAATCTTTTCAGTCTTGGATAAACTTAATGATAGCATGTTTTGATATGAAAGGTAAGGAGGAGTTAGTAGTAATAATTTGGAAGATGGTGTGATAATATTGGGCTTGGGATTACATTTAATAAACTAGACTAGTTTATCAAACTATTCAATATGGTTTTACAAATATTTGGACTAAACAAATTAGACCTTAAACCATTTGACATGGTCTATGATATAAAAATAAGAGGAATTATATGTCTCTAAGGTGATGGAAGATTTAGGAAGTGGAGAAGACACTAATTTGGAAGCAGGGGATACTTTGGCCATAGAGGTGGCATTGAAAGCTACAACGGTGTTACTAGGTACCTCATAAGTTTTGCTAGAAACATCCATTGTCTTAGAATTATCATTAGAAGGTTTAGAAGAAGAAGCTTTAACATAGGTATACTAAGGATACTTACTTGTTTCAGTTGAGGCCTTATTGGTTGCTACTAGATCTATATTTTACTTAGAAAACTCCATAGAAATTGGAAGTGTAGCTCCTCTCTTGATTATTTTATTAGGTAGTGGTTGTGGGAGGATATGCATATTTCTTCTTCTTTGGAGCAAAAGTGGGAGGAATTTGTTTTTGGGATTGAGAACGAGTGAACAACGTGTAAGAGAAACTTGGTGCATAATCTTATTAAATTTCATCTTTGGTGAATACTCAAATTACCCGATCTCAACATCATCAACTTCTTCAATTTCAAGCCCATTATCTTCTTCTTCATCATCACCTTGTGTATCGTATATTGCATTAACATGAGGAGCCTCTAGAGAAATTATTTGGGGAGGTTCTGTAATTCTTATTTTATTCTGAAAATTACTCTTCCTTGGAGCATCTCTCAAAGTAATTTGTGCAAGTTATTTCTTGATTGTGATAAAATAATTTGCTAATTTTTGGAGTAGGGTGTCCTGTGGAGGTAGAATTAGAACTTTGACCTTTTATTTTCCATTTGTATTTTTTACTTTTTTATACATAATCAAATCATCCTTTGCTTCAACAACATATTCCTCATTTTTTAAGATTATTACGTAAAGATATTCGGAGGATGAATCCTACCTTAGGAAATTGAGCGTTGATGAAGAATTTTTTCATGTTTTCATCGGAAGGTATAACTTCCAAGGATATACTCTTGAGAAACATGTTTTAATGAGATACAAATTCCCTCATAGTCTCATTAGGCTCCTTTTTCATTTGAATTGGTTACCTTCTGGAGGTCTTGATAGTCTTGGTAGATCTAAACCTTTCTTCAAAGCTAGTTTTTATATCTTGCCCAGCTAGTGATGGATCTAAATAGTTGGAGATAGAACCAATCCTCTACCTTTTCTTACATATATTGTAAAAACAATATTACCAAAACATCCTCATGTTATACTCCTAAGACTCCACATGATGTGATGAATTCTACCACATGTTCATCTAGGAGTTATGTATCGTCACCTCTCGAATTTAGGAAAAATATTTTGAGATATTTTTGGTAATTCATGGATAGGTTGAGGGAGGGAAAGTGGGCATGTGTTTCTATCTCATGGAACAATTAGCAGAGGACTCTCTCCTTATTCCACCATTATTGCTTCTACATTTGCTTCTACTTTTGCTTCTACAAATTCTTCTTTAAGATTTAGAAATTCTATTCCCAATAGATTTAAAGAAATTATAGAAACCAAAGGTCAAAATAGAGGAGTGGGATTGGCATTTTAAACACCACTTGAGCTACTGATGAGAGAATTCATGGAATGAATTGGGTGATGAGATTTTTGATTTGTTATCATTGTCCTTGGAGTTCTTCAAAGATAGGATCAAGGTTTCCTTTTTTTTTCCTCATATCTGGTATATCTATGATCAAGTAGTTTACAAACTATAAATCAACTCAAATCAGAATTTAATCAAGTTCTCCTTTGTTGAATTTGGTAAAATAGAGTGAATTTTCTCTATAATTATTGTAAATGTGGTAATGAAATAAATTCACTCTATTGTACCAAATTACCTCTCTCAAGGATAATGAAATATATTCTTGGGTATTAAATATAAGTTGAGGTCTTAGGACTAGGGGAGAAACAAAAATATCCCTTAGTGGAAGGCATAAGGCTCAACGTATTTTCAGATTTTAGAACTCTTTTTTTGCATTTTTAGATATCTATTTTTTTTTTGTATTTTTGGAGTATGTATTTTTATGGATTTTGTGGTATTTGATGTGGTGCAAAGACAAGAAATCCTTCCTTGTGGTGGGAGCCAAAAACTATTGGTGAAATAATTTAACGGGTGGGAAAATTATGAGATTTCACCAATGCTCTAGAACTAGGTCCCTCTACTTGAATGGGGCAGATCCATTTATTGAAATTAAGGAAATAAATTCAAACTAAACTAACTTCTAGGGTGGCCTGAAGACATGGCATAACACATGAATACTTCCCTAAACTGTTGTAATTTCTTGTATGGAATACAAGGGAAAAAATTTCGTAGTGAGAAAAATAGGAGGAGGATTTTAATCAAAAAATAGCATATCTAAGTTCATTGCATTAAAATATAAATATTTCACTTGCATCAATTAGAAGAAACCACTCACATAGAAATATGAACAATCCATAAGAAACATAATTTTTTTGCATCATGTTGCACAATTTACAATGCTCATGGAGTAAAATTTGATATGGATATAGAATAGCAATAGAAAATAGAATAGAGGAAATAAAGAAACTTGTATCTAGGAAGACAAAGAGATCTAGTAAACAAGAATTAATCATCCTTTTACAATGATTATTTCATCTCCTTTTATAGATTTACATTCCATCTATTCATCTACCCCGACACGACTTTTCATATTCCTATTACAAGTTACTTTTAAAATGACCTTAGGAAAGAAAAAATAATTCCCATTTTTATAATTACAAAAGGAAATTTTACATTGCATAAATGTCACATAGTCACTTTAATGAATATTAAAAAAATTCATTATTACACAAAATCAATACTTAGAATAAGGGGGTACAAGAAGATTGAGAATAAAACGAGAAAGAAAATGGAGAAGGATTAAATAGCTCAACTACTTGATGAAGAAATTTCCTATGATGATGATTTTGCATCCAATGCATCCTTAGGAAACTCAATCGGTTTGAACTCAATCCCTTTCACCTCTCTAAAAAAACAAACAATTTTCGGTATGACCTTATCTGACTGAGAAATGCTAACATACTCCTATATGTTGATCCAAGCCTCTAGAAAGTGGCTTAGCTTCTTGTACTCAATGAACCAGATTTTATGATCTCAAAAAATGTTTGAAATAAAACCATGGATCACTATGATTGACTCCAGGGTGTCTTCCTTGAAAGATAAAGGATCTCATGCCTATTTTTGAACCTTTTCTAGAAAAGGAGTTATGATCTCTCCCAAGGATGTTTTTTCATTGATACGAGGGGCCCCAAGATTTTATGCACATTTTCTTACATCCTCAAGAACTCCTTGAGCATTTTTCTCATATTCCTTGAGATCTATCAAAGCATATTTAAATACATCACACCTTGCAGCCATGGGTTAGAACCAAATAGAGGATAATGTCTCAGCTCGATCCATGAACACATTATTTATTATCAAGAATCACCATTCGGAGAGGTCGGTGGGAGAACACTATCCCATATCATATTTTATTTTTCCATTCCCGCCATGGTGCCTTTGATTATTAATATAGCCCCTAAAATGAAATGGAAGAGGGAGATGACCTTGGGAAAATGAAAATTCCCTTTTTCAATGATATTCCCCACCCACTTTTCATTTTCTCTCCCTTGCATTGTAAATCTTTGGGATTACTTAAGGGATTTTGTGTCAAAGAAGACAATGGGTGAGAATACCTCAACTAAATGACATGATGTTGAGCCTAGTTCCAATAATGAGTGCACATATGAATACAAGGTTATCAAATTTTCCTCCAATTGGTTGATGGTTTATTTGTGTTCATAATTCCACTCCAATATCTGATTTGAAGACTCCTTGAAAAGATGAGTGTCACCCTCGTGTGTAGCCTAGCCAAGTGAGACTCTGGCCATCTCGTAATAATTGGGATTCGTTTATTCTTAAGTATTTTTCATCTTGGGTCTTGCAATTTCTACAACTAACTTCCAAAATATTGAGTGTAGAATATTGAAGTAGTTTGTTATTTCCTTGACTTCTTGGCTTTCATGTACTTTGATTTGGCCTCAAAGTTCAAAGTGTTGTAAATTGTTGCTCCGTTCTTGATTATCTACCAAGAAGTTCATGGAACCATGGGAATGGATCTAATGGTATGTAAAAAAATCCAAGGAGCTCTATTGCATATTAGGGGACCAATGATTTCTCACGTGAGTTGACTCAACTTCCTCATATGAGACACTTGGCTCCACTTGATACACAAGAGATTGAGAAGGGTCAATCTCTCCTTGTTCCATCTCTTCAAATTGTTCTTCTTTCTCTTCAAACCATTCTTCCTCAATCTTATCTTTATTGTGCGACTCCATAAGAGGTGAAATTTCATTTCTCTTATTTTCCATCACCTTCCTCTTGTATTTCTTCTCAAAATGGGATGAACCAACATCTCTCTTAGGCTCCTTGAGAGATGATGAATGTGATAGTTTCGTAAGTAAGGTTGAAGTGATTCCTTATTTCCTACTAGAGACTTTATTTATTTTTAATAAATCCCTTGGTCTTTGAATCACCACCTTGGTCCACTCCTTGATATCTCCATCCTCAATAACACTCCATGAGGGAGGAGGGAGGGGAGATTCCTTCACTTTTAGTAATCTAGATTGAACAACTCAAAACCATCTTCTTGAACTCCTCAAGTGAACTAATCAAATGTTAATGTTTCCATATCTTCCACAATCATCCTCATGTCTTATCTTTCCTTGAGATCAAGTTCATTTGCATAATTTTTGAAATAATCTTCCAATTGGGGAATATGAAGCAATCTAGGAACATTGAAATACCCAAGATATTTCCTTATACAAAATTTGGGCCTAGGAACATATGTAAACAAGAGAAATATATCCATTGAGGTATTGATGTTTGTGGCATCATTGTACCCTTACAAGAGAAAAAAATTGAGTGAGATGGGGAATGATATTCCCTTCCTCTTTGAACCCTTACACTTGAGATGCACCTGAGAAAATTTCTTATAGAGTTCTACCAAAATGATCTTATCGTAAGGATACGTAGGCAACTTGAGTGGAGAAAGATCAAATCCAATCACCCCGATGTGGGTGAAGGTATGAAACTTTATGAAGTGAAACCCATACTTTTCAATCAACTCTACTTCTTGGGGATAGATTACTCTTTCAATATTTCCTTTGAGGATATAAATGATGAAAATGGTGAATGAATCATTCATCCGTGTGAAATAAACATTTATTTATTTGAAGGTGATCTAATTGTACTTATTGAAGGAAGGACCTATGTGAGGAACATTTTGAGCCATAGAAAATACTCTGTATGGTCTAGTGTATGTGAGGGCATACACCATATAGGAGGTCATTGTTAATATCTTCATAGTGAATAGTTGCATCAACTCTTGGTGGATATTTTCACTGATGATCTAGCCCCAATCTATCATTTTATTTCCCTCCATGATTGTCAAAGCATGAACTAGGCCATCTAGTCCTGGAAGTCCTTGGTGTGTTCCTCACTCATTACTCTACTCAGTAAGACAATGGAATATGAGTAGGATTGGTGTAACTCACTTGTTGACAGTGATTTTGGTATCCTTGATGGTTTTCTCCTAGGTTTCATTTAGGATCTAACTGTAATCGCTTCATAAGTACAAGTCTATCCCGAGCCACCATCTTTGGGTTAAAAAATCTTTTTATAATCAACATGTTTCTATGAGATGTAATTTGTAGACAAATTGAAATTAGGTTGGGATTCAAAACCGCCAAGAGTGAGTTGTTATCTACAGATATTATCAAGACACGGGGTCATAGCATTTAGCACAAGCTAAGATCAAGTTAGTGCTTTATACCTAAAGTGGATGACTTCTACTCTAA
This sequence comes from Taxus wallichiana var. yunnanensis, assembly GCA_018340775.1. Taxonomy (NCBI): domain Eukaryota; kingdom Viridiplantae; phylum Streptophyta; class Pinopsida; order Cupressales; family Taxaceae; genus Taxus; species Taxus wallichiana. The sequence continues at coordinate 370,747,133 of CM031236.1, forward strand.
AAATCCCACTGGAAACTATATTTTTTCCATGGTTCCATGACCTCATTTTTCATCCATTTTCTCATTTCTTTCAGATCTAGGTGGGCTACATCACTATCTCCCACAAGTGGATATTCTGTAGACAGAGTGGATATTTTCTCATACGTAATGTACTTGATATTGATTATTTCTGGAACAATGATGGAATGATGAGATGAGGGTGTGTGAGAAATTTATATATGATCTGAAAACTTACTATTTTTAGTAAGTTACACCTCACCTTTTCCTACTAAATTTAGCCAATTTCCCCAATTTCACAATTTCTAGTTTTAGAGTTCTAAACTTGACAATTGCACTGAGGGTTTTGGGAGGTTTCTTCTTATTTTTTGGACATGATATTTTTAAGGCTTAGAAGAAAACTTACTAAACATATAATTAGGTCTTTTGATTGTTGAATTGGGATGAAAATTATCTTGTTGGATTAGTAATTTCACCGTTATCACTTGGTCTAATTTCTAGGTGTTTCTACCCTCCAATTTTCTCTAAAAATAAAAAGGAAACTCTCTTGGGCAGAAATGTACATGTGGGTGCTGATTAAAAATCAAGATATTAATGGACATGAGGATTGGATCACCCTAAAGGAGTTCTCAAATGGAGTGTTCAAGCAAAATTTGAAGGAAAATTGAGCACAAACGAGTGTCTTATGAGTAAATTTTTCATTTTGGGTATGAGGTTTCTTAGAAAAATATGACCATGAGTAGGTTGTAACAGAAATGGAGGAAGGAAATCTTTTTAAAATGGATCCAAAATTACATAAGGGATATTTAAATATTTGAATATTAACAATGGTTACGCTAAACCCACTTGCACATTCTTTTGCTAACTTGGGTTGAGAGAGGGTTAACACTTATTAAATGGGTCTAAGAGCCCCCATTACACCTTACCACATTTATCATGAAGTGAAATGGTGAAAAACTTCATCACACATGGAAAAGTGTGCCATGGTGTCAACAAACATGAAGAGTGGGACTAGCTTGTGCACATGAGGTAAACAAAAAGCATACCCTAGGAGACAAGTTATGAAGTGTTAGTGATAAATGAGATGGTTCTTTCATGGTGGTGGAATGTTTTTCACCCGATGCACCTCTTCACTAGGTTTAAAAGTGCAACAAGGATGAGAAATGACACCAAGGGTAGTAGTTAACATGAGGAGGGGCCAATTTGGAAGTGCAAACACCTAACCATCAATGTTATGTTTTAAGTGATACATTAGATCATATCCCTTGGTGGAGGAACCTTTTGAACCTCACGTACTTTTTTACCAAGTTAAAAGGTGCCAAGAGGTCTCCGATGTGTGCCAAGGGTTAGATCTATCATGCAAGTTGTCACTTTAAGTGACGTAGGCTTATAAATTCCTATATTCTCCTTAATGGTGGAACTCTTATCAAATTTTTATAAATTCAAAAGTTGAAAAATTGCATCGAGAGATGTGAAAATGTGCCATGGATGCATTTGGAAACCCTGCCTTCACCAACAATTGCCAAAAATAGACATGAAAGATGGATTTTCTTCCCTCACAGAATCCATTTGAGTTACCTTAGCAAAAATTATTTTATTTTTAATAGAAAATGGATGTTGAGATCATTCTCTTATTTTTTTGGAGCCATTTTTTTAAAATTTGAATTTTACTCCCATTTTTTATTATGCGTAAGCTCATATGCGCTAAAAGGTCTAATTTCCACTGCACGAAAACTTTTAATTTAATAAAAATTATCACATGAATTATGTGTATGGAATTGAATATGTCATATTTATATTTCAATCGGGTTTAAAATCTTCATATAACTCCTTGAATTCTCAATTGAATCTTCACCAGTTCATAGATCTTCACCTTCACTGTCAGGATAAAATATCAAAATACGAGATAATAGAATCTCCTACAACCTCTTTAAATGTGAATTAGGAATTCTTATATTTCCAATGATTATTTTTTCACTTCAAAAAATATCCGGAGGGTCCCATATCATCTCAAACAATCTAACTAGCTTTTGGTCATTTTCATTTCCCAAAGGCACTATGTTGCAAGTAGCCCTATGTTGCAAATTTTATTCCCAAACCTTATTTTATTTGTATAATTTTCATAAACTACATATTATGGTTACATATCTCTATTAAACCATTCCTATATGATTTTTCTTGCATTTACATTCCTAGGGGTTCTTATTAGGTGCAAGAATATTAAAAATAGGCCTTTTAGGCCTCTAGGAGCAGTTCCTTCAAAGTGGACAAAAATGGATCCTTAAATTACTTCCATATTACCTAAACATGAAACACACTTTAAAAATATATTTATCACATACCTCTCTGCCATGATGGGTTTATATATTCAACAATTGTTTGGAGGGCATGTTTACATTACCTGGTTCATGGATTTTTTTAGTGTTGGCTTAGTTGTCATGGAAAAAAATTCAATTTTTCATGTTATACATTTAACATGACAACTCTAGAATAATGAAAATCATATTTTGTAGATATTTTGTGAGTTAAAAGAGGAAAACACAATTCGTTACATTAATGTGCATCCACATTTGACTCAACCACCTAGATTTAATGAAGTGTGGTCTCTTTCCTTCTTCTACAAGTAACCTGACATGGGGGATGGATTGAAAAAAGTTCTCATGTGTTTTATAGGTATTTAATGCATGTTATTTGTGGTTGGTGCATAATTCAAGTTTTCCTCTCTTTTCTCTTCTCTCTCTCTCCCATTTTTCTATATATTGTAGAATGATGCCCATTTGTAAGGGTTGGACCCTCTTGGAATGCAAGGGTATTATTCAAAGTATTGTATTAGTGTTTTAAGTTGCAGGCCTAAGATATGGACCACCGCGGGGTGATTTTATCTCCCTCCTTCATTGTAATGGACTACGAATCCTTTTGAAGTAATAAAATATGTTTTTGTGGCTATTCTCTACCCTAGCCTATGTTTATTGCATTTTCTTGCCTCTCTATTGCTATTGTGGTATGTTGTGCATGTTTTCTCTATTTTCGGGTTTTTTCTATTGTTATCCATGAAAATGAGAATTTAAATGCTATTTTGGACTATGGAACTCTTTTTTTCCCTCTCCTCCTTCATTTTCTCCCATTTTCACTCATTCGAGAGTTTATTTCCCCTTATTTTTGGTGTTATCACATCTTTTAGCTTATTATTTACCCTTTCATGCATCTCTCTCTTTCCTTAGTCCTTATCTTGTTAGAGTAGGATTATATAGTTGTATTTCCTTCCTTATGAGTAGTTTTAGCATTGGGAATAGCTAGAGGAACCAACCTTCTTTAGAGGTCTATCCCATTCGCAAGTCCCATAACTTGGAGATAATCCCATTTTTCCTCAAATCCCTAAGTCTCCAATAGATTTAGGTGTGGGTGAAATTTTGAGCTCTAACGAGGTAGATGAAATAATTTAGCCTTGCTACCATTTTATTATTGATGAAATTATGTGTGCTCCCATAATCAATCAATACGTTCACCTTATGTTTCTTAAGGTATCCCACCACCTGTAAGATTTTTGGAGTGTTAATACCAGATATAACATGACATGAGATAGTAATTTGTGGCTCTTTAAATTCTTCTTCTATTTTTTCCATGGTTAATGTTTCCCCAACTCCTTCCTCCTCACATGTTCCTTTAATGTAATACAATTTATTCTTGGCTAATTTGTGACCTGGTCCATATTTATTGTCACACTTAAAACGTTACCCTTTTTCTCACTTTCCTTTAATTTTTTGAGGTGTCATTCTAATTGGCCGAGGGTGTGATGATGTAAAATTGCTACGGTCTCTAATGTTAGTTAAATTATGCCTTCTACTGGAAATAAATTTTTCCTCTACCCTATGTTTCATGATAAAAAAATTAGAAAACTTAAGTGGATTACACATGTGCACCTCATGCTCAATGTGTTCCTTGTGACCCCAAAAATAGGTCATCCATATACCCTTTTGTAATATTCTCCACATGCAAGGATAGGTTTTGGAATTGATTAATATGATCCTTGAGTGATATTATTTATCGTAACTTAGCTAATTGGATGAAGTAATTCTCTAACATGCTAGAACTATAGTGAAATTGCAAATATTTATTAAAAATTATCCATGTGACACTGAGACCATTCTTTTTCCTATAAGAACATATCCAAATGTACCACATGAATTGGTTAGGTTTGAGATATAAGGATTTCATGGTCACCTTTTGTCCTAATGGGATCTAATGTAAATCAAAGAAATTATCCATTTGGTTAATCTAATTGAGAGGATCCTTTCCATCAAACTTTCTAATTTACACTTTTGGAATAATTCCATGCCACACAACTAGTTAGAAGATCCACCAGTTTGTGTAAAGGATCGTCCTTGGTCGGTGTCATTTGGAACTTTGTGTACATTGATGGAGGAACCCATGAGACTAGAATGGAAATTCATGTTTGAAAGAGTGAGCATCATCTCTTTCCTCATTGATTCAAACCTCATCTTCATTTCACCCATAAGGTTACTTTCCAGTAGATGAATATTTTTGTTGAGGTCATCCTTACCATATTATGAACCATTTCTTAAAGTTAATTGACTACCTAAAATACCCATAACCTGAAGATTATAAATTCATATCTTCCTTATTTGGATCCATTCTTGGAGTTTCTTGATCTTTACCTTTTCCTCAAGTTGATCTACTGATCATGATGTGGGGTTTGGATCTCTTGATACAAGGATTAGGGTAAAAATTTAGGGTTTGGGTTTTGTAATTTTATTGCTTAAATAGAGGGAAACATATAGAACAAACCCTAGCTAAGTTTTGGCAAGATTTCCAAAAATATAAGAAACTTAGAAAATTTCCAAAAATTTAACCTAGGTAGTGAATTTATGAAAACCCATTAAATTTCTATAACCTTTTGTAAAACAAATAAAAAAATATCGAAATTTGGAGAGGATTTTACTTGACTGATTTCACAACAACCCAAAAAATTATCTATTGTTTTAGAGATAAGGTTAAACCTACAAAATTATGGTTTTGATGTAGTTATAACTAAGATCATGCTAGGATACCCCTTGTAATTAATAGTTACACAAAAACCTCAAGGTGTTATTGAAATATGCACATGAGGATCATATCGGGTAGTAAATTATTTTAATGAAGGCTCATGTTGAGACACTCATTTTTCTTCAAGAATAGATGAGGAGTAAATTCTATTATATTAGCTAGAGGCAAGAGTCTTACTAGTGCTTTCATTAGTAAAATGAGAGTGAATTATGGGACTAATTATTTTACTTAGTAACTTAGAACAATTATAATATGAGTTTATCATCCTCGTCAAAATCATGAATTAAAATATTTTCTACACAATTCACAGGGACCATTATAGTAGTATACTCATACTTTTGTGAATGAGAAGTAACTTTCCTTTCCACATGTTTCTAGATTTATTTTTCTTGGTTGATATCTTCACCAATGAGAGTTCGAGATTCCTTTTTCATCTATTTCCTTTCAAATAAGATTTTGTCCATCCATCTTTGGAATATTTGAATCACATGAGTTTAAACAAGAAAAGCAGACAAAAATTTAATTGAAAACTAAAAATATACATACTAAAGTAGTTTCTAAAGTATACACAATTGAAACACACAAACTTTAGATGAGGTATATGTGAAAACATCTATCATATAATATGATTGCTTCATGCAAGGTAAGGGAGCTCATGTCTCTCTTCATAATGGGTATGCTCAGGGAAATTTACCCCATCCTTTCGATGAAATTGCTCAGTTGTTTATATCATAAATTACCTTAGAAGGTCAGTATGAAGTGATTTATGGTTACCATTTCCCCATGCTGAACCACGTCTGTAATTCTAATCCCTACAATTTACCTTTCTTCCTGTATACCTCCCTTGCAAAATCTATAGGAATGGTTGAGAAAGTTACCTTCCCCCTTCCTCTGCACCAAGGCCTCATTAAATCCCTACTTAGGCTGGGTACTCCCCTTTTGGGGAAAAATGACAAATTTGGGGCATTTGTCATGAAGGATCATTGCCCAAGGAGGACAATATTAGTGAGGATCTGTTTGGAAAACCAATGGATGAAAAAACCAGATCTAATATGAGTCATGGTATTGGCAATGACAGACGTAGAAGAGAAGAGGAGGATCCTAAACTAGTTGAGGAAGTGGATATTTTAGATTCGGGTGAAAACTAAGATGGGAATCTAGACTTGTCAGTTTCCAGTAAGGACAAGGCTACTACTGATGGGGATAACAGTGATGAGGGGGAGAGTGAGAAAGCTCTGGACTCTCTAGATGATAAGTGTTCTAAGAATTCGAGAGGATGCCATTGAGAGCTTGCATGCTCTTAAAACTACCCAATCTAAATTGTTTACTACACAGGACTCTACTTGTCAAGTCTCATTCTTTCATGTGGGAATTTGAGCATTACAGGCTTGATATAATAATATTAAGAGACATATGATTAGTATGGTCTCCATGGACTGAAGGATCTGACTGATAAAGTGGAAAAGTTATCTTCTTTGGTCCTTAGTGAACAGCTCAAGAATGCCAATGAGAGAAGCTTAGAGATGGCCAAGGATATGTTGAAGATGAAAGAAGTTGTGTTCTAGATTCATGATGTCCATCTCCTTAATGTTAAGAGCACCATCCACCATCTCAAGCTATTAGCTGAGATGATTCATTCCATGGAACTAGCTAAGGAAAGAGAAAAATAAGGAAAAGGCCCCAAAGTGGAGATCCCTGAGCCAAACTATAAGTTTTGGAAAGCTACCATCGATTCCCTTGTCAAAGAATGGAACGGATGTATGAACTCAAGTGGGGACCTGATAAAAGAGTGACAAAGAAAATGGGATATTGGTTTGATGTTGTTAGTTCTAAGCTATTTTCTATTAGTTTCGGCACTGCCATCTTTTGTTAGTTACTTTCCTTTATGTTTTTATCTCCTTGTTTTTGGTCTTGTGTTGTTTTGGGTTTGTGGTTGGGCTTCAATGGTATATCCCTTGGCATTTTTGTAAGGAATTGGTAACATTTTTTATGGGGTAGGGTCCCCTCAACCCTTTTTTACCTCTAATCAAAAAATATATATGATCTCTTCATTCAAAATCATAATATAAAGAATAAAATCATAAATATCACAAATAACATTATAATTCTCATAAATAAGACTACAAATGACACCAATTTGTTGGAAAATAGTTAGAAAAACTTGAGATAGAACAAAAACAACAAAACAGATTAGAGAAATGAAAAAATCAAGAAATGAGACCAAATTAAAATTTCATAGGCAATGGCACCAATTTTTTAGCTCTCAAATATATTCCTTAATTTAAATGAGTGAAGAAAGTGGGGTAATTAATTTTAGTTGTATACATCTTCACTAATTAGGGGCATATTTAAGGAAATAAAAGGGAGGCATTTTAACCTCTCACTCTTTTGGCTCTATGAAACCTAAGGAGATACCTTGAAGTAACCAAGATGTGTCATACACCAAAAATATATAGATATAGTATAGAAGATAAGTAGCTTAACCACTATTATTTCCAACCCATGTTTTTTTCAATAATAGGAAGAATCATGAAACTACTTAAGATTGGGAAAAGGTTGCAAGAAAATATATTATTACAAGAAAGATATCCATGATTTATAAGATAATTTCTCTTGAGATGAGAAGAATAATTAAAGGAAAGATTATAAACTTGAATCCTAAGTTATAACAATTGAAACCTAAACTTATTATTTTTTTAGGGTGAAATGAGCAGGTGAGAGTAGGAGCAGAAGGATCAAAATTTTCAAAAACCAAATGAGCGGGAATGCCACAGACACAGGGACCCTTGTGTCAAGGAGAGACAGGTAGGGGACCCATTTATAGTACAATTAGGAGGTAATTTTCTTTTCCCCTTCTTGGGCTGATAAGATTTTGGGCCGTAGAATGGAATTTGTGAATCAACCTTTGGATTCAAACATTATATATGAGGAAAAATATGGGATTTTAAGTATTGTTATCCCTGATGGATTAGCAGAAAAAGCTAGATCTAGGATGGAATATTCTTTGGTAGGGAAATTTTATGGTTCAAGACCTAATGTGGAATGGTTTCGGGAATGGGTGAAATAGAAATGGAACCCGAAGGGATTAATGGAAATTGCTTCCTATGTGAATGGGTTTTTTATTATAAATCTTTCAAACACAGAGGATTGCAAAAACATATTTTTTGGTGGGCCTTGGTTTATGGGTAGATCAAGTCTTTTGATTCAAAAATGGAACCCAGGGTTTGATCCATTTAAGGAGAAACCAGATGAGTTTCTTGTATGGGTTAAACTTCCTAGTTTACTAATGGAGTTTTGGGAAGAAGAAATCTTAACAACTATTACAAATGCTATAGGGTATTTGGTGGTGTTTGATCTGGTTACTAGGGCTAGAATGAGGTTAATGTATGCTCATTTTTGTGTTACTGTTCCTATGGGTAATGGGTTGAGAAAGGAAATACAACTCAAATCAAAGTTTGGTGAATGGATCCAGAAGATAGAGTATGAAGCTTCTCCTTTGTTTTGCCAAAAATGTAGACGGATGGGTCATGAGCAGAGGCAAGTGTAAGGAGGGTAAGAAAGGTAAGAAGATTTGGGATAGGAAAGATAAGGGACCTCTTCTTGAAGAAGGAAATAGTTTGTTACCTTTAAACAATGTGTCTTTAAATAAGTTTTATTTGCTACAAGTAGAGGAGTTGGATGAAGATGTAGAGCAAGAAATTATGAATCTAAAAATGGATTCTCAAGCCAAAAAGGGTAATGTTTTGGATGGTGTGGGTTGAGAGGTAGAAGGTTCTGGGTCTCAAAACCAAAAGGAATATTTAAATGTGGAAGGTTTGGGTTTTGGGGATCAACAACCTAGGTCGGAGGATCTTGATGAAATTTTTATTGGTTAAGTCTACACAGAAAGATTCCTTTTCAAAGGAAGAACATGTTTTGTCTCAGTTGGAAGAAGTTCCTTGTTCATTAAATATAGATAGGATTAAGGAGGGGCTAGAAGAAAAGAGGATAAATATGAGAAGTGCTCAAAAGCAAGACAAAGTTAAAGAAGATTATGGAAAAACCCCTGCAAGGAAAGGAAATATGACAAATAGGGATAAGAGGGAGAAAAAAACAACTAAAGAAATAGATTCAAGAAGACAACACTCCATTGAGGAGAGCATTTCACCAAATAAATTGAGATGAAGGTTATTTCTGGAATATAAGGGGTTTAAATAATCCTAATAAATAGAATATTTTATCCTCTTTTAGAAAAAGGAATAAGCTTGATGTTCTTCTGATTCAAGAAACTAAGATGTCTAAAGAAAAATTGAGTGAGGTAAAGAATAAAGTTTGGTTTAAATCTGATCTTCAGAGTGTTTCTTTGGTGGGTGCTTCTAGGGATTGAGAATCTTCTAGATTTAGAAAGATAGAGAAGGAAGTTTTATTTTTGGTCTCAGTATCATGTTGCTATCTTGTTCAGAGAAAATCAAGATGGGTCTGTGTGGATTTTCTCAAATATTTATGCTCATAAATATTTGGTCGAAAGAAGGAAACTTTGGTTTGATATTTGTCATTTTCACGGACAATTTAAAGAGAAAAAATGGTTAATATGGGGGATTTTAATACCCTATTGTGTATGGAAGATAAAAAAGGGGTTTAGGTGCCTACAGTGATAGTATGGGGATTTTGTTGACTTCATTACTGAATGTAGCTTGGTAGATATTGATTTGAAAGGGTATAATTTTACTTGGTTGAATAGAAGATTAGGGGACAATTTGATTCAAATAAAATTGGACAGGTTCCTCATAAATCTTTCTTGGTTACAAAATCTGGATGCATCTTTGGTGGCTTTACCTAGAATTGGGTTTGATCATAGTCCCATTAGCCTTAAAAATTGTTTAAGTAAAGTTGTAAGTGGAAGGCCTTTTCAGTTTTTTAAAATGTGGTTACAACATCCCAGTATAGAGGAGGAGATTGAGTCGAGTTGGCAAATTTTTGTCAAAGGTAAACCTATGTTTAGGCTTGTGGAAAAATTAAAACATGTTAAAAAAAGGTTGAAAGTTTGGAACAAGGAAACTTTTGGCAATATTTTTGCTCAAAAATTAGAGATTAGTCAAGCATTAAAGAAGGTGGAGGATGAGATTGTTAACAAAGGTCTGAATAAAAGTTGAGAGATAAGGAGAAATCCCTTTTGACATAATACCATAATTTAGAAGATAAAGAGGAGGCTTATTGGAAACAAAATTCTCGGGTGTTGTGGCTAAAGGAGGGTGACAGGAACATGATTTTTTTCATCTTACTACCTCTATGCATAAGAGTAGAAATACTATCCTGGAAATTGAAGATGAAAGAGGGTTAGGTTAAGTGATCAGGGTGATATTTCACAGGAATTTGTTAGTTTTTTTCTCAATTACTTTAGTATTTATTGGTAGGGAATTGAGTTGGGTAAGGAAAGAGACATTGAAAATCTCTTTCAAACTGTTATTTCTCATCAGGATAATGTTGAATTGATTAAAATCATTTATGTGAGGAAATATCAATTGTTGTTTTTGAGTTGGAAGGGGATAAATCTCTGGTCCTGATGGCTTCCCTGCGATGTTTTTTCAAAATTTTTGGGAAATCATTCATAAGGATGTGGAAGAGGCTATTCAATATTTTTTCAAGAATGGTAAGCTTCTAAAGGAAGTTAATAGTACCTTCATAGCTCTTGTTCCTAAGGTGCTAGGGGCTGAAAAAGTGTTTGATTTTAGACCAATAAGTTTGTGTAATATGGTCTATAAGATAATAACTAAGATTATCTCTTTAAGAATTAAAGGTCTTTTGGAACACTTTATTTCAGAAAATCAAGGAGCTTTTGTGGAAGGAAGACAGATTTTGGATAGTGTGATAACTATTCATGAAGTTTTCATTCGGTGGAAGTTTCTAAAAGGGCATCATGATGCTTAAAATTGATATGAATAAAGCTTATGATAGAGTATCTTGGAGATTTCTTAAAATAATTCTTGGGAAGTTGGGTTTCCATACTCATTTTATTGACTTGATAATGGAATGCATCTCTACTCTGAAATACTCAATTCTAGTTAATGGGAAATCTAAAGGTTTTTTCTCGTCTAGTAGAGGATTGAGGCAAGGTGATCCTCTCTCTCCTTTTCTTTATATCATTGTGGCTGAGACTTTGGGCAAACTTTGTGTTGACTATAAATTGAAAAATAAATTGCATGGGTTAGTTATTTCTAATGGTCTAGATCCTATAGCGTTGTAGAACAATTCATGGATGATACTTTCCTTCTGGGTAAGGCAACTCAAGTGGAAGCTATGGGTTTTAAGGAGGTTTTCCATGATTTTGAGGAGGTTATAGGTCAACTCATTAATTTAAGGAAAATATTTGTTCTCTTTTTTAATGTGGATGTTGAAATTCAAAATAGAATAGTGGTGGTTTTGGAGTGTCCTATCCAGGTGTTGCCATGTTTCTATCTTAGAATGCCTTTTTTAAAGGAAGGATGCAATTGGAAAGTTGGAACCCCCTGATTTTGAGGTTTCAAAAAAAGTTGGCAACTTGGAAAGGAACTTTGTTATCTCAGGAAAGAAAAATTCAATTGCTTCAAAGTTTCCTTCAGAGTATGGTGGTGTATCTAATGTCCCTATTCAAAATGTCGGCTAAAATTAGACAAACTATAACTTAGATTCAAAGTGAAGGTTCTTATGGTCGGGAACAAAATCTAAAGACAAACTTCCCTTGGTGGCCTGGGAAAAAGTCACCCTTCCAAAGTATGTTGGTGGGTTGGGTTTGAAAGATATTAAAAGTATGAACTTAGCCCTTATGGCTAAAATTGGTTGGTGCTTGGAGCATGAAGATGGATTATGGGTTAGAATTTTAAAATCCAAGTATTTATATTTTGATCAAGCCACTTTTGTTTCTAATGGTGCTCTTCTGGATGGTTCCTTTTTCTAGAATGGTTTGGGAAAATGTAGGGATATTTTCTTTGAAAGGTAGTAAATGGTTAATTATAAATGGTACTAAAATTAGGTTTTGGGAAGATTGGTGGTTACTTGAGGATCCCTTAGTCAATCATGTGCTTTGGAGAGAGATGGCGGCTTACTTTCAGCTGACTATGGGAACTTTGATTAGAGATTATTGGGAGAGATCGATTGGGGTTGGGCTTGGAAACATTTGGAGTGGGAAGGTGAGAATGGAGATTATCAGGAAAGTATTAGAATTTTGAATACTAATCTAATTAGGTTACATATACCTGTAGTTCAGAAAGAGGATGAGTTGGTATGGTCTTTGACTAAGGATGGTAAGTATTCGGTTAAAACAGGGTATGGAATAGCAAGAGATTGTCCTCCTTCTCAACCTTTTTGGAAAAATATTTGGGATAAGAATCTTATTCCTAAGGTAAATTTGTTTTTGTGGCATGTTATTCAGAATAAAATTTTAACCATTGATAACTTACAAAGGAAAGGTATGATGATCCCTAACTGGTGTGTTTTGTGTAAAAATGATAGTGAATTGGTTCAACATCTTTTTCTTCACTGCCCCTTTTCCTTTAGGGTTATGTCTCATGTTATGAAAGTATTTCAAACTTTTTGGATCTTTCCAGAGACTTTTGTTGACTGGTATGAGCAATGGACAAGTCCTTTTGTTTCTCTAAATCTCTCAAAAGCTTGGAGTTTTGTGGTGCCTCATTTTTATGGGGTATTTGGCTTGAAAGGAACAATAAAAATTTTTAGGGATAAAAAAAAAATCTCTCTGAGGGTGGGGAGTGGTATATTAGGATCTTTGAGAAATAATCTCTCTATTGTGAAGATTAAAGAGAAAAGTGGTTTTCCTAATCATGAGTAGGAGATTATTCAAGGTTTAGGAATTATTGTAAAGAAAGCTTCTTTGGTGAAGGAGATGGGTAGAAGAAGTGCTAAATGGGCTAGGCCAATGAAGGATGGATGAAATTAAATTTTGATGGAGCTGCTAAAGGGAGTACTGGGTTAGCGGTAGTTGGGGGTATTATTAGGAATGATGTGGGTGATCTAGTTTTAGCTTATGCTAAACCTATTGGAAGTAAGTCAAATAACTATGCTGAAGCTTATGCCCTTTTAATAGGGTTGCAATGGGCTATCTCTATGCAAATTAAGAAAATTCAGGTGGAGGGGGATTCTTTATACATTATAAATGTGATGAAGGGCCTAGCTAAACATCATATAAATATAGACTCTATTATAAGGGATGCAAAGTCCATGGTTATAAATTTTGATGTTATTCTTTTTAAACATGTGTTTTAGGAAGCTAACATGTGTGTGGACACGTTGGCTAATTTTGGTGGTCAGATTCATAATGGAAGGTGGTGGCGGGATGAGGTGGAGCTGCCCCAAAGTACAAAGGACGTGATTTATGCTGAAAGATAGATCCGAGTGTGGGAATAGGATTTGTGACATCTAGGTAATTATTTCACATTGGGTGAAACCAATCGATCAAATCATTATCTAGTTTGTGTTGGGCTGGATTGATTATTTAAAGGTGTGGTTCAATTTTTTTCATAGTTTTTTTCAAGTTTGGTTCAGTGGTTTGATAGTGATGGGTGGAGCTAGGGTTAGGGTGGAGCCTTCCTTGTCAACTATTTTGGAAAGGGACTCATTTATTTGGGATCTTTTCAAAGAGGGGGTATTTCTTATTTTATTCAGAATCTGAGGGGTGTTGATGAAATTATTTCGTGGGATTTTTCTTTGGCATGGGATAATGGTTTGGTTTCTATGAGGGGGTGATATTTTTGGTCTCGAGGAGATTATTGGTAGTGTGACCAAGATGGACTGTGGGGGAAGTAAATTTTTCAAAGATAGGTCTTGGCTTCAAGAAGAAGTGCATGTTTTTCTAGAAAGTGATGAAAAGATTTGTTTCATGGAGGATGGTATTGCTCGAAAATCTTTGCTGGGAGGTGGGTGGAAGTCTATTTTTACATCATGAAGTACATACCTTGGATGGGAGGTATAGGAAGTTGCATTTGCAACACTTAATGCTCTTGAATCATTTTTGAAGAAATAAAAGGATGAGTATCCCATTTTATTTGTTTAATTTGTAAAGTTTGTCGGTTAAAAATTACAAAGAGGAGAAAACAAAGCTCCTTCTGCATCAAGGCTTATTCTATTGTTGGTTAAATCGGGTAAACCGATTTTGCATCCTAGGGGGTTGGTACCCATTTGGGGAATGATTGGGAAGACCATATTTCTCTTGTTGATCAAACTAGGCTTCTGAAAATGAAGGAGAGAGTGGCTAAGGAGTTGGATGCGGTGAATGCCTTAAAAAACTTGCTGGGGAAGTGGATGAGGAAGGAAGGGGGAAAAGAATTCTATTTTTATTTTCCTTGCTAGTAAGATGGAGGCCCTTGAGGACACAGTTACTCAAGTTAAGGCACTAGACCGAGAATTCATTGTGGGGTTTCTACAAAGGATGAATGTTGAGGTGAAATTTTTAGAGAATAGGGTTGAGACCCTTCAAGGTATGGTGGTAGGGGATGAAGGAAAAAAGAGGTAGTTGGTTATCAGTTACTCTAATGATGATGATTTTCATGAGGGTGACGTTGGTCCTAGCTCATGGACTAGGGCCAGGGGTGTTTAAGAACTTTTTGTTGATCTTATGTTGACCGGTCTTTTTTTCTGTTGGTTTTTTGTTTTTGTTAGGTTGTGTATGGGTCAATGTTTTGTTGACTCTAGGATTTTTTTTTGGGTTTTCTTTTTATAGATACTTTTGTTTTATATGGAGATTCATTGTAATATCCTCTTGTTAAGGGCCCTTAGAGCCTCTTTTTCCAATGATTATCTATTAAAAAAATAGTTGAAACCTCAAAGGATTTGTAAAGATAGATGGAAGTTTTAGTAAGGTACATTTTTTATTAAAACTATTATTTAAAGAAGTGGTAAATTTAACCTTGATTGGTGTTTGGAATCCATTAGGAAAAGATTCTCCATAAATTAAAAAAATTGAATTAGTAATAACCAATAGAGGACAACAATTTACACAATCATTTCACACTCTACCATAATTCAAACACATATGGAAATGAACTTACATAAAACCTTATTAATTATCATAACAACACACCACAAAATGAAAATAATCTAATATTAGATTAATTTGTAGAAAATAACAAGAAGTTAGATCATGCAAGGATTTTATGTCATTAATCAAAAATGTATACAAAACACATATAATTACTTCATTACCAAATAGTGATCTACGCATTAAATTCATTCTAATAAAGCTAAAAAAATTCAATATCATATGACAAATTATCTTTGAATTAGAAAGGGTACTAGTAACAATTTTTGAAAAATTGGGAAAATAAAATTCTTAATTTGAAAACAAATTTTTCTCATGAACCAAAAGACTTGGATGAAGGATTTATCCTCCAAATTATAATAATTCCCTTTCAAAAGTGGAAAGTAAAGATACTAAAAATATTCTTCTAGAAGTAATCGGTGGATCGAGGAAGAGAGATTTGTCACCATCACGTGGAAATAAAGCATCCTCAAATGAGCGAAGAGATAGTATCATAATCAAATCACTTTTGTCCAATCAATATGAAAGGAAACACAACTATTTCCTAGAAACAAGAAAAAATTGACATAAAAGTGAAACCCAAGAAATAAAAGATTGAGATATATGATAAAATTAAATAAAAACCCTTGGAATCATGAAAATGGATGGTAATGAGTATTCCACTTGTCCAATAGATTAAAAAATTCCGTGTTGAACCAATGTGAGAGCTCAAATTTGATTATGAGTCCAAAAAGGAGCTATATGAATTTTTCACAAACTACTACCAATCAATTTCTTAACCACTTCTCCCAAAATTAAAATCATTTGAAATATCACTAAATAATATTTCCAATGGTACTATTCATTCTCAAAATATATTTCTTAGTTAAAATTTATGGGCCAAAAAGTAGATCTCTATTTATTTTACACTCTATTGAAATTTACTCCAATATTTTCCAAAAATGTATCACTTAACTATAGTCCCCTTAAAATAAAATAAATTCATCACCTATAATTATCCCATTAGTGGGACCATAATTCCACCTCAACTCAATCACCATTATTTTCTAATCATGTTTAAAATACTGAGGGGATAGAGAAGCAAGATTTTAAAATGAACATTTACTGTTAAGATGTGTATTTTTACAACTACACACCTGAATTCCCTTATAATTATAACCATAAAAATTTATCTATAAATTTGTGGTAGGATCTTACCCTTCCACTTGGAACCACTTTTCACATTGTGTTATTCCCTCTTTTCACAAATTACTAAAATCCCAAGTTTTGATCTCACCTTAAATGTCGATCTACATGACATAGAATCCATTGATGTATTACAGAGTGATGGGTTAACACTTAGCATATATTTTGATATAATTTATATTACTTGGATTTTTATTCCCTCCATTTATATACCATTGGTGCAAATGTAAAACCCAAATCACAAGATCATTTCACTCACCATTTTCTATGAAGTGTTCTTCACAATATTTTAGTAGATTTAAGGACGAGTCAACAAGTGCCACTAATCAATAGTAAGTGTCATTATGAAATAAAATATAAAGGATAGTCCCACATATGGTTATGTAAAAAATACCATTCCTAATACATTGGTTATTTTCAAAACTATGAGGCAAAAATATAAGATCAACTACCATCCTAAACATGATAACATCGATGGGTGACAAGAGTACACAATCAGCAATGTAGAAAAACAATCAGTCATAATTGGCATGCACAATTGAAGGTGAAATAATTAACATTCTCATAGGGGATAAATAACATTGGACATTCCAATTCAAATGGATCAACACCTTTGAAATAGACTAAAATCCTTAAACCACTTCAAATTTGACATGATGTTGCTCGAGGTTAAAATGTGAAAAGTGTCTATCATAGAGATAAGTTCACATCATCAAAAATTTCACACTTGATTAGGGTAATAATTATTCCCTTTACAGCTATAGAGAGATAGTAATAAATAATGCCTTTGGATTTCCGACACACGAGAGAATATGATGAAGCATGTGAATATTATCCCTATTTGTATATACCTTCTCTAATCTCCCATGGTTTATCATTCCATATATATATATATATATATATATATATATATATGATTGCTATAAACATTGAGAGACATCGCATTCAAAAAGTTAAGCATTTTTTCCATTTGGAGAAGATGAAAGAGAGATTTTTTTGTCATGTACTTCGCTTACTCAACTCGGATGAAACAAAGTCTATTTTTTCCACACCCAAAAATATGATGTATGTTTTTCTTATAAGAATCAGTTTAGTAACACTAGTGTTCTATTTATTTCAGTTTGTATCCTTTCATTTCTTTCCCCCAAAGTAAATATTTCATCTAAATTTTTTAATTTTCTTTAGGAAAATTTTCAGCTAGAGGTTCAAGGGGCTAATGCATCATAATGTTTTTTTGTTTATTAGCTTTTGAAACTCAATTTGAACTACCCGCATCTCCCTTATCCAATTATCAACTAAAAATTTTCATGTTACTACAAAGGAACCTACCATTACCTCACTTGTTCATAGTATTACAATACTAGAGAAGATAATCAATTCTATCCGGGAAGCATCAACAATAATATATGTTAAAACAATATAACAATAACAATGAATATTGTTTGAATAAAAACAATAATATGGTTTATAATTAAATATAACCATATAAACAATAAATACATTAATTAATATGAAATGCATAATTAATATATAGGTAAATAATAATTAACCTAACATTCCCCCCCTTAATTGTGCATTGTCTCAAGGGATGAGGAGAGGAACTCTCTGAACAACTCAAACTTGTCACGTGCAAGTGACTTTGTGAAGATATATGCTCATTGTTCAGTTGTTGGAAAAATTGAAGTTGGATGTTGTGCTTCAACACATGCTCATGTATGAAATGAACATGTACCTCAATGTTTTTGTTCTTTCATGAAAAATGGATTGTGAACAAGTTTGAGAACACCTTCATTGTCAACATACATGGTGGTCGGTTTGTCTGTGGTATTCCAAGTCCTTCTAGTATGTGACGTAGCCAAATCGCTTCACAGAAAACTTCTCTGGTAGAATGATACTCAGATTCTGTGGAAGAATGAGAAACAAAGTGTTGTTTCTTGCTTCCCCATGATATTGGTCAGATCCCATAAAAATACAAATCTTGAAGTGGATTTTCTATCATCAATATTTCTGCATGATCTGAATCTGAATATCCAGTCAAGAAGAAGTTTTCATTCTTCTTGTATTCTAGACCAAGATCCACTGATCCTTTGAGATATCTCAAGATGCACCTTGCTGCTTTCAATGAAAAACTTTGGGTTCTTGCATGAACTGGATAGATAGCTTACTGCAAAGCTGATATCTGGTCTAGTGTAGGTTAGGTAAATGAGACTCCCAATCAACTGCCGATAGAGAGTGGCACTTACCTCAGGAGATGGATCTGAATGAGATAACTGTAATCTGTTCTCCATAGGTGTAGAAATTGGTGTGCAATCCATCATCCTAAATTTCTTGAGTGTTTGTCTTGGTATATTTCATCTGAGAAACAAAATGTGATTCTCTTTCTACCATACTTCCAATCCAAGACAATAATGCATCATCCCGAGATCGGTCATGTCATGTCGAATGATCGATTAAGATCTTTCTTCATTGCATCGATCATCCTCACTGAACTGCCAGTGATGACTAGATCATCGACATAGAAAATGAAAATCACAATCTCCCCCCCCTTTTTGAGGTAAAGATTGGGATCGTATGGATTTCTAACAAATCCATGTTGTACGAGATGCTCATCAATCTTGATGTACCATGCCCGGGGTGCCTGTTTGAGGCCATATAGAGATTTCTGAGTCTACATACCTTTTTCTTCTTGACCAGGTACAACATATCCCTCAAGGTTGAGTCATGTAGACTTCTTCTTGTAAATATCCATTAGGAAGGCACTTTTTACGTCCATCTGATGGACTTTCCATCCAAACTGTGTAGCTAGAGCAAAGATCATCCTGATCATTTTGATCTTAGTTGTGGGAGAAAATGTCTCCTCGTAGTCAATGCCTTCTTTTTGTGCATACCCCTTTACTACAAGTCTTGCTTTATACTTGTCCATTGTCCCATCTACTTTTGTACTTTCATTTTGAATATCCATCTGCATCAATGGGTTTCTTCCCTAGTGGAAGATCGACAAGATGCCAAGTGTTATTTTTTTCATCACTGATTGATATTAGAGTCCATGGCATCTTTCCAAGATTTTGATTGTAGGGCTTCTGGACTGTAGAGGGCTCATCAGACTCAATAACTCTACTCATCAAAGAAAAGTTAACTTCTTCTCTTGCTTTACTATGAGTCCGTGGTCAGGGGTGGATGTATCGGTGGAGCATCCATTCTTGCATCTCGTAATGTGCTAGTACACCACTTGGGCATATGTTGAACTATTCCCATGGGTGTGGTTCTATCAGATCAACACCATCATCCCCATCATCACTTTCTCATCTGTGGGAACATCAGTTTCAATTTTTACAATTGGTGAAGAATCTACATCAGGTGAGTCTGGAGGAGGAGACTCTGCTTCCTTCTTCTCAAAAAACTCAACATCTCTGTTGGTGTAGACTTTTTTGGTCTTTGGATCCATCAATTTGTACCCAAGAGTCTCTTCACTATACCCAATGAAGATGAGTTTCTGTGACTTCATGTCCAATTTCTTTTTATTCTTCTTGGGTATGTGCATACTTGCTTTGCACCCAAATACTCTAAGGTGTGCAATAGATGGTTTCCACTTTGACCATGCTTCTTGTGGTGTTACTCCTTCAAGAGAAACTATGGGCACTCTATTCAAAAATACATTGTTGTCTTTACTTTGCTTCTACCCAGAATGTCTTTGCAAGTCTAGAGTCATCGATCATGCATCACACCATTTCCATGATAGTATGATTTCTTCTCTCAACAACACCATTTATTGCGGTGTGTGTGGAGGAGGCATTTTCAATGAATCCCATGAGTTTGTAGGTAGTCTTTGAACTCATTACTGGTGAATTCCCCCCCTCGATATGAGTGGAGAGTTTTGATGTGATGACTAGTTTCATTCTCAACTACTACTTTGAACTTCTTGAAAGTTTCAAAAGCTTCACTTTTCTTGCGAAGAAAAAAAATCCACATTTTCCTTGAATAGTCATCAACACATAGCATGAAGTACTGAAATCTAGAATGACTTGGTTGCATCGGACCACAAAGATCGGTATGAACAGATCAAGCTTACCATGAGCTCGATATGTACTCTTCTGGAATGAAGCTCTGTGTTGTTTTTCTCATTAGGAAGTGAGGACACTTGTTATGTATCCTTTGAAGAGATGGTAGCCCATGTACCATATTATGTTGGCAAAGTGTCTCGAGATACTTGAAACTAACATGACCAAGTCTCGATGCCACAAATGTGCTTTGAGGTAGAGTTCTTAGCCACAAGTTCTGATCATCTCTGTGGACAAAATCAAGTTGGAACATGCATCCCACATTGGAGGCTTTTACAACTATTTTGAGCCTCGTGATTTATCTCGAATCAAAACATGTTTTCTTTTTAGAATGAGTATCAAAGTCAATTTTTAGGTTGTGATCTAGGAGTTGACTGACTGAAAGTAGATTCTTTGTCAACCCTAGGGACATATAAGACATCTGATAGTCTGTAGTTGCGTGAACCAAGGGTAGAGAAATGTTCCCAATCCCCTGAACTGTATATGAAGAATCATCACCCAACGAAACATGAGTTTTTTGAAGGTGTGTCCCTCATTGAAGTAAACCAGTCTCTGTGGCTGGTCATGTGTTGAGTGGCTCTCGAATCAACATACCAGACATCACTAGATGACATGGATGGTTCACTTGATCGAGAAGTGTACAAGAAGTCTTCATTATCTGAATGTTCTTCTTGCTCAACAATATTTCCTTGCTTGATGGGGTCTTCTTTTCTAGTTCCCCTTTTTCTACCCTTGATTGTAGTTAGAATGTCCCTTGTGAGATTGTTGTGGAGGTCTAGAGTTTCTTGATGAACCTTTCTTGTAAGTATTATACCAACAATATTTTAAGTCATGTCCTCTTTTACAAATTGGACATTGCTTCTTCTATTGTTTGTCCGTGATACTGATTTTGATGTTGGGATTTTGATAGGAATTAGGTTTTCCTTTACCTTTTCCTTTCCATTTTTGATGTGAAGAAAAGTGCCTCTCCTCTTCATCATCCTTATTGTGCATGGCTTCCTCTTGTTGTAGTAGGTTTACCAATTTGTCAAAACTAACTATGTCGTATCTGACAAGTTTAGTGTTGTTAAAAAAATATGGTAAGAAGAGGGAGTGCTCTCTAGAAAATGGGAATGAGAGCATCATCTATGACCACTTCTCCTAGGGCTAGAAGTGAATCCCTCAACTCTACAACTCTTCTTAAGAAAGCTTGATTTTCTCATTTGTTTGAACTTTAGTGTGTGTAACTGACTCTACAAATTTAGTATGACATTCTTGTTTTTGGCCTCATATATGTGTGTCAATTTATCCCATGCTTCTTTGGCTATTTTGGCATCTGAATGTGGGGTTGCACATCATCAGACACTCCAAACAAGATGATGAGTTTGGCTTTTGATCTACTTTATCAAACTTGTCATTGTTGTGTTGTATCAGTAGTTGATCTGGTCAGAGTACCATTCACAACAGGCCAGATCTCTTCAAACTCAAGTTGTGTCTTGATTTTTGTCTTCCATGTAGCATAGTTGTTTCCTCTGAGTAGTTGTGAATCTAGAAGAAAAAAATTTGGGGGCATTGGTGCCCATTTTTAGAAAATCACTGATAGGGTTTGGCTCTTATCACTCTAGGTATAAGGTCTCCCAATCTATATACCATCATCGATATACCGAACCTTTCTATATACATGCCCTTTCGATATACCGGTGGTACGTGGAAGAAGCTCGCCCTTTCTATATACTGGTGGTATGTGAAAGAGGCATTAACATATGTGAAAGAATTCAATATGTGGTACCAAGACAATATTGAAAAGGGGTGTGTGATTATTGACACCGGCTCAAAGAAATATCCTCATACATGCATGCGTAACTTTGCTATATACTTGGATAATTTCTCAGTCAGATTTATGTCATGCAATCATTCACAGATGGATGGGATGGCTCATAGTGTGTGCATTGTGACCTTATTACTCCCCATCGATTTAAAGGGTCGATGCCTGATGATGTTGTTGCAGCTATATTAGGCATTAAGTAGTAGTAGTCATGATGGACTTTACCCGTAAGTGCTTCCCAGAGGCACTGTATATACCAAACGCTGTGAATGAGATCTAGGATCTCGTGAGTGTTTAGAACCAATTTTTACTATTTTTTATTACAACTTTTCTACTAGTTTCTGAGTAGTTACAATATTTTGGTTGACTATGGAAACCTACAAATTAGTACAATATATTGAAGCATGCAATTACATTCAAAAATTTAGAAAAAAATTGAATGGCGGAAAAAAATTTTTTTTTGTTTTGCGGGCCCTGGTGGCCTCCGGAGCCCAAAATGACCCTTAATGCAAAAAAATTAAAAAAAGTGGCCCAAAATGAAGTTTTTGGATAGTCTTCCTTTGGAAAATGTTGCCCAAAATAAAAAAATAGGCTAATAGGAGAAAAATTTTTTTTACCCTAAATTAGGGTTTTTCTCACTAAAATATTTAGAGGTAGTTTGTTTAGTTATAACTAGTTGTTTAGAGGTGGTTTTTCCACCAAATCTCCTCAAACTTGGTGGTTTTCTAATTTTTTTCCACTAAATTTCAAAATTGTTTAAAAATTTTGGATTGTTTGGGGGTTTGAACCCCACCCTCTCCCACTCCCAAAGCTTTTCCACTATCCACTTTAGGCTCTATGTGCACTTATGCATATGAAATGAAAAATTATATTTTAATAAAAAAATTTGACTAACCTTTTAAAAAAAAATGACATAAGTGGAGAGGAGAGAGCTCACATGTGGAGCTTGAAGATTGGAGGATTTAGGTTTAGGATTTTCATGGATTTAGGGTTTTTAAGATGCCTTAAAAATGGATATTTTTTGTTTTTTTTTAAATTTTTTTTCATTTTTTTTTTTTTTGATTTTGATTTTTTTTCATTTTTTTCTTTTATGATTTATTCACATTTTTTTTTTTTTTTTTCATTTTTTTTATGGAGATGTGAGTTCCACTCATTTTTTGAGTCATTTTTTGGAGTCATGGAGGTGTGATTTCACGGATTTGATTTTTAACTCACCATTTTGTTTTTTGTTTTATTATTCAATTTTTTTATTGAATTTTTTTTTTATGTTGGATGTGTTTGTTTGTTTTGTTGTTGATTTTCATGACGAGTGGTGATTCATCATTGTTAAAAAGTTCATCACTGTTTAGGAGTGTCAGTGTGAACAATGTTAATGAGTTGATTAGTGAGTGCATAGAGGTTCATACAGCTCAAACCCATGGTATCGATTTAATTGGGGCTTTGCAGATTGTTGAAAAAATGGCCCGTAATTATTCAATCATGGGAGGACTTGATGTAGGTTGGTGTATGTGATAGGATGATATGCCAATCCAAGGTTTTTTTGATTTTGATGGGCTATGATACATGGTTGTTTAAAAAAAAAGCTGATCTCGAGAGTGGAGGCAATAAATAAAATTTGTTGAAATCATAAAATGGTGTTCAAAAATCCTACAATAAACTCGAAGATCTCTACTCAATAATTGCAAACTTATTCCAAACTTAACACAACACCTCCAAATTTAGCATGATACTAAAATAAGATGACTAAAATGCCTCTAATATTAGAGGAAAAACCCCTAATGGGGAAAAAAAATTTTTAAAAAAAAAAATTCCTGAAAAAAAAATTTTTCAGTGCGAGAGAGCACCAAGGAAAAAAAAAAATTTTTTACATTTGGAACAAGAGAAAATCACAGGAGGTTGTGGGACTGCAGGGAGATGTGGGAAGTTCTTTAGGAGGGCACATAGCGGCTCTCTTGTTAAATTTCTTCTCCATGAATTCTCTCTGAATCTCTTCCTCTCTCTGCAACCTTCTCCAACCTTGTCAGGAGCTTCAATTTGCTCTGGTACCAAATGTAGATTGAGCAACAGGGATGGAATGGAAGCCTTGATAAATTATATTAAACTCAATCAACCAAATTACATATGAATGAGCTGCAATACTTATAGGTATTGTACAATTGAATACAAACAAATGAGGAGTTGCAACAATGCAACAACCAATTTAAAATATAGTAGCTTCCAATATTACATCTGGGGAAGCACAACAATAATATTGTTAAAACAATATAACAACACCCATATTGTTTGAATAAAACAATAATATGGTTTATAATTAAATATAACCATATAAACAATAAATACATTAATTAATATGAAATGCATAATTATGGGATATACAAATAGTTCTCAAGGAGTGCTAGTGTCATAATTATAGAGGATATTCAATCTAAACCTAGGATATATATAGGTTTCTAAGGCCTATGTCTAAGATAAATATAGGTGTCCAACTAATGTTAGAATAAGGGTGAGACAATAGATGAATAAATCCAAGGGGTATAATATACTACAAAAAAACAATAGATAAAATAAAATATACATCTAATTTTATCTTGTTGGCAAGATAATTTTTCATGTAGATAAATTGGTGGATATCTTGTCAATGCTCTAGAGATCTAGGTCCCTTTACTTGTGTGGTGCAGCTCCACTTTATTGTGAATGAAAAAGAAGTAAAATATGTTGATGGCCAAGAGGCCGGGGATCTAACTGGAACACTCCACTATACATGTAGAAAATTCTTGTAATAAATTTCAAGGGAGGAATTTTATAAAATATGGGGGAAAGGGAGTGAGAATTTAGGTAGGAGGAATTAACTCTGCAAGTAGAAAATCATATTCTTGCCAAAGCTAACTAGAAATTTCACATTCACAACTTATAGGAAATAAAAAACCATGTTTATAACATCAATGATGAGAGGAAACCATGCACAAAAATTTGCACACATTCATGCATCATGAAAATAAGAAACTCTTTTCTTTATTGACATCTTCACAAGTTGTACAATGTTGGAAAATAGAGAAAAATAGATAAGGAAAATGGAAGAATTATATCTCTTTTGCCTTTCTCAAATAGATCTCTCTCTCTCTCTCTCATATAAAAATTGACAACCCTTAAGAAAGAGAATGTCATTACGTTATATAGACCAAGAAATGACTATTCACCTACTCCCCATTTTTATTTTCACTTGCCTTTTCCACATGTGACTTTTGGTATTCCTAGGAAAGAACATTAAGTCCCCTTTTATAAAATAAGGGTGACTTATTACATTTTAGACTATAGTCACATTAATGAATAAGATAAAAGTGAATAAGATGAAAAAAAATTCACCCCTCAATGAAGAATTATAAAATGAAATAAGAAGGGGGAAGGAAAGAGAGGAAGAAGGAAGAAGAGAGAGAACACTATTCTAATGAAGATCCCACCATTGGAAAACTCCTAGAAAGCTCTGCGGGTGAAATCTCAATGCCCTTAAATTATTTACTAAATCTCATTGCCACAGATGCCACTTTCCACTCCTAAGAGATGTGAATGCAGCCTAGTGACTTGATCCACTTCTCATTGAGAAATTTGATGTTCCTACACTTTGAGTACTAATCTTGATGATTCTCTACAGTGATGGAAATGATTTCCCTTATCTCTGCCAGAGATTCTAATGTGTTTTTCGTTGAATGAGAATGGGTCTCCAACCTCTCTTTTGACTCGATATTCAAAATCCTTCAACATATCATCTATTGAAGTTTCTAAGTTCACAGTAGGCACCCCAAGCTTCTATACCTAAGCATCATCATCCTTTTGCATTTTTTCAACCCCCTCTTCATATGAATCCATCTCATAAATAGTATTCTTTATTATTTCATACCGATAAAATAGAGTTTGAGCCAAGACTTGAGACAAGTCTTTCGATGCTGATAGGAACACACCTTTGGTTACCAAACAGGATGAATTGACTTTACCCATATCCATGACCAATGGATATACCCTATCCTAATGGTATTTCTCCACATAAAATTATTTCCTCATGGTGATGATCTTCATGTCTTTGTCATCCATGTACTTATAAAGTGTGAGCATCTCAGGTAGAAACACCTTCCCTTTCTCAAGAATCATACTCACCCATTTTTCATTTTCCTTTCCTTGCATGATGAATCCTTAAGTTTAACTAATGGAATTAGGATCAAAGATACTCACTGGAGTGACTTCCTTCATTGGTAGAGCATTGAATGCATTCAGGTCTAGGAGCACTTGAACATATGAAGTGAGGGTGCAAATGTGATCTTCGCTTAATCTATTTTATCCCTATATTCTTGAATTCTCACAATGAGGTAAATAGAGGACTCTTGGAATAAGTGCACGTCACCCTCATGAATTTCCTAGGCTAAGGGAATTGTACTTATTTCATAATCATCTAGGGTAATTTCCTCCATGGGCTTGATGAAATTGGGCTTAACTACTTCTATATATTGGTTCCCTGAGGCTCTATTGTAGAATTGAGAATCCTTTCAAGCCAATCTACCTTTTTCTACGTAATCATCGAGGTGATAGCCAAAAGTTGGGAAATGGTTACTTGTTACACTATTATAGTATCTATTGTGATAATTTCTTATACCCAAGGGAATATCTCATTGGTCTCTGTCTCGGTGGCTAGCATCATCACAACTTCTTTTTTTTTCCCAAGGACGTGCATCATGTGTAGGTGGAACTTGTGCAATAATAGGAGATGAGGGAATTGGAGGATATAATGGCATATAGAGGTCGGTTAGGTCAATTTACCCTTTTTCAAGATCTACCACAAGTTATTCTTTTGTATTTAATTTCTTATTCAATCTCCTACAATGATGAGCCTCAGGTTCTTCATGTTTCCTCTTTGATATTTCTCATAAATGATTTGAACTGAGAGCCTTGTCCTTAGCCTTGGAATATGAGTGATAATATGTTTACCTCTGGAGGGATGGAAAATTACCCAATGAGATGAGATCAGAACTCTTTCTCTTGAACCACTCCTTGGACCTTTTGATCACCACCTTCGTTCGTTCTTTGATTTCTCCAGACACATGAACACTCCAAACCATCTAGGAAAGAGGAGACACCTTCACTATAGCTTACTCCAAATCAATCATTTATGATCCATATTCTTGGACACCATATTCATACCATTAAAATATAAATTTCATCATTTGATCCATTATCATCCAATTATTCTCACGTTCTCGGACCTTATATTCTTCAATACAATTTTCCTAGAAATATTCAATTTGAGTCATATTGTGCAAGTCGGGAAGATGGAATGAGTTTGGATCTTCTTTAATATCAAATTCTACCCTAGTGTTGTATGAGTGCATATTGATAGGGGATAGGGAAGCTTCAACATTAGTGGCATCATGGGAACTTTTGCATGTGAAAATCCCTCGTGATATGGGAAAATAACCCTGTTTCTTATTCCTACTCTTCAGCCTGATGTTCACATACACCAATTGTCTGCATAGTTCCATCAACAAGATAATCTCACTTGGATAGCAAGGAAACCTCCATGGAGTAAAATCAAATCCTAACACCTTGATGTAAGAGAATATTGATAAATGAATGAAGCATGAGCCATATTTCTTGACTAGAGTGGAGGCTTGTGAAGACATTCTCAAATTTTGATTTCCCTCAAGCAATTTGAATACATGCATTATGAATGTATCATTTACCTTGGCAAAATTTTGATTACTTTATTTTAATACCAACTATGGGTACATCTTAAATGCAACATATTTTTGGGAGACATTCTAAGAAGGTGTCAAGCCCGTGAATGTCTTGTGTTTGAAATTATGTAGACAAGGTATGAGGTCAAGAATAATTTCTTGAAGTAAGGACCTGGAGTAATTGGAAATGCAAGTTGTCGGTGATGAGTTTCCCCAATCAATCACCTACTTAACTTTGAGGATCATGAGAATGAAGAGTGACATCCATTCATGGAATATATCGTGTTCTCTTCCCCCATTACTCTACTTAAGAGAATGATAACGTCATTGAAAGTAGTGTGGAACTCAATGTGGAAAAGATTCTTTGGTGTATGAGAAGGATTTCTCTCTTACTTCAACCACAAGATGAGGATGATTCCTTGAAGATAGGACTCAATATTATACCATTATGCATATGTAAACTCTTTGGTGATCATGACCATGGATTTTTAGTGGGAATTTATATACCTTGTGATATGGCCTTTGGAGTGAGCACATCTAAGACTGAATTATCATCGGCTCTTATTGTTCTAGTGCCTAGTTACTATTGTTAGGAACATACCAGCCCTAAATTAATTTTTTAAAAGGTCATGGGGTGGCCACCCACTACATATAATCCACTAGAAAATATCTTTTCTTCAACATGTTCTATCAACCCACCGAACATTATGTGTTTGAGCTCTTCTAGGTCCATGTGAGTAACATTGTTGTCACCCACACTTAGGAACTCTGATGTGAGAGCTAAAACAAGCTCCGGGATAGTGAAATTGAAATTCATGATGGAAAAAATCAACAATATAAGTTACCACAAAGGCAATAGTAACATTTTGCACTCGCGTCCGAGAACTTTTATTTTTAGACCTTTAGCTTCATGAGATGTTATTTTGGGCAGGGTTGCTTTTTTGGCTTGGTGTGAGTACTTTGAAAGGTTAAATTCATGTTTAAATATTATTCATAGATGTTTTGGTGCTAGTATAAAGAAATTCTGTTGTTAGACAATTTATTTTTTTATTTTTTTCTTTTTTGGCTCGTGACCCTAGTTTCCAATTTCGTGGTTTTGGTGTTATTTCTTCCGGAGGATTTTTCCATTTTGGAAATTTAATAAAAATAGTAAGTGAAAACTACTGAAACTTAATATTTTTGTAACCTATTCTTATGCTCCACGGTTTGATGAAAAACTATGTTTTCGTTCTTGAGGCTTCGTGAAAATTTTTGTGTGAACCCACTTTCTGGATCAACAAAAAATGAAAGAAGAAGGGTTTAGGGAAAAAAAATTCAACTAGATTCCATAAAAAATATGATATTCTTCTGGAAAAAAATTCAGCATCGAGGATCTTGGTAGAGGAATAGATACACCAAGTTTCGTTGGAATCTGCTTTGTTGTTTGCAAGATACAAGTGATTCTTCATTTTTTACCTATGATGGTTTATGGCAGCAAACATACATGGTAACATCTTGAAAATCTATGTTTATTATGTGGAAGTAGTGGGGAATATGGAAAACTAATTTTTGGGAGAATATATGGAGGAATGGAAGTAGTGGTAATGGAATAAATGAAGAAAGTAGGAAGCATATGTTTTCTTGTGCATGTGTGTGGGTAGAAGCAAAAATAACACTTAAAAGTTAAAAATTCCAAATTTCTTCAATAATAGAAGGAGATTTTTTTTTCCCAACCATTCCACAAAATTGGAAAATTTGGTGAAAATAATTGTGCCCCCTTCCCATTGGTCCACTTGGCAACTTGTGATTTATTGTTTAGAATGAGAAGGGGGTTGGAAATAAAACTCTTAACAACTTCCCAGGGGCACATGGGTGATCAGGGGAAAAAATGGGAGGGGGGGAATTTTTTTCTCGCAACATCCCAAACATTTGGTATGGTTAGTGAAAAAAATTTCACCCCTTTCTGATTGTGCCACTTAACACTCCGTGTATCTGGATGAGGCTGGGGACTTGAAATCGGTGCACAAGGGCTTAACTTGACAAAAGGAGCTCAAAAAAGGTCACATTATGGTCCAAGGGATTGAATGGGAGGAGGATAAAAATTTTATTCCCAACCATCCCAAAAATTGAGGAAATTTGGTACAAATAATTGTGCCACTATCAAATTGGCTCATTTTTCAAGCTGGAAAATTGACTAACTCCCAAAACCATACCGTAGGGAACAACTTGATGGAGGTATAACTTGAGCTCCCTAATGAATTTTCCCATGATTATTTATAGGAAATTGATTGGAAAATTTATTTTTAACATAATTGTTGGGGTCTCATACCTTTATTCTTCCTACAACCTCCTGAAAAATAGGCTTTTTCTTTGGGCTCAAAGGTTGTGCATCTTTGAAAACATGTTGTGGACTGAATTTCCCAGAGTCTTGTGAAACATGTAAAAAAATTCCTTGAGGGTTCTAAATTATATTTCCAAAGATATTTTTTTGGCTTCCAACTTTACGGGGCTCCCAAAATCATTTCTCAAATCTTAGGGACTATTTTTGCACCTTTGTATAACACGCTTTCACCCTCCAAGATCCACTTTTCTTGAAATTATTTCAAAACCTCGAAACTTCCTATATTATTCCAAAACCAATTGAAAAAAATTATTATATATATGATACACCTCCTTGATGATTTTATGATATTTTTATCTACTCTAGGGGGTGTGCACCAGCCTTAGGAAGACCATAAACTAGCCATTCTAAAGCTTCTCAAAGATCCTGTCTTGATGAATCTTGTCTTGGAATTACTGAATGGTGGATATTCTGAATAACCTATGGACATGATTAAAAACATTTTACCACTTAGAAGGATGTGATAAGGCTGCTTTATGGGGGATAGGATGATCAAGAGGAGGGCTCGGGATGACTTTTAAGAAAAAAAAATCACATTAGGGTATGGTTGTCATGCTTTCAGGTGTGAATTTTTTCCTTTCAAAAACTCATGAAAACATATCTATAGAAATTAATTAATAACCATCCACACAAATATAATAATATACAAGTAAAAATGAAATATGAAGGGTATAAATACTTACCTATAATGTGGCTACTAATGCAGATCCTCCCTATAGACAATGAGTAGTGAGAGATAATCACTATGGGTAGAGAAGGAAAATTTAGATTATAGTACCTCATCTCATCCTAGATCAATATTGTGATCCGAATTGAAAATGGAAAGCTTCAAAACCTTGATTTTATCAACTAGATATAAAAATATGTATAAATTTCCAATGCATGCAAATGAAGTGCCTTGAGAGTGTGAAAATAGTATATAATTTAAATGATAAAGGAGGATGGGTATACATGCCCAATGCCATCAGCTGTGGGTGATGGTGTTGGGTATGGAAAAACATTTCCCAAAATTATCACGCATGGGATACGGTGCTAAAATTATTGGAACACTAAGGACATGGAGTTTAAAATAATAAGGAATGGGAGACGAAAGATACATGGGGGTGATGAAAAGGGTTTAGAATGACCGAAAGCAGGATAATAATATGCATAAGTAAAAACAAGTGAACACCATGAGATAAGTAAATGCAATGGGTGTAATGTGTGATAAAAATTAAGAAACAAGGAGACATTAAGGGAACTATGGCATTATAGTTACATATATGAAAAATTTAATTCTATCCCATGTGACAAATTTTGATCACACCCCATTCTTGATAGGCCCCTTGAAGTGCTCACTATAGAGGAAAATTCATTAGCAAACCCTACACAATAGAAAAGGTTAGAAAGAATCAAAATATATTTTCATGCATATTCCGAACTGAAGATTGATGTGTTTCATAATAGTCAAACATGAGATGATCTTTTTTAAATATCAATGAAACACCTAAAATCAAAAGTAAATGTCAAAAGTAAAGTAATAATGACATTTTTGTAAATAAATAAAAGAACCCGACAAAATGAAATATACTTACCTCACACTTACCTTCCATTATTTTTTTACCTATATTGGGTGCAATAGATGCTTAGAACCCTAAATAAGAAAGACTGGAAAGAAACACTAGAAGAAAACTAATAAAATAAGACATAAATCACCTAGCTAGGAAGTAGTGGGATGATGTGACTAAGCATCAAAATGAAAAAAATGAGGATTTTTAGTGTTATTTGGTAGAGGTAAATTCAATATGTCGGAATGAACATCTGTTCACCATGATTGTGACATAATTTATGAAATGTTTTTAGGGTTTCGATTTGAAATATACAAAGGTTTTAAGGTTAGTAGAGATCACATCAAAATAAATCACAAGAATTGCTACAAATAGTAAAGGGAGGAACTAATTTGTTACTTTGTTAATTCAGATTAATATAAATCAAGATCTAAATTTATTCAATTAGATTTATTTTAGTGATGATAGAAAGAGTGTGATGTTTTTGAGATGTGGTATGCACTAGTGTAAATCCTATGGTAGGTTTTTTTTTTTTTTTTAATTGGAAAAGGGTAATTGGGATAAAAATGAAAAAAATGTAGGTGGGAAAATGTATCTCTCGAAATTTTCACAATATATAGTCAAAATGTAGATGGGGTCAATTTCCATATGGGTTTTTGAGAATTTTTATTTTTAGTCTTTAGGTTGATTTTTTGAATTTATTGATAGGGAATGTTACAAACCCATAAGAAAAACACGATCATCCATGCTAGATCATTTGATCATATCATGGTTGATTTTTTCAAGGTTATTGACCATGGTTAATGGCATTTTTTCTTGGGTGGTCGATTTTATTAGAGGATTGGAATTTTTATGATGGTTGGTGGTGTTAGGCTATGGTGTTCGATGTGGTAGAGAAAATATGATTTTTCTCAGTAGATGATCTTGTAAGAGGTGCATGGATGATAGTGTTTGAAAATATTTATTGTTATTTTTTAATAATTTAAGTTATATTTTTATGACTATTTTTATTGAGATCTAATATGTACTTGTTTGATATTTTGTAGGTTATACAGAGGATCCAACTATGGAGATCGGTGGATGTATAATGGCTTATAGAGTTATTAAGGGTGTTATCTACAGACGATATTGTATATTGATAGGGACTTGGTTTTGGATGCATTATGTAGATAGCGTGGATCTTGTTGGATTTGTATTTCATTTAAATGTTTTGGGACACTAGGAGCTTGGGTCCAACACATTTAGGTAGAGGGTTAGAGGATAGACTATATAGGTTGTATTGACATTATAGGATGTACATATGATTCTTGGGCATCCGATTCAATATTTTCATATGTTTTTGATGTTCCATCAAGTATTTCTATAAGGAGGGCCTAATTTTGTTTGATAACAAGAAGTGTTGTGTATCACCTAGGTTTAGTGATAGTTTGGTTGAGTGTTTTATTTTGTGAAAAATTCAAGATATTAAAAACATAATTATTAGTATACTTGTGGCATAGATATTTTTCCAAAAGGTAGATGGATTAGTACTGTTATCCAAATAGCTTTCCTAGCGATCTGGGTAACTTGCATACACATTATGGCTCTAAGTTATTCATTAAAATATTTCATGCACTCAAAATCACTTGGCACATTCCCTTGGTCACAGTTCTCATGCATGCCCCT
Source organism: Taxus wallichiana var. yunnanensis (assembly GCA_018340775.1). NCBI lineage: Eukaryota > Viridiplantae > Streptophyta > Pinopsida > Cupressales > Taxaceae > Taxus > Taxus wallichiana. Next base: position 370,780,562 of record CM031236.1, read on the forward strand.
TTCCTTTCCCTCCTTCCACTCCTCCCTTACACCCACCTTCCACACATTCACCTTCTTCCTAATCAGTTTCTTCCCTTTTCACACGCCTCGCACTTGCTTCTAAGTCCTTGGCACGTCACATGCCATGATCATTACTTTTAATAGTTTTTCCTTGACCATGCATTCTCTGCTCACCATTTTTTCTTCATTTTCCCCTCTGCACACCCTTACGCACCTCCCTCTGTCTTTCCCCACGCGCAGCGCGCTTGCCCCTCTGCGTCTTCCTTTGTTTTCTTCATGTTCCCTTCTATTCCTAGTCATCTTTGACATGCTTGAGAGTGTCACGTGTAACCTATCAAATCGTGCCAACAGGCACCGAGATCCTTGCAATAAATCAATGATTGACATGTGGCTGAAATTATAAGTATTTACATAGTTGGGCATCATTTCCACCAATATGCATGTGTCACATGTTTTGCATGCACCAATGACTCTAAAATTTTCTAACCGTGTGCCTAGACTTTTGAGAGAGCTTTTGACATAAGCTATAGTGCCGAAGTTCAAATTTAAATTTTGGCAAATCGGTAGGTGAGAAATGGTAAAATGTATTTCTAAGCATTAATGAGTAGATTTGATTGCTCCAACCACCCAATTTGATATGATTCACCATTTCCATATATCTTTAGGTGAATTTTCAGGAATTTAATGCTTCTTGTTGGTGGTTTTGTTTCAAATTTAGGTTTTCACTCCTTCTCCCCTTCTTCCTCCATGGATTAATCTATAAATGTAAGAGCAAGGCTCATTTTTTTGTTGGAAACTCGGATCCTTACATTTTTTGCTAAGGACTCCATATTTTCTGTATTTTGAGTTCTGAGACCTCTATGTTTAGCTTTTACAAGTGGCTATCAGCCTCCTTAATCATTGTAATAGCCTTGTGCATTTCTCGAAGTAATCAAAGCATCATTTTATGACTATTCTTTGTCCAAACATGTTTGTGTTCCTTCTTCTTTCCTTTTCTTTTGCGTTGTGTGTTGGTCATGTTATTTTAGGTCCCTTACAGTTCTATATTTAGTTGTGTTCCATGAAAATGATCTCGGTGAATAGGTGTTTCGTTATACTATAGGTGTTCATCCCTCTTTTTGGTATTATCAAATTTTAGTGTAGTTTCCTTTCGTGTTATCCTTCTATCCTGGTCCCTTGGCATCATTAGATTAGTTTTCCTTCTAGCACTAGGAGTTTCAAAGTAGTATTAGAAATTGTTAGAGGAATCAACCTTCTCCGAGAGATCCATCCTAAGCTTGCAAGGTCCCATAACTTAGGGACAGTTCCATTGTTGTCTCAAACATCTCGACCCTTCCAAGATCTGAGATGTGGGTGTAAGTTTTAGAAACCAACAATTTATGGCACACACAAAGTGGGACCATCATTGAAAGATCAAATTTCATATCTCTAAGTTATGGTGTGTGGACTTAATATTTCAGCCTTTGGAGGCTCATTTCAACACATCTGGTGACTCCCAACACTTTAAGATCTCTGTTTTAGCAGTTCTTAGTGCCTTTCATGAGAAGAGTGCACACAAGAAGTGGTACAACAACTAAAGACTATTTTGAATACCTCCTACTATCCCTAAGAAGAGTTTGTTCTAGAAAGCCCACACATGCATCTCTATGTCCAACATGTCGTGCCCACTCAACTACTCCTCAAAATATACAACTTGTGTGCCCTACAATAGTGCATCAACAACCTCCTCCATTAAGAAACTTTGCAAACTTTTCTAGAGGGAGTCCCTTACTCTGGCCATGTAGCATTATATGCCAAATGGTGCGCCAAGAGTATTCCTTACTTTACTAGTGAGAATCAAGTCACCCCTCAGGAAAATATCTAGGATATAGAAAATGTGTGTTCACTCTATCTGATCACACATGATGATGTAGTAGTCAAGTTTATTGTTGCCTCTTTCAAAGGTAAAGCACTTCAATGGTACCGAGGCTTGAGACTTGTATCTATCACCAACTGGGATGAGCTAGGAACAACTCTTTGTAATTACTTTAAAGATAATTCAGATCACCTATCATTGGTGGAGCAACTAAAAAACAACAAGGAGGGTTCCCAATGAGTAGATGACTTATTTCAACATCATATTTCATAATAATTGGGACAAAATCCCTCTTATGGTAAGACCTACAACCTATCATGCTTTCCTTTATTATCGAAGGTGGTCAACAACGATATTTCAGTTATGATCCTATCTATGAGAGGTAGGACTTTACCAACCGCTAATAGCATTGCAAAGTAAGGGAGAAAAAAATATTATTCATGTGGGAAAGTTGGCTCCTAGACCACCCATGCCCTTGTTCCCAGATATTTCACAAGTGCCCCATCCTTTTGTGGCCCCTATTCCTATCCCTGAGAAAAGTACACAACCAGTTTCCTCAATATCCTATTCTCCATCATAGCCAAAGGAAGATGAAGAATTGAAGGCCTTGATTAGAAATTTATCAAACAAGTTCATATCAGAAAAGAAACATGTGCAAGCCTATATATTTAATTCCAATCAAGCACATAGCTAAAGAAATCATCCTTGGTGGAATTAATATGGAAATCAAATATATGCACCTAACCAACATAGTGATAGATGGCATCATAATGCACATCTTCCCTTGCAAGTTGTTCCTCCTACACCTCTTCCAGCACCCAATGTGAGTCGGGTGCTTGTTCCAATTCAGAATAACTTGGCACAAGAGTCAGAATGGTGCTTCCCTTGCAACATGCCTCATATTCAATATCATTGTGCTAATGCCACACACACCCAAGCCTTCATGATCCGAATGCTTTAGCTTGTGAACCCTCAAAAAGTGCCCATGAAGCAAGATAAACTAGAAAGACCAAAAGTTCCTCCAGAAACAAATTTGATGTTCTTTGGTGCGGAGGACTTATGTGTAATCAACCAAGCTGCTAGAAGATACAAATAGACCACACACCCAAGTTATAGATAACACAAGATATAAGAAGAGAATGTTGGAAGCAGTGCATAGGTTATAACCTCGACAACACAAGCAGATCCTTAGAAGAAGAAAGAAGCAGCCAAGGCATCCTGTAGTAAAAGCACCCAAATCCCTATATAAGAGGCCCCATGTAAAGCTCCTTTTGAAGTAGCACATGCCCCTCCTTTGGTAGGTCAGGCCTCTACTCCAACTAAAATTTAGGCTTCTATGCCTGAATAGTTGAGAAGGGATGTTGTTCCCCAAATGCACAAGATAGGGGGCCTTCCATTTAGCATTTTTATTAGATGAAGAGAACAAATATAAATGTCACAATGTGGGATACCTTGACCATTCCATCTTAGTAGGATCTGTTGCATGAAGCTCTGGCACAACTCACTCGTGTTGATCCATTTATACGTGAAGTCACATGCTTCTATCAAAATTTGCCAAGAAGAGGAGAAAAAAGTAAGTAAATTTGTTACAACCCCACCCTTCTCTATGTCCTTGATTATAGAGAAACACCTAGTGCATAACTACATGATTGAATTAGGTGCTAGTACTTCGGTTATGCTTAAGAAAATAGCTCATGTCTTAGGTGTGAAATACAACCCTTTGTCTAAAGGAGTCCTACAACTTTATGGCTCAATTGTTACCACATTAGGAGTCACCAAGGATCTTGAGTTAACCCTCCATGCATGTCCAAGCCTTACAATTACTCAAGTTGTGTCAATCATTGATCTACCTCCTTTGTTTTCCCTATGTCTATCAAGAGAATTTACTGCTAAAGTGGGTGGTTACTTATCTTCTAATTAGTCTCATATGTCACTCAAGACAAGGTATGGTACCTAGTTTACCATAAAAGCTGAGCCTATATTTTCCTATCATGTAGAGTTATATGTCCCACACCCTCTCCAAGTTAACTATTTAATCAAAGAAGAACAAGCTTTAGTTCGAAGAGCGGTCTCTTCCACCCCTGCATTCCTAATGTAGTGCTTGATGAGTGGGAAAAAATGCACCATAAATTCGCTCCCTATGCTAAGGAACTCAAATATTATGAAATTGGGCTTGGTATTTATTTCATTCTAGAAGAAGATGTAATGCTTCCATGTGCACTCATGAAAGACAAATCTCAAACTAGTCTGTGGAAGTTATACTTTTATGGATCCGAAGCAAAAATGACATGGGAGTAGGATTAGTTCTCATTTCCCCTAAAGATGAGAAATTCTTCTTCACGCACAGTTGCGTTTGCATGATCTAATAATGTGGCAGAGTATGAAGTCTTTGGTGCATGGCTTGCTCATTTTACGAGAAGAAGAAAATTAAGGTGTTGCAAATCTTTGGGGATACAAAATTGATCATCCACCAGGTTACCAAAAAGTTCCATAAAAATAATAAGCTTCTCAAAGATTATAAATACGAATATAGGACCTACTTGAGATATTTTATGCTCTTAATCTGTAGGTGGTTCCGTACATGATGAACATGGAAGCTAACCGAGATGGCTGCACTAGGTTCACAATTTTCTCCGCTTTGAGGATTTTGTCAAAGGAAACACTCAAGTATATCAAGATGGTGATTAGACCATCCATTCCAGATAACAACACTAGTTGGAAAGTGTTTGATAGTGACGCATAGATCATCCAGTTTATCCAGAATGAAGCTGAGTTCTCATCAAGCATACAAGCTGACTTGCATGACAACTATGGTGACCAAGTGATACAGCTGAAGAAAAACAAGTTGCCTAAAGGGATGGTCACCTTAGAGAAAATGTTTATCCCTAATGATGAGTTCAAGGGTGAAGAAAGATACATGCACACCATGCAAGATGTCTTCTCCTTTGTTTCTATTGCACGTGGGAAAGAGTTGTGCTTAGCGGGATGTGTGCGCATGAAGAAAAGTAGGCCTTCATCTCTCTGTCAAAAGTATAGTGATATCTTCTCATGGGAATATGAATACCTCAAAGGTTTTGACCCAAGTGTTTCTCAACACTCTATTGACCTTGATCCTAGTATCAAGCCCATCAGACAAAAGCAGTGGCTAGTCAATCCAAAGATAGAACCCCTCATGAGGAAGGAATTATCCAAACTCATTGAGGCAAAAATTATATTTCCTATCAAATACTCTACTTGGGTTGCAAATCTGGTTCTAGTACGCAAGAAGAATGGTGAAATCAGACTTTGTGTTGATTTTAGAGATTTGAATAAGGCATCTCTAAAGGATCAATTAAAATGGCATTTACAACCAAGTTGGGAACATATGCATACCATAAAATGCCTTTAGTCTGTCAAATGTGGGCGCCACATTTCAACACGCTATGGATATTACCTTCAATGGATACATTAATTAATGAGTTCATCTGGTTTACCCTTATGATATAACTATCTTCTCAAAGCGAGCACGTATCATATGGTGCACCTCAAAAAATTATTTGAGAGTTGTAGATAATTTGGGGTATCTCTTAACCCCAAAAAGTGTAATTTACTGATGATGCAAAGAAAGATATTATGCCATGTGGTTTCAAAGGATGGCATTGCAATTGACCCTAAGTGTGTTTCATCCATTCTATCTCTTTCCCTGTTGGCACACAAAAAGGCCCTACAGTCCTTCCTTGGTAAGATCAATTTTGTTATGTGTTTTATCTCTGACTTTGCGGGATAGCTCAAAGGCCACATCACCTTGATTCTCAAGAAGGACAAAGCCTTTAGATGGATAGTAGAAGGAAGAGAAAGCTTGAACAAGATCAAGAAAGAAATTTATTACACGCCGACACTTATCAATATATATATTATTCAAAGGATTTCATCCTTTATGCTTATGGCGTTGATGCAAGTATTGTTGTTGTCTTAACATAAGAAAATGAACAAGGGATGGAACAACTAGTGGCTTTCTTCACCGTATTTGAAGGATTATGAACTAAAATACAGTCACATAGAGAAATAAGTATTTGTCATCATGCATGTACTCGAGAAATTCAAAAGTATGGTCACCACCAATCATATCAGGGTGTTAGTATCCCACTCTTCTATCAAAGACTTCATCATGGGAGTAGAAATCAATGAAAAGAGAGTACGATGGGTGACCAAAATCATGGAATTTGATGTTGCCTATTGAAGCCACAAATATGGTAAGAGGTAGTGCACTTTGTAAATAGATTACTGAGGATGCACAAACTGAACCTGAAGCTTAAACAAAATACAGACCCTGACGTGTGAGACTGGATGAAGGACATGGTCACATTCCTTTTTGAGGGTGCTTACCCTCCTTGTTTAAAAAAATAAAATATAAGACATCTAAAGTTATAATCCATCCCTTATGTGTTGATTGATGGACTTCTCTTCAAAACAAACCTTGATGGCATGTTGTTAAGATGTATCAATGGTGCACAAAATGATAAAGTGTTAGCATAATTTCACAATGGATTAACTAGTGGACACTTCTCTACCAAAAATACAGTAATGAAGATCATAATGGCTGGTATCTGTTGGCCTACCCTGTTTGTATATGCACACAGGTGGGTACTAAAATGCAAGGAATGCAATTTCTTTGCAGGAAAGAAATGATTGACAATGCTTCCCTTCTGACCAATCCAAGTGGGTCAGCCTTTTGCGCAATGGGGTCTCAACTTCATAGTCATGATCAATCCACCTTCAAATGCTAGACATAAATGGGTGTTGACACTACAAATTACTTCACCAGATGGACAGAAGCTGTCACACTCAAGGAATCAACCGAGGCAATCATCCTTGACTTTCTCGAAGGTATATTCACAAGGTTTGGCATTCCTCAAACCATTATCTCTGATAATTCAAAGGCCTTCCTTGGTACTAAAATCATTGATTAGGCTCTAAGTCTAGGAATTTTCCTGAAGACTCCTTCCAACTATTACCCTTAGGGAAACGGTGCGGCATAATATACAATTAAGAACCTATTTAGAATCATGAAACGCACAATGAACATCAACTAAAGATAGTGGCATACAAAGGTCTCATGTACACTCTAGGAAGATAGAATCACAATCAAAAAGGCAATAGGAACTTCACCTTACAAGCTTGTCTATGGCAAGGAGGCCACCCTTCCTTTGACACTAGAAATAAATTCACCAGCACTTTCCCAGTAGCTAGAATTTCAAGGTGTAGACCACAGAGAAGTCAGAATGGTAGAGCTGGTTAATCTTGAAGAACTTAGGAACTCTACCATAATCAAGCTAGAACAAAATCAATAGGAAACAAATACATGGTTCAATAGAAAGGCTAGGACTCAAGCTTTAAAACTTAGGGACTTGGTTCTAAAATGGGATGCTGACAGAGATAAGCTAGGGCACCATTCAACATTTGATGCACTTTGGAGTGGCCCATACATCATCAATTCCTATAAAGAAGCTAACTCTTTTGAGTTAACTCATCTTGATGGAGGTGCACTACAAATCCCAATTAAACGGGATCTATCTCAAACCCTTCCATTAAGTTTTCTACATCATGTTATATATATTAGAGTAGTTTCAATTCCTCCAAGTGTGCTCCATGCACATTATTTGTTTGTACATAGTTCTTTCCTCTCACGTTCTTTCTGCACACTCTCTTTTATTGCTTTCAGAATGTAGATCTTCTCTCAGTAGTTGTGAGATTCAGAACAAAGTGTAGAAATTATTTTCAAGTGACCACAGGGTAAGTTTCATGATTACATAATAGACTCCATGCCCAATGGATTCTTCAGGCCACTGATCTCTTTCATCTAGCAGGAAGATGGCCCCAAAAGTCACCAAAACTATTATCCAAATAGCTCTCCTAGCAATTTGGGTAACTTGCATACACATTATGGTTCTAATTTATTCATTAAAATATTGTGTGCACTTAAAATCACTTGGCACATTCCCTTAGTCATAGTTTTTTTGTGCACCCCTTTCCTTTCCCTCCTTCCACTCCTCCCTTACACTCACCTTCTGAGCATTCACCTTCTTCCTAATCAGTTTCTTCCCTTTCCACATGCCTCACACTTTCTTCTAAGTCCTTTTACCCTCTCATGCCATGCTCATTACTTTGTAATAGTTACACCTTAACCATGCATTCTCTGCTCACCAGTTTGCTTCATTTTCCCTCTGCATGCCCTTACGTACCTCCCTTCTATCTTTCCTAGCACACATCACACGTGCCCCATTTGCAGCTTCCTTTTTTTTCTCTATGCACCTTCTCGTGATAGGTCATCTTTGACATGCTTGAGAGTGTCATGCAAAACTAGTCAAAGCATGCCAAGCAGTCGTGAATCCTTACTGAAAAATCAATGATTGACATGTGGCAAAAATGACAAATATTTGTAAAGTTAGCCATCATTTCAGCCAATCCATGCGTACCACATGTTTTTCATGTGCCAGGGACTCTGACATTTTTTGACAGCTGTATCTTTTGCTATAGAGCTCAGATCAGCATGTGCCTAGACTTGTCAGAGAGCTGCTGACATCAGCTATAGTGCCAGAAGTTCAAATTCAATTTTTTGTGGATATGGTAGGTGAAAAATGGGAAAACATATTTTTGAGCATTAATGAGTAGATCTAATTTCTTCAACCACCCGATTTGATATGATCCACACTCTACATAGATCTCCAGGTGGATTTGTAGGCATTGAATGCTTATTTTTGGTAGTTGTGTTTTAAATTTAGGTTTTCCCTCCTTCTCCCCTTCTTCCTCCATGCATTAATCTATAAATGTAAGATCAAGGATCATTTGTTATGTTATACACTATGGATCCTTACGCGTTTTCCTAAGGACTCCATATTTTTTGTATTTTGATTTGTAATCCTCTATATTTGGCTTTTGCATGTGGATATCGACCTCCTTCATCATTATAACATCCCTATGCATTTCAGAAATAATCGAAGCATCATTTTGTGACTATTCTATGTTGTAATGTATTTTCATTCCTTCTTATTTCCTTTTTATTTTGTGTTGTGTGTTGGTTTTACTATTTCAAGTCCCTTGCAGTTCCATATTTAGTTGTGTTCCATGAAAATAATCTGGTGAATACGTGTTCCGTTGTGCTACTCATGCCTAGCCTCCTTTCACGCATTTCCCTTTGTTCTCACTTAGAACAAATAATGTTCATCCCTCTTTTCTTGATGCTATCACCTTTTAGTGTAGTTTCATTTCATGTTATCCTTCTATCTCGTGGTCCCTTGGAATCATTATATTAGTTTTCCCTTCTAGCACTAGGAGTAGTAGTAGCAGTAGAAATAGATAGAGGAACCGGCCTTCTTCGAGATCTATCCCAAGCTCACAAGGTCCCACAACTTGGGGATGGTTCCATTGTGGTCTCAAATACCTCATCCCTTCTGAGATCTAAGATGTGGGTGCACGTTTGAGTAACCAAAAATACCATTATTTTTTAATATGACATGTATTTTTGTACTAGATTTATTCGTATAGTTTATTTTGGGGAATTCTACATGGGTACAATTAGTACATGATTGATCATTTATTTATGTAAACACATTTAAGGATACCACTAAAGGTAGAAGGAAATTTCTGACGATTTATTAGTGGGAGAGGGGCCCACCACTTAGGGAATTAGTTGAATATGAGTGGTTAATTCATATTACACATAATCAATAGGTATGGGATCCCTATATACGGCCATTAGATCAGTAGCCTAGTTAGATACTAGAGTGATGGATGAGGGGATCCTGGAGATCATTGGTCCTTATATGTGGTGGGTGGAGACACACCTATTAGATAGAATATCAATTATGAAATGTTAGAGAAATAGGGTAAAACATGGCTAGAGGTATTTATGCCACCATTGAGGCCATGTAAAGTTAGGATTGCCTAACATTCAGTTGTCATGAGATAGCGACAGATGGAATAGGATGATTGGATGGACCTCAAGTGATAAAGTTAGGGGAAAACCTGATGAGGAAAGGTGCTAAGAAAGAGAGAGTAAAGACACCCAAGGGATGACACCATAGGTGGAAGTTGTGAACATTTTGGTGGAATATATATACATTATGGGTACCTTGATAACATTTTATATGATGGAGTGGCTCGGGAAAAGAGTGGAGACTTGATGGATACCATAGAATATATTGGTGCCTCAAGAGATATGGGAATTATTGGTGGGGGCATAAATCCATATATGATGATGGCATAGTTTTGGGAGAAATTTGGGTAGATAAAGCCATCATGGTTGAGTGACCTAATGAGACAAGTGATCATTCAAGTGATTTGAATAGATTTGTTTTAAAGTGTTAAGATAAGGTAGTTTTGTATGTTGTGTAGATAACTAGTGAGGCATGTGGTTTATGTGGTTTATAGGGTAGACCATAGCTAATTAGTACTCATCGATTAAGGGTGAACATCACTAAATTTTAGATGTAACACTATATAGGATGAATAATTTTTTAATATATATTATAACATCAACAATGGGTGAAGATGTGATGGGTAAATTTAGACTTATGGGGAGTTAGCTTAAAAATATCCAAAGTTATAGGGATGTTCGGGTAGTGGAAAGTGTAGGAGATATGGTTTCATTCGTGTAGGGCCTCCTCTAGGCATAGGTAGAATTAGCTTGAGAGTAGGTAGTGAGGATTTCAGACGTGTAGGTTAGGGATGCATGACGGGTTAAATATGTGGATCATATTACATAGATAGAGGTTTAGGAGCATGGAGCATATGGGGAATAATTTGTGAACCACATCAAAATAATGATACCTATATGTTACTAATCAAGAAACCTCATCTCAAAGCATCAATATTCCTCCAGTAGAGAAAGGATGTGTTTAAGGGATGGATGGTGTTTTTTTTTAGATGTATATTGTATTGATGATGTATAAAAAAAATGATTTTTTTAAATATATGTGATATAACATTTTTGATAATGTCTGGTGCATGTGTTATTTGATGTATGATGTATGTTTAATTTTTATGATTTATTTTTCTATTTTTTCACAATGTAGAAACATTCATGGCTATAAAAGATGAAATAATTAAATATTCAAAATTATGATGATAGAGTAAGTACTTCATTATTGTAGGATTAGATAGGAGGGGGCAATTAGAGGTCAATCCCAAGTGACAAAAGGTAGAACCAAGAGGGGGATGATAGGAAAGCTACTAAATTATCCACAATATGAAGTAATGTCCATAGAAACATGTTGTCATGCTAAATGTTAACATGTAAAAATTTAAAATTTTGGCAATGATAACCAAGCCCACGACTTCAAATTCCCTTTCGATATCATTATGAACCCTTCCTCTAAAGAATCCTATCAACTGATACATACCCTTTGAGTCTATGTTATCCTTATTATAGCTGAGAGGAACATGTTAACATGTATTTCAAGTGTGTTTCATATGTAGGGTGGTAGATATAAGTAGATTTCATGATGCTACTAAGCTCTAAGCTATAAGAGTGCTCCTGAGGCATTAAAATGGCTATTTTTATCCATATTGTAGCAAGAAAACATCCTCTAAAAACTATTTGTAAGGTTTTAACCCATCCAAAGGTTATACATGGGGATAAATGAAGATATCTATGGGATTTTTAGGGAAAATATGGATACATTTGATGTTAGGATCTATTTGAGTAATGTCGGTTCACTACGAGTGAAGGGAATGAAAGCCTCAATGGAGAAGGTTAACTTGTTCTAAATATTTTGGAATTTTTAGGAGGAGTTAGGAGCTAAAAAATTATTCAATGGAAATATCTTGGAGTACACTACATGGTGGATACATCATTTTTTATCCTAGACTTCACTACTTTTACGTGATAGTATGATTCACTGTTGTTACTTATTTATGCCAAAAGGTTGAATGGTTCTACAAGATAAAATTTAAAGTAGAATTAGGTATTTAAATATTTTTATGGACTCAAAAGGTGTTTTGGAGTCAAAATCATATAAGGTTTGACCTCGAAACTCCATTTTTTTATCCACAGGGTTGAAAAGGCGTTCTCATGTTCAATTTTTTTCATTGACATGATGACATCAACACTCCATTTGAGTAAGTGGTAGGATTTTTACCTCTATTTTCCCTTTTCCCTTGTCCCTTGGTGCAAGCGGATAGTGGGGATAAAATATTACACCCCCTTGTTGACATGTTTGTTTGTGTCACTTAAAACACCTCACTTGTGTCTTAGGAGTGTGCACAACTTGAACATATGACCCCTTTTACCCATGGTAAATTTTTTCATGTTTTTTGTCCCTTTTCCATTGGTATAAGGGGAAATTAGGGACAAAAACTTTCTCACCTTGTGAAAATATCATTTTCATCACTTAAGTGATAACTTGGGATGCTATGACAACTTACAAACTTGTTTTTAGATCAATTTGGCCTCTCCTCATGACAACATCCACCCATGGCACATTTTTTCATGTATTTTATCCTTTTTCCCTTTATTCCAACATCTAAGGGGGAAATTATGACAAAAACACCTTCCCAAGATCATGGAGTAGCCTAGGTCACATGTAAAACCTAATTTAGCTCTCGAAAACTTGTTTCTAACCCCCGCATCTCGCTCTCTCTCTTATTGTCATATGGTGACACCTGTCATAATCTCATAAAATGTGCACATTATTTTCCCCATTTTCCCCTCATCTCAATTTTTCCCTATTTTAATGGATATAACTCACCCTCTAACCCATGACTAACCTAGGTTAAACCATGTTGGGTTAATGGTGAGTTAGAGTGCTAATGAGGAGAAAAGGTTATAATCCAAAACTTAGCCATTTTTTAATATTCAAATGAGATATTTTCCCTCCCAAACTCCATTTACATGTTTTTATACTCCTAAAAATTTCCAAAAAATCCCATGCCTAAAAAATGATTTTTTTCTCATAACTTAAAAACCCCGCATTGGAATCTCATGAAATTTGCACAACCCCTTCTTTGAAAAAACGCCCTTGTTTTTATTCGACATTTCGCATTTATGGTCCGGATAATTTTTAATGTCTAGAAAAAAAAATACATCCATAAAAACTTCCTTTTCAGATCTAAAAAATATGGCAATTGAAAAACCCTTGAAATTTGGAGCAAATCATTCTAGAGTAAAAATGAAACCTTTGAGACCACTCCCATCTCATTCTAATACCCAAAAGACCACTTAATAAAAATATTAAGTTTTACATTCATGTATACTAAAAATAGTAAGTCCTGAAACAGTCACCATCACCCCTTTCATGTCAAGACCACTCAAAAGTGCTAATTTGAGAAACTTTCTAAAAATAGACATCTAAGGTAGGACCTACTAAAAATAGTAAGTGTTGGGATTTTGGTCAATTTTTTCATACCCATCCATTTCACTAGATTTCATCACCATGAAGTTCAAATACTCATGTTTAGATAAAATTTCCACTTTAAACACTGAGTATCCCAATGTGGGTGATAATGACGTGAAAAACATGGATCTAGAGGACCTAAAAATAAGGATACTAAGAGAACCCTATGAAGTTGTGGAGGAAAATATATTTTTAATTGGGCTATTCAGAGCAAGTAGACATCCATTGTCTATTCAAAGCACCGAACTTGTCATATCTTTTGACCAACACTATGACCTGGAATCAAGGACAATTCAAGTAGATGTTAATTCACTACTCCAAGTTCTCACTCCAAATGGTATCTCTCAATGCCTGCAAATTCTCACTGGTAATAATATAGTGATCATCACTTGAGAATTTTCCTCTCAAGAATAGTCAATAACATATTCATATTTACAAGGTCGGCGGTTAAATCATGGCTCAAAATAGGAAGGAATCCCTCATGGAGTCCTAAAACTTGACCTCAAAGTGAATTCCATGAGGCATACTCAGATGCAATAGTCTTGTTGAGTAGGGTGATGGGATAAGAGGCTATAAAATACATCCAAGAATGTATAGTTCAATTCATCCTAGTGGTCATATAAGGAGATCAAATGAGTGATTAGTGGTAAAACATTAGTAAAAATATTCACCGATAGATGTTACGGTTTCTTACCACTAGAAAGTTCACAATGAATTATTATCTAATGTGTGCTATCCATACATGAGGCATTTTGGAGGTATCTCCTCTACACCAAATGTGCCACAAAATTCTACAACATATGATAAGTATCTATATCTTGCCTATTGGGAGAGTTAATTCTCATTTATTGAGGGTGAATGATGCATTCACCATGTATATCATAAGGTTACTCAAAGGTAATCCTGAGAAGAGAATTTCACCTCAAGAAGTTGGGTTTATTGAAATATATGGGAGTTACTTCATCCAATTCCCCACATTTTCCTATATCAAATTTGGAAGATTTGATCATGACCTTGCAGGTTGCCAAGATACCCAAGTTAAAATATCATCATCATTGAGTTATGTAAGAAGTTGTCTCTCATTCATACCACGTGAAAATGTGTGAAGAAGAAGGGTGTAGATTTCCCTATCTCCCTGGGGATCTATTCATGCAAGATTGCAATGGATGCAGAAAACATTGAAGCATCCTTAGCAGCCTTAAATTTATATTCTTATGTATCACATCAAGACTTTGATAGTAGGAATAAACCTGATCCTTTCTATTTTTCTCGGTTTACAACACATTCCATATATTTAAGACTATTGATCCAACTGCAATGATGATTTTTAGTTCATAAGGTGGGACTACATGAGGATGATTGTAGACCAAATGAGGGATATAAATTTTTAATGGTTTATAGAAGGGATGAATGATAATGGATTAGATCTATTTCAACCTAAGAATCAAACAATTCAGCCATATCCACTTCCTCCTACTCCATAGAACACCCTAGAATTTGGAGATATCAAATAAAGAACCAAGATAGTGTTTCAAAGATAAAAGGATTGAATTAAGTAGAAGAGGGTCTCATTTATTGAATTAGGAGGTCTATTAGCTTTATCCAAATAATTTTCTCTCACTTATTCTCTCAAGGCTCTTGATAAGGTCACTAAGTCTTCTCATTCAAAAGGGTCTTATAAAAGGGAGTTTTGGAGACAAATCACACCGATATTATTCCCCTAAGAGGCTTCATACAAGAAAGAAATCAAAATTAATCCTATTGAGCCTCTTAATCTCAAAAAAATTAACCCATCTCAATATCCTAATCATCCCCAAGATCTAGGTGTTTCCTCAAAGGAATTTGAGTCATCCCATCTAAGAAAATATTTAGTTTCATACCAGGCACTCAAGAGTTCCTTCATTCCTAATTTTCTATCTACGGCATGTGAGAATTTGCAATGGGTGCAATAGATACTTGGTGGAGAATCAATAATGGTGCAATAGTAAAAGAACCTAATTTTAAGGTTATCTCAAAGCATTTAAAAACTAGGCATACTAATAAAGCTCAAACAATTTTGTGTTTCTTCATTGAGGCTTCTAGATCTTAGTATGTGGAAGTTTCACATCCTAAAGTTATAAAACCCATGGGAGAGATGGCATCAGCTGATTATGAAATGACTAGGATTTGCTTTGGGTATGCCACACATGAAGGAGACATGCATTTATTCAAAGAGCTCTAATCTCAGTTGATCATAATAAATGAAGAGAATAATTTTTCTCGTGGAACAAATTAAAGAGCATGTCAAAACTTTTTGCTTATGTGAAATCATTCACGAAGCCCAATATAACACCATTTACTATGGTAGAATATATCTCATATCAGTAGATTTAACCCCAAAATGATAAAGAGATCTATAGGGAACACTATGAAGGGGAGAGCCAATGATAAATGGGTGGAGAATATTATCAGAAAAGGGAAGTAAATTTTTTCCGAGATCCTTTCTCTAGATAATTTTTCCCTCACCACCATTTTTAAGGTAAAGATGATAAAGGTTGAGATCAAAAGAAATATTTCATTGGGATAGTTTTTCTCCTTGATATTTGAAATTAGTTGTCTTAATTCTCACTCCTTTGTGGAAATAATTTATTCTCATTTTAATTTTTCAATTTTTTGGTCATGCACAATGAATTCAGGTGTTAAATGATAAACAATGTAATTCTAGAGCTTGATTCTTGTGAGGAACATGCATATTTCATCTTGGAAGAAATAAATAAGAATTTTTAGAAGCTTGTATCCCCTTCACTCAATTAGCATTCATATTTAGAGTGAATCCTAAATTCCTTCTAAGAATTGGTCTAAAACTAAATAAGAAACCCTTTCTCCTTTAATGAGGATACATTGGAATCTCTCGCAGATATTAAAGGTTCCATATCTAATATCGTGAGAGAGAATATGGTATGGTTCAAATAATGCAATCCCTTTTTGGTATTCCTATACCTGGATCCATGCTTTGGGGTATGTGTACATCCCTCAAGAAAATGAATATACACTCACAACGGCTTAGTTCAACAAAGAGGTCAAGGGAAAATATTTCATCCCTAGATAATTTCCACATAGATAATTGAGAACAATTTATTCTTCATCATAAGCTTCTTCACCTTTAGATTGATCACTTCTATCTTATTCTCTCTCTTCTTCCTTCTCTCTCTACATTTTAATTCTTTGTTGGGAATTTAATTTTTGACTATTTCATCTTATTCACTTAAGTGACCTTTTAATTTTACATTGTCAAAGTTCTTTTTCATAAATAATAAAATAACTTATTTTTATTCCTATAGGAATATGAAAGGTCAAAAGTGGTAGGAATATTGAGATGGATTCTCCATTCCAGGGGTTATCTTTTTCCTCCCAATACTACAAGCAATAAGTTATGTTATTCTATCTCCTTGTCTATGTTATTCTATTTCCTAATTTGAAACTATACAATTTTTGTAATCTTCGACAACTAAGAAATAACTTTGTGTCTTTGAGGAATAAATTAATAGAACTTTTTGTATTTGATTTATTACTATTGTTGTTAGTTACACAATTATTTTCTCTTCCTATTGAATGTGTACCTACTCTGGTTAATGTTTTTGAAATTTGTAAGTGCCTACTCACAAAATTAACCCTCTTTTTGTTTTCCCTATCTCCCATTTACCTCTTTTCAAGAGAATTTATCCCTTGTATTCCATACAAATAATTTTCCACATGTTTACATTTTACTTTTTTACACCCATGTAAAACCCATAAAAATCATAAAACCATAAAATACCAAAAATACTTTTGTGAATGTTTAAGATCCTTGTTGTACTCCGTTGAAAATTTTACGTTGTTTTTGGTTGCATTCCTATTTAACCTTCTAAGTAAAGCTAGAAAAAGAAGATACACTAGAGTTAATCGAGAAAGTGGCATTTTTAATCCTTCATTTGAATAGTAATGAAAATCATATTTCATATTTATTATTATCCAGAAAACAAGACATGTTGGGAGAGAACTATTCCCTGAATTTAACCATAAATTTCATCTTGAAGATCCTCCTGAAGGCCTAGCTACACCAATACTAGATCTTATTCTGCCAAAATGAGGAGGAGAATAATAAGAAGAAGAAAAAAATCCACATATGTACCATGGGGAAAAAATATATTCTCATTTATTCTACCTTCTCCACTTCATGATTTTTCTAGAGGATCGAGGAAGAACTTCCCCAAGTTCAGAGGATATGGAAAACAACACTTGGATGAGCACATTTTTACCTTGATCATATCCTATGGCGTGTTAGGAATGGAACATGAGTATGTGTCCATTTTTTTCATATAATCTTTACAAGATGACACTTTTTATTGGTTTTATCATCTACCTAGAATATCAATCACTAACTAGGTGCGAGATGAAGACTAAATTTAAGGTTATATTTGAACTAGTTGAATATGTTCATGCATTTCTCACACAATCGTCACAATTGAAGAAGGAACCAAATGAGGTTATGAGATATTTCCTTTCGAATTTCAACATACTAATTTATAAAATTATTAAAGCTGCAATGCCTACGAAGATAACTAAATGATATCATTCCAAGGATATCGAACCCAACACCTTAGACAAGGCTTAATAACTTGTATTGGATTTGTAATATTACCTCGTCATGTTTGGGAAAATAAGGAAAGGTTCAAACAAAGATAAGTCTCGAGTTGTAGTTCTAGAACTACAGATCCTTTAGTGTTAAAAATTATCAATGACTTACTTTCTCTCAAAAAATAGCTTGCTCATAATACCCCACACAAAGATATCCAAAGTAAAAATTATCAAAATCAAAATCAAAATCATACCAAAATAGGATTTCCATAGGATAAATAAAACTTTCACTTGAAGCTCCACCTTTGAATGTCACTTGTGAGATGCATTCATATAAGGAAAATTAGGAAGAAGCTATTTTAGAGGAAGGAGTGGAAGAAGGTAGATTTCTCATTGAAGAGATAGGATTCATAGAATTTGGATATTTTGAATATGCATATTCATCTAAGGATTATTATGAATATATTGTAGCTGACATGAATAGCCACTCTTGAGAAAGATAAATCATCTAGGAATGCAGAGAAGGAGAAATAAGACCTCCAAAATGAGACTCTAGAATCATAAAAAATAATAAGAAAGAGAGGTTATATGCTTTTACATCCATGGAGTCATCTAATAATCCTGAGTCAACATCCCCTCTCAAGAAATCTCCTATTCTGGGTAAGTCAAGCAGTCTTACTCATTCTAAAAATAATGTTTCTACTCCTACATATAAAAATAGTAATGAAAACCCCACCTCCTCTTCTCCTAAAGTAAGTCAATCTCATATTTATCCCAATGCTAGGAATATACAACCTATTATTATTATATTCAATGCTCCTAAAAGTTTTTCTTCTACCTTTGATATCATCGATCATGTAAAGAAATCTAAGGTTCATATTTATGAGTCTAAAAATTAAAAAACCATCCTAAACAATTTGATAAGTTGGTCAAATTTATCAAAGGTAGTAGCTCAAGATAAAATGTGTTACCTAATTCTAAAGGATTACTTCCTAATCTTGTGTAAAACAAAATTTGGAACATATTAGCTTTTCCCCTTCATCCACTAGAAATATTGATCCTTTTTATGTTTCCTTATTGATCAATGGATACCAATTGAATAATTAAATTATTGAATCTAATGCATCGACAATGTAAATTTTTTCATGCTCTTGGCTTGAGTATCGCTTGATAATTTGGTCATTTCTACTCAATGGAAATAAAATAAGTCCCTCTTGTTAGTAGAATCAAAGATGCATAACTTGCATTTCTAGCTTCCAGAGAAGTGAGTAAAGGAAACAAATTTTTTTGGCAAACATGTCGGTTACCTACACTATTCTTCTTAGTAGAAGTTTTTGTCGGGATGTTGGAGGAGAAATACAAATGGACTGGTCCTCTACTTCAATACTAGTTAAAAACGAAATGAAAAATATTCTCTCGAACCAAAAATGAAATATATAGTTCAGAAATCAAACAATCCAAGAGCACATATCCTATTCAAAAGTAGGAAAGCGGAGATGTTATTTTTATGATAGAAGTAATGGGAATCATTTTATGATTTCGAGTTAGATGAATATTTTCCCATATTTGAGTAAATCCCACTATAATTAGTGATTAAATTTGGAATATGGAATTTTATGGAAGTTTATAGTCAATGGGTCAAAAGTGCTTAAAGTTGGGTGAGAATTATTCCCTAAATTAAACCATGAATTTCATCTTGAAGATCCTCTTGAAGCCCTAGCTAAACCAACACTAGATCATATTCCTCCAAAAGGAGAATAATAATAATAATAATAATAATAATAAATGGAAAAACCTATACCGTGGGGACAAAATACATGCTCATTGGATCTACCTCCTCCACTTCATGATTTTCCTAGAGGATCAAGGAAGAACTTCCCTAGGTTCGAGGAGATGAAAAAAACACCCGAATGAGAAAATTTCCACCTCCATCATAGCCTGTAGCATGTTGGGAGTGGAACATGAGGATTTTACCATCCTAATGTTCATTAAATCACTAAAATATACCATTTTGGATTGATTATATCATCTACCTAGAATATCAATCACTAACTAGATGTAGATGAAGACTAAATTTGAGGCTAGATTCAAACTAGTTGAAGGTTCTCATGCATTTATCATACAATGGTCCTAAATGAAGAAGGAACCAAATGATTCTATGAGACATTTTGTTTCAAATTTCAACATACTAATTTATAAAATTATTGAAGTTAAGGCCTACTCAAGATAACAAATTACTATTCTTCATTAACGCTCAATTATTAGAAGTTTGATTCATTATAAGGAGATCTCAACTCAAGACCTTAGAAAAGGCTCAATAATTTGTAGAAAATGTGGAATATGACCTCATCATGTTTGGAAAAATTAATAATGGGTATTTTGGTGAAATAATTTTTTGTATGTGAAATTATGTGTTTTTACCAATGCCCGTTGGGCTATGCCACTCCTTATTGTTGGCATGTAGGCCTAATAAATGTTTTCATTGGTGCAAAAACATATTAATGACAAAGTGAATTATGTTTTATGATGTCATTATGATTTATATGATGCAAACATACTATTATAAATGTATATCAATCTGCTACATTTGGATGCGGTGATGTGAACTTGCTCTAGGAAGCCTATATAGGTGCATATATGCACCCAAAATTACATGTGCAAAATTGTCAAAAATGGTTACAAAGGTCCCCAATGATAATTTAGGTCCTTTGAAAAGGTGTTCTGAAACCACCACCAAAATCAAGGCAGTGGTCCAGAACCCACCACACCGCTGCAGGAAGTAGCGAGTCCTACCCACTTTTTCTAGATTCCTTCATGCGTGTTTTAACATGCGATGGTTCACTTAATTTTGCTTCTATCATGCATTTGTGAGCCAAATTGTCTAAAATTAGCTTTGATTTCTAGATTCTCCTTCCTCCTTATATTTTTAAATAGATTTAATTAGTTAGAACTACTTCTTCTTTCCTTGAGCATGAAGGCACCTCTCATCCTCCATTCCTATGTATTCCATGCTTATATTCAAGAAAAATTCCTAATAATTTTTGTGTATCTTGCATTGTATTGCTGCTACAATCTTGCTAGGAACTACATAGCCAAGCTATGATCTCTTGTGCTATCTCTCTTTTACTTGCATTGCATCCAAACTACCATCAAGTTTCCATTGCTCTAGCACCATCCTCATGCTACTATTCTTGCATTCGAAATCCCTTGGGATCATATGAACACTCAAAGAAAGAAAGGAACATATTGAGGGAACAGATACAAATACAACAAGAGTTGTAAAAGATCTTACTTGTCCAGGTTAGAATTGTGTGTTTGTTTGCTTTATTTGTTAAATTTTCAATTTCAAATCACTAGCTTCAATTTCACACCAAATAAAGTAGAAAATAATTCATTTCAATATATTAGACAATCACAAGTAGATCCAATCATTAGTAAGTTTTCCTCTTTAACATTACCAAGGAAGTTGTGGGGAATGATAGCCCTCTCAGGGTCATGATTTGTTCTTCACCTCTGAGGTAGGGTTTGAAGGGTTTTGATTGGATTAGGTTATTTGTTTTAGATTAGATTCACACATTCGCACAAGTAACTAGCTACATCCATCTGATTACTTGTCTTTAGTTTATTTATTAGATTAGAATGCATCGCTTAAATATTAGAAAAGAACAAAAATACTTCCTTTGATAGATTAGTTTTCTTTTATTTCTTTGATCCGATATATTGTGAAAACTCCAAAAACATAGATTATATTTCCTTTAGTAGTTATTTTTCTTATCAAAATCATTTATTTCATTATATATGACCATCAACAATCCACAATAGGAAAATGCATACAGTTTAAATCCCTTGGTCCCATAACCCAATGGGCCAAAATTCATAACTGACATTATTACCAGTTTATGTTTGACAGACTTATGCACACTTTGTAGCTTTTTTGAGAAAATATAACAACTTAATACGCTAAATTTTTTTACTAATCAAGCCTACAACTATTGGAATGCTCATGGAAATAGGGCTTGATTACGTGCATGACCATATAAGGGCCACAACCTCGATGAATATTTATTTGTGATCCTCAGGTCCCACAACCCAACGGGCCTGCAAATCAGTTAGACAATGAAACTAGTTTGTGTACATTAGTATTCAGATCTTCACCACTTCCACCAAACATTATTGCACAACTTTCCTTATTGAACATAACAACCGATCAGGTAATAATTTCTAGACCAAACCAAAGAATCATCCATAAATCCCTTTGGCTCCACCATGCCTCTCGTTATTACTTCAATGACCTTTTCTGGAAATCTATACAAGGTGCCCACAGGTCATTTTCCACATGTTCAAAAATAAAAAAGTAGGATATCAGAAAAGCTCAACATTGATTGGAGTCTCTGAACAGTTATTATCTCAGACTGATCCATCACACAACTTAAAGTTAGGAGAGAATTATTTGCTTTAGAAACACAGATCCCGATATTACATGTTGAAGATATAATATTTCCCAATTAGCTTGATCCCTATCATTACACTCACATTCACATTCATTCTACACTAGTTGTCTCGGCACGACCTCGAGAGGTCGGGTGCGAAGAAGGTAAGAATGTTTATTTTGATCGTACAAATTGGTGAACCCAACATGAAGATCTAGTCTCTAAACATTTCCACTTTCTTCATCCATCCTTTATTCTATGGGTATTCTTATACCCCCCAAATATGTTGGGATATGACAAGTACGATCGACCCATCCCAGGTTTTGACATGTACAACTACCAATCAAGTATACCACAATAATCACCTTCACTTTCAACGTGGGTGGAAAACTGCTCAATTTCTCAAAACCCTCTTCTTCAGGGAACCAATGTTGGTTCCTCTGTACATATTGAGGAGCTTGACCAAGTCACACAGACCTATCCTCACAAACAATCAAGTTCAAACAACATGACTTTCACTAGCAAAGAAATTTCATCTCCTCAGGTATTATTTCGGTAGCCCATTAACATGTAATCAGATCAATTCCCACATCTAGATGAGGAATATTTGGCATGATATGCTAGGAGTGAACAAAAATTCTAGAACATGAACCGAGCTTTTGATAGGTTGTAAGGACAAGGTGATGTTCTGCTCCAAAATAATAACACTAACCCTTCATCAACTAAAAATACTACTAATGAGGGGTGGAAACATAGTGAATAATTCATAGTAGGATACCATACTCCTCAATAACCTCTGAGGGTTCAACAAAAATCACCTAAGAAAAGCACCACCCGTCAATGGGTGATGTCATCTTGGCTTTGGTATAAAAATTCAAGAAGCTAGAGCTTAACCAAAATACTCAGAATTCATATGCAGGGCAAGCACGAACTTCTCCCTATCCTTAGAATTACAGATAAATACCTACTACATAGAATCCACCAGTTTACATGAGTTCTCAAAACCCTGGAGATTTTCTTACAAGAATAGGAACCTTGGGTATGCCCCCTCATGCCAAAAGTGCATTCTCAAATGCCATACGAGTTGGAAATACAACTTTCCCTGGCTTCGTGCCTTTGATTCCATATCAAGGTAATCAACCCCCTATGTACACATGTATTCTAAATCTCTACAAGGGGACATGTATACCTACCCAAGTCTGTATGGACAACCACGGGGATGCCATATGCCCCAAAAATTTCTATGTTGTCCCATTTCGTAAAACCAATGCAACCTCCACCTCCCAAAAAGGATCTTCAATGGTGGAAACATACACAATGGGGACCTATTCTGAATATCTCAAGGAACCCCTAGACTTCTCCATTCAGACAGTCATGCTCCCGAGACCCTTTCCTAATCTTCCAAAATTCAAAGGGGAGGGAGATCCTAACACCCACATCAAGGCTTACGCAATGGCCATTTGAGAGCTGCTCCCATGGGACACAGTCGTTGTGAAAATTTTCCCTAAGATGCTAGAAGGTATTGCTCTCGATTGGTACTATAGGATACCGGAGGCTTCAATACACTCGTTCAAGAAACTTATATCAGAATTTATTAAAGCTTTTGATATGAAAAATATTTTGAGAACATGAATCAAGGAATTCCTTCATATCAAGCAAGAGCACAATGATTTTACATCCCACTTCATTCAAAGGTGGCAAAAATTTATCTACTCCTCTGCAAGTGCTCCAAATATGAATCAAACAGAGCTTTATGATTTGTTCCTCCACTCTCACAAAAGGGAGACAAAGGAAGAGGTTCAAAACTTCTTGCTAAGTCACCCCTAAAAAAATAACACCGATTACTCCAACAACACAAATAGCAATCAAGGACAAAAATCCTCTATAATAATCATGGAGTTATGACGGATGGAGTGTAGGTCCAACCTAAGAAACCTAATGTTGTTAATACTCCTAGTACAAACAATAACAATAATAGTGACAACAATTAAAGAAAAATAAATTCTCGCCCTTAGTCAATGTTATAGATTTTAACCTCTAACAACAACAACCTCAAAGAAGAAAGAAAAACAAAGACCCAACACCCTAACCAATACCCGGTGAGTATCCAAACCAATTTCAGATTCAAGGGCAAGGGTTCCTGAATTTTAACAATAATAATCAACATCTAGACAATAACTGTAATTTCAGGCCACAACAAGGTGCAAAACAAAGGCCTCGAGATTACAATCTTGATTTATATTACGGTTTCTATAGGGTTTATGGGCATGATGCAAGGACATGCCATGATTGTAACAAGTTTTTACATCATTTTTCAGAGGATAAAATATAGTTGTTTGTTGACATATTTTTGGCAAACCCGATAACTCCCACTCAAAACACCTACATGGGACCAATATCTCTGCAGAATACACCATTGGGAATATTTAATGATCCTCTCCCCATGCATCCAAAAGATGGTAGATTAGATCCCAACAGTTCAAACAAAGGTATTGTAATAGGGACCCATGATCACGAAGCCTCAACTTTTTCAAACCCACAAGTGGAACCTCCTTTGGATGGTTGTCAACAAATAAAAATTGTGGGGTTGGTGGAGTTGGACATTGAACCTCAAATTAACATTACTAATAGAACTAAGGATTATTCTTCACAACCTATATCAATCTAACTGAGTACATCAAATGACATTCGGGATATGCTAGGAAAGCCAGTAGGAGCTTATGATTTGATCAGTGACTTAACTAAGAAATTCTCACACATTTCCTTCTTGGATCTATTAAATAATTCCCTTGCTCATAGAGTCACTCTACTAGAAGTGTTGGGTCTTGGTCATTTGGTTAACGTCACCCCTCCTCTAGAGTCACAAATAAACAATGTGGAATTGAATTTCTATCCTTCAGGGAATCCTAAAAGAGATATTGGATTTGTATTCTACATTAGAAAGATTGCCTTAGATGCTGAAATAGTTCGTAGAGGTAATTCGGCGTTATTTTTTACAAGTTTGGATTTACAACAGCTATGTAAAGCATGTAATGATTGATGACAAGGAAGTAGTCAACATAGTCCCCTTATCTTTTATTCAAAAGCTACGTTATGGATAGACCAATTTATCTTAGACATGAAATACACTGAGGGGATACGACAACCTCAAAGCAACATCAATCACAACCATAGTGTTATCAGTGAACCTTGGACCTAAGACGGTGTTGTCAATTTTTACCCTCTTAGGAAAAAATTGACAATGGGGTTAAAACTACAACCATAATTTCAAGCTTTGAGAGCCTTATATGTTGTTACTGCTCGCAAGGTTCGGGATCTTTTGGGATTGTTCTTTATTTTTTGAGTTTTGGAGGTTTAAATTGGTCTCAAAACGGGAAAATCAACCCTTGATGGGTTCACACGCTAAAATTGATCAAAATTGATACATCATGTTTATTAGGCCTTTTTGTATATTTTCTAATCCCTGGTTTGAGGAGAAGCCAAAGATAATTAAAATTAGGGTAAAAAATAAATAGAGTGAAGGTAGATTGACACTCAATAAAATAGTTCGTTGAGTAGGCGGGGAGCTAGTTCATGCATTGAGAGGAATAAGGTCCTAAGTAGCTCGGTTGAGCTGGCTTGATGTTCATACATAATTGAGGAGATCGTTTAGGTTTGAGCTTAGGAAAAGAGATCAGTTGGATAAGGTGAGCTTAAGAAACATAGGGATGAGCTACTTGGCAAGGGGGTTATAGCCGGCTCGTCGACTCAATATCCGAGGAAGCTCTTGGTAAGGACCTCGGGGTGATAAAATTCAAACCTCAAACTTGGCAAGTCACATTTTGGGAGAAATTATGAATTTAAGGTTTTCAAGCAGGTCAAGTTTCGAGGATCACTATTTCACATTAGGTTCTTTGTACTCAAAAAATCTGAATAGGTTTGGTGATGTGGGTGTTTGAAGCATCCACGGGTAGAGAGCCGGTGAAACCATGTAAACATCAAAAGGAATCGAACCAGGTCTATGGCTTGGTGTTGTTGGATTTTCTAGGAGTAGGCTCACCATACAAATTTTTGAGCTCGGCTAGCGTCAATTTCACATTGCCAAGTTTTAATGTGAGCCAAGAGAGAGACAAGCCTTATCAAGAAATGTTGAGTTCGAGTGGTTAATATCTCAACTTTCACAGTGTTTTAGTGGATGTGAAGTTCCCCATGAGATGAGTGACTCGGGGATTGAGTGATCGAGGTGGGAAATAGAGCTTAGGAAGTGAGAAATGAAGGTCAAGCCATAACGTTGACATTAAGAACATGGAAAAATAGATCATTGTTAAGCTTGTGATGTGAACATGGAATGTGCAAGTGGTTTGAAATAAGTTATGATCTCAAGGTCATATAAGCTCATGGTAAGTATGCATGGAAAATCAAGTCCAGGAATCAAATTCAAATTTAATGAATCCCAAATCAACTTCAATATAAATGACATATGGTATAGGTGCAGGCCCGAACAAGTTGGTTAAGATTATGAGTGTTTTGGAAATTCATAGAGGAGTCCAAGCTAAGCTGATCAGGCTAAAAAAATAAATCTTGTACCATATCATAATGGTAAAGACACAACGTTAAATGAATTATGATATAATTTGAGCATGTTAGAGAAGATGATTTTTGGTAGGACATCACCATGAAGTCACTTCGAGGCTTGGCACAACATTGTGGGGATAAGCTAAGTGGATAATTTTGCATAGTTTGGCTAATTGAGACCCAAACTTGGAGGTCATCTTATCGTGGTCGGACTATGTGAGAATTCATAGCACGTACAGGTGGATAGGCATAGAAGTTGACTAGGTACCAATAAGCTCACTACCATAAAAGATGAATGACTGAGAGAGGTGAGATTTCGAGGATGACTCCAATTTGGAAGACCGAGTTAAAGAATAACTCATCAGATCGAGCTAGAGGAGAATAGGTAAGAGAGAGCCGTGATGGCTTGGAATCAATCTTTGGGTATTCACAATGTGTAGTTTATCTTATAAATGATCTCAACATGAAATCAAGTTGGTGAGTTGTCCCCAATTTGTAAGTTGAATCATTTCTCTCAGAACCGAGAAGGTCCCAAATAAGGTCACTCGGTCCTTAAAGTAATCATTCATGCCAATATAATGGATAGCTCGGTTGGCCGAGTTGATTATTAGTGCTCAACAAGCCAAGGTAAAAATTACATAGATATGACGAGATTGTCTCAACATAACAAAATATGGGAGAACTTAGAGTATAGTGATTTTAGTTGGAAAACTAGGTGAGGTTCTCGGTCTTTGAGCTACTTCAATGGTTCAATCCTCTAAGAGATGTTTCGAGTGTCGAGTTGTTTTGAGGAGATGGTTTCAATTCATGAGCCATGGTATTTGGGAATTCATTCAATGAGTAACTCACATAAGTAAACTCAAATTTAAGCCAAAGGATAATCTGCGAGATTGAGCTCAGGCCATGCACGAAGACTGTGGATCGGTGAGCCTTCTAACGATGGGCTCGGACGTGGGAAAACCTTGTTACATCAGAGATGGGGCTCATCATGCTCAAATTAATCATTGAGACTACATGTGAACCAAATTTACTTAGAGTGGTAGAAATGGAATCGGTCGAGGATGACGAAACAATGAGCATGGATTGACACTAGTGTGGATGTATCGATTTGTTATCAATGGGTCAAGGGGTAGTTTTTCAAAAGGATAACACAACAAATAACTCAAAATTGTGATTGAGTGTAGGATTTATTTGAGATTTAGTTTCAGACATATATCTTTTGGGATTTCAAATATTTTTAATTCAGAACTCACTCGCCGTTTTGACAAAAATAATCTTGAAGAGTTTGAAGCTAGAAAATCTGAAATTCAAAGTTTTGTATTTTTTTGGATTCAGAAGTCCATGCTTTTAGGGTTTATAAAAAAATTTCCCCATGATTTGATTGTAAAACATGCATTGGAGTCCAAAAGTATGTGTTGAAGTAGAATCACAAAGCACCCCTGGGTGTTGATTAGATTTCTAGTTTGATCACTCTAGCATCCAAGTGTGATTGCACAACATTGAATCCTTTATCCAAGTGTGTGACTTGCAAAGATGAGAAAGGATTCGCAGAGAAGGTTGGTTCCTCTTCCTAAACTACCGCCACAAGCTATTCCAAGTGCAGCAAGCTAATCTAATCCTAATCTAACCATGCCAAGGAGACAGAGAGAGAGAGAGAAAAGGGAAAAACAGAGCCTACTCTAAAACGGTGATACACCAAAGAAGGAAAATGTTGAACATCTATCAAAACTGCCATGGGACAAGGAGAGGTGAGCGATGGGAAGGATAGACAGATGCATCACAGGCCCAAAGATAGATTTCACACAGAAAATGTCCCAAAACTCCATGAACACAGCTCCAAACCTGCAATGAACATTCAAATGTGCATAAATACCTACAATGAAGATAGGCAAGAAGAAAACAAGTGAAAAATGAGCAAGGATGGACAGATGCATCACAAAATACGTTTTTGTTGCTTCAAAAGTTTGCACAGAACATCATTTCAATAGTAAAAGGCAAAAACACCATTACAGAGTAGGGGAGGAGGTTTGAACTCCATTTTCAACCCGGAGAAGAAAAGAAGGGAGGCGAGCTGAAAAAATGAACAACCTAATATCTATGAGTCAAATCGGCTTTTTACAATGCATGGGTTGAGCCCGGGAGAGAGAAAATGTGAAAAGACATGGGAGCCATTGCTCATTGAATGCAGATGCATTAAAACAGCATGGGCATCCTTACGGACCGATGCCCGACATTTCGACCATACCGAAGAAGAATGCGACCCATTCTAAATTAAAACTGGTTGTTGAAACGTCACTTCTGGCCATTATCACGCGCTAGAGATGTTTCCTGATTTTCTCTCTCCAAACTAAACCAAAATGTAAGATTGACCCAGACTTGTGTAGAGAATTTTGCCAACTTTCCATTGATATAAAGAATGTGAAAATCTGAGCTCTAGATCGAAAGTTATGGTGATCTGAAGATTTAGGGAAAAAAATAGGCCAGAACGGATTTTGAATTTTTTCCCACTCTCTGCCACTTGGATGACACATGTCAGGCTCTCGATTCATCGCGTAATTCTCTTTTCTTCCCTTTCCATGGATTTTCCTTGAAAATTTTGACTTTTCTTACACTTTGGAAAAAATTTCATTTTCCCCCCGTGCCCCACCACTTGGGACACGTGGCATCGTTTTGTTTGTCGACAGGGGCGCGGGGAAAACCTTTACCTTTTAGTTTTTGGCCAAAACTTTGCTAAGTTTCCAAAGTTCTCCCAAGCTCGAACTCCCCTTTGAAACTTTTATCGACCACTTAGCAACTTTTTCCCTCCGACACATGGCATGTTCGATTCGTGCTTGGCTCCTTGACTTTTCACATCCTCCACGTCCCTCGCGTACCTTTGGCACTGGCTATCCTAAACCGCACAGGACAAAAATCTTCGAACCACCTGATTTGGGCTTCTTTGTCCCTCTTTGCGGTGAAGACACGTGGCAAGATTTGATTAGCTCTCGGCTCTTTCGGCTTTTCACGTCCCGCGCGTGCTTTTGGCCCAGATGTCCCAAATGAAAGTCCTCTGTTTCAGCCAAACAGGTGGTTCGCGTCCTTCGTGTACTTTTGGTCCCTCTTTGTCCGGATTTATGCCTAGGACAAATTTCTCCAAACCGCCCGAAATGGGTGACTTGCACCAAATCGGCCGATCAAGCGCCCCGCGCGTACTTTTGTCCCAACTGTCCTAAACCGAGCGAAGCAAGACTTAGGCAATTTTTTCCCATTTCTAACTTTGTTGGGTTTTCTTCTTGGATAGGAGAGTTAGAAAGAAGCAGAGGGGGCCCCAAAAACATGATTTTGGGCCTTGAATCGATCTACTTGCTCGGGACTGAATAATTTGATGCATGTTATCAAAATTACCCTAGGGGGGTGAATTTTGGATAACAGT
Organism: Taxus wallichiana var. yunnanensis; assembly: GCA_018340775.1. Lineage (NCBI taxonomy): Eukaryota > Viridiplantae > Streptophyta > Pinopsida > Cupressales > Taxaceae > Taxus > Taxus wallichiana. The sequence continues at coordinate 370,810,781 of CM031236.1, forward strand.
TTTGGCGACTCAGCGGGGTCATCTACCTACTAGATGAATGATCAGTAGCCTGAAGCAATCCATTGGGCATGGAGTCATGAGTTGTAACCTGCAAACTGATCTGAACTTTGAAAACCTCCTCTCTGAGCCACTTGGAAACCCACTGAAATGGAGTCGTTCTCACCAAAATGCCACTGAAATGGAATGCAGAGCAAAACCAGCACCACAAAAACTATGTACAGAACTGAAAATCATACATGCTCCAAATGGAACATGTAGAGTGTGCACAAGCACTTCTTCTACTGAAATCAAACCTACCTACTCTATTCTAACTAGAAGCAAAGGCAAGCTAAATAAACCCTGCAATTGGTTGTGAGAAATAGCTTCCCTTTCTCAAAAGTGGCAGCCATGTAATTGATTTGGCATTGAACATGGCTGGTTGGATGGATGGAAAATCAACAAGAAGCTGGTCTTCCACCCAAATCATCAAGGTATCAGCTGAAGGAAAATTCAATACCTCTTTTAGTTGTTTTGCATTTGGATTGAAGAGGTATGACAGCTGATCCTTGGTACTTTGTAGCTCACCCTCATGCTCAGAAGCAAGCATGACTGGTTGTGACTTCTCCTTTGGCTCCAATAAATCCAAATACCTGATTGGGAAAGGTATGGTCCATTTGATATGCCCATAGCTATGATTTTCAACTCCAAAATGGAGTCTTCTTGTAGACCTTGAATGGATGGTGTGGAAGAAATGGTGAAATTCCTTTGTCCTTTCTCTTCCTCCAATGAAGAACATGAAAGATTAAAATCTTCCAATCTTGGTTCCAAAGAGCTGCTATAAGATGTAGGCTGCTGCAAATGAATGTTCTCCTTCATGATAGCAAACTCAAGTGTTTGGAATGTGGATGATGAAAGAGAGAATGGTGGAAACTCAACCGGCTCTTCTCCATCAAAACAATCCTCCAAATCTGATAGATAAACTACCTCATGGCTGTCCTGCTACAAATGCTCCACTTCCTCCATGGTGTCTTCTTGATCTGTAACTTGACCACCATGGTTTCTTTCATCCTCCAACATTGAGTTTGAGAGATTAAACTCTTCTTTAGTACTAGAACTTGAGAGAGATGAAGTAGAAAGAAGAACTGAAGGTTCTTCTATAACCTGCTTTGTGCTCAAAGCCCTTGGATCTGCACTTTTCTCCTCCACAACTAGAATGTGCTCCTCTTCTTTTGGATTTGGAGCAGCTTCTCCTTTCTCTACTACTTGAAGAAAATCTTGCTCTTGATTGAACTCTTCCTCCAGCATGAAGTTTTTCAAGTCAAACTCTTCAATCTGCTGCTCTAGAGGACAAGTTGGGACTGCAAGAACTTCTTCTTCTGAGCTTTCTTCCTTTATGGCTGATTGTGCAACTTGAATTGAATCAGCATTCCTTCAAATAGAGTGCCGAAATGGACACTATTTTCGAGCAAACCGATCGCTGATCGCTTCTTCTTTTTGCTCTTCTTTCGCTGCCACAAAATCAGTCTTAACCACCATTTGTTCAACCTTAGCCTCTTCGTAGGTCTAACCATCAAGGGATCTTTGTCATCCAAAATTTGGCAGCCCAAACCCTCAAGTTGTCCATCATTTCTTTTCTATTGGGATCCTCTTCTTGCTGTCCTTCATGGCCGATTTTTGCAATTTCTTCTTCCCCACATGGAATCGGGAATGCAAGAGGAGGGATGGGTTGTAACTCAATTGATTTGGAAATTTTTGTGGTGGTAGAGGAGGTGAAACCTCTTGTTTATTTGGGGAGAGCGTATTTCTTTTAGCTCTTGTGGAGGGGATGACTGTTTGGAAGGAAAAAGGAAAGAAGAATTGAGGTGTGGTGGAAGACTAAGAGGTGGAGACATGGGATCAACATTTGGGACAGCAGATGGGGAGTTTAGAATTTGCAATTCCAAATGAGATGGTGCTGCTTGAGTAATGGGAAGAGAAAAACCAGATGATGGTGTAGAACTTACCCATTGACAAGGTTGTTCAACAACAAGTGTATAGGCCTCTATTTCTGTTGTCCATTGTGCAAGTTGGGGCAGCATCTTCATCATGAAGTCCAGCTTCTCCTGAGGGCTGAAGTGTCTTGGAAAAGGGCCTCCCCATGGACAAGGGGTTCGGCAACCAATTCGAAAGCTATCATTTGTGTCTGCTGCTCTGGATGCACCATCTTTACCTCCATCTTTTGGATTTTCTCCAACAGACCAGCATCTTGCATCTGATTGTCTTCATTATATGCATACTCTTGCTCTTGGAAAGCTCCATAGCCAAACTGATTTTGGCATTGCTGCTCATATGGGTATGCATGCTGATTTTGAATTTGTTCAAAATGCTGATTTGGAGGATTTAAAAAACATGTTGGAGGTGGGAAACATTGCTGCTGTTGTAAATGTGAGTTCCATGATGGAAATGAAGTCATGATTGCACAACTTCATGGAATGGAAAAGAATGAAAGGGATGGAAAGAAGGATGGATGGGAATGGATGAAAAACAGGTCTGCAACTTCAGAAATGGGTTGCTGATCAGATGGAGTCGCCAGATGTGTTTGCAAGTGCCTCCAAAGGCTGAAATCTTCACAGGAACACACCAACCTGCAAAAGATGAAGTGGAAGACCTCTAAGGTCCCACCGGGTGTGCCAAAACTATTGAAGCGAATCACAGCACCCCTAGATGTTGATCAGATTTCTAGTTTGATCACTCTAGCATCCAGTGTGATTGCACAACATTGAATCCTTTCTCCAAGTGTGGGACTTGCAAAGATGAGAAAGGATTCTCCAGAGAAGGTTGGTTCCTCTTCCTAAACTACCTGCCACAAGCTATTCCGGTGCGAGGCAAGCTAATCTAATCCTAATCTAACCATGCCAAGAGAGAGAGAGAGAAAAGAGAAAAACAAAGACTACACTAAAACAGTTGATACACCGAGAGAAGGAAAATGTTGAACATCTATCAAAATTGCCATGGGACAAGGAGAGGTGAGCGATGGGAAGGATAGACGAGATGCATCACAAGCCCAAAGATAGATTTCACATAGAAAATGTCCCAAAACTCCATGAACACAGCTCCAAACCTATAATGAACATTCAAACATGCACAAATACCTGTAATGAAGAGAGGCAAGAAGAAAACAAGTGAAAAATGAGCAAGGATGGACATATGCATCACGAAACACGTTTTTGTTGCTTCAAAAGTTTACACAGAACATCATTTCAATAGTAAAAGGAAAAAACACCATTACAGAGCGGGGAGGAGGTTTGAACTCCATTTTCAACCCTAGAGAAGAAAAGAAGGGAGGGCAGAGCTGAAAAGATGAACAACCTAATATCTATGAGCCAAATCTAGCTTTTTACAATGCATGGGTCGAGCCCAGGAGAGAGAAAACATGAAAATACGTGGGAGCCATTCCTCATTGAATGCAGATGCATTAAAATAGCATGGGCATCCTTACAGACCCATGCCCTAACATTTCTGACCATACTGAAGAAGAATGCGACCCATTCTGCATTAAAACTAGTTGTTGAAATGTCACTTCTAGCCATTACCATGCGCCAGAGATGTTTCCTGATTTTGTCTCTCCAAACTGAACCAAAATGTAAGATTGACCCCAGAATCATGCGAGAGAATTTTGCTAGCTTCCATTGATATAAAGAACATGAAAATCCGAGCTCTGGATTGAAAGTTATGGCGATCTGAAGATTTAGGAAAAAAACAGGCGTAACGGATTTTGATTTTTTTCCCGCGCTGTCACTTGGTTGACACGTGTCAGGCTCTGATTCATTTCACAATTCTCTTTCCTTCCCTTTCCGTGGGTTTTCCTTGAAAATTTTGACTTTTCTTACACTTTGGAAAAAATTTCATTTTCCCCCGCCCCGCCACTTGGGACACGTGGCATCGTTTGGTTCATTCACAGGCGTGGGGAAACCTTTACGTTTTAGTTTTTGGCCAAAATTTGCTAAGTTTCCAAAGCTCTCCCGAGCTCGAACTCCCCTTTAAAACTTTTACCGTCCACTTAGCAACTTTTTCCCTTCCGACACGTGGCACGTTCTAAGTGCGTTCTCGGCTCCTTCGGATTTTGCGTCCTCCGCGTCCCTCATATACCTTTGGCACGGCTGTCCCAAATGCACGGGACAAATATCTCTGAACCGCCTGATTTGGGCTTCTTTGTCCCTTTTTGCGGTGAAGACACATGGCGAGATTTTATTGGCTCTTAGCTCTTTCGGCTTTTCGCGTCCCGCACGTACTTTTGGCTAGAATGTCCCAAACGAAAGTCCTCTGTTTCGGCCGAACCGGCCAGTTCACGTCCTCCACGTACTTTTGGTCCTACTGTCCCTGCATCAGTATGGGAAAAATTTCTTGAACCGTCCAAAATGGGTGACTTACGCCAAATCAGCCGATCCACATCCGCGCGTACTTTTCGTCCCAATTGTCCCAAACCAAGTGAAGCGAGACTTAGGCAATTTTTTTCCCATTTCTAACTGTTGGGTTTTCTTCTTTGACAGGAGAGTTAGAAAGAAGCAGAGGGGGCCCCAAAAAACATGATTTTGGGCCTTGAATCGATCTACTTGCTCAGATGGATAATCGATGCATGTTATCAAAATTACCCTGGGGCGGTGAATGTTGGATAACAAGATGAACTTCAAGTTTTGGGGTTCAAAGTTAGCTCGCTTTGGGTTTGAGTTGAATCAAATTGGAGGTGGTGAGTCATTTCAGATTTTGATGCCCAAAGCAGTGAGATCATTTGATAGGTTGGTGCAAAGCTCAAGACTCAAAGAATGAGTTTCTCGGTTAACAACATGACTTAATGATTTGTTATTTAGGTGGGTATGTGGAGATGTGCCAGCTCAACAACTTGGATTGCAGTCGATTTTGGGACCAATATGCGATTTGTAGAAGACGTGTCAAGTTGTGAGCATTTTAAGCGAAGTCACTCGGTTTACAAAAGGAACTCGCCTTGATGATGGGTGGATGACGAATAATCCAATGAGGTCATTTCAAGAGTAGCTAGATAGTTCAAAACTTGTGAACAGTGGAACTCGGTAGGCAAGGATAGTTATTTACATGTCATGAGATGACATCAAGTTGTTGGCCGAGTTAGTTAATAAAGATGGTGAGCCATTTTTTCAAATCATGCAACATTAAAAAACCAAATGCAAATCTTGGTCCCACTTCCACTACAAACTATTTGGATTTCTCATAAGAAAATTAAAACATTATTTTTATTAAATGATGAGATAATTCAAAATTTTAATTTATGAAATCATTATGAGGAATTATCAAGAGATGATGGAGTGTAATACCCGGGGATACCCTAGAAGCAACTTTTTTCATAGGAATCCATAACTTCCTCCCTGGTTGTCCATTACAAAATTACGGATGTTAGAACTAGGAGAAGGAGAACTATGTGATGGAACCATCAGAATATGAAGTTTTGTAAGTTTTTATTTCTAAAATTACAGGATTTATTTGTTCCTTAGATGGTTCCTCGAAAGGTGGAGGTGCAATAAATGAACAAACATGGCCTTCAAGATGAGATGATTTAAATTTGTAGGCTTTCAAGCCTTTCTTCTCAAATTTTAATGGCATCCTATGCCTTTTATCTGATATAATGATGCATTGTGAAAGTTATTAAAGTAATGAAAATTATGTTTTGTGATCTGTTATATGTCCTTTCATGATTTTTCTTCTTCTATTTTCCTCTCTCATGTTTGTAGGTGAATTGTGCAACTACGGTTTCTTTTGTAAGTCTTGGAGTTCTGTGCTTATCAAGTGGTGGATTATTTCATGCATCTGAGTTGTGGTGCTTGTTCACCCTTCTCAAGTTCATCCTTCTTCACTGGAAGACAAATAACTTTTTGTATGATCAAGTTTAACAAATGGAACACGTGCTTCCTAGTTTGTGGTATTTTATACCCTATCTACGTTGCAAAGTAGGTGAAGTTGACTTGTGGTGCACACACCCTCTTCAAATTAACCCTTATTAAGTCTAGAAAAACCTTTCTCGGTGCATCACCACTTCTAGTATAGTTTTTATTTCCTTACAAATCTCTCTCCCTAAAACCCATAATAATGTTAGCATATGACTATATAACCCTTTTATTACACTAGGAGTAGTAAAAAAATTAGTTTAGGAAGAGTAATCTGACCTTCTCTAGAGGTTCACCTTGAGCCCAAGTCCCAAAGCTTGAGAGGTGATCTCATGTGTCCCAATCACACCAAATGTATTGTTCACATTCGGCCATTCGGATGGTGCATTGATTTGGTGACAATAGTTTTGGCACGCCTAGTGGGACTTAAGGTGAAATTTCTACATTTGAAAGGTATCTCATTGTAATACAAGATTCATAAATTTCATAAGTGTGTGTATTTACGTTCACTTCATTTCATTAATTTGTTGTGATCTTAGTGAAATTTCAGCCTTAGGAGGTATACCCAAGCACAATTGGTGACTCCATTGGTCAAAGTGACCCACTCTCTGTGTTGTAGACCTTCAATTTTACCCATTTCCATCTAGTTTCCTTCAACATCTTTCCATTTTTCTCCCATTCATGAAGTTGTGCAATCATGGTTTCATTTCCATAGTTGAGTTCCCACTTGCACTAACAGTAACACTTTCCATCTTTAGGCTATTTTAACCCACCTCCAGCTCCATTTTATGATGAAAATCAACAACATACATATCTCTATGAGCATATCCATGGCCAATTTGATGGTTCACTTAACTATGCATCTTTTCAAGAGTAGGAGCATGCAGATGATGGAGGCTATCCTACAAATGAAGATGTAAAGTTACAACTTAAGATTCAAATAATGGAGGCATGCATGGTACAATCTAGATCCACAACTCAAATAAAGGCATTCAAGATTGGATTCAAGGTAGCCTATCCATGGGTTGGCCCTATGCCAATTTTTAATATCTTGCAGAAAAGATTGTTTTTATGATTGAAATGTTACCTCAACTTGAAGGTTGGATCAAAGAGATAGAGGCTTATGAGTTCGATGCAAGGAATCCTTGTCAATGGGTAAGTCCTACACTGCCACCTCACAGTTATTTTTCCATTTCTTAGTCAATTTAATTTTATTCCAAACCTCAAATTCCAAGCTTTTCATCATCTATACATGCTAATAATTCCATTCCTTCACTTCCTATATTTCCATCCCACCATGAATCTTTTATTCCTCACCCTTCCAAAGTTCCTTCCTTTTTGTAAAATCCACAAAGACAAGAAGTTGAATCTTTTCCACTTCATCAAATGGTGAATGAATTAGTTGAATCCCAATTCATCCCTCATCTTGTAGTCCCAAACCCATTTTGGGAGCAGCAACATCAAGAAATGAAAAAAAGGAGGAGTATATGGTTGAGGAGACTAGAAAAGGAGAGCATGTAGAGAATCTGAAGGAATGGGCTGCAAAAATTAACATCAAGAAAACTTCATTCCTAACTAAACCTTTTGCCAAAGTTGAGGCTCAAGAAAAAGTGGAACAAACTAGTTTTGTACCAGAAACAAATCCAGAGCTGAATGAGGAAGACCAAAAATCTACCTATTCAGAATGCAATATTCATATTGGCTCCATATCTTCAAAGGAGGTTGAATCACCACAAGTGGAAAAACCAGTTGTAGAAAAGAAAGAGCCAACTCCAAATCCACCAGGAGAAGAGCATGTGCAAGTTAAAGAAGAAAAACTATCAAGTGTACAAGATAGTTCTAGTGAGTGAAATGATCCTAATTTCCATGCATGTCAATAACTTGCAGCACTTTTGGAAGGTGGTAGCATCTTTCAAAGATCATCACTAGATGTTATAACTAGCCACAAAAATTTCATGAGACATAGGCAGATTCAAATATCAAGAATGCGAGATGAGACCAAGGTAGATTCAAAGATCAAGAATGTGGATGAGACCATGCAGAGGCTTCCAAATACTTTTTCCTCTATATATTCTTAGAAATCTGATTTTTTAGATAAATTTTATCTTTCAAATTTCATGTTTGAGAATGAGCAATATCAAGGTGAAGGAGGTTCTATTTCAAAGGATACTCAGACTATAGAGGAAACTTTGACACAATCGGAGAATGAAGAAGAAGATTATCTATCAGATCTGGAAGAATGTTTTGATGGAAAAGAGCCTATGGAACTTGAAAATCTTGTTATTCCATCACTTATTTTCCAACACAAAGTGTCGAGTGTTGTAGAGGGACATGCTCAAGAACAACTCATTACTCATAATTTTCCTTTGGAATTAGAATTAGAGGAATTGAGTCTTTTATATCCCTCATCACATGTAAAGGAGGAACACATAGGAGAAGCTAGGACTGATCTAGAAGCATTGAATGAAGATTATGTCATGGAGAGGTTTTTTTTTAGTTACGGAACTTGTTTTGGTTAACAAGTCTGTGATGGAGGAAAGTATTATTGAATATTTTTATTCCCCTAACAATCTTCAAAATCTACAAATAGGGGGTTTGAATTTTCAAATTCCATGTCAAATGAGGGAGATGTAACTATAGTACCATTTGTCTGGGTGAAATATTAGTTTCTTATAAATGGGAAACAAGAGGAAAAGCAAGTCGCAAATAACCATCTTTTTCCAAGATGTCTTTAGTAAGAATTTCTTGTTAAATTTGAGGTTCGGAGTAGTAGGAATATTCAATGAGTTAAACCATTTCTCATAAGGTACCTGGCTTAATTGAATCCAGAAGACAAGTCACATCCGATCACATTCATTTCAGAATGTGAGGATGAATTTCACAACCCCAAGAATCAATTGTTATGCCTCTATAAGAAAAATATAGAGCAACTAAAAGAGGCATATTTCCTCTTTCTAGTTGATGCCTTGGTGGACTAGGTGAAGAACTTGGGCTCAGTTTTTCACTTTTAGTTTCAGCCATGTCCATTATCACATCATCTTCATGGCTGCCCATTATAAGGATAGGAAGTTATTTTGCACAACCAGTTGTAGGGTTTGTTTAGCTCACCTATGTTTTTGGTTAGTGTCGGTAGTAATAATTTTTCTTTCAGTAAAATAAGTACATTGCACACCCTACATGTTTCAATTGGGGCATGTATGGTTTTCAACTTCGGTGTGTTTTGTTTTCCATTGTTACTCTTGTGTTGTTCTACACAATATTTCATCATTGGAGGTCCAAGATAAGAAATGTTCAAGGGATTAAAAATGGGTTCATTTTTTATCCTTCATTATATAGCAGTCATTCCAAGTTTGGGATGTAGGATGCAGTAGTGTTTAGGTAACTTAGGAACATGAAAATCACAATTCAAGATTTTTATGGTTCAGCATCAGGTCATAGATTGAAAGTTTTGACTCCATGCCCAATGGATAGACAAGGCTTTGGAACCATGCTTGGGGAAAGCATCCCGAGAGGTTGCAAAAAATGTTGTCAATTTTCACCCTCTTAGACAAAAATGGACAATGAGGTTAAAACTACACCCATAATTTCAAGCTTTGAGAGCCTTGTATGTTGTTCTGGAAGGTTTCGGGATCTTCTAGGATTGTTCTTTCTTTTTCATGTCTTGGAGGTTCAAATTGGTCTCGAAATGGGAAAATCAACCCCAATGGGACCACATGCTAAAAATGATCAAAATTGATACATCATGTTTATTAGGCCTTTCTATATCTTTTCTACTCCCTGGTTTGAGGAGAAGCCAAAGATAATTAAAATGAGGGTAAAAAATAAATAGAGTGAAGGAAGATTGGCACTCAATAAAATATCTCATCGAGTAGGTAGGGAGCTAGTCCATGCAATGAGAGGAACAAGGTCCTAAGTAGCTCAATCAAGCTAGTTTGATGTTCATACGTAGTTGAGGAGCTGGTTTGGGTTCTAATTTAGGAAAAGAGATCAGTTGGATTAGGTGATCTTAAGCAACATAGGGATGAGCTACTAGGTAAGGGGGTTATAGCCACTTGTCACAATATCTGAGGAAGCTTGTGGTAAGGAGCTCATGGTGATAAAATTTAGAGCTCAAACGTGGTGAGTCATGTTTTGGGAGATATTATGCATTTCAGGTTTTCAAGCGGGTCATGTTTGGGATCACTATTTCACATTAGGGTCTTTGTACTCCAAAAATCTAAACAGTTTTATGAGGCGGGTGTTTGAAGTGGCTCGAGTATCGAGCTAGTGAAATCATGTAAGCATCAAAAGGAAGTGAGCTAGGTTTATGGCTTGGCATTGTTGTATTTTCTAGGAGGCTCTCCATACACTTTTTTTGATCTTGACTAGGGTCAATTTCATGTTAACAAGTTTTAATGTAAGCCTAGAGAGAGCCAAGCCTTATCAAGTAAATGTTGAGATCAAGTGGTGAATATCTTGACTTTCATATTGTTTTAGTGCATGTGGAGTTTCTTGTGAGAGGATTGACTCGTGGATTGAGTGATCAAGGTGGGAGACAAATCTTAGGAAGTGAGAAATGAAGGTCAAGCCACAATGTTGACGTTAATAACATGGAAAAACATATCACCATGGATTATATGAGCTCGTCTTTGTGAACATGGAATGGGTAAGTGTTTTGAAATAAGTTGTGATCTCAAGCTCATATAATCTCATGGTAAGTATGCATGGAAATTCAAGTTTGGGCATTGAATTTAGAATTAATGATGCCCAAATCTACTTAAATATAAATGACATATTGTACAAAAGGCTGAACAAATTGGTCAAGATTTTGTGTGTTTTGGTAAATCAAAGAGGAGTCCAAATGAGCCGATCAGGTGGAAAAACTAAATCTTGGGCCATATCATGATGGGAAAGCCACATATTTAAATGAATTATGATAGAATAAGAGCACGTTGGAGAAGATTATTTCAGGTGGGACATCGCCATGAAGTCACGTCCAGGCTTGGCACAACATTGCAAGGATAAGCTAAGTGGATATTTTTGTAGAGTTCAGCTAATGGAGACCCAAACTTAGAGGTCAGCTTATCATGGTCAGATTGTGTGAGAATTCATAGCATGTACCAGGTTGATAGGCATAGAAGTTCACTCGGTACCAATAAGCTCACTGCCATAAAATATGAATGATTGAGAGAGGTGAGATTGCAGGGATGACACAGGTTTGGAAGATCGAGTTAAAGAATAACTCATTAGATCAAGCTAGAGGATAATAGGTAAGAGAGAGATGTGATGGCTTGGAATCAATATTTGGGTATTCACAATGTGTAGTTTAGCTTGTAAATGATCTCGACATGAAATCAAGTTGACCGAGTCATCCCCAATTTACAAGGTGAATCATTTCTCTCATAACCGAGAAGGTCTCAAAAAGGTCGCTCGGTCCTCAAAGTAATCATTCAAGCCAATATAATGGATAGCTCGGTGGGCCGAGGTTATTATCAGAGCTCAATGAGTTGAGGTAAAAATTAAATAGATATGATGAGATGTTCTCAACATAACAAAATGTGGGAGAACTCGAAGCATAATGATTTTTGTTGGAAAACTGAGTGAGGTTCTCAGTACCAAGCTACTTTGATGGTTCAATCCTCTAAGAGATGTTTGTAGTTCCGAGTTGTGTCCAGAGGATGATGGTTTCAATTCACGAGCCATGGTATTTGGGAATTCATTCAATGATTAACTCATAGAAGTAAACTTGGATTTAAGCCAAAGGATAATACTGCGAGATTGAGCTCAGGAAATGCACTAAGACTATGGATCGGTGAGTCTTCTAATGATGGGCTCGGACATGGGAAAACCTTGTTACATCGAGAGATGGGGCTCATCGTGATTAGATTAATCATTGAGGCTAGGGTGAACTGAATTTACTTAGAGTGGTAGGTATGGAATTAGTCAAGGATGAAGAAATAATGAAAAGGATTGACACCAGTGTGGATGTATCTGTGTTGTTATCAATGGCTCAAGGGGTATTTTTTTCAAAAGGATAAAACAACAAATAACTCAGACTGGTGATTAAGCTGTAGGAGTTATTTCATAGTTAATTCTGGATATAGCCCTTTCAAGCTTTAGGATATTTTTAATTTGGAACTCACTCTTCGTTTTAGAAAAATAAGCTTGAAGATTTCAAAGCGTGAAAGCCTGAAACTTTGAAATTCAGATTTTAGATTTTCAAGATTTGGAAGTCCATGCCTTCGGGGTTCATAAAAAAATTCCCAGATTTGATTAAAAACATGTATTGAAGTCCAAAATTATGAACTTTGAGTTTCGGTGTTTAGATTCAGTCACTTTGGGTTTGGAGTTGAATCGAATCGAGAGGTGGTGAGTCATTTCAGATTTTGATGCCCGAAATAGCCAAGTCATTTTTAATGTTGGTGTGAAGCTCAACGCTCGGACACTGAGTTTCTTGGTTAACAACATGACATAATGATTTACAAGTTAGGTGGGTACATGGAGGTGTGGCAGCTCAAAAATTGGAGTGGGTTTGAGTTTGGGACCGATATGTGATTTGTATAAGACGTGTCAAGTTGTGAGCATTTTAAGCTAATTCACTCAATTTACAAAAGGAACTCACCTTTCAATGATGGGTGGCTGAAGAATCATCCAATGAGGTCATTTCGGGAGTAGCCAAATAGTTCAAAACTCATGTAAAGTGGAACTCGGTAGGTGAGGAGATTTATTTACATGTCATGGGATGAGGTCAAATCATTGGCCGAGTTAGTTAATAAAGATGGTGAGCCATTTTTTCAAATCATGCAACATTAAAGCACCAAATGCAAATCTCGGTCCCACTCCCACTACAAACTATTTAGATTTCTCATAAGAAAATTAATTATTTTCATTAAATGATGACTTAATTCAAAATTTTAATTTATGAAATCATTATGAGGAATTATCAAGAGCTGATGGAGTCTAATACCCGGGGATACCGTAGAAGTAAATTTTTCTTAGGAAACCATAACTTACTCCCCCTGGTTGTCTATGTTTTACAAAATTATAGTCTTTGGAACCAAGAGAAGGAGAACTACATGATGAAGCCATCAGAATATGAATTTTTAGAAGTTTTTATTTCTAAAATTATAGGTTTTCCTCATTCCTTGGATAGTGCCTCAAAATGTGGAGGTGCAATAAATGAGGAAACATGGCCAATAACAGTGATTAATGGTTTTTAACATTCTGACCTATATTCTAGGGTTTCTTCCTTCTTTCTCTCAACCAATCAGTAAGTTCTATAAAATGTAAAGGGGTGCTTATTTAAAAATTTAGACATTTTTCTAAGCTTCCCCTCTCTTCACAAGCTGAGATGTTGTGAATTTGTAGGCTCTCAAGCCTTTCTTCTCAAATTGTAATGATAGCCTATGCCTTTTCCCTAATGTAATGATGCACTGTGTAAGTTCTTGAAGTAATGAAAATTATGTTTTGTGATGAGTTATATGTCCTTTTGTGATTTTTATGCTTCTATTTTCCTCTCTCATGTTTTCAAGTGAACTATGAAACTATGGTTTCTTTTGCAAGTCTTGGATTTATGTTCTTATCAAGTGGTGGAGTATTACATGCAGCTGAGTTGTGGTGCTTATTCACCCTTCTCAAGTTCATCCTTCTTCACTGGAAGACAGATAACTCTTTTTTTTATTGAGTTTAACAAAGGGAACATGAGCTTCCTAGTTTGTGGTATTATGTGCCCTCCTTACATTGCAGTAGGTGAATTTGACTTGTGGTGCACACACCCTCTTTAAATTAACCCTTCCTAAGTCTAGAAAAATCCTTTCTTGGTGCATCACCACTTCTAGTATAGGTTTTATTTCCTTGCAAATATCTCTCCCTGTTTCCCATAACAACTTTAGCATAGGACTAGATAACCTTTTTATTACACTAGGATTAGTACAACACTTAGTTTAGCAAGAGGAATAAAACCTTCTCTGGAGGTTCACCTTTAGCCCAAGTTCCATAGCTTGAGAGGTGATCCCATGTGTTCCAATCACACCAAACATCTTGTTCACATTCTGGCCATTCGGAGGGTGCGATTACTTGGCGATAACATGACGATACTAACCAAGTTTTATATTATAGATTGGGAAAACAAGTATAATATGATCCTTAGCCATCCTTGGATTCATCACATGAAGGTGATTCCCTCCACTTTGTTTCAAGAAGTTAGATTTTAGCATTTAGGGAATATCTTTATGGCACGGGGTGATCCAAAACCCTTGGACTTACACCTAGCTTACTTGAAAAAGAGACCAGGAATTCACTCTAAGTTTTAGCTTCCTAAAAATAATTTAAATAAACATATAAGCTCAGTAACAAAGGAAAATATGGTTCCTACAATGGAATTGGAAGTCACGTGTTTGATTGAAGGCATTCCGACAGCCAAAGATGAAACCTTCATCGTAGAGACAATATCGTTAGGAACTACAGAAAATATTTTTGAGCTATTGGAAAAATATTTACCCATTCTCCTTCCTTTTGATTCTATGGGCATGGGACATACCCTAGGACTCAGTTCTCTACCAGAAAATGAGGTTTGTATGGTTGAGGTAACTGAAGTAAAGGAGAAAGATTCAAAGGATGATCCAATGTCCATTTTTCCAAGTAACTTTTGGAATCTCCATTTCGATGGATCTAAATGTCATTTTGGTGCTAGGAAGGTGTGATTCTTACCTCTCCTAAGGGAAGGATTATACCTTTTGCCTTCAAATTAAACTTTGAGTGCACAAATAACAGGGATTAATATGAAGCCCTTCTACTTGGTCTCATTGAGCCGAAAGCTGGGTGCTCTTAACATCAGGGTGTTGGGTGATTCACAACTGGTTGCAAATCAAGTATCTAAAGTATATGAGACTAGAGCTAAGCATTTGCAACTTTACAAAATAGTAGTTCTAAATTTAACAAAGAGGTTTGACTTCATATCAATTGAGGAAATTCCACGAGACCAAAATCTCCTTGCAGACTCAATCACAACATCCACTTCTCACTTTACTCCAAGTGGTGAGTTGGAAGATTCAAACTTCACGGTCTTGGTTCATGTAGAACCTTTGGTTCGTAAGACACTAGTAACTTCAATGTTGACATACATGGAGATTGAGAGTGAGTATGTCATTGATCGCATTGACATTGACTAAGTAACTCTAGAATATCTAAAAGCTCTCATAGAGTTACATCTTATGCATCACAAGGTTAATCGTTCTCTAATTCCACACTCTTCTTCCTATTTTGGAAATCCCATGATGGAATCCTCCCCTAGAAGGAAACTCAAAATTTGTGAGGTAGGAGAAGAGGGGGATTTAGAGTTTCCTTTGAACCCCCGAGTTTGAGGAAGGAAACTTTTCCTTAATCAAGTGAAATATCGGTATAAATATTAGGGGTGAGGTAGAACCAAATATCTTGAAGGTAGAGTCCTCTTTAACTCCTGGGGAGGTTAAAATACATACCCACATTCTCAAGGAGCATAAAAAATCATTTTCATTTAATTACAAAGAAATGATGTGGATTACATCACACATCAAGCAAAGTACACAATATCATCACCAAACCAGATGCAAATCTAATTAAGAAAAATTCAAGGCTCATGAAGCCAAAAGTGTCCCTCATGGTGAAGGAAGAAGTGATGAAACTCCTCTAGGTGGGATTCATCAAGTCAGTTGACTACTCTCAATGCGTATCTAACACAATCCTGTTCTCAAGAAAATGGAAAGATCCACATCTGCATAGATTTTTAGGATATAAATAAGGATTTTCCCAAGGATGATTTCCCATTACCATCCATCGATGTTATTTTTGACACAAAAACTGGTTTTGAGTTGTTGTCTCTTATGGATATATTCTTTGGGTATAATTGAATTAGAATATCTCAAAAGGATCAAGCCAAAACTATGCTTATAACTCCTTAGGGAACCTACTATTATTTTGTCATGTCATTCATGCTTAAGAACATTGGTTCTACGCACCAAAAATCAATGAATTACATATTTCATGATCTTATACATAAGATTGTGGAATCTTACGTGGATGACCTACTGGCTAAGGCCAAAAATAAATGCAATCACCCACAGGTGCTTTGTATCATCCTTTCTTGCTTAATCAAATATGACATCACTTTGAATCTAGAAAAGTGTGTGTTCGGTGTAACATGAGGCAATATTTTGGGGTACATCATATCTTCATGAGGAATTGATGTAGACCCAGCCAAAATCTGAGTTGTATTGGAAATTATTCCACCAATGGATGAGTCTGGCATCAGATCTTTTCTTGGAAAACTTAGGGAAATATGAAGATTTATCCTTGACTTGACCTTTGTTATTCACCCAATCAACAATTTGTTGAAAAGGATTCTGAATTGATCGGGACAGATGAATGAAATAAGGCATTTGAATTAGTTAAATGATTCTTATTGTCCCCTCCCACACTCATGCCACCTAGATCAAATCACCCATTGATCTTGTATTCGAGCTATAGATTTTTAGCTAGCTCGCATGTTGGCTAAAGAAGATGAAAAATGAGAGCATGTAGTCTATTTTATTAGTCAAACATTGCTTGATTATGAGACATGTCATACCCGGAAAAGAAATAATGTCTTTCCATAGTATTTGCAATGAAGCCCTTAAGAAATTATATATTGAATCAAGAAACAAGGTTTATTGTTAATTCATATCACTCACGGATATTCCTCACATAAGGATCCTTATCTAAGAAGGTTGGGCACTTCATAACTCTGATGGGTGAATTTGAACTAATGTTTGTTAATCAAAAATATGTTAAAGGAAAATCATTGCAAATTGGTTAGTTGATAATCCGTTAGATGGAGGTGATCTGGTAGATCTAGAATTCCCCAATGCGTTTGTATACTTTGTTGAAACTAGGCCCCCTATTTTTGTGTTTCCATGGTATACTGACATCATTAATTTTATATTGGCCCATACATACCCAGAAGGGGAAACATCGCAACAAAGAAGGTGGTTATGCATCAAATCCACTAAGTACGTTATTTTGGAGAAAGTTATCTATCGTAGAGCCTTTGACGGAATGTTGTTAAGGTGTGTCGATACCTAAGAATCCAAAAATATTCTTTATGATTCACATAACGGAGTATGTGGAGGTCACTTCGATGGCCATGCCACTCCTTGGAAGATACAACAGTTGGGCTATTTATGGCCCACCCTAGAGCGTGATGTAGTAGAGTTTGTGTGCAAATTCCACAAATTCCAAGAGTTCTCCCACAAGATCCACATACTAGCACAAGCTTTGCAACCAATCACAACCCCATGGCCCTTTTCCATGTGGGGCCTAGATTTAATAGGGAAATTCTCTCCCTCATCAACAGATGGCCATAACTTCATAATCATGGCCACAAAATACTTTACCAAGTGGGTAGAAGCCATGCCTCTTACCACTTTACCCGGGTCTGTGATCGCTAAGTTCATCTTAAACCAAATCATTTGTAGGTATAGTGTCCCAAAATTCATTATCTCGATAATGGCATGTCTTTCAAGAACAACGATGTGTGTGAATTGTGTGTAGAGTTCAAGATAATTCATCATATGACTTCTCTTTATTATCCTTAGGACAATAGACAAGCCGAAGCTACGAATAAGACATTGAAGTCCGTCCTCCTTAATACTGTTAAGGAGAACAAACAAGATTGGAATTTAAATCTCTTCCCAGCCTTTTGGACCTATCAAATGTCAATTAGAAAACCAATAGGGGAAACCTCCTTTTCTTTGGTATTTAGTGTAGAAGAAGTATTACCACTCGTGGTTCACATATCGAGTCTTCATATTTTGCTGTACATAATCTTGGGAGAAGAAGGATATCAAGAAACATGAATCTCTCAGTTATAAAGTATTGATGATGTTAGACTTAATGCTGAACAATGGCACAACATTTACACAAACCGGATGGCTCAAAAATACAATAAGAAGGTTTACGAGCATGAAATACGAGGGACATTTGGTCTCAAGACTTGATAGCTAGATAGACAAAAATACCAGAAGGGAATAAAATTCAGACCTAGGTGGTTGGGTCCATATCAAGTAGTAGAAGACTACAAAAATGGGGCATTTCACCTGTGTACACTAGAGGGTGAGGAGTTTAATGAATATGTGAACTATCTTCACCTAAAGAGGTATTACACATGATCCATTAGCATTTTCATATGTACATTACTACATCTGCATTGCACTTTCATTTTCCATCTCATTCTATAAAATTTGTGATCAAGGGATTTATTCTTATAGCAACTCCTAAAAACTTCTGAAAAACATTGGAAAAACATTCAAATCATGTCTCTTCAAATTTTCATGGTATCATCAATTGTTTTCAAATAATTTCTTCATTTCAAATAGGATAAGGTAAATTTTTGACCGTGATCATACCAAGGCCGACATACTTGGTTCTTCGTATAGTCTCTTTCTAGATTAGGTGTCTTTTCCTATAGATGGTTCTAGAAGCTTCATGGTGTCACATTCATCCCATAAAATATCTTTGAAATAATAACATTCTAAACATTTTTTCTATATGATTAAGTCAAATGAAAATCCATAGAATATTTTTATTTTACACATTTATTTTCCCTACCAACCTTCATTGTTGAGCCTGCATCTCTTACTGGTGATGTAGGGTTGGGAAAGGAGAGAAATGCCCTTACTCACCTATTCCTTGTCTATGGTGATGAGCCCATGCTTCCTACTGGTAGCATGGGGTAAGGTATAGGGGATCTCTTTGATATCTTGAAAGTTACAAATAATTCAAATGTTGTGAAATCATAGGTAAAAAAGTGATTTAGATGTCCAAAATTCCAAAAGGGTTTAAAACCTCAAAACCAGATTTTGTCAACCAAGTGGTCATCTACATATCTAAGTCTAGATAAACTAGAAATTAAATCACATTATAAACTATGAGTTAAGTTCGGTAGGGTGAGGTTGTAGTGTCTCAACTTGGTCCTGTAAAACCATTGTCTTTCCCTCATCATTACCATTCAATATATTTTCTTAACTTGTGGCCTTTCTCGGCTCTTGGTGTTGATCCCTCACATCCTACTGGTTGCATGGAGTTGGGAATGGGGAAAGTACATTTACTTATCATATCATTGTATCACCACATTTTTCCAAGACAATATGAAGTATCAAATATTGCTTAAATAAAACTAAATTTCAACATCACATTGTGTTCACATTATCATATATCAACATTACAAGAAATCATTATGTTATCATTTCACATCCACTACATGCATTAGAAAAGTATAGAAAAAAATCTAAACATCTAGAGTACACATGAGAAATAAACCAAAAGAGAGTCAACTCAGATACAATGGATTACCAAACCAAAAATAAGAGTCTGTATATATCATAGTAAGTCAAGTTTCTATACAATGCCATCACGCACTAAGGTGTGGTCAAAACACTCGCAATGAGAAAAAAATATAGAAAAAAAAATCGTATAGTACCCGAAAAAATGGAAACAAAGCAATAAATGGCCCAATGGCCTATCAATCCCTATGGGATCCCTCGGATGGTGCACAACCACGTCAAGGGCTCACGGTTGCAGCTGCGACGATCTTTGGGAGTGGAACTGAATGGTGTGAATGCTCATGGTGGCAGCCGCTGGCTATGGTCTCACTGTGGGAATGGCTCTACCTCATCAGATGCTCGGCGGCCTCATATCCATCCACCATGGTATGTAGGGATGCCACCACCTTTTCTATCCTTCAAATGGGAGAAAACACATCAATGTATCTGTCAAGTAGCTAGTGGGACTTGAATCAAGCTGTTAGCTCGTCTTGGGTCTTCCCCGAAGGGATCGGTAGGGCTTCCATGTACACTGTTGGATGAGATCTCTCCACTTCTATGTAGTAATTGTAGGAAGGGAAAAGAGAAGAAACATATAAATTAGAAAACAACAAAACACAAATCAAAAGAGAATATCAAAACTAAGATTTCAAATTAACAAAGATGAGATAAGAGTGTCAAGCATAATCAGATCTCCAATCATCTAGGTAGGGTCAATGACTTCTTATACCGATGCTTTTGATGGCATGTGAAGGCTTCCCAAAGATATAGGATAAATGTTGTTTGATCACGAGACTCATCATCCCCCTCCCCATCTAGAGTAAATGGATCCTTTGAGACCAATTTCTCTCTCTCTCTCTCTGTCATAGCCTCCTTTTGTGAAGCTCTTAGTATCTCCTCATTTTCATGCCACTCGGGATCATTCTCCTCCTCTCGTTGATAGGCTACCTCACCAATCTCATCATCCACCCATCATCCTCCTAAGTCTCCTCTCTCGAATGACTTCTCCTATGTCTCATCTCCCGTGTTCTCCTCATAACCAGAGTTTACACTAATAGGCTCATCCTCCTCTCTACTATGAGTAGGAACACCGGTCATTTGGAGTAAAAGAATTTGAGGGCACCAGCTGCCCATTGAGCATGAACCACGTTCCTAACTGCAATAGGCACACCTAGAGTAACCATTGTCCAATTGAGATCTTCTCTAGGGCCCCTCTGGGCCTCTTGAATGGTCCTATAGACCGATACCACTAGGGGAAGTATGTCAAAGCATATAGTAGGCAAAAATGATGAGGAACACGATCGAACAGATTAATCTCAACTCTCCCGACCCTATCAACTAGCTGGCCTATAGTAGAAAAATATACCACCGTAGTTGCATCCTATCCCCATAACCCTTCCATGATCTAGTAGGGAGTGAAAACCATGTCTATTGTAGTAAGAGAAGCCACTGGCTAATGAGGTTTCCTAAGAATTAACATAGCTTTCCACCTCACTACCTAGATGGCCCCTAGGTCCAATACATGTACTCCCCTTCCATAAGGGGTGATGTGCTCATATACCCAACTCATGACAAGAGTGAGGTGGATCGGTGATTGTCCCTAAAATCATACTACCCCGTATAAATCATTATAGGAGTCCCTAGGATGTATTCTCCCCATGCGTACCTATGGCCATATCCCCAATCTGTGTGATAATGGGAGCCCAACAATAGAGAAGAGTGTCACCTCCCTTGTCCCGATCAATCACGAGGACAAGATACCCATAATGGATCTCCGAATGATCGAAATAGGAGCAGTAGAAATCGACCAAAATTTCATCCCCTTCTTCGAACCAAATGAGACAACAGCGTCTCCCATATATGTGGCCCACTGTGTCATCGTAGCCCTAGATCCTGTTGTCTCTAAAGTCAGTCTCCTCCCAAGAATCAGAGCCCAAGGATGCGGTATACATCCTCTAGAATAACGGTCCACTCGCCTCTAACACTTGGAAACTAGAAAGTGTTCCGATCTTTGTCCCTATAGGAGAACAAGTCACACAATATGTAATTGGTGGGGCAACATGGGGTACCCATGCAATCCTCTAGATACCTACCCTCTGTAAAATTTCCCTCTCGCCTGAGTTAGCTGATCCAAAACCCCATAGAGCCAATCACACTCTCTCTCTCAAATCCAACGGATGTATCCCTCCTTCAAAATTCACCAACACATGAGAAAAGGGCAAGTTTGTAACATATACATGAAGACAATCTCACCAAAAACATGATAAAACATGAAAAATATTTAAAAATTCAATTTAATGAATGTTTTGGTCATTCTATTCAGAACTACCACCCAATCTAGGGCATCGGTTCAAGGCGCCACCCAATTAGGCAACAACTTGATCCTGAACTCGATTTTCTAAACATGCCCTTAACCCTAAAAATTCTCAAAAGTGCAAAAAAAGACCATTTCTAACAAAATAAAAGAATTCCCTATGGGCGCCCCCCCTAGAGACTCATTTAAGACAAAAAAATTGAAAATAATCCCCCTAGGTGAAATTTTCAAAAAAATTACATTTTAGGTGTGAAAATATGAAAGTGAAAATAACTAACTTTTTGACGATGTCACTCGATCTCCATATGTGGAGGCATGATCACTATCCCGCAATGGTCATTTCGGCTATACTTTCATTGGAAATGGTCACCGTGAATCTAGAGCTCCAAATTCACCAAATCAAGAATGCACAAATGAATTGAAAAGTGAGTTTGTTTGATATATATATATATATATATATATATATATATATATATATATATATATATATATGTTGTTTTTAACCTCACTTCAAAGTGTATGTTTTCATAGGCTGGAGTGTTGGCATAGGTATATCTTTATATCCCCGCAAAAATGGTAAGTCCTCTTGTTGTTTTGATTTAGTGTTTATTTTTCAATGTTTTATCTATTTGCACTTGAGTCTTCTTTTTCTCTTGCAGGTAGCGGGAGTTTGGGCGATGACATTTTGACACACAAGTGTGTTAGGTATAACTCCTAACTCCCCTTTTTGGGAATGCCATACTCAGACTCTACATTTTATGGCTTTTCATGGCTAATACAGTTCTCCAAGGGGGAAATATGTACACACCCAAAATTGTATGTGTAACTTGTTGAAAAATGGTTACAAAAGTCCCCAATGATGAATCAGGTCCTTTCAAGAAGGTGTTCAAGTTTCAAATCCCATTCATAGTGTATATTTGTTTCCTAGACATCTTTACTTAGCCTTCCCATGCTTTTTCCAGCTTCCTTCCTCTTTATGTGCATGTTTTGGCCTTAAGTGCTAGGACCGCCGCCCTGCCTGGGTGGTGGTTCTGAAACCACCGCCCAAAATAGGGTGGAGGTCCTGAACTACCACCTTGCGTAAGGTGGTGGTCCTGCCCATTTTTTCCAAATTCCATCACGTGTGTTTTAACATGTGATGGTTCACTTAATTTTTCTTTTAACATGCATCCATGAGCCAAATTGTCTAAAATTAGCTTTAATTTCTTGGTTCTCCTTCCTCCTTTTATTTTTAAATAGATTTAATTAGTTGGAACTACTTCTTCTTGCCTTGAGCATAAAGGCACCTCTCATCCTCCATTCCTATGTATTCCATACTTGTATTCAAGAAAAATGCCTAAGAATTTTTGTGTATCTTGCATTGTATTTTTGCTATGATCTTGTTAGGAATTACATAGCCAAGTTCTGATCTCTTGTGATATCTCTCTTCTACTTGCATTGCATCCAGATCGCCATCAATTTGTCATTTCTCAAGCACCAACCTCTTGTTGTTTTTCTTGCATTCTTGATCCCTTGGACTCACATGAACACTCAGAGAAAGAAAGGAACTTAATGAGGGGACAAATACAAATACAACCAAACTTTCCAAATCTTGTGCTTGTCAGGTTGGAATTGTGTGTTTGTTTTCTTTATTTGTTAAATTATTAATTTCAAATCACTAGCTTCAATTTCACACCAAATAGAGTAGAAAATCATTCATTTCAATAGATTCTATAATCAAAAGTAAATCAAATCATTAGTAAGTTTGTCTCTTTAACATTACTAGGAAGTTGTAGGGATCGATAGCCCTTTCGTGGTCATGATTTTTATTCACCCTCGAGGTAGGGTTTGAAGGTTTTTCACAGTTTTCTTTAAGTATTTGATGAAATAGATAAGGGTGTAGGCCAAGGAGGAATACTTGTTGTGATGATTGGTTGGAGGTTGTTGTGTGCTTTCTAACTTCTTGATCTAATGTTGACTGTGAGAGATTCCTTTTGGCTAGGAGGAACTACCTGAAATACACAACAAGATGACAAGAAAGAGTTAAAAACATATGTCAATGGGTTGCCTAGCGTATGCTAGATCTAGGAAGTGTGATACTTCCTTGGTGGTAGTCAACCCACTGTTTAATACAATTTAATGTAAGAAATAATGTAAATAAATAGAATCCTATTGTAGTTGATATGATTTAGGTATCTCATCCAAATACAATAACCAAATCTAACACAACAGGCTAGGTTATGATCAAATCTAGAAGTAGGGTAGGTAATCGAGGTGTTAGAACATGTCAGGGTTAGGTATTAGTAGGATTTCTAAATACAGAGACCGACATCAGTTTGGTATGACCGATAACGGTTTAGTAAGAACTTATGAAGGTTAATGTAGGCTGATAATAACTCAATAGTTCATGGTTTTGGGGATTTTTCGAGACTGAATCAAATATTGTAAGGAGTTGGTTTGTCTAGGGAGGTGTTGGGAATATTCAGAGGTACTCGTGGGGTATACAGAGGTGATTAAAATGGTTAAGAGTGATGGGAATGGTCGGAGTTCACATGAAGGTAATAGTCTTTGAGGTAAAAATATAAATGATGGTTGATAAACAAAGGTGAAGAACTTTTATAAACTGAATAAAAATGAAATGGTGCAGGTTAGAAACACACTTACTACTATGCAAGTTCAATGGCTGAGTGGTGGTGATGGTTGATCGGTTAAATGGTGATCGGTGTAGCGAAGTACTCCCGAAAATGTTACCGTGAATGCAAATACCTTCTGATCAATGGTTGTGCTAGCTATGGCTGTTTGGATGTGTGAAATAGCTTTGGTTCTTGCTTGCATGTAGATATCCTTTGCTCCCAAAACTTGAGAATGTTTCCAACCTCTCAAAAAAGGTTACCAAAATGGTTATATGGTAACCGACGATGGTTTAGGGTTACCAAAGATCGGTTTTGGGTTGGCCGGCATCAATTAAGGTTGGATATCCTAGGTTTCCTAAAATAGTAGATCTTGGCTATATTTTTCCTACTTTTTCTTTTTTTTCGGGTCTAAATGGAATGTTGTGATTAGATATGTAGGAATGTAGTTAGAGGAATAATAGGCATGTGCTTTTAGGGTTATACTAAGTATTAGTTCATTAAGGTAAGTAGGGCTAAGTCTTAGTTAGTTATGGAAACATGCTTTATGAATAGGTCTAAGGTGAGGTGTCTAGGTGATGTGTGCATATATTTAATTAAAGTAAATAAATAAATAAATGGAGTGAGGGAGAGTATTTATTTAATTATGGATGATTAGATTAATGTTAATATGGGGTAAAACGGGGATAATGTTAGGTAAGTATGTTTAATTTAGTTATTCAAAAGGGGACCAAGGAAGTGTGACCTAATTTTAGTGTTTACATTTTTCCCCTTTTTGTTGTGTAGCTTATATTGGTAAGAAACACCGACAAAAATAGGAAGTGATTGCCCCATGTGTGGGTGGAGGTGATCCCCCTTAAACCAAGCACCGTTGAGGTGAAATATGGAATAAGAGAGTGGTTTGATAAATTTTTAGGTGGGGAAGATCGACAAGCGAGGGGTTGAGTATTGAGAGAAATGGTGATGGTCAACTCGATTAATGGGTAGTAGGTCATGATCAAAATTGGGTCATGGGTAATGGAAATCAAATGCATGCACACGTATGGATTACAACATGGTACCAAGTTAAAAATATTGCAAAATCTACATCATACAAGGTCAATAGGTTTATCCAAACAAGGGTGAAGTGATTTAGGTATCCAAGGTATAGGATATGGTAAAGAAACACAATGTAGGTCAGGAGCAAGAACATTTAGGTATGTTCGGTACACTAAAGTTTTTTTCGGGATAAATGACATGAAAATAGGAAAGGTATGTCTAATAGGCTACAACAACATAGGTAACCACATCACAAGGTATTAGTGAGTACATAAGGTCAATGGTCACATTAAGTAGGTAAAATTTAGGAAAATAGGTCATGGCATAGGTAAGGCCAAGGTATAGGTAAAATAACAACTCCTAAGACACAACAAAGGAAATGTAGGGGTAGGTTGAGCTTGTAGGTATGTTTCAATAGGTTTCGGAATGATAACAGGTGTGTTGGAACCAATGGTTATAGTAAAAGGAAGTGTAGCAAGGCTAAATAGGTAGAAGGGTTGACTGATTCTAGTTATAGGGTGACCGACGTTGGTTGGCTAGGGCACAAATATGACCGACGCCTTGATCATATCAGATTGGGTTTATAAAAAAATGTATTTTGCAGAATCATTGTTGCTTTGTAACTTTGGAGAAAATGAAAGATCCATTTGAATTTTGTGCCATATTTTCAAGTGAGAAGGATAGGGCCTTGTACACTGGCTAAGGTGGATATTATGAGTGGGTGAGAGGAGCAAGGGACATGGGTCCACAAGCTCGGGGGTATCGATTGGATTGGTTGGATTAAAGGAGTGGGTTGATAGATTTTAGGCCTGATTGAATGTAGGTTATAGGCATGGTTGAGTTTTAGGTCATAAGCATGGTTGAGTCATTTTAAATATAGGTTTTGATGGTTTAGTCCTATATAGGATAATCAATAAGTAATGAGGAAGGTTAATGGTAAGAGGTGGTAAAAGAGTCACTTAATTGATGAGAACCCTAATGAGTCTACCATACCCAAGATGGGCTTATGAACGTAAGACCTTAAAGCTGTTGTATAATGGACTATTATAAGGGTGAATAAAGTCACATGATCACGAAATGTCGTAGTTATGGAAAGTCCCTTGAGTGGATAGAAAATCAGGGTGAAAATGCAATGAGGTTAAAATGGGTGGTTTAGTGTGATTTTCGTATGCGATCACATGCTTACTTAGCAAGAAACCTAGGATCAAAAATAGGCAAGGACATGATGAAAATTTCATCATTTTATTCATTTATTTTTTAAATAGACTAATCAATGTGGGAATTCTATATGGGATGAGTTTATTATCTCCTTGAGGTCTTCACGAAGCTGATCAATGCGGGAAGCTTCTAGATATTTTTATTGTATTTTTGCAATAACTTTATATAGTTTTCCTTCAAGGGAGTAGTCTATTTATAGCGGAAAAATAGAGAGAAGAGATGTCCCATTTTGAGGGAGTCATATTTTTCTAGAAGTTTGACTCAAGGATTTGAATCCCATTTTTTTGTTTGGATGTTTAAGTCATGGAAAAGACTATAGAGGAAGATTAGGTTCTTGTTTAGAAGACAAAACCATAATACATAGAGGTTAACTATGAAAGGGGTGGTTTCAAGTGATGAACGACCATGGGATTTCATATTTTAAAATATGAAAAGTATCCATGAGAATCCTTCCATGAGTAGAGCCATGGTACTCATATTGAAGATAAGGCTAAAAGGTGATGGGTAATCACATGATTCTTGTTTAGTCATTGATCCTCAAAAATGGGTAACATGGAAGGTGAACGACACTCAAGGGATGAGTGGTCAATAGATAGAAGGTGATATAGGACTTAATGTCAACAATAAAATGGTTGAATATGTAATGCATTGAGGGGCTCAGGTTCAGGTTTACCTTCAAGTGAAGACAAACGATAAGAACCTGATCCATAGGCATGGATAATGATATAGGGTATTAGGAGAAAATTTTCCCCATTTACTTTTCTCTTCTTTAGTTACATGTTGATTTTCCTTCAAGACAAGGTTGCCAACCTGAAAGGCTCATTCATGGATGTGTTTGTTATAGGCATTTTTGATATGTTTTTGGTAGATTTGGAGATGGTCGGGAGAATTAAGATGACGTTCATCTAATAATTCAAGTTGTGTCAAACGATCTTGGTAAAATTCATTGTCATTGAGCATGTCTTATAAAGAGATGTGGAGAGATGGAATATGGACTTCAAGAGGCAAGACAACCTCGGTACAGTAGACCATAGAAAATGGTGTGGTAGCGAGTTGAGGTGTGAATACTAGTGCGATAAGCCAATAAATTGAAAGGAATGTGTGAATTCCAATCCTTACTAGTATCATCAACTAATTTCATAAGAATTTCATTCAAGGTTTTATTGGTTGATTCTTCTTGGTCATTGGTTTGCATGTAATAAGGTAAAGAGAAATTGAGTTGGATGCCAAAAGCATCACACAACATACTTAGGGTTTTGTTTTTGAATTGATTTCCATTATCAGTGACGAGATGATGAGGATCACCAAAGTGAAAAATGATGTGATGGTTGATGAATTCACATATTTTCTTGGCTTTTGTAGAAATGAGGGAATGGTTTCTACCCATTTAGTATAATATTCAGTAGTGGTTAGAATCCATTGGAGTTGTGAAGAATGGGGATTGATCTCACTTGACAATATCTAAGCCCCGTTGAGAAAAAGGCCAAAGGTCTCATGTAACCTATAAGGCATGACTCGGTGTGTGATGAAGATTATCATGTTGCTGAAATTTTACATAATGTTTGACATAGTCACAATGATCATGGTTTAGGGTTTTCCAATAATAGCCAAGGTAAAGAATTCATTTTTGATAGCTAAACCACTAAAGTGGCTTCCAAAAATTCCATTGTGAACTTCCTTTATGGTGTAGGGAGCTTTAGAACTTGTAAGGCATCATAAGATAATATTGTTGAAGTTGTGCTTATAAAGGAGACCACCCATGATCACATAGTGAGAGACAATTTTGAGAAAGGCACGTTGTCAATTACGAGTGAGATCAGGAGGTGGAATGGAAAGGGAAATATAGTCTACAAATTTCTTATACCAAAGCTCACGTGGGTCGGGTGTAATGGTTTCAACAGAGTAAACCTCACAAGGTAAATAAGAGGGTGATTGTAACCTTTGTATTATGACAAATATTTATATTTGGTGGGTGAAGCAGTATCCGAGAAGCTAAGTAAGCCATGGTATCCACAAATTTATTGGTAGATCAGGGGATGGTTTGAAGTTCATAATGGTCAAAGGTGGTCAAAAGTATGTCTACATGATGTTTATACTTTTGAAGTATTTCATTATGACACTAGTATATATACGATTGACTTGGTTTAAGACCGGATGAGAATTACCAAAGATATTGATTGACTTAAAATCTAAGGCATAAGCATCCTATAGACCCAATACGAGTTCTTCATATTAAATGATATTGTTTATACAATCAAAATCCAATTTGAAAGATAAATTCATAGGTTCACCATCAAGAGGAATGAGGATAACCATAGCCCCAAATCCATGCTGACACTTGGAGCCATCAAAGTAGAGTGTCATTTGGTAAGCAGATTCTAAGGAGAGGGTAGTTATGGATTTTTCCGGGAAATCAAAGTTAGAGGGTTGATTCCCAAAAAGAGTCGCATCTACTAGTTGGTTAGTGATGGTTTGGCCCTTGATGTATTGGATGAATTCAAGGTCAAGGTCTATGAGAATTATGATCTAACATGTAGGACATTGATGTTAGTAGGTTTTAGCATACATATAGTGTATGGGGTCCGTATTGGTAATAACGAAGGTTTTGTGGTTGAGTAGGTAATGGCAGAGTTTGGTGGTGATGAAAACTAAGGCTAAGAAGATTTTTTTGTCATGGGTGTATCTAGTTTCTGTTGATGGTGAATCACAAGACCCAATGATATACGCAACTCGATGGGTTGAGACTCTCGGTGTGATTGCATAACATGGAACTTTTCCCAAGTGTGGGACCTTGTAAAAACGGAAAAGCTCTCCGGATGAAGGATGGTTCCTATTCCTCTATTTAGATACACACGTAAAAATGTAGAGGGTTTACTCAAAAACTAAACTAACTTTATAAGGAGACGGGGTAAGAAGATGCATAAAATAAAACCTAAACTACAAAGGTGATGCAGGAATGAAGAACACTGTCTTGCCAATAAACACAAACCATAAAAATGCAATGCAAGATCATGTACGAGATAACTGATTTGTAGTGAAAGATCAAGAGGATGCAAATGAACACAGGGAGGGTTGATAATCATCCACAGACATGCATTATTTGCTCCAAAGATTGATACAACACACTATAAAATGCCAAGAGGCAAAGTTGCATTACAGTTTTTAATGGGAGGTTTGAACTCCAAAATTCACTGCCAAAGAGAAGAAGGGAGGGAAAAACAAGAATTTCCAACCTTTAGAAAGAATCCCTCCTTATAATTTATAGGAAGAATGATAGAGGGAAGAGAGAGGAAATCCAAATCTACCCCAACCACCTCCAGTTGCATTTAATTCATCTCATTATGGTGGTAGGTGAGAACCCTAGCAAACCCAAAAAGTGGCAAACTATATTTTGCATTTTTAAGAAATTTTTCCCACCCAATTAAAGATATCCAGTCATAGTTAGATAGAGGACCTCGTAAGCTTTCCAAAAAGTCCAACCTTGCGTGAATCCAAGCTCCCTGTGAAAAGTTATGGCTGTCTGAATATCTGGGTCAGGGTCTGCTTCCTGTCAGCGCTCAGAATGTTACGCCTCCTGAAGGTGCACCATAGGCACATCCATATTCATGTTGACATACCCTTACATGCACCAAGGCATGAATTCTGTCATGTTGACATTCTATGTCATGCACCTTTACGTGCGCCAAGGCGCGACTTCTGCCATGTCGACACTCTCCTACCTGCGCCAAGGGCGCATCCATTTTCGTGTCGACACCTTCTGTTGTGTGCCTCTTACCTGTGCCAAGGGCACATCCATTTTCATGTCGACACCTTCTGTCATGTGCCTCTTACCTGCACCAAGGGCACATCCATTTTCGTGTCGACACCTTCTGTCATGTGCCTCTTACCTGCGCCAAGGGTGCATCCATTTTTGTGTCGACACCTTCTGTCGTGTGCCTCTTACCTATTCTAAGGGCACATCCATTTTCGTGTCGACACCTTCTGTTGTGTACCTATTACCTGCACTAAGGGTACATCCATTTTCGTGTCGACACCTTTACGCGTGCACCTCTTACTGCGTCGAGGGTTGTTGGTGGCCTTGATAAAAATCGGGGCTCGAGTTTCTTTGATTTCCATATATTCTTTGTTTGTCTATATCTACCCAGGGGGGAGATATTTACAATGATTTCATAGTCCAGAAGGGTACAAATTATGTAATAAACCACTTGCTCTCTGTGTTTCTCATCTCAATGAGTGAGCATGGCACATAAAGAATGGTCATTGGTGGAAATGTATAGGTAAAAGGGTTGGTCATCCTTAGGAGGAATGAACACTGGTGGTTGAATAATGTATTGTTTTAAGGTGTCAAAAGCTTTATGGCATTCATCATCCCATTTGAATGAAACGTCCTTCATGAGAAGATGAAAAAATGGTTGTGAGTGGTAAAAAAATGTGAGATAAAGCGACGAATGGATTGTAACTTACCTTGTAATATTCGAAGTTAACAAAGATTAGTAGGTGGAGAAATTCTAGGATAGCCTTTACTTTAGTAGGATCAACTTTTATACCATGTAAAGAAACAACAAAACCAATGAGTTTTCCTAAATTTACCACAAAGACACACTTCTTTGGTTGAAGACGAACACAATACTTGATGAGCGATCAAAGATGACCTTAAGGATGGTCAATTGTTTGGCTTGATGTATGGATTTGGCAAGAAGATCATCTACGTAATATTTCAATATGTGATGCATGATGTCATAGAAGATGTAAGTCATGGCTCGCTGATATGTAGCACGTGTTTTAAGGCCAAAAGACATGACTTGATAGTAGAAGGTCCCCCAAGGGGTAATGAAGGCATTATTGTGTTGATCTTCTAAAGTAAGTAATATTTGATTATAACTCCGAGAAAACATCCATGAGTGATAGCATTTCATGGTCGGTGGTGAGATCAACTAGTTGGTCATATCCTGGTAGGGAAAAACATATTTGGGAAAATCTAGGTTGAGGTCATAGAATTTCGTGCAAATGCAGAGTCCCCATGTTGCCTTTGTGATAGGAACTATGTTAGAAATACATTGGGGATAGTCAATGGGTAGGATGAAGGAAATTGAGAGAAGGTGTTGAAGTTCTTCTTTGACCAAAAGAGTAATATGAGGATGCATTTTCCATAGGTTTTGTTTGATGGGTTTGGCATTAGGAATGGTAACGATATTGTGGACCATGATTTTTGGATAAATACCAGGCATATCAGCATAGGACCAAGAAAAAGTGTTGCTATGGTCCCGGAGGAAAGAGGTGAAAGCTTCATGTTTAGTAATATCTAAAGACTGACCTATCTTTATGGTGTGTGGGTCATACTAAGTATTAATGTTGATTTCGATAGTCGATTTGTTCAACATGGTTTCTATCTCAGATGGTAACAACTGGTGAATATAAGAGTCTTCCGCACCAAGGTAGGTGACGATGAACTCATCGTCCTAACATTGAATAAAATTAATAGAAGTTGTATCTTCATCAATCATGTTAGGATATAGGAAGGGGAGAGAAGAGGGAGCCTCACCATCACGTTGATAGGTCAGAGGTCCCAGGAAATTGTGTTTATGAAAAAAAAGTTAGGAGGAATAGATTCAGGATCTATGGACTCCGTGGGTGAAGATGGTGACATGGGTGAATGATGTGGAGAAGATTTGTATTCCTCAATGAGGTCGACATGGGCCTTCTTGGGAGGTGGTGCAGAAAAGCCAATGCCACTATGGTCATTATGTTTATGGGTGGTACATGAAATGACAGTATGGCAGCCTTGTTCGTAAAAATTGAAGCCAAATCCTTTCTATGTGCAACAATGCATGAAAGTGTAGGAAAAATAATGGTTAGAAAGGGATTATAGGTCATATCAAAAAGGTCATGTTTGGGATGGAGGTTCAAGTGAATAGGTGGTAATATCAAGTCCCCCATATGTTAGATTAGTGGAAAGGTGGGGAGGACCTGTAAGGAAAAACCTTGCCTACGCGGTAGTCATAACTAGGGTGCTGGTGCAACTTCCCATACTCTTGCAGAGTGAGGAATGTGTCGATATTGTATAGGTGGTACTCCCAAAGTGAGGCATTTAAAAACACCTTCTAAGGGATCAATAGTCGATATGTGGGTAGCGGGGATAGATGACTCACTAGATGATTAGATAGGAGGGGTATTGATTGGTTGGGAAGTAGAGTGGTCAGTTGTGGAAGCTATAATGGTAGTAGGAATAGAATAATTAGATGCGGGAGAGGTGGCGGAAGCATTGGTGGATGGGCTTGTGGGTGAAGGTGAAGTGGGGGTAGTGGTAGATTCCTTAACTGGTAAAATCACATCATTGGGTTGGTATAACATGTTATAGGTCTTGAATGGCGATGGGTCGGTGAGGATGGTGTAGTTATGTCCCTCATGCTCGAATTTTACATAGTGGTGTAAATTTTAAGGGACACAACCCATGATGTGAATCTAGGGTCGACTAGCAATAGGTTATACTGGAACTCCCCCTCTAAGATGTAGAATAGTTTCGGGGAAAATGCGAGAGCCTACATGAACATGAAGGATAATATTGCCAAGGGTGGAGGTGATGACATCGTTGAAGGAGCACAGTATAACTAGGCTATTATGCATATAGTTAGAAGGAATACATATTTGATTGTATGCATGGTAGGAGATGATGTTAATGCTAGCACCACCATCAATCATGACACATTGTACATGTATGTTATCAATATAGACAGAAATGAATAGGGCAGGATCAGGGTCATCTGACTGGAGAGGTACAATCTCCTCTTCAGAGAAGTTGAGGGAGGTGACTTGAGGAGTGGTCATGGGGGTAGAAGAAGGAGTTGATTTGGTTAGTGAGGCCACATGGTGAGGGGTGATAATCGAGGCCACTGGTGTGGGGTCATTGGGAAGAACTTCAATGGATTGTAGAACCTCAATAAGGGCTTGTCTGTGGGATTTAGAAGTTTGGAAAAGATCATACAAATACATCTTTAGAGGAGACTGATGTAGTTGTTTTACCATTGAACGATAGGTGACCCCATCAGAGATAGGGTATGTAGGTCTGTGGATGGTGATTTTTTTTGAGAGCTGGTGTAGATGGTATATTAGGTACGGGGTTAGTTGATCGGTTATTTTCTTTTCTTTGCCTTTACCTTTTCGAGCACGGGTGACAATGTGAACCATTTTAATCCAAGGGGAGGGGGCAAATGGAGAAGGTGTATCATGAAATTTATAACGGAATGAGGGAAAAAATCCTAGCGGTGAATAATAGACTTATGAAATGAGTAGGACACTGCTTTGACATTTGGGTGGTGGTTTAACCAACTCTCTAATATGGACCATGTTGATCTCAAATTTTGGAGATATTGATCATTGAATGGGTAAACAATGATGATGTATGGTGATAGGTGAAGGTGAAGCATGGTCCTTATCAAGAAGATCATCATCGTCAAAATTTTGTTCAGGAGGACAAAATTAGAGAAGAACGGTTTTGAGCCTTACAATTTTTGACATCATGTTACTGCTACATGGTGATAGGCACAAATATTGGTTTTATTAAACCATTTTGGTTTTGGTTTGAGAGGATCATAAGTTCAAAGTGGAAGTAATGTGATGATAGAAGTCTCTAATAGATTAGTTAAAATGTCAGCATAGGACCCCGCTAACGGATCACAATGGGAAGTGAGTGTGGGTTTGGGTAAAAGTGTGGATGATTGTGATACAAGTGTGGATGATTGTGAGGGAAGAGGCTTTATAGGAGAGAGAATGGTTTGGTATACTACTTTGGTATGTGGAGTGGTCTTAGATCTTACGGCATCTCGATCGAGTAATGGTTTCATAAAATAGCTAGCGATGGAAGGTTTGGTTTGTTTAACTACCTTATTAGAGGGTATTGGATGTGTATATTTTGGTTACACCTTCTTGGGTAAAGGTGACATGGGAGTATGTGATGTAGAAGTAGTGAAATAAAATGGTAAAGAGGATGGGATACCCTGGGGGTAACCTAGTTCTGAGTGGAGGTGGTTGGCGGAGGTTGGGTAGGTGGCATTGATTGAAGTCGTATAGGAAAGGTTGGGGTTATAGTCACTGGTGGAGGTATAGGTTGCAAGAAGTGTATGGGTGAGGGTGAGGAAGTTTGGTTTTTGGGTGAATGAGGTGTAACAAAGGCTCATGAGGCAGGAGTAGGTTGTTTATCTTTTTATTGGCATTGGATATGAGACTGTTTGGTAAAGGTTGATGGATGAGGCCCTAGGATGGATGGAAGGGGGAAGGTGACAAAGGTGTGGTAGGTGAGACCGGTGTACGTGGCCTAGAAGGTTGGGTTTTCCTTTTTGTAGGAGGATAATAGTGATGTGGACTTGGGAAGACATGGCTAAGTCCAATCGACAGTGGATGAGTAAGGAATGATGTTGGCATGACACCTAGAGTAGTGACGGGTCGAGATACGGGTGAGGGGATAGGTGTGGGTAAGTTTTTAGGTTTGGGAATAGTTGTAGTTATGGATAGGGGTTTGGATGGAGGTATGGATGATGAAGAGGAAGAAGAAGCTACCCCAATCAACATGGTTAGTGTTGATTTGGTTTCTGAAAATACCTTTGGGTAGATCGTGGAAGCATCCTCAGGAAACATTTGTATTTGGGTTGAAACGGGGAGCGAAGACATCCCCATAGCATGGAATGATCAACGTAATCCAACCAATTGACCAGCCATGAAAATGGGACTACTAAAGAAGAGGATGGAATGGGTTGGGTTGCAATCCCTGTGAAATATGTCTGTGAGTCGGGAATTGGCTAGCTTCGTATTCTATAGGTAATAGAGTTGAGATCACGTCAATGGGGTCCTGGGATGTTGGGGAGAACTACCCCCAATAGGTAGTGGTATGTCTGACGAGTCTCCCATGGGTAGGAGAGATAATAGGTTGGGTGAGGTAGAATTCTCCCTTGGTGGAGGAGAAGACAATGATGATTCTCCTGTGGATGGGAGAATAAAAAGTGTTGATAGTTCAAGAGGCCGATAGGAAGTCGATGAAATGAAGTTGGTAGACGGTATGCGTATATGAAAGCAAGGGGAGATCTGGGGGATTCCTCTATGGGTGAAGAATTAGAAGAGGTATGCTCCCTCCATAGGTAGAGGTGCTTGTGTCATAATTTCTTCAATAGATGAAGTAGGTGGGATTTTAGGAACAATAGGTATGATTCCAAAAACCACGTGGACTTCACAAACATTGTTATCATTTGGATGAAGGTTCACTATTTTGATTAGACTATGTTTTATGATTAAGGAATAGATTTTTAAAGATATGCAAATTTTGATTTGCTAGTGCATTCAAAGTTGTCCATGACAAGGTCTCCATTATCTATCATCTCTTGGATAATGTTTTTAAAATTTATGTCGTTACCATCATTATGTCCTTTAATGTGATGGTAGTTACAATAATCGTGTTATTTATACCATGCAGGAATAGGACGAGTAGGATCAAAACCTGTATGATGATTTATGGGAGGAAGTAAAATGGCTCTAGCTTTAAGAAGCTTCCCTAAGACTGAAGAATAGGGCTCTCTAATCGAAGTGTACTTATGATGTTCCCACAATAGCTGAAAGGCCTAGACATGAGAAATATTGGAATAAGGTTGGGCTTGAAAAGAAGGATGAGGTGGAAATACTTTGAGGACTACCACATTGGCAGACCCTTTGGGATTTGAATAGTTATTTTGAGGTTTTGAAGATGAAGAAGAATCATTTGATTTGAATGGGGTGTTCTTGTTTCGTAATTGGATCTTATTTTCTTCAATGGTGTGAATTT
Source organism: Taxus wallichiana var. yunnanensis (assembly GCA_018340775.1). NCBI lineage: Eukaryota > Viridiplantae > Streptophyta > Pinopsida > Cupressales > Taxaceae > Taxus > Taxus wallichiana. The sequence continues at coordinate 370,846,951 of CM031236.1, forward strand.
CCAGTTTTCGTGCCATGGTGAATGCTTCATCAAAGGTTTGGAATGTTTGGACTTGTAGATTTTTAAGATGTGTTGGGCAAAAGCTCTATTGAACAACTCAATAAGTTTAGTCTAAGGTATCTAGAATGTTAATTGGTTAACAAGACCCTCCAATGGGTAACAAAATCATGATAGATTCGTCTTCATATTTTTCGGGTTGAATAAAGATCGGTCATGGTGACTTTCTTGGTAACATTGATTGAAAAATGATCTAATAAATCTTGGGCTACTTGATCAAACAAATAAATGGAATGTCGAGGTAGTCGGCTATACCAATCCACTATCGGTCCCATCAAGGACATTGGGAAAGTTCGTAGGAGCAAAGTTTCATCATGGAGATTAGGTAGAACCCATATTTGAATGACTGCAAGTGTTTCTATGGGTCTTATTTATTGTTAAACTAATAAAATTTAGGAATTTACTAATGCACATGGTAGGGACAAATAGCAATAGATGGATGGATAGGATCATTACAGATTTCGTCATATGTTAAAGAGTTACGCAAGCCAAAAATATATGCTTCTAAGGTATGCATATTTTCCATCATAATTTTAATAAGGTCATTAGTAGGTTGGGATGAATGAGTGCCCCCAATAGAAAAAGGGGGTTGATGCTAAATGTATGAGGTGGATGGTCTTCTAGTGTAGGTCGGGCACCGAGTATGAGAATTACACAAGAGGAATAGATGTAGGTGGTACATATCCGGCATAAGTGATGGATGAGGTCGGGGGTTATTGATAGTATGTGTGTAAGTAGGTGGGGTAGTCATAACAACTCCAGCGATGATTGAGCATAAGGACCTGTGGGATAGAAATGATGAGGTTTTGGAAAGAAGTGTAATTTTTTGACACTTTGGAGGTGGTTGCGATGCAATGGGTATATGTGAAGTGGCGGGTGCAGATGAATCTATACTCATAGCGGTTGTTAGAGGGACAATCGATGTTGTGGGTGCAATAAATGACATATATGTTGCGAGTTATAACAGCTATGGGATTTAAATTGAGACACCATAGGTGATAAAGTAGATGACAGTAGCACCAAGTCGGGTGCTAGCTAACACAAAAGTTGGGGCTAGAGAAGAGGGATAGATATGGGCATGTCGTATATTAACTATCTTGAGGAATAAGCAAGTTTGTATTGGAGAGTAGCGGGGTTCTAGTCGAGGAGTCTTGCAAACTCCTCATCACTGGTAGTGATGGGGATAAGCTCATTTGGATCCATAGGTGACAGGATGGATGGCAGTGATGGATTAGGTGGGAGTGGCTCATGGCTGGCATGAAATATGAGGGCATTAGTTTGGCTATGAGTCAGCACCATGTGAATCAGTGTATATTAGGTGAAATGTACTCTGTAAATGAGATCGGGAATAATAGAGGTGGGATAGAACATACCTTGAGAGGAAAGTTGGTAAATGTTTTGATTAAATTCAAAAGCAGAATGACCGTATTTGGTCGAATTGACCAATGACAGGTTTAGGGGTTACCAATGTTGATTACGAGAACCGATACGGTGACTATGAGAAAATTGTTAGAATTTGAGGATTCTAATAAATATGGATTTAATCAACTTAAATATTATATAATGTTACAATAAATATTTAAATAAACATTACATCATAACATAAGTAAATAAAGAAATACTTACAGGAAATAAATAACACATGTGACACAAGTATTTATAGTGGAAAACCCCAAAAGGGTAAAAACCACTTTGAAAATAACCTTTTACTTCAGAGAACTTATTTTACATCCAATAAGATCACCTCCTCCTTAAAACCCTATTTACCAAGGGTAAAACCAAATCACTTGATTTACACACCTTTGATATATTTCTTGAATATATCAAATGAGGACCTAAAGTCCTTTTTATATAAGGTGATCGGGTATGTCTCCCGACCCACCTTTTCAACCTAAATGGTTGACACATATACCTAGGTGAGTGTATTTAATAAATATAAACATAAATGATTCACATTATTAAATACTTACCTAATGTATATTACCTAGGTATGAATATTTAATAATAGAAAAGTATTTCATATTATTAAATATTTAATCTATATAATAGTGATGGACCCATATTAATTAAGGGTTGGCCAGACCACTTAATCATTATGTTCCAACACTTCCCATTAATGTTAAGTGGGATAACATATGCCAATAGATTACCTGCCCGTGGTACACTACAGGATTTACAATCCTTAAACCATAAATATTTTAGGCTAGCATATCGCGTGAAGGAATTATAACACCTTCATCATACTTAAGTTACCTTTTGGTACAAAATGATTTGGAATCCCAAATATCATCCCATGATCAGTGGCTAAGTATGATTTGTGAGTTTTACATATTCTCACAGGTTCTTATAAAAGGTTATTGAACCCAAGCATATAGGCACCTTTTATAACTAAGGACCTCTTAATAATATGCTAATCTTTGGATGTTTACCAAGTAAACTCAATAGCACTAAATAGTTTCTTGAATACCGCCTTTAATATATTTCTACATTTCTTTCTAAAAAAGAAGTCAAGGAGGTATACATGCCCGAAGGTCTTTTTACACTTGCCCGAAGGTCATTTTTACAAATACTGGAAGGTCTTTTTACAAAAACCAAGTTCCATTAGGAGGTGATATTGTCATGCACACTCCCCCTCAATGTCAACTCCAATAATCCAATATTTTCACGAAAGTGAAAAAATTTGCAACACTCAAGGACTTTGTGAAGATGTTAGCAACCTTCTCTTCAGTCAACATGAACTTGATATTTATCTCATCACTTTACACTTTCTCACGGGTGAAGCGTATATGTATCTCAATGTTCTTCATCCTCTGATGTTGAATTGAATTCTTAATCAAGAGTAATACAACTCTAACCACCACATAGAAGATAAATACTTCCTTTAACTTCCATGTGTATCTCTACCAACAACAGCCGTTGTAGCCACATGGCTTCTTTACTTCTTCCATTGTACTTCTCTACCTCAAGTAGAAGAAATAGATATTGTTGATTCTATTTTTTATTCCAAGTAATGGTTCCTACACCAAAAACTTGAACACATATCCAATATATTTTATAACACAACATTAGTATGGTTAGAATCATAAAATCCATATAAGATAGCATTTTCATTCTTATTATAATGCAACCCATAATTGATTGTTCCTTTCAAATATCTAAAAATTATTTTTGCAAGATTCCAATGATCTCTAAAAAAGGTTCCTACATAAACCTTGAATTAATTCCACTCGTATATGAAATATCTTATCTAGTTATAGTTAGATAAATAAAACTTTCAACTAACAATGTATATAAAATAGGATCAACCTTTTTCATATGCAGATTTAGGATCAATATTTATTCTAACTTCCATTGAAGTAGAAAATGGTTTACAATCAATCATAAGAAATTTTTTCAATACAATGGTTGTATATTGTGTTTTGAAAAATAACAATAGAATGAAATACAATCATAAAAATAACATGATGTAAGAGACCTAACTCATTCATTTCAAAGTACCACACATAATTGTCACGGACATAAGAAAATCATCAACATATATACATATAATGATAATATGCAAGTCTTATTGCTTGATGAATATATCATTATTAGAAGAAAAATTAACAAAACCTAACAGTTTAAAGAAGGAAACAATTTTCGCATACCAAGCTCTAAGAGCTTGTTTTAAACCATACAAGAATTTCTCAACTTACAAACATAGTTTTCTTTACCAATTTATTTAAATCCTTTAGGTTGAAACATGTAAAGTTCTTCTTTTAAATCATAATTAAAAAAATAAAAATCTTATCCATTTGGTGGATTTCCCACCCAAATTGAGCAGTAATTGTAAATAAGGCCCTAACAGTACTCATTTTAGCTAAAGGAAATGTCTCAACATAATCAATACTAGATTTCTGAGTGAAACCTCTAACAACAAGTCTAGCTTTATGTTTTTTAATAATACCATCAGCATTATATTTTACTTTTTATATCCACCTAGACCCTATAATACTTCATGGTTCTGAGTTCATATAAGGTAATTAATGCACGGTTATATGATGGCTTCGGTCATTTTCTTAAGGTTAATAGGATTTGAAATTTCTAACATAGATTGAGCCCGATTTAATTTCTTATCTAGGAAAATAAGAATTATATAAACATCTATAATATCAAAACATCATCATGACCATTTACTAAATCATAATCAAAACCATCATTTATAAGTATTCAATGAAGTAACTTCACGAGAAGAAGACAACACATATAAACCTTTCACTAGATTATATCTATAAATTTCATATAAGCTTCGATAATTAACATGTCATAACCTTTCATGCCATAGTTTTTAATTATTCAAACTCTGAGATATAAAATAAGATGCATAAGAGAAATCATCAAAAATATACAGACTATTTCTTTGAATTCCTTCAGCTATTATACTCTCATTACTATCCTTGATATACCAAGTATTCTTCATGCATGTATTCTAGTTGTGTTCACCTCTTTTGTATGTTCAATATTACTAATGTGTAGACGGTACTCATTGTTCACGTTGCGCAAAATCATAGAAATAACCTCCTGCATTTTTGCAAGAATGCATTCATGTTATCTATAGTTGTTTGACGACCAGTGGGAGCAACCTCAGATCCAAAACAATTGTCTAGAGTTTCCTTGCCATAAATTATGTTTTGACCCAAATGTTGTAGTTGGTTTCATTCAGGATCTAGGTTTTGTCAAAACAAAAATAGTTGGATTTCATTGTTTTTGTAAACTTGTAAAACACACCTCATTATTATATATAATGTACCATAGAGTTAGATACATATTTATTGATAATTAAAACAACACTTTTAATAGAATCAGATCTAAATTTTATAGATCGACATAAAATATTTAATCATAACTAATTTTTTTCATTACAATACATATTAATTAACTTCCCATGATCGAAATAATAACTTTTTGTAATATAAAGGGCTTTGCATTATACCCCAAAATTATATATATATATATAAATTCTAACCATATATAAGTAAAGAATAAACCCTTAAGAATGCAAAATAATTTCAAATTTCTAGAAAAAACTAATGTAGACAAAGATCCGGCCAAACTTAAATTTTACATCTAAATGGTCGTCATCTTTCTTATGTTTGGTCTATCGTGACGATCATTTGAGTGTTAAATTTAATGGAGTCAAAACTTGATGTGTATTTCCAGAATTTCTTCTTCTATATAATATTAAGGAGGTTACATTTTTATACATTATATTAACCTATTATAATTTATAATGTAAAAATATAATCACTTTAAAAAAAGAGGTATATAGTTTATATAATGTAAATAAAAAACAACATATAGTCTATAAAAAATTATAAACTATAGTATACATAATTTTTTTAAAAATAAACACATATAACCCTTATTACGGCGCCCCTCATGAAAAAAAAATTAAAACATTTACTAGATCATGTAATTTTAAATTCTACATAAACCTTAGAATTTACAAAGGAGACAATATTTTTCACACATCCAATGGAAAAAATTCAAATCCTATTTTTATGGAGCTTTATCTCCCCTTTCATTTACCATTGACAAAATTCAACCCGCACATATTAAACTATAGAAAAAAATATTTCAAATATTTTACCCTTACCTCTACACAAGTTTTGACGGAAGGTAAGAAGTTTCCAAAATTTCCACCTTTGAATTCACCTTGATTCTTCACAAAATAAAACTTTTAGGTTGCACTTATTTTGAATACCCTTTCGGGTTGGTTTAAAAACCCATACAAATAAAATAAATAAAATATAAAAAATTGCTCTTAATTTATTTAATTTACCTTTCTAGGTTGGTTGAAAAAAACTATACAAATTAAATAAATAAAATATAAAACATTTTCTCTTATTTTATTTTATTTACCTTTCCAAGTTGGTTGAAAAATCCGTACAAATTAAATAAATAAAATACAAAACATTTTATCTTAATTTATTTAATTTACCTTTCCGGGTTGGTTAAAAAAATAAATACAAATTAAATAAATAAAATACAAAACATTTGATCTTAATTTATTTAATTTACCTCGCTCTGTTACCATGTTAGAAATTGAGGATTATAATAAATATAGATTTAATCAACTTAAATATTATATAATGTTACAATAAATATTTAAATAAAGATTACATCATAGCATAAGTAAATAAAGAAATACTTACATGAAATAAATAACACATGTGACACAAAGATTTATAGTGGAAAACCCCAAAAGGTTAAAAACTACTTTGAAAATCACCTTTTACTTCGTGAGAGAACTTATTTTACATCTAGTAAGATCACCTCCTCCTTAAAACCCTATTCACCAAGGGTAAAAATAAATCACTTGATTTTCACACCTTTGATATATTTCCCAAATATATCAAATGAGGACGTAAAGTCTTTTTTTATATAAGGTGATCGGGTATGTTTTCCGACCCACCTTTTTAACCTAAATAGTTGACACATATACCTAGGTGAGTGTATTTAATAAATATAAACATAAATGATTCACATTATTAAATACTTACCTAATGTATATTACCTAGGTATGAATATTTAATAATAGAAAAGTATTTCATATTATTAAATATTTAATCTATATAATAGTGATGGACCCATATTAATTAAGGGTTGGGCGACCACTTAACCATTATGTTCTAACAAAAATAAGAGTTTTAGCAAATGAGGCACAAACTGATGACTGTCAGACAAGAAAGTTGTATTTGATGACTATTACCAAAGTATAGAGAGTAAAATGATACACAGGGACGCTAAATAGAAGAGAAGATGAGATAAGTGTCTTTTGGGAAAATTAACCAAAAGAACAAGGAACCGACGCGATTAGGTAAATTGGTGGTGGTTAGATGTAAAGCGATGACGATCATTAGATTGATGCGATTATTATGAAATCGAAGAATGAAAAAATGAAATTTTTGTGAACTTAGATTAGATGAATAATCAACCCAGAAAGTCCTGGGATGATAAGAGGAGGTCTGTACACACTTTGAGAAATTCATAATACTCCAACTGTGATGGCGGATTTTGAAAGGAAAAAGAGAAAAATGAAGAATAGGTATCCTCACACCTCAAAACATAAGTCAAGCACAAAACTAAGAAAGATACATAATCCAACAAGTGAATTTAGTGTGTTTAGCTTATGCTATTTAAAAGACTGACTCATGAATTTTTAGAGTAGAGTTTTGGTTGGGAAGGCTTCCTACAAAGAAGGAAATTCTAAAGGTGAGGTTTCAGGTTATGTTATGGTAGGGGTGGGCCATCCTCTAATGGGGTACTAGACAAAGATAACCAGTTGGGGGCCCACTATCAATCCTTTGATCGTGTGATTATTGACAACTTCTTCTGGGTGGGATGTTGTTTTAAGAAGATGCATATATTTCAAATTGTGTAATTTGGCAAAGAGAGAGAAGAAATAATGTTCTTTCTTATGATTCAATTATGTCAACCATCAGCTAGGCATGAATTCTAGCATATAGGTTGGCCTCATTTTAATGTGAGCTAAGATGTAGTGAATCATAATGTTATGCAAATGTTTTAAGCCAAAATCAAAGTGTGATATTTGATGTAACAAGTAATGAATAAGAGGAGGAATTCTCTATCACTAATGTAATAATAATGAAAGAAAGTAAGTATTCTTTTTATAGCACAAAAAAATATGATTTTTTTAGACAATAGAAAGAGAGGAAAATTCAGAGAGGAAAATTAATGTGTAATCTTTTTAGAAGGAAACAAACACACAAATTTCACCTAGGAATGAATAAAATGCAAGGAACCACTGGATGGGTCCCACTAGAATGCCAAAATATTTCATCATTTTCTTTAAGCATTTAACGAAACAAATAAGGGTGTAGGGCAAGGAAGAATAATCTGTTGTGATGATGATCTGTTAGAGGTTGTTGTGCGCATTCTTAATTATTTATCCAATGCTGACTATGAGAGCTTCCTTTTGGCTAGGAGGAACTACTTGAAATACACAACAAGACCACAAGAAAGAGTTAAACAATATATGTCAATGGGCTACCTAGCGTGTGCTAGATCCAAGAAGTGTGATACTTCCTCAATGGCATTCAACCCACTATTTAATATAATTTAATGTAAGAAATAACGTAAATAAATAGAATCCTACTATAGTTGATATGATTTAGGTATCTCATCCAAATACAATAAGCAAATCTAACACAACATGCTAGGTTATGATCAGATATAGAAGTAGGGTAGGTAATCGAGGTGCTAGAATAGGTCAGGGTTAGGTTTTGGGTCACTTGGGTCACTTGGGAAAAGGTTATAGGGATCTAGTATTAGCAAGATTTCCAAATACAAAGACCGACATTAGTCTGGTATGACCGACAACGGTTTAGTAAGAACCGATGACGGTTAATGTGGGCTGATAATAACTCAATAGTTCATGGTTTTGGGGATTTGTCTGAGACTGAATCAGAGATGGTAAGGAGTTGGTTTAGGTCTAGGGAGGTGTTGGGAATATTCAAAGGTACTCAAGAGTAGACAGAGGTGATTAAAATGGTTATGAGTGATGGGAATGGTTGGGTTCATAGGAAGGCAATAGTGGTGAGGTAAAAATATAAATGGTGGTTGATAAACAAAGGTGAATAACTCTTATAAACTGAATAGAAATGAAATAGTGCAGGTTCAATTCCTGGGTGGTGGTGATGGTTGATCGGTGAAATGGTGATCAATGCAGAGGAAGTGCTTCTCTGTAATGTTATCATGAATGCAAATACCTTTTGATCAATGGTTGTGTTGATCATGGCTATCTGGATGTGTGAAAGAGCTCTATTTCTTGCTTGTATGAAGATCTCCTTTACTCCCAAAACTTGAGAATGTGGCCAACCTCTCACACAAGGTTAAAAAATGGTTATATGGTAACCACAGATGGTTTATGGTTACCTATGTCGCTTTAGGTTGACCGGCATCAGTTAAGGTGGGATATCCTAGGTTACCTAAAATAACAAATCTTGGCTATCTTTTCCCAACTTTTGCTCATTTTTACCCAGTCTAAATGGAACGTTGCACTTAGATACACAGGAAAGTGGTTAGAGGAATAATAGGAATACATCCTTTTATGGTTATAATAAATCTTAGTTCATTGAAGTAAGTAGGGCTAAGTCTTAGTTAGTTATGGAAACATGTTATGAATATGTCTATGGTGAGGTGTCTAAGTTAGGTGGCTAGGTGAGGTGTGCATCCATTTAATTAAAGTAATTAAATTAATAAATGGAGTTAGGGTGAGTATTGATTTAATTGTGGATGATTAAATTAATGTTAATATGGGGTGAAAGGGGGATAATGTTAGGTGAGTATGTTTAAGTTAGTTATTTGAAAGGGGACCAAGGGAAGTGTGACCTAATTTTGGTGTGTATAGAAGGGTTTTGATTGGGTTAGGTTATTAGTTTTAGATTAGATTCACACATTCACACAAGTAACTAGCTACATCCAGATGATTACTTGTCTTTAGTTTATTTATTAGATTAGAACACATTGCTTAAAGATTAGAAAAGAACAAAAATATTTCCTTTGATAGATTAGTTTTCTTTTATTTCTTTGATCCGATATATTGTGAAAACTCCAAAAACATAGATTATATTTCCTTCAGTAATTATTTTTCTTATCAAAATCATTTATTTCATTATGTATGACCATCAATGGTCCACAACAAGAAAAGACATACAGTTGTGATCCATTGGTCCCACAACTTAATGGCCGGAATTGATAATTGACATTGATACCGACTTTACGTTTAATAGTTTTACGCATGCCTACAACTTTTTCTTAGAAAATAGAACAACTTAATACTCTAAACATCATTACTAATCAATCCTATGACTATTGGATTGAGATGGAAAAAGGGCTTGATTACGTGCATGACCATACAAGAGCCACAACCTCCACAAGTCTTTGGTATTGATCCTCAGGTCCCACAACCCAATAGGATTACTGATCAGTTAGAGATTGACACTAGTTTGTGTACATTAGTATTTAGATTTTCACCACTTCCACCATACATTATTGAAAAACTTTCCTTACTGAACATAGTAGTCAATCAAGCTAAGACTTTATGGACCAGACCAGAGAATCACCCATAAATCCCTATGGCTCCACCATGCCTCTCACTCTTACTTCCATGACCTTGTCTCGAAATCTATACAAGGTGTACGCAGATAATTTTCTGAGTGTTCAACAACCAAGAAACAAGATCTTGGTAGATCTCGACATTGATTAGAGTCTCCAAGTGGCTATTATCTCAGACTGAGTCATCAAACCACTTCAAGTTAGGAGAGAATTCTTTACCTTAGACTCGTAGATCCCGATATTGTGTGTTGAAGATATAAGATTTTCCAATTAGCTTGATCTATGTCATTACACTCACATTCACATTCATTCTACACCGGATGTCTCGGCATGACCTCGAGAGGTCAAGTGTAAAGAAGGTCACGTGTTGATTTTATGTCATACAATGCCTAGGAGGTGTTTCTTTGTAGTATGAGCTTCTTGGTTTCTTAGAAAGCATGTTGACATGATTTATAGTATTATTTGAGGTGTTTGAGCACTCACAAAAGTGGTATGTTACATGTATAGGTATATCTCTATGTTACAAGTGCTCATTGGGAGCATGTATGCTTACTTATAGGAGTGACATAGTGGTTTGGAGCCATATGAGCTCATGGAATCATGTAATCAGTCATATCATGGCATATGAGGTATGTTTGGGTCATTTTTAGAGGTTTCTTGTTCAGTTATTGTATTATTTCATTTGAACGTAGTTACTACTATGAAGATCTAGCATGCAAGCATAGGTAAGTCTTAGTGACTTGAGATATTGAGAAATGGAATTGATATTTTTATCATTGGATGAGTTATAATGATGAGTTAAAATTCTCTCAGAAAATGTTCAGGTGCCCATGTTGTGTATTTTGTCATATATGACTTATTTTGTAAGATAGAGTCAAGAACATGTGAAAATCAAACTTGAATTTGAACTTTCATGCTCATTATGAATAGTGTGATTTTCTGGGACCTTGTAGATTTCAGGAAATGCTTATAAGGTTAGTTTATAAGGTTTCAAAACAAATTAGGTCATTTTATTGTCACATTTTTATGAACGAATGTTAAGAAGGTAAAGAGATCTAAAACCCTAGTTAAACCCTAGCTAGGAGTAGTTGACAAAAAGTGAAGTGTTATGACCAAGTTTTCATTGATTCATCAAAATTGATGATTTTATGTTTTATAGGACTCCTTAGGATTTCCATAAATGTATTTTATGTCATGGTGATATGTGGCCCCACCTAAAAATAACAACTTATGAAAAGATGCTTTTAGACAAGATGGTCCAAAAGAGTAGCATAAAAAATTGATGGTGCATGATTTTTGAGAGTTTTTCTTTATTTTTCATGGATATTTCATAACTTTTTCATGTAATTTTATGGTGTTTTGAGGTCCAAATAGGTTGACTAGTCAAAGGGTAGTTTTGGGGTCTCAAATAACATGGTCTAGTAAAATGGTCATAAGTTGAGGTAAAGGCGTAGTTTTGAGATGATTCAAGTTGTGATGGAAATTATATTCATATATATTTCTATTATATATGGATTTTCTCATGATGAGGTCATTAGATAGGTTTTTATGTCATTATTTGAGCAAAATTATGTTTGCAGATTTAAGACAACATCTATTTTGGTGCACTTTTTCTATTGTTTGAAGAATGAGATGGATTGTGTGATGCTTCCTATCACCGATAATGTTAATATGAACATAGTTTTCATCTAATGAATCAATTTTTATGTATTTAATGTATGTATAAATTATTTTATGAGATAACCTTGTGAAAAAGCTTTTTTGGCATGTTTATGGTGAAGGAAAATGTTTTGTGGTCTTAAGCAAATGATGTTTCATGACTTATAAATTTATTATAAGTGTTCTAAAATTTCTTCCATTTATTTTGAGTTTTTCAAATGGAATTTTTTTATCAAGTGAGTTTTGGTGATCGATGAAGTTTCTAGGGTGTTAAAGGTGAAGGAAACAATTGTTTTGAGATTTGTAAAGGGAACTGGGCCTAGTAAATGAAATAATTTGATTGGTTGATATTAATTTCAACCATTGATAAATTTTTAATTATATTTTAATGATGTAAAGGGTTTTGGGTCATGATATTATACATTTAATGTAAGGGAAGCATGTTTAATACTATGTATATGGGGTTTTGAGCCATTTTTGGCACATGTAATGAGGTTTTTGGCTAGGATGGCCTAATTGGGTAACTTGTGAATGTTGTATTTAAAATTTTAAATGTTTCCTTGATGTATGGGTTGAACAAAATGGAGGAAAAGGTTGTGCCTAAGTTTAAAGGTGGAGAAGCATATAAAAGCATGTTTTTAGTAATTTTTAGAACTATTTCGTGTGTGTGCATGTGGAGCAACCTAGGTGAAGTGTGATTTCAAGTGTTTGAGAATTATTTGGAGTGATACAAGTGTGTTTTAGGTGAATAAAAATAATAGAATATGAAATAAAGAGTTTGATGATTTTTAGAGGGTTTGAAGAACTTATTTTGTGAAGTGTGATCACCTAGGGTTTGAGTGAAGAAGTGTGAGCTGAATAAGATGTCTTCGTCAGTTGTGGAATAAATAAATCATAGATATACACATCATAATATGGTTGAGTGGGTTCTTGATCATCTTGTCGGGTTGTAACTTCCTTGTGTTGTTGGTGCTTCACAAAACTAGGGGTTGGTGTTCCTTTAGAGTGCTCTCTTCTTGTGGGGCTAGTGCCTCACTAAATTAACAAACATATCAATATAAGATATTTTTTCATGGTTTTCTTCCCCTTTAGGTTTTTCCACTTATATCTTGTGTTCTTATGTTGTTTCCTTGCTTTCATGGTTATATGCTTTGATGATGGTTTATGGTGCACACACTCTTAAAGTTGAATAAGTGGTTATTGTGTTTGAATTCTTATGGTATTTTGAGTTTCATATCTGAAGTTTAGTTTGAATTTTTTTATAAGGAATGATTCACCCCCCTATGTGTCCATTATGCTTCTAACAATTGGTATCAGAGCAGGCCTTTCTAGAGGAGCTTGACAGCTTGAAGGAGATATTATGAAGCACAACTATGGAATGTTCTAAGAATCAAGGTGATATGTTTCCATTGATTAATATGAGATCTTATTTTAATCCATTAGGTCTTGATATTTGGTATGATATCTATGGGACTTTTCATCCTCTTTACAACATAATGAAGTATGTGATCTTGCACAAATTTCCTTTCATAATCAGAATGAAAATCAGATTTGGTACATTGACAGTGGTTTTTCAGCTCATATGACAAGTGATAAGAGTAAATTTATATCTCTTCAAAAGCATGTTGTAGGTTCAGTGAGATTTGGAGATAACTTATCCATAAACATTCTAGGTAGAGGCACCTTGAGTTTGGATAATGGAAAGACCATCACCAAAGATATTTTTATGTATAAGGTTTGAAACATAATCTTCTCAAGTGTAATTCAAATGGTCAAGCAAGGGTATGTTCTTACTTTTGATGTGAAATTTTTTAAGATATGCCAATGGAGATCATTTAGAGAAAACTAGTTATGAAAGGAAAAAGGGCTAATGGTAACATGTTTTTTCTAAAGAAATTAATAATGAAATATGTCTTATGAGTAATATGGATGATTTTTATCAAAGATTTGAAATGATATTGTTGAAAGTGCTAATCACTAATAGTTGTAGTGTTGATGCTAAGGAGCGGATTTTTAAGTGCAAAGTGATGACATCATCAAAGATTTACACAACTTGGAGAGGTCATTAATAGATATAGAAGGAAGATGGTGAGGAGAAAGACAAGTTAATTAATTATAAAGTGAGAAGATTAATAATTACATCTCTGGGAAAGAAAGACTATGGAGTCATTACAAGAAGTAAATTGGTAAGTCTTGAGGATGATTCATATAGCTCTTTTTCAAATTTTTACCTAAGAATGTTGTATAAAGAGTAAAGATAGCATTAGGAAAAATGGGTTAGACCAGATTGAAAAGAACAAAACTTTGGAGCCCACCCATAATCCAACATGGAAAGATGATAATTGGATCGGAACTATTTACAAACTAAATGAGAATGGGGTGTCATGAACTTTAAGAAAATTTTCCAAGGTTTTGATCAGGATCTCTCAATTAAATTTGCTCATGGATGGAGGAATCGCGTGGTTGAGTACAGTAATATCAAGGTTGAGATTTCGAGGAGCTTATTGCCCAGGTCACTGGGCTCAGTCTAGATGGAACCAAATTCTTCAACAAGTGCGTGGATAGAGAGGTGGAGGCTAAGAAGTTTCTAGATGAGGGAGAGAATCTGGAGTTTGTGATGGCTGGCATCAAAATTTCTTCTATTCCAGAGCCTTTCACTGAGATTGCAAGGATGGTGGTAAGGTACGTTACTTGGAGGGGAGATTTGTCACTATTCCCCAAAAGCACTTAATCTTCCTTAATCACTTCCATAGAAACCTCACCATAAAATTTCCTCATTACTTGTTGAATTCTCTAGAGAACAAGTTTTGGAAGTGCAAAACCAGTTGATAGGCTATTCCCTTTAATCAAGGGTTAATACTTCTCATTCACCACAACTAGTAACCTAGGTATTCATGAGATTCTCTCCTCCTACCTCCATCCCTGTAAGGTGTTTATCAATAAGAAATTATGACATTCTACCACTATTTGAAAGGAAAGAGATGAAAACTAAGGTCCCTAATTCTCAGAGGGTTCTTAGAAGTCATAAAGACCTAGAGAAATAATGGAATTCTTTGTGAATTTACAAAAGTTTTAGAGTTGGCCTCATACACGAGATAAAATAAACAAATAGATCTCACAATATTCTACATTAGTCAGATAACGTGAAATTTTATCTAAATATCCACAAATCCAAAGTGGAGAATCCAAAGAGAAGAAAGGGAGAATCCTAAAGATGAGGACTTGTTGGTCAGAGTAGAAAATATGGAAAAGGAGATTCAGGACCTAAAGAGTGCTATTAGGGATATGGATAAAACTAAGGGCAAAAGGAAACTGCAAAACGATGAAGATGATGATATCATTAACAAATTTTCATGAGAACTTTATATCTCTGGATTCCTCTATTTATAGCTTGATAATGGAAAAAATAATGAATTATCCTCTCATCTCTTAAAAGTGTCTATCAATTTTAAAAGCAACATGTGCAAGTATTTGCCTGGAATTCCTCTGGTATTACTGAGGATATTTGGGGTTACAAGGAGAACATAGATCTTGCAATTTGCCTAGCCACCTATTTTAAAGATCCATCCCAGGCCACCACCATTACATTCTTCATCTCACTCCAAATGATTAAAGCCAAGATTGACCGGGTTGTCAAGTGATGCGGAGCTCTGTTGATTTTTACTGGTGTTTTTGGTGTTGTTTTTGGTTGGGAAGATGAGTGGTGGTTATCTCTTGTTCGTATTTTGTCTCTTCTAGTTTAATTCAGATAATTGTCTGTCTTGATCATGTTTTGTTACTATATTGTATTATCTTGTTGAACACCCGATGTTGGATGTTTTGCATTTTTAGGGTTGGTTTTTCCTCTTTTGGTATCTAACTTTTGAGCCTTTTTTCAGGGTATAGTCCCTTCAAAACTATTTACCCATAATAAAAAAATATGGATTTTTTGGTTATGCCATAAGAGGTTAGGCCATGTGAACTTTGATAATATTGTTAAAATAAGTTCTAAAAATTGTGTGAGAAACATGCCTAAACTCAGGAAATCAATAGATTTTTAATTGTTTGCAAGGCTTATATACATGACAAGAAATCTAGAATGAGATTCAAGAAAATTAATATGAGTCACTACAAGACAAATTCAGCTAAATCATACTGATTTATGTGGGCCTATGAGGACTGAAAGTACTTCAGGTGATTATTATTTCATGCTTCTTATTGATGATTTCACTAGATACACTTGGGTGACATGTTTGAGGAACAAATATGATGCTTTATATGTATTTAAATCTTTCAAATATCTCATTGAAAATGAAAATAATGGAAAGATAAAGTGTATAAGATCTGATAATGGAGGATAATTTTGGTCTAATGAATTTGATGAGTTTTGTAGTGAGCATGGCATTAGAAGACAATTTTTTAGCTTCTAGAACTCCCCAAAAAAATGGATTTGTTGAAAGAAATAATAGGACTATTCAAGAGATGGCAAGGACCATGCTTAATGAGTCTAAGTTACCTGATGGTTATTAGAAGTAAGAAATATGTACTATGTTTATATTCTTACAGGTGTCAACTAAGAGTAAATAGTGACAAGACTCCTTATGAATTATGGAAAGGAAGACTAACCAATGTGGAGCATTTTAGAGTTTTTGGATGTAGATGCTTCATCAAGAGGACTAAAGACAATCTTGGTAAGTTTGATTCTAGATCTGATGAAGGTATATTTTTTGGTTATTCCTCAAGAAGAATAGCTTATTTATGTTATAACAAGAGGTTGAAATCTATTGTTGAAAGTGCTAGTGTTAAGTTTGATGAATCATCCACTATGAGGTCTTTTTCTAGAGCTAATGAATCATTTTGTGAGGATGTTTGTAAGGAAGAAGATGATGAATTTGTTCAAGAGAATCAAGAAGAGGATGATGAGGAAAAAATAGGAGAGAATAAAAGGCCCTTCTGGAAAAGAAAATTTAGAAGAGATAATCTAAGTGGATCTTAAATATTGGGCAAGAATTTTTCTGGAGTATATTTTCTCAAGAAGGAAATTGGTAAGTCTTAAAAATCAAGATAACCTAGATCTTATTTCAAAATTTGAACCTAATAATGTTGTAGAAGATAGTAAATATGAGAATTGAGTTAAGGCTATGAATGAAGAGTTAGATCAGATTGAAAAGAACAAAACTTGGGAACTTGTGCCTAGACCAAAAGATAAGAATGTAATTGGATCAAAATGGGTGACAAAAAATGAAACAAACTAAATGAGAATAAAGAAGTAATAAGAAAAACAAAGAAAGATTAGTTTGCAAGGGATATTCTCAAGTTGAAGGGATATACTTTGATGAGACTTTTTACACATGTATATAGGAGGAAGTAATCAAATTATTCTTGGCATATGCTAGTTTTAAAGGATTTAAAGTTTATCAAATGGATGTTAAATATTCCTTCTTGAATGGTTTTCTAAATGAATAATTTTATATGGAGCAGTGATGGTTTTTCATTGATTGATAAATCTGATTATGTGTGCAAATTAAACAAGGCTCTTTATGGCATAAAATAAGCAATTAGATCTTGGTATGAGAGACTTGATAGTTACTTGATTGAACAAGGTTTCAAGAGAGGAGTAGCTAATAGTAACTTGTATATAAAAATTTAAGGATATAATTTATTGATAGTTGTAGTATATGTGGATGATATCATCTTTGGTGGAGGTAGTGATCATATGGTTCACAATTTTGCAAAAGCTATGAAGAAAGAGTTTGAAATGTCCATGTTAGGAGAAACTTTATTTCTTTCTTGGACTTCAAGTAAATCAACATGACAAAGGTATATTCATTTCTCAATCCAAATATGTCAAATAAATTCTTAAGAAGTTTCAAATGGATGAATGTAGACCTATTGGCACACCTATGGTTATAGGATGTAAACTATGCAAGGAAGATGACACCCTAAGGTAAATCAAACTGAATATAGATCCATGATTGGTAGCCTACTATATGCTACAACCTCTAGACCTGATATTGTTCAAGTAGTTTGGAAGGTTTCAAGAGGATCCTAGAGAATCACATCTATAAGTAGTGAAAAGAATCCTTAGATATCTTAAGGGTACTATTGAGTATGGTTTATGGTATCCTAAGAGTGAAAATTTTGAATTGAAGTCTTATTCTGATGTTGATTGGGTAGGGAGCATGGATGATAGGAAGAGTACTAGTGGTGGAGCATACTTTGTTGGAAAATGCCTTGTCTCATGGTCAAGTAAGAAGAAATATCTTGTAGCCCTCTCAACATGTGAAGCTGAATATGTTTTTTCTGCTCACTATTTTTCACAAGTTGTATGGATGAGACAAACTTTGGAGGATTATAAGGTAAAGAGTGATGGACCTACATCTATATTGTGTGATAGCACTAGTGTAATTAGTGTCTCAAAGAATCTAATTCTACATTCCAAAAGATAAAACACATTCCTATCAAGTATCATTACTTAAGATACCTTGTGAGAAAATGGTGTATAAAGTTGGAGCATGTATCTACCAAGGAAGAAGTGGTTGACATTCTCACTAAACCACTTCCAAAGCCTACATTTGAGTATCTAAGGAGCTTGTTTGGGAGTAATCTCTAGTTCCTAATAGACCTTGAATGGTCTATGGTATGTTTTAGGGAGAAATAAATGTTTTATTATCAGCTCCTGTTAAGGGAAAAAGGTTTTCAAGATCTGTAATATCTTCATGTGTGTCTATGGTATGTGTTTTTGAGTCCTTTAATATGTATCTTGGCTCATTCAAGTAAGCTCTTGTAGGTTAGTAGTGATGTTCACTATGATGATGTAATAAGGTGTATGAATCTAGATCTCTAGGTTTGTTTAATGGTATTCTTGGTCTATGTTTGGTATGTGGTGCTTCAGTATGCTCTAATGTCTCTTGACCATGCTTTTTGGTGTCAATTTGTGTCTCTGAGCTCTTGGATTTTGTTGAAGATGTCTATACATCTCATTGTGACCTCAATAGGTATGAATATTGTTTGTGATGTCTTGATTGACAAGATTTTGGCTCTTTTTGTGACTTGGTAGGCTTCTTTTATGTGTCCATCATGTTTTTAAGGAGTCATTCATGGGTAAAATGTGTTAAGTAGGTCTTTGGAGCCAAGATTAGTTACTAGTACTTGTTACCTCAATAATGGTGTTCTTGTCAACATGTCTAACAAAGTATGTGTCATGATCTTGTATATATTTGGTCTGTATCATGAGTTGAAAATGTGGTTTCCTATCCTCTTAGTGTCTTTTAATGTGATATAATGTGATCAAGTCCTACTTGATCAGTTTTCTCTCAAAATTTTGATTGAGATAGTGATATTGTCTATATAGCTCTATTTTCAATCAAATATGTGAAGTGCTACAGGTATGAAAATTAATTGTCCCTGATGAATTCTCATTGAATAAGGAGTCTATTATGTGTGAAGATTATATTTCAAGGTTTTGGTTCTATCTTAGAGGTGACAAGATAAAATTGTGTCAAAATTTCTATCTCACTGCCTTTGAATGGGAGTGCATAGTCCAACTGAGCAATAAAGAGGGAAAGTCACTTTTGAAGCTCAAAATGAAGGATTTAGAACATGAAATTTTGGGAAAATCATCTAGTTTAATGGAGCTAAAGGAGGTATAATTTTGAACCTCTAGATATGCATAATGTTTCAATTATCCATGATAGTATAGGATATTTGTTCTTAATGCACAATGATGAGGGTTTGAATATCTAAACCCTATTTCTTGGTTTCCTCAAGATTATACATGGTATTAAATATATTGAAATAGTATAAGAAGATATCAAATGATATATTATGTGCTCCACATGGTTATGCATGGTTGAGAATGAGGTTTAGTTGTGTTGCTCCATGGTTCATGCAAAATGGTGCATTCTACTGTCTACTATATATGGTGGAAGTGTTGTTTTCTCAGGTATGGTTTGTGTTGGTTCTCCATTTTTGTGGTATTACTAGCTCTATAATTCTCTTAACGTGTCTCAATATTTTTTGGAAGTTAAGCTATCATTGTCATAAAATTGATTTGAGCTTATAAGGGGCATCTTACCACTTCATGAGAAATATGATCACCTACATGTATAAAGGTAGAGTTGCATGGTTGGAGAGGTATGATTTGTTTCTTCAAAACCTAATCTCATCATAAAATTTTATATTCATTAATCCTTTAGTTTTTTTCAATAATATGGTGAAATAAGAAAGTTCTAGGTGTTTTTCAAGTCTTGTAAACTGTGTTCTTGCCTCAAAATTGACACCTATAGGCCTGTAGCCCATGTTTTTGCATAATATTAGTAGAATTGAAGTCCTAAAATGGTTTATTAGTTCTTTACATGAGCTTTTATATGATTAATTTATATGGATTAGTTCATTTATGAGTAAATGTATCTAGTTTGGGCTAACTAGATGATTCTTCTCCTCCTAATGAAGAAAGAGACAATGATATTATACCCTGAGACAGTGTTTTGAATGGTCTAGTGGTGTATTTTTCTATCAAGGAGGGGAGTATGAGTTATCCCTCGATACAAGTGATTGAAGGTATTTAGAAAGCCATAAAGCATGTTATTATCCTAAAAATGGAGTTGTGGGTTAATATGATGATCTCAATCTTCTAACAATGTTTGAAGATGTTGTTGGCAAGAAATTATGTTGATTACGGTGTATGTTGGATCTTCAAGATAGGGGGAGAACCTTAGCATTTCTTAATAATATTACAATAGTGATATCTAGACCATTCAATTTGAGACAATGAGGTGTGTTTCCTTATCCATGCTCATGATGATTTATATTGTCTTATATCAGTCAAATATGGCAGTGGAAGACTGAAAATGGTGATTAGGACTTTGTCAAAGTTGTAAAGATAATTTCTTGACATGGTAAGAATGTGAGTCTCATAAATGAGTTCTTAGGAGGTAGATATATTAGCCTTAAGCCTATTAGGATTTCATTTTTCTTTATTCAAAGCTTTTAAGGACATATTTGTAGGATGCTAAAAAATGATCATTTTTGCAATAAAAGGTTTGTTATGAGCTCACAACATTTTCATTGGTATGAAGAGTATGCTTAAGCCTTGTTTTGCATTTCTTTGGCCTATAAATAAAGGATAGTTGTCTATAATGATGGTGTAATGTTTTATTATGATCTTCTGTAACATTGTTGGCATGGATAAGAGGTGGTATGGTATAGATATCTGCTACTACAGTGATCTTAATAAGGCCAAAACAAGGTTATAGGTGAAAATTGATTTTTTGCATGCTTGAGAGATGAAAAATGATGGTTTTTCCCTTAACAAGGTAAAAATTTCATTTTTATGGTGTACTAATGTATTTTAGATGTTGGAAGTGATCTTTCAAGGGGGAACATGGTGCTTGCATGCCGAAATGAAGGTAAAATTCAATTTTTGGGAAAAAAATGAAGAAAATTAAAACCTTTGGTTAGTGTTTCTAACCAAATCATGGAGGTATGAAGTTGAAGAAGCTAAGTTACATGTATTCTTTTGTCATTAATGTAAAAAGGGGAAGAATTTCAGGGTATTCTCCATCAATGACAAAGGGGGAAATGTTGGCATGTATGTTAATAGGTGTTGGCATTGATGTAAAACTGTTAGAACATAATGATTAAGTGGTCAGCTAACCCTTTATTAATATGGGTCCATCACTATTATATAGGTTAAATATTTAATAATATGAAATACTTTTCTATTATTAAATATTCATACCTAGGTAATATACATTAGATAAGTATTTAATAATGTGAATCATTTATGTTTCTATTTATTAAATACACTCACCTAGGTATATGTGTCAACTATTTTAGGTTTAAAAGTTGGGTGGGAGACATACCCAATCACCTTATATAAAAAGGACTTTAGATCCTCATTTGATATATTTGGGAAACAAATAAAAAGTTTGCAAATCAAGTGATTTGGTTTTACCCTTAGTAAATAGTGTTTTAAAGGAGGAGGTGATCTTCTTGGATGTAAAATAAGTTATCCGAGGTAAAAGGTTATTTTCAAAGTGGTTTTTATCCGATTGAGGTTTTCCACTATAAATATTGTGTCACCTATGTTATTTATTTCTTACAAGTATTGTTTTATTTATTTATGTTATGATGTAATGCCTATTTAAATATTTATTGTAACATTATATAATATGTAATTTGATTAAATTCGTATTTATTATAATCCTCAAATTCTAACATGGTAATAAAACGAGTTAAATTTAATAAATTAAGATCAAATGTTTTGTATTTTATTTATTTAATTTGTACAAAAGTTTTTCAACCAACTTTGGAAGCATATTTAAAATAACTCGACCCCTTCTTTTCATTGTTCAACCTAAAAGTTTTTCTTTGTGAAGAATCAAGGTGAATTCACAGTGCAAAATTACGAAATTTCCTAGCTTCCGTGAAAATTTGTGTACGGTGTAAGGGCAAAATATTTGAAATAATTTTTCTATAGTTTTAATATGCACAAAGTTGAATTTTGTCAATGGTAAATGAAGGAGGAGACAAAGCTCCATCAAAATAGGATTTGAATTTTTTCCATTGGAAGCGTGAAAAATGTTGTCTCTTTTGTAAATTCTAAGGTTTATGTAGAATTTAAAATTACATGGCTTGGTAAATGTTTTAAATCTTTTTTTCATGAGGGGCCCCCATAATAAGGGTTATGTGTGTTTTTTTAAAAGTATATATATACTATATTTTATAATTTTTATAGACTATATGTTGTTTTTTATTTACATTATATAAACTATATACCTCCCTAAAAATGAATATATTTTTACATTATAAATTATAATAGGTTAATATAATGTATTAAAATATAACCTCCCTAATATTATACAAAAGAAGAAATTATGGAATTTCACATTCTAGAAATACACAGCAAGTTTTGACTCCATTAAATTTGACGGTCAAATGACCATCATGAAGACTAAACATAAGGTAGTATGACGGTCATTTAGATGTCAAATTTAAGCTTGTAGGTTCCAAGAAACTTTCACTATGTTAAAATTGACGGTCAAATGACCGTCATGACAAACCAAAAATAAGTCATAATGACAGTCATTTAGACGTCAAATTTAAGTTGGCCGGATCTTTTTCTACATTTTTTTTCCAAAAATTTGAAGTTGTTTTGCATTCTTAGGGGTTTCTTCTTCACTTCTATATGGTCAGAATTTTTTTATATAAGTCGGGGGTATAATGAATTTCCCTTTATATTATGGGTTATTATTTTGATCATGGGAGATTAATTAATATGCATTGTAATGAAAAAATTTGTTATGATTAAATAGTTTATGTAAATCTATAAAATTTAGATATGATTCTATTAAAAGTGTTGATTTTCTAAAATATGTATCTAACTATGTGGTACATTGTATATTCTAATCGGGTGTGTTTTACAGGTTCAATAAACAATGGCGTCCAACTATTTATGTCTTGACAAAACCTGGATCCTGAATGGAACCAACTATAACATTTGGAAGATCAGGGTCAAATCAAAACTTATGGCAAGGAAACTTTGGACAATTGTTTTTGGATCTGAGGTTTCTCCCACTGGTCATCAAGAAACTATAGACAACATGTATGCATTCTCACAATGAATGCATGAGGCTCTTTCCATGATTTTGTGAAATTTGAATGATGAGTACCTTCTACACATTGGTAATATCGGACATCAGGAAGAAGTATGGATGCAAGGCCTGAAATCCATACATGAAGGTACAAGTTTATCTAAAATTAATAAATTAGTTTTACAATTTATTACAACTCCTATGAAAGGATATGAAAAAGTAGTTATTTTCTTAGCCAAAATTAAAATATTAAAGCACAATTAGATGGATGCAATTGTGATTTAATTGGTGAAAAATTAATCTACTTTATTGTTCGAGCTTAAATATACATGAAAGATTTAAGAATTTTATTTCTATCTTGAACTCTAAATATCGTAACGAAAATGATGTACTTGATTTAAATACCTTGAGTTCACTTCTAATGTAAGAAGATCAAGTGATGATGAACTTTGACTCTAAGGATAATGCCTCTCGGGCACTTTTTCTCGGAATTCAAATTTCAGACCTCACAAGCCCTTCTCAGATCAGAAATTTAGATCTAAATATTCTTTTGTTGATAAGAAAAGTTTTTCTACTGATCAATTGTGTGTTAGCTTTAGTGGAAAATGTCACAAATGTGGTAAATTTGGACATAAAAAGGAAGATTTAAAAACTAAGAAACCTATCCATAAAAATAAAAACAAATTGTTTCTTCTAAATACAATTTAAGGAAAAAGGATAGCTCTAATGATATTCCTAAAATTGTTGCATTATATGTTACGTTGTATTATTCCTCTAATTTTAAATGGATTCTAGATTCAGGTGCATCAAATCATATGAATGGTGTTTCAAATTCTTTATTTGATGTTGTTAAAATCAATGAATGTGTGTATCTTGGTGATAACTAATCTTTAGAAGCAATAGAAAAAGGAAAAGTAAAATTTGCTAATGGTGTGTTAAATAATGTTTTATTTGTTCCTAAACTCAAAAATAACCTTTTATCATGTTCTCAATTAACTCATGATGGTTTGGCTATTTGAATTTTGAAAGATACTTCGTATATCAAGGATAGTAATGATAATATAATATTGAAGGAATTAAAAGAAATGGTCGTATATTTTGATGATTTGTCTTTTGCATCCTGTTTTGTTTCTCAAAGTTTGAATAATTCAAAACTATGGCATGAAATATTAGGACATGTTAATTATTGAAGTTTATATGAAATGGATAGATATAATATTGTGAAAGGTTTTCTTGTGTTGTCTTCTTCTCATGATGCATGTGAAGGGTGTTTACACTCAAAACAAAGTGCTAAACCCTTTCACTCACATCTTGAAGAGAGTTCCTCTTCCCCACTAGAAATTATTCATAGTGATGTTAGAGGACCTCTTGAAGTAGCTTCATTAAATAGTTATTTATATGTTGTGACTTTCATTGATGATTTCACCAGGATGATTTGGTCATATTTTCTTAAAAATAAATCTGATGTACTTGGAAAATTTAAGGAATTTAAAGCATTTGTTGAAAACTCTTCAAATTATAAAATTAAGAGACTTAGAATAGATAATGGGGGTGAATATGTTAGCAAAGCATTTGAATTTTTTTGTATTGATTACGGTATTAAAAGGGAATTAACTTCTCATCATTCTCCCCAATCTAATGGTTTTGAAAAATGTAAGAATAGGACTATTTTAGATATGTCTCGCACTATGCTTCATTATGTTGGTCTTCCCAAATTTTTGTGGGAAGAAGCAATGAACATAGCAGTATAAATTCTAAATAGAGTTCTCACCAAAGCTATTCATCTTTCAACTCCTTTAGAAAAATGGTCAAATCAAAACTTGATATTTCTAATCTAATTTTTTTGGTAGTCTTGCTTCTTTATACATTCCTAAAAAGAAAAGAAAGAAACTTGATATGAATTATTTTTATTATGTTTTCATTGGATATGGTATTAACACTATAGGTCTAAATATTTACGATCCTACAAAAAGGGAAGTAACTAAAAACTACAATGTGGTGGTTTTGGAAAAATGCTTTTGTTCATTTGATAATGGTAAAGATGTTCCTAACTCTGTCAATATTTCTAATGATGGTTATGATTCTAATAATAAAAATATAGTAAATGGTCATGATGATGTTTCTTGTGTTGATACTATAGATGCTTCTGAATCTCCTAACTCCTAGTTAAGAAACCAAAATGGGCTCAATCTGTGTTAGAAAGTTCTAATCCTAATGATCTTAGGAAAATGACCAAAATCCATCATACATACCATGCATTAATGACCTTGTATGAACCTGAACCACAAATATTTGAAGAAGCTTCTCAGGATGAGAAGTGGATCAATGTAATGCAAGCTGAATATAATGCCCTAATTCAAAATCAAACCTGGGAGTTGGTTCCACCTCCAGATAAAAGAAGTATTATAGGGCCTAGGTGGTTATATAAATTAAAATATAATGTAGATGGTAGTATTAAAAACATAAAGCTAGACTGTTTACTAGATATTTCACTCAAAAACCTAGTATTGATTATCTTGAGACATTTTCCCCTATAGCTAAAATGAGTCTTTGTTATGACCTTATTTGTAATTTCCTCTCAATTTGAGTGGGAAATCCACCTAATGTATGTGAAATATGTCTTTTTGAATGGTGATTTAAAAGAATAACTTCACTTGTCTCAACCTAAAGGATTTAAAGAAACTAGTAAAGAAAACTATGTTTGTAAATTGAAAAAATCCTTGTATGGTTTAAAGAAAGCTCCTAGAGTTTGGTATGCTAAAATTAATTCTTTCTTTAAATAGTTAGGATTTATTAATTTTTCTTATAACAATGATCTATTCACTAAGAAGGATCACATATTATCATTGTTTGTATATATGTTGATGATTTGCTTATGACTAGTGATAATCTTGCTTTAATTTGAACAATTAAATAAAAATTGAAACAATACTTTGAAATGACTGATTTAGGTCTCTTACATCATTTTCTTGGCATGGTTATATTTCAAGATAAACATTCTATTGTTTTTTCTCAAGCACAGTATGTAACCAATGTACTGAAATTTTTTACATGATTGATTGTAAACCAATTTCTACTCCTATGGAAGTTGGACTGAAAATTGATCCTAAACCCGCATGTGAAAATCTTGATCCTGCTTTATATAGGTAATTATTTGGTAGTTTGATTTATCTAACTATCACTAGACTAGATATTTCCTATGTAGTAGGAATTGTTTCTAGGTTTATGTAGGAACCTAATAGATATTATTGGAATCTTGTAAAAGGATTCTAAGATATATTAAAGGCACAATAAATTATGGGTTGCATTATACTAAGAATGAAAATGCTAACTTATATGGATTTTTTTATTATAATCATGCTAGTGATGTATTGGATAGAAAATCTACTTTTGGTTGTGTGTTTAAATTTTGTACAAGTGTCATTACTTGGTGCAGCAAAAAGCAGCCAACTATTTCTATCTCTTCAACAAAATCTAAGTATAGAAGTACAATGGAAGCTGTAAAAGATGCTCTATGGCTAAAGAGGTTGTTCGATGAGATAAAGATGAAGGATCCACATAGTTTTCCTTTGTTCTGTGATAACCAAAGCACCATAGCTCTTGCACATAATCCATTACAATAGCATAGGATGAAGCACATTGAGGTATATGTACACTTCATCTGTTAGAAGATGCTAAGTGGTGAGATAGATATCAAGTTCATGTCGACTGAAGAGTAGGTTTCTGATATCTTCACAAATCCCTTGAGTACTACAAATTTTTGTCACTTTCATGAAAATTTTGTATTGTCAGAGTTTCCATTGAGAGGGAGTGTGCATGGAAATTTCACCTCCTAATGGAACTTGATTTTGTAAAAACACCTTCGGGCATTTTTAAAATACCTTCAAGAAAGTGTAAAAATACCTTCAAGCATGTATACCTTCTTGGATTATTTTTTAGAAATAAGTGTAGAAATATCTTAAAGGCGGTCTTCAAGTAAACTATTTAGTGCTATTGAGTTTACTAGTAAACATCTAGTAAAAGCATATTATTAAGGAGGTCCTTGGTTATAAAAGGATCCTATATGCTTGAGTTCAATAACCTTTTATGAGAACTAGTGAGAATATGTAAAACTCACAAATCATACTTAGCCACTGATCATGGGATGATCTTTGGGATTCCAAATCATTTTGTACCAAAAGGTAACTTGAGTATGATGAAGGTGTTATAATTATTTCACTTGATATGCTCACCTAAAACCATTATAGTTTAAGGATTGTAAATCTTGTATTGTACCATAGGCATGTAATTTATTGGCATATGTTATCCCACTTAACATTAAGGGGGAGTGTTGGAACATAATGATTAAGTGGTCTGACCAAACCTTAATTAATATGGGTCCATCACTATTATATAGGTTAAATATTTAATAATATGAAATACTTTTCTATTATTAAATATTCATACCTAGGTAATATAAATTAGGTAAGTATTTAATAATGTGAATCATTTATGTTTCTATTTATTAAATACACTCACATAGGTATACGTGTCAACTATTTTAGGTTGAAAAGGTGGGTCGGGAGACATACCCAATCACCTTATATAAAAAATACTTTAGTTCCTCATTTGATATATTTGGGAAATATAATAAACCTGTACAAATCAAGTGATTTGGTTTTACCCTTCTTAAATAGGGTTTCAAATGAGGAGGTGATCTTACTAGATGTAAAAAAAAATTATTATTAACAAATAGTTTTTTGAAAGGGACTATACCCTTGTACACCAAGGCTCAGAAGCCAGAATTGAAAGTTAAAGCACAAGAGATGGATCAAAATCCAAATAGAACAATAGAGCCCGACTGCAGAAAATTGTCAGCGAACAACCGACAAAGAAACAACAAAAAAACAACAGAAATACAAAGCAATCGAACAGCAATGGCATAACAACACCATTGGAAGCAACCTGCTATCCGGCCAAGAAAAATGAGACCCATGTAGCCCAGCCAGCCAATAGCAGAGAAAAGAATCATCCAGGTGAAGTGCTACCCTTCAAAGGGGTAGATTTTTTCTTTTTGCTGACCGTAACCCATCCTGATGGAGCCTTCGCGGTTGGAGAAGAAGACAAAGGAGGAGTATTTTCCTTAGTCGCATTTGTTCCTTTTGGGACAACCACTTTGTTAACATGAGAGAGATATTTATCATTTTCCATGTTGCCCTCAACAGCGTGTGCATTTTTCATGCTGCTCACAATTTGAGATTCGGTTTCTGGGGCTGAAATGGATTCAATATTTGTATCTGCATTTGAATCTAGTCCCTTTTTTGCCTCAAAAATCAGGTGTTTCGGAAGAGCATCTCTCCACCAGCTACACTTCTCATGTTGACATTTTTCCATCCCACACTCAGTAGAGGTGTGCCCTAAGCAAAAACATCTTCTACAACGAAAAGGAAGACCTTCATAATCAAGAGGTTGTGACCAAGTTCTGTTTTGCACTCTAAGGTCTATGGTTGCAGGAAGATTTTTATCGGTGTCAAGTTCCACCAAGATTCGAGCATAAGTAGTATGGGTGTAATTAGTGGTTTGAGAATCAATATAGAGTGTAGTTCCCAAGGCATTGCCAATGGATGTCAAACAGTCATGACTCAGGCCGGAGAGGTAAATGGGGCAGCCTGATCCAAACAGGTTTCCATGAGAAAGATTCTGTGAGTGGGTTGAAGGATGGAAACCAGGGTTTAATGATCAAATATTTAGATTGGCAGGTCCAAAGATTGGAAGCAATGATGTTTCTATCAGCTATTAAAGAGAAGGTTACAATGAAAATACCTTTAGCACACGGATACAAGTCTATTTTTCCAGCTAAAATTGGAGTCCAGTGCTCAGAGATCCACGCATGAAGAGTAGGAAGGCTGGGCCATAGTCCCCCGAATCTACAAATCAGAGCATGCTCTTTGTAGTAAATCTCAGAGGAAATGACCTCTTCCCCAAAAGTAATAGATGGGGTAATGTCTGCAGGTTTCATGGAAGATTCCTTGCTGTTGTTTAAAATGTTTTTGAAGGATGACCCAATATGGCCGTGACTAGGATCTCTGTCGAGCTCCAATCTGTCACGAACTGATCCTTCCAACACAGATTTTAAATGTCTATTACCAGGCGTTTCCGCACCCCCGGATGGATCTTGTGGTAGATTTTGGCTAGGGTTTACGCATCCATTATGAGGTGGAGGAATGGAGCTCCCTGTAGTGAAGGAAAGGTCGATCCACGACCAGGGTGGAACCTCTGAGATGAGCCCCACAGCTGTGCCATCTCCATCTCCCTCGCTTGTCTGTTGAGTTCTTGCCGGGTCAGATTTAGGGTTTGCTTTGGAAGCAAGGGCTCGGGTAGCCACCATGGCGCAGGGTGTGAGTAAAGAGTGTGAGTAGAGGGTGTGGTTTTTACCCTATTGAGGTTTTCCACTATAAATACTGTGTCACTTGTGTTATTTATTTCCTATAAGTATTCATTTATGTTATGATGTAATGTTTATTTAAATATTTATTGTAACATTATATAATATGTAGGTTGATTAAATTTGTATTTATTAGAATCCTCAAATTCTAATAAAAACCACATTAATGACAAAATGAATGTTGTTTTCTGATGTCATGATGATGTATATGGTGCTAACATATTGGTACAAATGTATATCAGCTACTATAGTGGGATTGATTATGTGATCTTGCTCTAGCAAGCCTATACAGGTGCCTATGAGGTGTTTCTTGGTAGTATGAGATTCTTGGTTGCTTAGGAAGCATGTTGACATGATGTCTAGCATTATTTAAGGGTTCTTGAGCACTCACAGTAGTGGTATGGTACAGGTACATGTAGATCTCTATGTTATAGGTGCTCATTGGGAGCAGGTATGTTTGCTTAGAGGAGTGACAGAGTGGTTTGGAGCCATATGAACTCATGGAATCATGTAATCAAGTATATCATGGTATATGAGGTATTTTTGGGTAATTTCTAGAGGTTTCTTGTTCAGTTATTTCATTATTTCATTTGACCCTAGTTGTTACATATGAAGATCTAACATCCAAGCATAGGTAATTATTAGTGACTGGAAATATTGAGAAATTTCATTGATATTATAATCATTGCAAATGTTATAAGGATGAGTTATCATGCTCTCGAGAAAAATTTTAGTTTCCCAAGTTGGGTATTTTTCAGATATGACTGATTTTGTAAGAGATGGTATGGAACATGTGAAAATCAAGCCTTAATGTGTTCTTTGCATGGAATCCTTTTGCTTGCAGGGATGATTCTAAGGTGATTTTAGAATGTTTCACAAAAATAATAAGGTTATTTTATCGTCACATTTTGGTGAACGAATGTTAAGAATGTTAAGAGGTCTAAAACCTTAGTTAAACCCTAGCTAGGAGAAGTTGATAGATAGTGAAGTGTTGCTACCAATTTTTTATTGATTCATCAAAATTGAAGATTTTATGCTGTAGAGGACTCCTCAGGATTTCCATAAATGTATGGTCAAGGTTATGGTGATGTGTGGGCCCCACTTAAAAATAGAATTTTTTGAAAAAGAAGGTTTTAGGACAAGATGGTCCAAAGGAGTAGCATACAAAATTGATGATGTATGATTTTTGGGAGTTTTTATTTATTTCTATGGATGTTTCAAAACATTTTCATGCAATTTCATGTTGTTTTGAGGTCCAAATATGTTGGCTGGTCAAAGGGTAGTTTTGGGGTCTCGAATAATAGGGTCCATTATAATGGTCATAACTTGAGATACGGTGAAGTTTTGAGACGATTCAAATTGTGTTGGAAATTAGATTCATATATATTTCCAATTATATATATTTGACTCATGATGATGTTATTTTATAGAATTTATAGGTCATTCTTTGAGAAATAATATTTTTGGCGATTCAAAATAACATTTATTTTGGTGCACATTTTATGTTGTTTGAAGCATGAAATGGATTGGGTGATGCTTCATATTACCTACAATGTGAAGTGGGATGGATTTTGCATAAAATTAATCAATTTTTATATCTTCAATGTATGTAGAATATATTTTATGAGATAACCTTTGGAAATAAATTTTTTGGTAGGTTGATCTTATGAAGGCAAAAGAATATGTGGTTTGAAATGAATGACGTTTCATGACTTATAAATTGTTTAGAAGTGTTATAAAGGCTATAAAAATTATTTTTAGGATCACATGACATGTTTTGGTTGATAAAATTTTATTTGGTGATTGGGGAAGTTTCTATGGTCTTTGGAGGGTGAAGGAAACAACTATTTTGATATTTGTAAAGGGAACTGGGCCCAATAAATGAAATAATTTGATTGTTTGATATTAATTATAACCATTTATGAATTTTTAATTATATTTTAATCATGTATGAAGGGTTTTGGGTCATGAATATGTATACATTTAATGTAAGGGCATTTTTAAGAATGTGCCTATGGGGTTTTGAGCCATTTTTGGCTTATGGAATGATTTTTTCATCTAAGATGACCTAATTGGTTCAATTATGACTATTTTATTTAAAATTTTAAATGTTTCCTTGATGTATGGGTCAAACCAAATGGAGGGAAAATGTGTTGTCTAATATTGAAAGGTGGAGAAGCATATAAAAACTTGTTTTGAGTGCTTTTGAAACTAGTTGAGTGTGTTCATGTGGAACAACCTAGGTGAAGTGTGATTGCAGGTGTTTGAGCATGATTTGAGGTTGATCCAAGTGTGTTGTAGGTGAAGAAAAATTAGAGAATATGAAAGCAAGAGTTTTATGCTTTTAGATGGTTTGAAGAGTTTGTTTTGTGAAATGTGATCACCTAGGGTTTGAGTGAAGAAGTGTGATTTGAATAAGATGTCTCCATTGATTGTGGCGAAAAAAATAAGATATTTACACATCATAAGGTGGTTGAGTTGTTTTTGATCATCTTGGGGGTTGTAGCCTCCTTATGGATTTGGTTCTCCTTGTAGGGTTAATGCTCTACTAAACTAGGGGTTGATGCTCCTTGTGGGGTTTATGGCTCACTAAATTCATAAACATATCAGTATAATATAGTATTTCAATGGGGTTTCATCTCCTTTATGGTTTCCCACTTATATTTTGTGTTCTTTTGGTGTTTCCTTACTTTCATGGTTATATGCTTTGATGATGGTTTATGGTGTGCACACTCTTAAAGTTGAATAAGTGGTTATTGTGATTGAATGCTTATGGTATTTTGAGTTTCAGATATGAAGTTTAATTTGAATTTTTATAAGGATTTATTCACCCCCTCTTAGTCCATTATGCTTCTAACATTTTCATATGGGGAGTGTCCCATTATTTAATGTAAACGATTCTAATCCTATCTATTGTGGGGGTCGCCAAATAGTTCAGGATCACACGGGAAAATTCATTGAACCTATGGAAAAGTAGCATGTACGGGGTAAAAGGGAGTAAATTTTAGGGATTATGGATAAAGGAGATAATTTAGGAAAGGGGAGGTTAATGTTGTGAGTAGGAAATAGTATATGGGTTCACACCCAATAACCCAAGTAGTTCAACATTCAATTTGAGGAAATCAATGATGAAGCACACAATGAGTCTAACAAATCTAGACTAATGGGTTTTTAGATTCATTCATCAAGGATACCAAGTTCCTTCTTGATCATCATACTTTAAAATTTATGGAAAAGAGAGAGTAGATAAAAATTGAGCAGAGAAATGGAAGAATGTATATTTTATTCCTTTTGTTGGTGATACAAAGTTCAAAATCCAAACCATGGTTCATAATTGCTACAAGGTAGAATTAATAAAAATATAGGATCCTTTTGAATGGAGAGGCCATCCCAATTTATAGAATTGTGTATTGAACTTTCATATCCCCCACATGAATCTTCATATTCCTATTCCACTTGTGACCTTTCGATTTCCCTAGAAGAGACAAATTTAGTATCTCTCTTATAATTTTGAGAGAATACTTTTACAAATTATAAATATTGTCACTTAAGTGAATAGGACAAAATACAATGATTGTGTACATAGAAGAATTAAAATAACGGGAGATAATATCAGAGGCAAAAGTATTGAATGTTCTGTTGAAGAAAATTCTCTTGCTGATTTGAAGCATGATGATCACCATCTTATCCTTCTACAAGATGCATAGACACCTTGGAGTGCCGAAAGAGTGTTGAGAAAAATTGTTCCAAGACCTCATAAGGTGAGATCCTGAATGAATAAGGATCAACTCTTTCCTAACTCACGTGTCTTAACAAACTCACCCAAATCTCATATCTCACCAAGATCAATTCAACTCACACATCGAGCTTAACTCAACGGGCTCATTTCAACCCACCTAGCTCACCCGCTCACTAAGCTCAACCTGTGATAAAAATATGCTTCCAAGACCATTATGGAGGTTTATCTTCTCTATTATGATATCATCCTACAACCCCGTGAAGATTTCAAAAATTATAAATATTAGTGAAATTAGATCCAATCGTAACTTTCTCGCATTCAAAGCAAGAGACTTTCTATTTTTAACAAGTCCTAGCCAAGACTGCTATTTTTGGCAATTTTTCCCTATTTACATTCCTTGATGATTTTTTCCTATCTAGAGGATCATGAATGTAAATAATTATCCTTATTTTACTTTCTATTTTTAGACATTCCTCAATATGGACACATGCTATTTTTAGTAAGTGCAATGCGGGTGTTAGATCGTGATGAAAAAGGTCTTGAAATTATGGGTTTTATTCCAGGATTCCACGCTCCAAATTTTGGATGATTCCTTCATCCAAAAAAGAAATAAAATTAATTTTTCATAATATGGGGTAGGATACTAAGAAAAGAACATTCCTCTATATCTCAAAAAATTAGCAACTTCATCGTGCAAAACCCAGTTTCAATGAGACTAGATTTTTCGATGACCCTTCCCTCTAATTTTCAGATGATTTTGCCTATCGAATATTTGATAAATTGAAAATTTATTTTTGGAGGGTAGAATTTTGATAAAAAAAACTATTCTTAAATATACCTAAAAATAAGGTACTTCATGGCACAAATCCTAGTTCATGCGAAACTAGATTTTTCGGGGATCATTTCCTCTAGTTTTCAAGTGATTCTGCCTACTGGAACCTAGGGAAGTGAAGACGATATTTGATGTCCTTTTTCTATTGCATCATTGTGGCCATTAATTATTTATTGAATCTTTTATAGAAAAAATATTCATCCAAGTGCAACAATGAATTCTAGTTTTGTTCTATCTCATACAGGGATCTCGTGCCTTGATTTTTGGATAAAGAATGATGAGAAAAGCTTTATTCCTTGCAACCATGGATATATCTTAAATATTTAAACAAAATGGTGGTTTTTTTTTCAATATTTTTAATTGAATTCATCTTAAAATTGGATAGAATTTCAAAGCGGGAGGAAGAATGGGATGAATCTTCAATTTTGAGCTTTACGCGGTGCTTTTGAGAGATGGGTGGAGAAACACCTATTAATTTTTTCATTGGTTTTTAAACTCCTTGGTATGGGGTAAATTTTATTTTCCCATTTTTCCATAAGAGATATGGATTTGAGGAACACAAAAATTTACCCTCACCGGGCTTGTCATGTGTCAAAGTTTCATTCTACAAGGACTGTGATGGGAAAAGCTTTTTAGCACCCAGGGGCTCAATCTTGATCACATGAGGAATCACAAAAGGGGAAATATATGGGTGAATTTTATTATCCCCAAGGGACAAGGAAAAGAGGGAAAAAAAAATTTCCCTCGCCTAGTTGTGACAAGTGGCATACTTAGATTACACAACGAGAGCGACTAGAGTGAGGTGAAAAGGGCTTCATGAGTCTCAACAAGGTCATGCGATAAAATAGAGGGGAAAATGAGAAAAAATGGAGTGGGGAGAAATTTATTTTCCACTTTATCCCCAAGGAATAGGGATAATAGGGACATTAAAATGCACCATGCACTTATAGTTCAAAAATTTGACTAACTCACTTTGGAACCATACCTTGAGAGAGGATATTTAAAGAAGAAGTTTCCAGAGCCCCAAGAGGACGTTTTTGATGAACCCTTATATGATTTTTACTCCTAAGAGTCTTCTGAAAATAATGGTATTGGAAATAACTTCCAATTTTTTTGTAAACACGTAAAAAAATTCTTTTTCGGGATAACGGAGGTGTTCTACCAAAAATGATCGGTGGAAAAATTGTCAGGTCTTGTGAAAAAAATGGAAGTACCATCATGTAGGAATTTTATTATCTTTCAAATTATATCATGTTTTACCTATAACTCATTACGGAGCTTCCTAAATCATACTATGAACCTCGGCACTATTTTAAACCTGCAAGCTCCTTCACCTTGAAAAACCAACTTTTACTAAACTTGTTCCTAAACCTTCAAATATTCCCTAAACTTTCCTACATCACTTAAAATGTTTTCTTATCTCCACAATACCACTTCTTGAATAATTTGGGCCTTCAAATATGTGTTGGAGGATGCACACCTATCCCTAAAAGGCCAAAAATGACCTTTTTTGTTTACTAAAGAATACACCTTGAGAAACACTACACTGAAATGAAATGGATGACCCTATCTCAACATTTTGAACACTTGGGAAAGTATGTAAAACACATATAAAGACTTGAAAATATAGGATATACATGACATAGAGAATAGACTAATCTGGAGAGGGATTTTCAAGAGGGTTTTTAAGAAAATTTTGACACTAGGATTAAGTTGTCATGTTTCATCATTGAATTTTTCCCTTGCAAAATCACATGAAAAAAATTGGCTTTATCTTGGGAACATGTTTTGGATTGAGAATATACAAGATAGACAAAGAAAAAACCATAGAATCTCAAGACACTATGTGGACTAGTTCCTTATCCATTGGGCTATGGATTCAATAACAATATACACCACACAACTTCCTTTATTGGACACACACATGGAAAGAAACCAACACACCAGATGAGAAAGGAAACAAACAACACAATTAAAAACACAAAACAGAAAATGAATCACACAACACCAAAATGGAAACATCCTAAATAACCTATGTATATGTGGGGGACAACTGCTTTCATTGAATCAAAAACTTGATCCGAGTGCTTACCCATAAACGAGTATCACTGGATGCCTTTCTTCCATAAATCCATTGATGATTTCATTTAAGTATGAACCTCTCCTCATATTATTGAGAATCATAGCTTGATTACTAGTGAAATTTATGATCAAATCATTCATTTCATTACCTCTATTTATTTGATGCATTCTTTCTAGCTTCTCCTTGGTTCTCATGTTTGTTAAACTTGTTGATTTTCCACCACTTTCATGAAGATGGTTCTTGATTACATGTGACTTATCTTTTTCATACCTATAAATTTGTTCTCCATTGTGTATATCCTTTATGACCATTACTTCCATGGGTTGATTCTCAGAAAATATCTCAAAAAGCTCATCATTATCACCACCCTTTTGATGTTCTTTGTTTTTAAATTCTTTCAAGAATTCATCTTTCTCATGCTCTAGATATTTCTCTATAGGTTTCCCTATATAGTGCAATGTGTGTATTGTATCATCCCCTTGGAAAGAGAATGATTTCAATAATAGGCATTCAACATGGATAACTTCATCTTCTTCACTTCAACCATTTTGGGCTTTTAACCATTTTTATGTTGAGAGCATCCTTATCTTAAGAAGATTGAACACTAAAATGTTGAAGTATATTAAGAATGTTTACATTTTGAAGAAAGTCATCCTTAAGACCAAAAACATTCCATCTCTCTATTTTTTATCATGAATGTTTGCATCCTGATGAATAAGGTATGATCAAAACATTGGAGCTGAAATGTTTTCATTATCATTTTCCCATTCTTGATCACCAAGAACTAAGAAATCCATTTCTATGATGAAATCATCATCTCCTTGAATAGATTCATGTTTAAGAGGTAGAAACATGTTTTCATTCTCATATTTATTTTCATCTTCTTCTAATGAGAAAGATAAGTATTCATATTCACAAGCATACTCATCACATGGAAACTCATACTGAGCATCAAGAACATGATTGGAAACATTGAAATTACCTATCAAGAAGTTTTTAAGAATTATTCCTTCTTCTTGATCCGTATTTCTCTTTACTTCAATATTGCTTTGTTGCAAGTTGAGGCTCTCATCACCATCATCAACATCTAGTGGAGAAACTTCATTTATGCTCTCATCCCAAGGGAAGTACACACTCTAATTTCATTAAATCATCATGATTTTCTTTGATCATCTCCATGGTGCTTGGACATTCTTCCACCAATATGGGAAGCTCAAGATCATCCTCGAAAGTCATGAAAAAGTTGCAAGATTTAGAATTTTGACATGGGATGTCTATCATTGGGTCATCTGGTTTTTACACAGTATACTTCATTTTTATGATGGGAAGTAGTTTCTTTGTTTTACCATTGACCAGGATGGTGGTGTGTGACCAATACAAATACATATCTCCACCAACATCTCAATAGAAGCTTCGCCCAACAACATACAATATAAGGCGGGTATGTCTGCTACAAGTATTCTCATTGTGATTTTCTTATTGGGGAAATATTCCAATGTTACCTGAACATATTTGATCTAACCCATAAGAGTAACTTATTTCATTTACATGGATATACAATGGCCATAGGTAGGGAAAAGGGAGAGACGTTAAAGGATTTAACGTCTTTTGTAGGCATGACATTGTATGAGGAACTAAATTCAAAGATGCAATTGTTTAGATAATACCCATTGACTAAAAAGGCTATGTAGAAAGGTTCTACTTTCCTATAGGTGGAGGGTGTGGAGGAAAGACAATTTAGAGATGGAGTGGGTTGAGATACATGAGGTGGTTCTTTGGTGGTGGCATATTTAGGACATGAAACAAAGCTACTTCCTTTGATATGCTGAATAAGTTTATCAAGTTGCTTGGGATGAGTTCTCAAGTACTCAAATTTAGAAATTTTGACTTTTGATTTTTTGAAATGGTCAATGATATCAAAGGATAAGGATATGGTAGTAATGCAGCGGGGTTTGTTGTAACTTTGACATGGATGTTTTTAGGATTTATAGAAATTTATTTTTCAAGAGAAGTTGAAGGATACTTACTTGAAGAGGTAGAAGGATTCTTGGTTAGAGTGATCTCATGATTCTTCTCAACTGACCCTAATAAAGCAAACTTGATGATCCTCCTTTCATTGTTGTTTTTCTCGAGTCTCCATTTGAGGATTTAATTTCTTAGCTTGGGGCAGTAGAAGAAGATCCTTCTTTCTCCTTTTGTGATCGAGTGAATACTACATATGAGTAACTATCTATGGATTCTTCATCATCAAGTGTGCATTCACAAAAATTATCTGAGCACATTCTTCTTCTCCTTCATCTTCAAATTATAATTCAAAATATCTTCTTCTCCATCTTCATTGATCTCACATATTTCATTGACCGATGGAGCTTCCAAGGCAAGCCTTTGGGGTGCTCCTGTAATATGATTTCTATTTTGGTTTGGATGAGGTGTTCACTGAGAAAATTCCTTCCTCAACATTGTTAATTCATTTTCCAACTTCTACAACATTTGATCAACTCTCTCATCTTTGGAACCCTAGGACCTATCCTTCATTGAAGGATTCTTGATCTTACTTGACAAGATGAGGTCATCTTCCACCTCAATGAAATTTCTTCATCATTTCTAAATATCTTGGTTGAAATCTCTATAGTATGAATACTACTTCAATAAATTGAGAATTCATAAAGAACATCTTTATATTGTCTGTAGTAGGAAGAGAAACAACAAGAATCTTATTGATTAACTTTTTAAAATTTTCCATAAAGTTTCTCATGGAATATTTTGGATATTTCTTCATCTGAGTAAATTGAGAAAGAAGGGAATGAACATATTTAGTAGTTTTGAATCTTTCTTCAAACTTATTTTTAAACCATTCCAATTATAAATTGAGCACGAAGGTAATTAGTAGAACTAGTCTACTATTCCATCTTGCAATGATTCCATGAATAATTGTACTACAAAATCTTCATGTTATACTCCAAGGATGCCACAAGATGTGATGAAGGATGTGATATGATCATTAGGACGTTTCTTTCCATCTCCATATAATTTTGGAAATTTATTTCTTGATCCTAGTGAAATTTTATAGAGTGGTGGGGCCAAATCCAATGAACGGTGTTTTTTACCTATGGAACAGGGACATGTGTTTCCATTTCCTCTTCTCATTCTTCTTCTCTTTATCTTTCTCTTTCTCCTTCAAGAGGAATGAGGACTCATGATTCAACAATTAGCTCTTCATTATGACCTTCAAGAGGATTTTTAGGAACTTGTATTCTTGTCGGTATAAGGGGAAATATGAAATCATATCTTTGTTGTTCCTTGAATGTGAGTTTGACAACACCACATGCATAATCAGACCAAGTGTACCTTCTCTCTACTAGATTTTCTCAAGTGCTTAGGAAGGAAAGAAACTTGAAAAATGTATATTTCTCAAAAGGATTGCAAAGGTGATTTTGATTATTTGAATGGTATTTTTGGTATTTTTTAATTTTATTTTTTTGTATATTGGAGAGATCTTTTTAAGTGCATAAGGGAAAATATCTCCCCCGGTGGATTCGCCAAAAATATTATTGAAATAATTTATCATATGGAAAATTATGGGTTTCTACCAATGCTCATGGAGATGTGACTCTCCTTCTTGTGTATGGGGAGGCTCTCATTATTGAATGCAAAATATTCTAATCATATTTATTGTTGTGGATGGAAAAATAGGCCGGGGATCACACAGAACACTTTACTAAGCTCTGTGGTAAAGTGCTTCAGACGGAGGTACAAGGTAGGAAATAACAAAGATTAGGGATAAAGGAGATAATTTATGAAAGGGGAGGTTTTTTTTGTGAGTATGCAATTACAGATTTCACACCCAATAACTAGAGTAGTTAAACATTAAATTGGAGGAAATCAATGATGAAGAACCTAGTGAGACTAAAAATCAAGACACAACTCTTTAGATTCATTCAACAAGAACACCAAGTTCCTTCTTGATCACCATAATTTTGAATTTACAGAAAAGAGGTAGTAGACGAAAAATGAGCAGAGAATTGGAATAATGTATCATTTATTCCTTATTTTGGTGATACAAATTTCAACACCAAACCATAATTCACAATTGGTATAAAGTATAAATTATCAAAATCTAGGATCATTTTGAATGGAGAGGACATCCCAATTTAGATTATTATGAATTGAACTCTCATATCCCCCACATGAATCTTCATATTCCTATTCCACTTGTGACATTTCAATTTCCCCTAGAAGAGAAAAATTTATTATCTCTCTTATAATTTTGAGAGAATAATTTTATAAATTACAAATATTATCACTTAAGTGAATAAGACAAAATAAAATGAATGTATACAAGGAAGAATTAAAAAAAAGGAGAGAAGAGAAGAGGGGAAAGGGATTGAATGATTTTTTGAAGAAGTTCCTCTTGTTGATCTGAAGCATGATTATCACCATATTCTCCTTTTGTTAAATACATAGATACCTCAGACCGCTCGAAGAGTTTTGATAAAAAAATTTGCAAGACCTTATGAGGTGTGATCTTGAATGAAAAATGATGAGACATTTCCTAACCCACTTCTCTTTAAAACTCACCTGCATCTCCTAGCTCACAGATCCCAACTCAACTCACTCATCGATCTCAACTCAATCAACTCATTTCAATCTACCCACTCACCTGGCTCACCCAACTCGCCTAGCTCAAATGTGATAAATAATATGATTCCAAAACCCTTATAGATGTTTCATTTATATATTATGATATCATCTTACAACCATGTGAAGATGTCAAATTTTGGAAAGATGAGTAAAATCAGAGCCAAATGCAACTTTCTACATTCAAAATGGATACTTTCTATTTTTAGCGAGTCCTAGCCATATGATCAAGTTATTTTGGAATTTTTCCTATTTACATTACTTGATTATTATTTCCCATCTATAGGACCAAAAATGTCAATAATTATCCTTATTTTCCACTTTCTATATTTATACATCTCAAAGTATGGACACAAGATATTTTTATTAAGTGCATCATGAGTGTCAAATCATCCAGTGAAAAAGGTCTTGAAATTTTGGTTTTTTTCCCAGGATTCCAGACACTAAATATTATATGATTCCTTCATATAAAAATGGTAAAATTAAATTTTCATCATATGGCGTAGATTAATAAGAAAACTTCAGTCCTCTATATCTCAAAAATTAGCAACTTCATCGTACAAAAACTAGTTTAAATGAAACTAGATTTTTCGAAGACCCTTCCCTCCGATTTTTGGATGATTTCACTAGTAAGATATTTGGGAAATTTAAAATTTATTTGAGGAGGGAATAATACTGATGAAAAAAATCCTCAATATCCCTAAAAATAGGGACTTCATGGCACAAAAACTAGTTCACGTGAAACTAGATTTTTCAGGATCGTTTCCTCCAATTTTCAAGTGATTCCACCCACTAGAACCTCGGGAAGTGAAGATGAGCCTCAGTTCCTTTCCCTACTGCATCATGGAGGAAATTAATGGTGGATTGAATATTTCATAGAAAAAAACATCCAAGTGCCAATAATTAATTCTAGTTGTGTTTTATCTCATATAGGGATCTCGTGCCTTGATTTCTAGATGAAGAACAATGAGAAAAGATTCATTCCTTGCAACCATGGATGTATTAAAAATATTTAAATATCATGGTGGATGTGTTTTCATGATTTTTATGTTATGAAGCTTCAAATATGGATGGAATTTTGAACTAGGAGGAAGAATGAGGTGAAAATCTTCAATTTTGAGCTTTAAAGCCTCTGCAAAGTGCTTTTGAGAGATGGGTGGAGAAGCAGTAGTTAGTTTTTTCTTTGGTTTTTAAAATCCTTAGTATGGAGTTAAATTTATTGTCCCCTTTTTCCCTAAGGGACAGGGATGGGAGGGACATAAAACTCACCGTCACCTGGGCTTTCCATGTGTCACAATTTCATTCGGCGAGGAGAGTGAGGGGAAAATTTATTTTTAGAACCCATTGGATCAATCTTGATCACATGAGGAATCACACAAGGGGTAAGAGATGGGTGAATTTTATTGTCACCTCAATCCAAAAGGGATATGTATATGAGGGGAAAAAATGTGCCTTCATCTGGTTATGACAAGTGGCATACATTGATTGTGCGGTGGGAGGGGCTAGTGTGGGGTGAAAATGGGCTTATGGAGTCTCAATAAGGTCATGTGATGAACAAAAGGGGAAAATGGGGGAAAATGGAGTGTGGATAAAATTTTTTCCCCTCTATCCCCAAGGGACAAGGATATGAGGGACATTAAAATGCACCTTGTACTTTTAGTTCAAATATTTGACTAATCTGTTGGAGCTATACCTTAAGACAAAGATTTGAAGATGAATTCACGAGCTCTAAGAGGACTTGTTTGATGAACCATTATATTATTATTAATCTTAATATACTTATGAAGATAATGGGATGGTTCTAAACTTCCAATTCTTTTCGCAACCCCTTAAATTGCTCCTTTTTTATTGGGACAAGAGGGTGTTCCTTCTAAAAATGATCTGTGGAAAAACACACTTGGGTCTTGTAAAAATATTGAATTACCATCATGTAGGGAATTGAAATATATTTATAATGATATATTTTTTGACCTCTAACATGTTAGAGACCTCCCGTAATCATCCACCAAATCTCAAGACTATTTTTAACTACAAGCTCCTTCACCTTCAAAAACCCACTTTCACTGAACTTGTTCCTAAACCTTCAAATATTCCCTAAAATTTCCTAAACCATTTCTAATATATTATTAACTCAATGTTGTTCAAGGATGCACACTGTCTCAAAAAGGAAAAAATGAACTTTATTGGTTTACTAAAGAATCCACCTTGAGAAGCACCGCACTAAAATGAAATGGATCACCCTGTCTCAAAATTTTGATAACTTATGAAATTATTTATCAAACACGTGAATACTTACAAGGATAGGATAATCACCACACAAAATATAGACTGATCTAGAGAGATTTTTTCAAGAGGTTTTTTCAAGAAAAATTTCACACTAGGGTTAAGTTTTGATGTTTCACCATTGAATTTTCCCCTTGCAAAAACACATGACAATAGGATAAAAAAATAAGTATTAGAGTTATATTTATGTAAATATGGATCCTTTAGTGCAAATGTTTTTCAATTAATTTATTTCTCTCAAAAATAGCTTTCTCATACCACCCCTACAAAGGTATCCCAAGGAAATTTATCAAAATCTAAATCTAAACAGAAATAGGATTTCCAAAGGAGAATTATGGCTTTCATTGAAGCTCCACCTATGAATTCCTCTTATGATATTCATTCAAATAAGGAAAATGAGGATAGGAAGTAGACGGATTTCTCATTGAAGAGATAGGATTTGTAGAAGTTGGATTCTTTGAATATGCATCTTCATCCAAGGATGATTACAAAGAGACTATAGCTGACATGAATAACCACTCTTTTGTTTTTTTCACAAGTTATAAAACTATTGGTTAAGAGAAATCATCTATGTATGTAAAGAAGGAGAAATAAGACCTCCAAAAGGTGAATCTACAACCAAAAAAATAAGCAAGATAGGTTCTCTGGTTTCATTATCCATGGGGTAATCTAAGAAGAATCTTGAATCAACGTCCCCCTCTCAAATCATCTCTTAATTTGGGTAAGTCAAGAAGTCTTAATCATTTTAAAAATAATGTTTCTACTCCTACATATAAAAATGGTAATGAAAATCCATCTCCTATGCTCCTAGAGTAATTCAATCTCCTATTTCTCCCAATGTTAGGAATATCCAAACTACTATTATTGTCTTCAATGCTCCTAAAATTTCCTCTTCTATATTTGATATCATCAATCATGCAAAGAAAGATAAGGTTTAGATTTCTGAGTCAAAATATTTATAAACCCATCCTAAACAATTTGATAATTTGGTCAAAGTTATCAAATTTAGTAGCTTAAGATCAAATGTGTCACCTAATTCTAAAGGATTAATTCCTACTCCTTTGTCAAAACAAAATTAAGAACCTATTAGCTTTTTCTCCTTCATCCACTATCAATATTGAGACTTTTATTGTCTCCCTATTGATCAATGGATACCAATTGAATAATTACATTGTTGACTCTAGTGCATCCGACAATTTCATGCCCACAAAAGTTTCTCAATCTCTTGTCTTGAGTCTCACTTGAGCATTTGGTCATGTCTACTCAATGGAAACAAAATAAGTCCCTCTTGTTGGTAGAATCAAATATGCATACCTTTCTTTTATAGCTTTCTAGAGAAGTGAGTA
Organism: Taxus wallichiana var. yunnanensis; assembly: GCA_018340775.1. Taxonomy (NCBI): domain Eukaryota; kingdom Viridiplantae; phylum Streptophyta; class Pinopsida; order Cupressales; family Taxaceae; genus Taxus; species Taxus wallichiana. Next base: position 370,891,707 of record CM031236.1, read on the forward strand.
AAATAAACAAGTTTTGTGGAAAACATGTTGGCTATCTAAAATATGCTTCTCGGTATAATTTTATGTATGTATGTTGTAGGAGAAATAAAAATGGACTAGTCCTCTACTTCAATAATAGTCAAGAATGAAATGAAAACTTCTCCCTGAACCAAAAATGAAATATATAATTCAAAAATCAAATGATCCAAGAGCACATATCCTATTCCAAAGTAAGGAGAGGGGAAATGCTATTTTTGATGATAGATGTAATAGGAATTATTTATGAGTTATGAACTAGATGAAGAGTTTCCCATATTTAAATAAATCCCAAATGAAATTTCTCATGAAATTTGGAATATGGAATTGTATGAAATTTTCTCATCAACTCGGTTCAAGTTCTAAAGTTTGGCCATAATTATTCCCTAAATTTAGCAATTTATTTCATCTTGAAGATCCTCTTTAAGGCCTAGCTACACCAATACTATATTGTATTCCTCCAAAAGGAGAATAATAATAATAATAATAATAATAATAATAAATGGACACACATGTACCATGGGGATAGAATACATGTTTTTATCCCTACATCCTCTACTTCATGAGTTTCCTATAGGAACAAGGAATAACATCCCCAAGTTCATAGGAGTTGGAAAACAACACCGAGATGAGCACATTTACACCTTCGTCATAGCTTGTAGCATGTTGGGAGTCGAACATGAGGATTTTTCCATCCACTTGTTTATGGAATCATTGCAATATGCCACTTTGGATTGGTCCTATCATCTACCCGAAAGATCAATCACTAACTAGGTGCATATGAAGACTAAATTTGAGGTTAGATTCAAACTAGATGAATATGCTCATGCATTTCTCACACAATGGTTCTAATTGAAGAAGGAAGCAAATGAGGATATGAGAGATTCTGTTTTGAATTTCAACATACTGATTTATAAAATTATTTAAGTTACAAGGCCTCATCAAGATAATCAATTGATATTCTTCACGAATGTTCAATTTTCAAAAGTTTGATTCATTCTTAGGATATATCAACCCAACACCCTATAAAAAGGCTCAAAAATTTATAGTGGATGTGTAATATGACCTCATCGTGTTAGAAAAAATGAGGAAAGGGTCAAACAAAGCTAAGGCTCAAAGTTCTAGTTCTGGAACTACAAATCCTTTAGTGCAAAAACTTGTCAATGACTTATTTTCTCTCAAAAAATAGCTTTCTCATAGCACCCAATGTAAATATATCCCAAGGAAAAATTATCAAAATAAAAATTAAAACCAAAAGAGTATTTCTAGAGGGGAAAGAATTCTTTCTCTTGAATCTCCACCTGTGAATGCCACTTGTGAGATGCATTCAGATGAGGAAAATGAGGAAGAGGCTATTTCAGAGGAAAGAGAGGAAGAAGGTGGATTTCTCATTGAAGAGATAAGATCTATAGAACTTGGATTCTTTGAAAATATATCCTCATCTAAGGATTATTATGAAGATATCATGTAGCTGACATGAATAGACACTATTGTGTTTTTTTCACACGTTTCAAAACTCTTGAGAAAGAGAAATATAGGCATGCACAAAAGGAGAAAGAAGACCTCCAAAAGGAGACTCTACAACCAAAAATTAATAATCAAGAGAGGTTCTCCACTTTTAGCATCCATGGAGTTAGCTAAGAAGAATCCCAAATCAACATCCCCTCTCATGACATCTCCTAATCTGGGTAATTCAATCAATTGTACTCATTCTAAAAATAATGATTGTACTCCTACATCTAAAAAATAGTCCTAAAACCCTAGCTCCTCTACTCCTAGAGTAATTCAATATCCTATTTCTCCCAATGCTAATAATATACACCATATTTTTAGTGTCTTAAATTCTATTTAAATTTCCTCTTCTATTTTTGATATCATTGATCATGTAAAGAAAGATAAGGTTCAAATTTCTAAGTCAAAATATTTACAAACCCATCTTAAACAATTTGATAAGTTGGTCAAATTTATCAAAGGTAGTAGCTCAAGATAAAATGTGTCACCTAAATCTAAAGGATTAATTCTTGCTCCTTTGTAAAAATAAGCCATAACCTATTAGATTTATCCCCTTCTTCCATTTGAAATATTGAGCCTTTTTATGTTTCCCTATTGATCAATGGATATTGATTGAATAATTGCATTATTGGCTCTGGTGCATCCAAAAATTTCATTCCTGTAAAATTTTTACAAGCTCTTGGATTGATTATCGCCTAATCTTTTGGTCATGTCTACTCAAAGGAAATAAAATAATTCCCTCTTTTTGGTAGAATCAAATATGCATAGCTTGATTTTGTATCTTTCCGAAGAAGTGAGTAAAGGAAATTTTTTTGTGGTGGACATGTTGGCTACCTCCAGATGCTTCTTAGTAGAATTTTATGTCATCATGTTGGAGAAGAAATAAAAATGAATCTGCCCTCTAATTCAATAATAGTCAAGAATGAAATGTAAAATATTCTCCCAAACCAAAAATGAAATATGCAATTCATAAATCAAATGATCCAAGAGCACATATCCTATTCCAAAGTAGGGAGAGTGGACATGTTATTTTTGAGGATATAGGTAACAAGAATTATTTTATGAGTTCTGAGCTAGATGAAGAGTTTCCCATCTTTGAAGAAAGCCCAACTAAAATTGTTGATGAAATTTGGAATATGGAATTTGATGGAAGTTGTTCATGAAGTAGGTATAGTGTTGGAGTTCTTTTCTTCCACAAGGAGATTTATTTCCATTTTCACATAAACTACAATTCTAATAAAAACAACATAATGTAATATGAGGCCTTGTTGCTTGGACTGTAAGCCATCGAAGAAATGGTAATTAAAAATATTTTAGTGTAAGGTGACATGGAGATTATTGTAAAATAGGTAAAAAAATTGTTCCACGTCAAAAATCTCTTCTTCATAATTATAGAAATAGAGTGTATGGCTATATAGAATCTTTTGATGTATTTAATATCAAGGAAAGCCCTTATAATCAAAACAGTGGATCTCGATTTATTGGAATTTTCTACCTCTCTAATGGTTCCCCATCTCAATTTTTGTGAACATAATTTTTCAAGTGGAGATAATATTTTGTCCAAGTGTGTCGATAACTCGGAGATATGGTAGGTATTAAATGATGATGGTCATATCTTATCATTCTTGCAGCAAATGGGTGATTTTAGGACTATGTATTTTGATGGAAGTGATGCCCTCGCATGGGAGTTCACAACTGATTGTTAGGAATTTTTATGTTAGTTCTCACATTAATTATTATATGTGAGTAAATAAAACTAGTTAATTAGTTAGTAGATAGGTTTAATTATATTAAACCTATTTAAATGTTTGTTTTTAGTCACATATATTATCGAAACAATAATATTTATTATACCTGTAATATTATAAACAAGTTATTTGTTTCCTAGTTTTTAGGAGGGAGTTTTCCTACCTCCATGCGTATATAATATCCATTGTAATATGCATCATTGATAGAGAATAAATCAAGTTTTTTGTGGTCATTCTATTGGTGTACCATCTTTTGATATCATAAAGCAATCAAATGGAAGAGTAATTTTTATGTGCGGGTAGCATTGTTGCTCAAGTTTTTCGAATAATGTGTGCTTCAACAACCTCATGTTTTTCTGCATAAAATTGTATATTTTCATGTGCCTTCTAGACATGGAAGATAAAAATATAATCCAAGAGTTTAGATCAAGATTGGTTGGGGAAGGAATATCACGTTTTGACCACTTGAGAGTAATGTTTAAGTTTATTACCCATATTATGTTTGTACATTTTATAAGAGTCAAATGTGAAATTGGTATTCACCAAATTGATAGAGATTTGCAATACGTTTAATACCTCATACCTATGCATAGATCCTTTGATATTAGTGTTTAACCATTTACAAATCAACTGATTATATTTTAATGCCATCCTTTTCAAGGAAATTTTTAATTATTATTGTATTGGATGAATATGTTATCTTCCTATCTATGTTGTCATTTACTTTGGTCATATGATGAGAGGATTTAAACTATCCACAATATTCGAATGACTACTCTAGTTGTTATTGCATCAACCTATTTTATATTGATCATTAAAGGAGTCAAAGTTATTCAAAGATAACATCCGAATTATCTTACATTATGGTTATCTTACAAACATTGCAAATGAATTCCAAGAGCTAGAGTTATTTATTTTAAGTCGGTTGTCATTTGGTTATCTTATCATTATTTATAATGGCCCGAGTCTTCAATTTGTGATATTTCAATATTTTGTCTCATATTTGCAAGGTATGTTTAGAGTCCATGTTTATTAAAACCTTTTCTCATTATATGTGACAAGCCTCGATTCTATGTCATTGTTGTTTCATATAGTGTTTTATAAAAACATTAAAATTCAACTGTTGTCATATATTTAGTTTTGAATCTAGAGACAAGAGTGTGTTATTTACAAATTGCATAGTCAAAAGTGACATTTAGGTTGTGGGTCTTGTTAAATTTTCAACATCAAAAGTGTATAATTAAAAATTTATCAAATCATCATCTTGTGAATGTTTTCATTGTAAAAGAGTAATTTTCAAGTGAAAATTTGTAAAAAAATAACCTCACGAACACATTTTTGGTTAAAACCGATGTCTAGAAAAATAAATGATTTCACATTGTGGAGGGAAACTATACCAATAAATATAATGTAGAATTTTTGAGCTTCGCCATCATATTTCTTGAGTAAGTATTACATGCACTAGAGGATAGAGGAATTAGAGGTTAGAGGTCAATCAATGACCTCTCATAAGTTTCAACGACGAGTTACACTTGCTATGGTGATTTGTTTTTTCAGTTTTATGGTGTGAATTTCATTTTTTCATATTTGCAATGTGGTGTGTACATGTTGGAATAACAATTGCATAAGAAAATATATGACTACAAAGATTATCCTACTATCATACTTTGTTAGAAGATGATTGGTCAATGAATATGTTCACTGGAAATGGTAATCATGTGCAACAAGATCCATTCAGTAGTATGTAGTTCGATACGATTTTATTTTCAGTATTCCTAAGTGGAAATTTCACATTGTGGGGGAGCATGACACCAATGTTCCATTTCCATCTTGTGACAAACCGAATAAATTCAAGGGAAGCTTCTAGTGGTATTTTTCTATGTTTTTAATATTGAGTGACAGTGATTAATAATAGTGGCTATAATTAAGAAATTTTTGTTCTTATTAATGTAATGTGAAATATTTTCCAATGTGAGTATTATTCTTTATATTTGTAATGAGTTGTGATTCCTATGTAATTTTCTGATGGAAACATATAGTAGAAATCAAAAGCACCAATATAATCCAATTCATGGATCTTGAAATTTTTGTGGGAGATCCATAAAACTACACGAGGTGGAAAGTTGATGGGGCCTGTTCATGTCAAGGTTTTGGTAAACTGTTTAAAATGATGGAAGGAGAGATACTTTATTTTGTATTAAGGTCATGAATCACATAGTTGGACATGCCGTAAGGGTGAGAATCTGCAGATGAGTGTGTGAATGTTTTTCCACCATGTTCACACTAAGGGGGGAATGTTAGGAATTTGTTATGTTAGTGCTCACATAAATTACTATATGTGAGTAAGTAAAATTAGTTAGAAGATAATTAATCTATGGCCACATTCTATACAACATTCCATCCCTTTCGAGCATGATGTGAAGGCATTCTAAAAAACAAAGGAAGTACAATCCTAATATTGTTGGAACCATTAGAAAAGAATTTGAAAATTTTCTCAATGCTCACATTAACCTCCCTATCCATCACTCAACATGGATAGCAATTATTTTTCCTATGATAAAAAATAATGATGAGATTCCCATTTATGTGGATTTTCTAAATTTGACTCAAGATTCTCTAAAAGACGATTATCCCCTACCATTTATGAACCACATTTTGTAATTCGTCAATGGGTCAAAATGATGTATGTGTTCAATGGATTCTCAAGGTATAAAAAATTGAGTTTTCCAAAGAAGATCAATTCAAAACTTCTTTCACCACCTATTGGGGTACTTTTGCATACAATTGTATGCCCTTACAATTAATTAATGTAGGTGTCACTTTATAGAGAAATGCATTTAGCCTTCAAATATTTGAAAGGAGAATGTATAATGGTGTAATGTAGTATGACCTTACTCTATACTCAAAGAAGAAATAAGAACATTTGGATCATCTGGAGTAAGTTATGATCTATTATAGGAAACACAATATCTCTCTCAATCCAAATAAGTTAGTTTTTGGGTGATAGAAGGAATATCCTTGGACATATTATAAGAAAGGAATGTATAAAAATTGATTCTAAAATATTTTATTCCATTCAATGGTTATCTCTACCTAGCAAATCCTAGTGTGTGTTTTTTTTTGGAAAAGTAAATTTCTTAAGAAGGTTCATTCATAATTTTTCTAAGCTCACTAAAGAAATTGTTGACATGACGAAGCCTAATTATTCCTTTAAGTGTATAAAATAGGGAAAATAATATTTTGAATTAATCAAAGGTGCTATTACAAATGCACCTACCTTCTTTCATCCATAATTCAACACATAATTTATTGTTTACTGTTATGCTTTAAATCATACCATATTAATTGTCCTAGTTTAGGAGAATGATGAAAAGGTTCAATCACCTATTGCATTCATGAGTGCACCATTAAAATTACATCAACTCAATAATTGTTAGCATGATAAACATGCATATGTAGTGGTTGAGGATTTTAAAAATTTGGGTTCTATCTCTTGAACTTGTACATCATTGTTATGGTTCCTATCCCAGCTGTCAAGTTTATTTTGATACAACACAATCCTGGTGCAAAAATATGTAATTGGGTGTCAAATATTCAATAATCTAACATTGGTATTGCCCTCTAAGTTGGTGCAAGGCAATGGTTTATGTTAACTTCTTGCTAAGGATGAGTGGTTACATTTTTCTACGTGTTATTGATATTTGACCCATGATATCCCTCTTATCCCGTTTGTGAGTACTATTAATCAAAGGTATTCAAATATTGCATGCTTCCTAACTTATGGTGACTGTCCCCCAGTTCTTGATTATAAGTAGATACATACTCTTCAAATTAAGGTAGAAAAGTATGTCAGTTGGGAGAACATTTTATACAAGAGAGGATTGGATGGAATTTTCAAAAGATGCATTGAAAAGGAACAACAAGAAAAAAATTTGAAAGTATACCATGATGAAGAATGTAGAGGGAACTTTGAGAACTAGTAACCACACATAAGTCTTGAGAGGTGGATATTATTGGCCTACTATTTTCTGGGATTATTACAAATGGGTAGAGAAATGTGAACCATGCCAAAAATTTATAGGAAATATAAGGCTTGTTGTTATGCCACTTTGTCCCGTAATCATAGAAGAACCATTCTAGAAACGGTGTTTGGAATTTTGGGTGTACTAAATCCTCATTCCATTTCATGTTATATGTATGTCCTTACTGCTACGCAGACTATCTTACAAAGTTGGTGGAGTATATTCTGATCAAACATGTCAATTTGGAGACAGTGCAACTTCCTAAAGGAGAATATCATATTCTAGAGTGAAGTTCCAAATAAGATAGTAACTAATAATGCTACTTATTTCTCATCCATTGAGCTAATTGAATTTTGTTACAATCATGACATTTCACTATCACATTTTGTTGACTACTACCCATAAGGAAATGGTCAAGTGGAATCTAGTAACAAGAATATTGTTACTATTATTTAGAAATTGGTGGATGTTAATCAAAGGAATTGGCATAAAAAGTTGTATGACATCATGTAGGATAATTGGATAAACCTAAAAAGGCCACTTTTAATTCTCCATTTCATCTATTATATGGGATTGAATCCCATAATCCTATTTCATTAGAATTACCTAGAGGATGAAGAGTATTTTTATTCTTTTGACAAAAAAATATACTACTTGGAAAAATTCAATGAAGACAAAGAAGTAGAGGTGGATTTTCTTAGAATAAACAAAATTGAAAGTGAAAAAGTTATTTGATGAGAAGGCATGTAATGGAGACTTTCAGATTGGAGATCTTGTCATAGTATGGGATAAGAGACGAGAACCTAAAGGAAGCCATGGGAAATTTAACTCTCTCTGTCTTGGTCCTTTCAAGATTAGGAAATTTTGTGGAGAAAACACATACTACCTTGTGTATCTTGATGGAACCCCATTGGAGTTTCCTAGTTTTAGGAAACATTTGAAACTTTACAAGTAATAAGGTTGGTTTCCCAAAATCATGTACCATATTGTCCCTTTCAGTGTTTTTGTTTCCCTTTCGTTTGGTTTATTTCCTTTCCTATCATGTGTTTTTGTTGTTTTTCCTTGGTTGTGTTTTTCATTTATACTAGTTGTCAAATATGGTGAATTTGTTACCCAATGTATACGACACTAGTCTATTTTTCCATTATATATATGAGGTTATTTATTATCCCATGTGTTCTATGTCCCTAAGTTAGATCCATTTTTGTCTTGTTAAATGTATATCATGTAAAATATTAAAATTTTGGTGATGGAAAACAATCCCACCACTTGAAATTCCTTCTCCCAGTCATTTTGAACCCTTCCTCCAACTATCCTATCAACTCATACATCCCCTTTGAATCTTTGTCATCCTTATTCTAGATGAAAGGAACATTATAACATAGATTTCAAGTGTTTTTCATATGTAGGGCTATATCCGAGTAGATTTCATGATTCTATTAAACTCTAATGTGGAACAATGTTCCTTGAGGCACTAAAATGGTTATGTTTAGCCATATTGCAACAAGAGAACATCATCTAGAAGTTATCTGCAAGGGTTCAACCTGTATGAAGGATTTTTATGGGATAAATGTAGATATCCATGGCATTTTCAAGGAAAACTATGTAGACTTTTGGTGTTGGGATCCATCCGAGTAAGAATGGTTCACTACGAGTGCAAGGAATGAGAGCCTCAATGGAGAAGTTGACCTTGTTATGAATATTTTGGTAGTTTTTGGAGGAGTTAGGAGCTGAAAATATTCAATGGAAATATATTGGAGTCCACTACATGGTAGATACATCATTTTTTATCCTAGACTCACTAAATTTTATGGTATTCGGATCACTTTTGTTACTTATTTGTGTCAAAAGGGTCACTTGGCCTAAAAATAAAAATGAAATCAAAATCAAGACTTGAAAATTATTGTTATGGACTCATAAGGTGTTTTAGATTGTAAATAATATAAGGTTTTACCTCAGAACTCTAATTTTTTTCTCTCATGGAAGAAAAGGTGTTCATGTGTTCTATTTTTACGCTGGCATGATGCCATCAACACTCCATTTAAGTAATTAAAGAGATTTTTCACCTCTGTTTTCCCTTTTCCCTTGTCCCTTGGTGTAATGGGACAGTGAGGATATAGTGCATTAACATTATTCCCCTAATAGGCTTCCTACAAAGAAAGAAATCAAAAGGAGTCTTATTGAGCCTCTTGAGTTGGGAGAAATTGGCCCATCTTAATCTCCTAATCATCCCCAAGATCCAGGTGTTTCCTTGGAGGTATTTGAATCATCCCATCTTGGAAAATATTTAGTTTTATATCAGGCACCAAATATTTCCTTCACACCTATTTTTTTTTATCTACTTTCGCTAAGACTTTCCCATGGTTGCAAGAGCTACTTGGAGGAGAATAAAGAATGGTGTAACAGGTAATGATAGCTAAATTTGAGGCTATCTCAAAGTATATAAAAAAATCAAGAAAACTAATAAATCTCAAACAAATTATTGATTATTTGATGATACTTTTGGATCTTAGTATGTGTAAGTTACATGTCCTAAAGTGATCAAATCCACAGGAGAGATGACATCAGCTGATTAAGCTATCCTTAGGACAAGCCACACATAAAGGATATGTGCATTTATTCAATGATTATACATATTGGTTTCTCATTATAAATAAATAGAATAAGCATTCTCTTAAATAACTTGAAGAGAATGTGAGAACCATGACTACTTATGTGAAATCATTCTTAGATCCCAATGTAACACCACTTCCTTTGGTATAAGTTATCTCTCCTATCGTAGATTTTACCTCTAGGTGATTAAGGGAGATCAAGGGAGCATTATACAGGGGATATCCAATGATAAATGGGTGGAGAATATTATCAAAAAAGGGAAGGAAATGTTTCCAAATATCCTATCTCTTTAAATTGTTTACCTCACCTTCGTTTCCAAGGTGAAGATGACAAAGGTTGAGATCGAGAAAGAAATATCCCATTGGGATAGTGTTTTCCCATTGATATCTGAGATGATTTGTCTTGATTCTCACTCCTTGGTGAGAAATAATGTTTTGGCATCTATTTTTGATGATTTGTCTCCTTTTGGTCTCTCAAAATTAATTCAGTGTGAAATGATAAAATATGCAATGTCGAGCTCGAGTATTGTGAGGAGCACACATATTTCATCTTTGAATAAATTAGTAAGAGTATTCATAATATTGGATCCCCTTCACTCAGTGAACATTCATCCTTAGAGGGACTCCTAAATTCCTTCCAAGAATTAGTCTAAAAATAAATAGGAGACCCTTTCTCCTTCAATGAGGATACATTAGAATCCCTAGAAGAGATTAAAGGTTCCATCTCTAATATCACAGGAGATCATAAAGTATGGTTCACATAGTGTAAATTCCTTCTTGGTATTATCGATTCTTGGATCAATTATTTTTTCTTATTTGTGCATCTCGTAAGAAAATTAAGTTCCACTCACAAAAGATCGGTTCATTAAAGAGGTAAAGGGTGAATATTTCATACCGGAGAATTTCCATAGAGTCCATCGAGAGTAAGCTCTTTGTTAATGGAAGATTATTCACCTTCAGATTGATCACTTCTCTCTTATTCTCTCCCTTCTTCCTTCTCTCTCTACATTATAATTATTCATTGGGAATGCACTTTTGACTATTTCATCTTATTCACTTAAGTGACCTTTTAATTTTTCATTGTAAAAGTTCTTTTTCATAAATAAGAAAAGAACTTATTTTTATTCCTATAGGAATATGAAAGGTCACAAGTGGTAATAATATGAAAAGTCACTTTGGGGGAGATGAAGGGAAATTTTGTAAGGCTATATATTGGGATGGATTCTCCATTCTAAGGGGTTAGATTTTGTTTTCCTAATACAACACACAAGAAGCTACTTTCTTCTATCTCCTTGTCTATGTTATTCTATTTCCTACTTTCCAACTATGCAAGATTTGTAATCTTAAACAACCAAGAAATAAATTTGTGTCTTTGATTTGTTTATCTTTTTCTTTATTACTTAGTTATTTTCTATTCCTATTAAATTTGGACCTTCCCTGGTTAATGTTTGTGAAATTTTCAAGTGCCTACTCATAAACTTAACCCTCTCCATATTTTCATTATCTCCCCTTTACCTCTTTTCAAGTAAATTCCTCTCTTGTATTCCATACTAAAATTTTTCAATAGGTTTAGTGGAGTACTCTTGTGTGATCCCTGGCCTAAAAGTTAGCCATATATTTTATTATTTCATGTATTCAATAAATGGGAGCCTTCCCATTTCTAATAGGATGGACCTACTCCCAGAGAACTGATAAAAACTAATTCGTCCTATGAAAAATTATTTGGATAACAAAACCGAAGTCGGTGAAGAGAGATAAATTACCAAAGCATCTAAGGTATGAAGCAATGGTTGTAGAAACCCATCCATTAGGTGATAGATATATTACCAAAGTATCCAGGGTAGGAAAAAAATTCCATAGAAACCTTAGAGAAAGAGATAATCCCAAGAAAGAGATAAAAACCCAGGTGGGGAAAGAGAAATGGAGATAAATAATGATATGTCGAGTAGAAGTAAGTGAATCAATGATGATGTGTGAAATATTGGCATGTGTTATCTATAATTTTGGTTGCTTAATGTAGTATTTGATGTTAAGTATGTATCATGATGTCTTTTAGGTTATCTTAAATAATGGTGATACCTCTATGAACTTTTGATCATGTGAAAAAGAGAGAATCGTCAGTCCATTCAAATATCCAAGTTGTAACATCATTGAAGATAACATAAAGGAAGGGATGAAGTGTGAAAAATAAGTATAGAGACATAAAGATGATGACATATAAATTTTTGTTATGATGGATGAGATTTGGCCCTGCACTTAGGTGCATGGGGAAGGTTCTCATATTCGGTGCTTAGAGAGATGAACCAAAAATATTTTCTTTATGCGATAAAAATACAGGATGAGAAAAATAAAGGGTTACATAATAAGAGGGTTGAGTGGATTTATTTTGTTTCCCCAATCTAACCTCCACTTTTATTTTCTTCATATGTTATTAGTAAGTTATACAATATAAAAATTATGTATATAAGCCTCATACCATGTGTAGTGTATGGTTTAGTCATAGGTGGGCTAGGAGCCATAATGGTAAAAAGAGATAGAGGTGATATTGTTGAGGGTATTCATATAAATGGATGGAGAAGTAGGATATGAGGGGGATATGTCACAAAAGATGTCATAGGACTAGAGGGTCTAGCTAAGGGAGGATTATTACGTGGCTCGGGCATTAAATCATCAATTATAGAAGTTTATTTCATGATCTCATCCTCAAATTCAAATTCATCATAATTAACTTCATCATTAATGAGTTAATCATTCTCAAGGTTAAATTCAGTATAATTATCTTATAAGGATACATTGAAAGTGTTGATGCTATGACTAAAGGTAGATAATAATAATTCCTAATAATAAATATTTTTTATTCCTATCCTGGAAATATATTGTGAAGAAGGGATCATTTATATAATAACCATCATCATCAATAGTGGTATAAACATAAATAACACATGATTTGGTGATTTTCTTGGGTTGAATGATATGTTATATAAGAAGATTCTTAGTTTGAGTGATAGTAATAGGGACTCTGTCTCCATTTTTCTTATGCAAGTAAGATCATAGATTGGGAGGCGAGTTCTATAAGATAATGACATCAAGTAGATTGGAAGTAGTGAACCTAAATTTTATTTCATTGGGATCATCATCATATTAATCAATAAAGTTGTGAATAGTATGGTCCGTGACCTAAGGTGACTACTATATTTGCGAAGGGAATATATAGGATAGTTAAAGTGTTGGTATGGCCAAAATTTGATAGTAGGGATTTTTTAAAGGGTGTGGATTTTTAATGTATCAAATTTTTGGAAGAGGTAAAAGCTATAAGGATTAGTTTCACCTTGTACTTTATAGATAGACCCTGGATTTATGAACTTAACCCATTGGTAAGAGGATGATGTGATTGTGCACACGCAATGAGTCCACGATCTATCTAAGAGGATTTTATAAGATAGGAGAATTTTTAAAACATTAATTTTTCATAGATGGTCCGAGAAGACACGGTGATAGGGAGAAAAATATAACCCATAGGGATCATATTTTAACAATCATAACCATGACATGTGCTCTTAGTGGAATTTAGGTTTTCAATAGAGTAGCCAAGTGTCTTAATGAGTTCAAGAGAAATGAAAAATATACAAAAAAAATCATCTATTATGGATACCTTTACCATGGTTTATTCAATATGGAAGGATATAAATAGTGTAGAGTCATATGCACAAAATTTAACCTTATTAGGATTCATACAATCAAGATGGGAATGAATGTAATATAACAATCAGTAGAAATGGATAGCTATTCTAATTGACATATGACGCTCTATTTTGAACCATTCAGGTTAAGTTATTTTTCCAAATTTGATGGAAAATGGATGTTCATAACAAAGAGTATTGAAAAAATATGTTCATGATTTTGTGGTGAGGTACGAATAATCTCTAAAAATAATATTTGACTTGGGATCCGAGAACATTTTGCAATGGGGTTCCAATATTAAGGGTTAGAATATGTATTAATTTGAACCTAGGGGTTTCAATCTATACAAATTATGGAAGAAAAAGGATTACACGTAGATCTATAATTTAATTTTTTTATGATAATTTTATGGGATCGTTTGGGGTGTAAGTATTTTACCAGAGCTAGAGGTATAAAAATGATAGAACTGAAAGTAGATCGGACCGGTTATGCGGGATGATAGGGTTTGATGGACTATGAGGAAGGAGAGGCTGCCACAAATAGGATTGACCATACAATAATTTTTACACAATTTCTAATGATGTTTAGCTAAAATTTTGGGATCAAGGATAGAAGAATGTTCATGAGATGTTTATCTTGGGAAGATGGGTAGATGAATCTATAATATTTAAGCTAAGAATAATAAGGATATGAGGACTCAATAAAATAAATAATATGTTTTCTCCCATACATATTATCCTTATAACACATATTTCAGTAAATATAGACTTATTTTAGTCCAAACACTAAAAATATAGCTAATATTGGAATCAATATTACTAGTTTTGGATTCCAAAACTTTAAATATTGGAATTTACTATACTCCAAAATCACATATATTGGAATCCAATATTACTAATATTGGAATTTGAAAATCAAAATATTGGATTCCAAAACTTTAAATATTGGAATTTACTATACTCCAAAATCACATATATTGGAATCCAAAATCACATATATTAGAATCCAATATTACAAATATTGGAATCTAGAGTCTAATATATCATATTACGGATTACATAAATGAATCTGAAAAAAAAATTAATTATTTTAGGAAATATAACATTGAACTTTAAATCAATAAATAGAACATGTTTTTGTTTTATACTATCTAGCAGACCACTAGGATTTATTTATGCTTTGAAATATGGTTCTTATTAGTTTTAAAATTCCTTTAAGATTAAACTATGGTGATTTGAATAATTAAAATGCCTAGCAGCCTAGTGATCATTAGAATAATGACATACAAGAGATGTGAGACACTTTTAGGTTCATTTAGAATGATGTGATAGATCCTCAGCATAACCAAAGAGTTGATCTTATTAAAAATTAATTTTACGTAATAGGTTCAAAATAGTTTTAAGTACTTATCTAACCATGACATAAGATTGGAAATAAAAGAAGAATATTAAATATTAAATGATAATGGAAGATCCTCGCTCGTGCTACTAGTGCTACTATACTTGAGTGTCTACGTGCTACATTAATAAATAAAGAATGACTCACACATTATATGAAAACATTTTAAGATTTATTTGTAACATGGTTATTCACATATAAACATTACTATATATAGACACACACATCAAAGAAATAAATTGTATGTTTTTTTTGTAACATAGCTATGAAATAATTTGGTATCAACATGGCAATGCAATTAACCATAAAACCATTCTATATATATTTACATATTTAAATATGGATATGAAGTTAATTAAAATACCTTTACTAAAGGTATAATTATAGTAAAACATTTTAAGACTTTTTTGAAATTTATTGTAACACTATTCCCAAAGACGGGCTCCCAAATTAACAAAAGAAATCATACAAAAGTTCCCTAAAATAAGCTCCCTATAATTGGGTTTTTATCTAATAACATCACAGACGTCTTCCACATCCTTCAATGGTTGCAAAAAATGCCACAACTCATCTAACAAGTAGTTGTCTATAGAATTAGAATCTATGTTAATTTTTAGCAATTATGTAGTTCCCCACATCATTGAACTTGTTTTTCTCTAAAGATTCATCTATAAACATTGTATTTTTACAATGGTATGATGCATTAAATTGCCACCAAATGAGTTAATATTCTTGATATATAAGTTGGGATTCCCATAACCTTGATAATTAGTGTGTTTGTACTTGATGCACTATTATTGTGTAAATATGAACTTGAAGATGTCAACCCTTAAGCTAATGTTTTAAAGGAATAAAGGCATCATGTCATTAACATTTGACTTTTCGTCACTTTCCATAGCATTATTTTGAAATGTTTTTTCAATGTTGTAAGAACTCTTTCACATTTGGTCTAAGAAAATAAAATAAATTAAACTTGACACCATCAAGATCTTTTAAATTAACGTATGATGAATCAACCTTGTGGATAGTGTGTTCCAAGACATCATTTATATCAAATATTATCATTTTAATGTTGTATACATGTGTTCTTATTTGTAAATGAAGAAAACAAAATCAAATGGTGTGTGGGTAATGAATTAATCCAAAAATAAAAATGTGTTCATTTTTTATTGTTTTAACAAAAATAAAACGGTCTTGGGTGGTGTATTAAGACAAAAATCAAAGTGCGTCCCTCTTTTCTTATTCGAGAAAAATAAGAAAAAAATTATGTAGAAATTTTTGAATCAAATGAAATGTTTGTGGGAAGTGAACCATTACAAACTCTAATGTAGTTACTTCAATCCAAATTAATGTGTTATATATATTTTATTTTGGAAGCAAAAATAGTATTCAAGCACCAATAGTGTGTTTGAAATTTTTATGATCTACACATGTTTTTATGTTTTCTTGCATGTTTCAACCATGTACATAATTGAGTGTAAATCAATGAATAGTCATATATGTTCCATCAAATATCCAGTAAGTTGGGGTTTTGAGAGTAATTTCCTCTTTAATATCAGTAGACATGAATCTCTCATTATCAATCAAAATAATATTGTTTTCACCATAGACATTACCAAAAATTTCCTCTTCCCCAAATGAACATGAAGCGGATATCTCAACCAACTAAATTTTTCAATGAAAATGTACTTCACAAGTCTTGAATCCATACATGTAGACAATGTCAAAATGTTTTGTCAAAATTTTATGTCACACTTCTTATCAAATCATCACTAAATACTCATTCAAATTATTTATAGTTCCCGTGTGTAAAATTTGGAACCCTATTACAAGGTATTTTGTCACAAGTACCAAAAATTCCAAACAACAAACCTTCAACTCTAAAAATAGTAATTTCCTAGGCTTCCCAAATGCATCTATAAAAATAGCTCATAATTAATTTAGGATTCCCAATTTGATCAATAAAAATAGTTCAAAATATTGTTACAATAATATTTTTTTGATAATTCACACACACAACTTATACATTCATACTCTCAACTTATAAACAATGAAGATATAAATACTCCCAACTTATAAATGTATAATCTCAACATGCAAAATAAAGAGTGAACATATGAATGTCATCATAATAAAATTTTGAAATGATAAATAGTTATTTAGTTTTTTCTTGCTCCAAACATTTGACGCCCTCTACAACATTCAATCTCTAAGATAATATTAGTGATAAGTTTTTATACAAATCGGTCATCAACCACATATCTTTAGAATAATTTTCTCTTATGTTTTTCCTCTCAACCATAAAATTTTTGTGAGCATTTCCCTTTGCACCTAATGTAATACAAAACATGTCTTTAGAATTGAAGGAAACATCGTTTCTACTCCAAACCTTTTATAGATATCTTATTGCAATTTCATCAATTATATTGCAATGTTTTTTTCCCTAAATGAGTACTAGATTCAATTCACTCAATTATTTTTTATTGAAGTCCTTTGTCAGATCTTCAACCTAAGAAAAAGTGATATTTTTATACCACAATCCCACTTCAAAGTTTGATGATAATAGTTTTATAAGTTCTTTCAAGCCACCTCATAGGTTGATAGTGTCCTTGTTGAACTTGAATTCCATCTCCTTAGAGGATGATCATTTTTATCATATAGAAAGTCATCCAAATAAAAAATAAGTAAATAATTCTTTTGGATAATTGCAGGGTATTCAACATTTTTCATTTTAATCATCTACATTTTAATTCTAACTAATTTAAATGAACAACAATTTAGGAGGCTACCACTTACTAATTGAGCTTGTGTCTTGCCTTGCATTTCCCTTACCCATTGCTGGTTCTTTTGATGCAAAATCTATTTCAAATAAACATTAATCAATTTCATGTTGTGGAAAATGAAAGCATAATTAAAAAAACTTAGTGGTCTCCATAGTAATATGGTAAATTCAATATTAATTTTTCGCTAACTTTTGAATACGTTTCAACAACCGTTAGGCTACGCTTATATTCATTGAACCACCCTTTGGTGGATAACATTTCTGAGCTATTGATGTGGATTAGTGACTGCTAGGCTATGCCATTATTTTTGGAATACCTTGGTTGTACAACCTTTGATGAGGCTAGCCAAGTGCTGCTCTACATACCCACGAGTGGGATCAAGCCTTATGTAGTTCTCTTTATTATGATGTTGAAAGTATTAATTATGAAAGCCAAAACAAAGTTAATTCAATGTAATTAGTCAATATGCAAAAGTGAAACAATGGGATGATGTTAAAAATTTTTATTTCTTATGGAAACACAATATTAATTTAATGTAATTATCTAGTGTACAACAGTCTACTATTCGAGGGGTCATCAATTCTAACAACTACTATATCAAACGTGGATGCATAAAGTTTTGTAATCTCTATAGTTTCCTTATATTTTTATCATAGCTTACAAATGGATATCCTTAAACTTTATCTTCTATTGTATATCAATCATCAAAATTAATATCTATTAGTTATCAAAAACAACTACAAAATGTGGAGCTTTAGAGGCCACCATGCTTTGTATGGAAATGGTCTCATATGAACATAATAAATAGGTTAATTGGTTATTTCTCCTTAAAAAATGTTTTGTATTTTAGATTTATTTGGCATCATTTCCTATAAATTTTTGGGCCTTATAAATGGTTTTTTTTATAAATACAAATGACTAACATACCAAGTTCTGACTATGTATTCATGTTGGATATCCACGTACCCTCCATGGTTACTTCCTCGATTTTTTGGTTGTCTACATAAATATTGAATGTCTTATAAATTTTTGGGGCTTATAAGAGGTTTTGTTTATAAATACACACGAATAACATACTAGGATTTGACTATGTATTCATGCGTGATGTGCCCATGTCCTCCACATTTGTCATCAAAAATGTAAAAATAGAGTATTGTTAAATAAAAAAACATGACAATTGAAAACATAGCATAGTAAATATATTTATAAAATGATTGAAGGCCAATCACCAAGTTGTTTTTGTAATGATTTATCAGTTTTTTGTACAACATCGTCAATAATTGGTTGTGTAGAAAAAGTTGAATGGGTTGTACATCAGAACTTGATCGTCTCTAGTAATTTTAAGTTTCTTGGAGATCATGGTTACTTCCTTATTTTTTTGGTTTCCTGCATAAATATTGAATGTATAAGTAGATTATATTGGTTCAAAGCCATTTTAAAAAATCACTTGTTCAAGTTGTCTTTGTCAACGAAACCTTTTTTCAAATGAGAATAGTAATATTTTAAAAACAATTCTTGATCATGTGTCTCAACAATAAAAATAATAGTTAGATCAGAGTCAACTAATGCATGTAAGGAAACAATACCACTATAAAGAACAATTACTACTGAATTTTCAGAACATTGAGTGAACATTTGAGACCAAAACTCATAAGATCGTTCACAAGGAAAAGGATGGATGTTTCCTTGTAGGTCGATTTCTCTTATAGTTACCAATTTTTGTGGTAGTTTATCCATCCAATCCCTAATATATTTTTCTCTCTCATCATTGTTAGTTTCACAATTGTGTACATAAGATACAAAATTTTAAAATTCTCATTGTCATCATAGAATCAGAAAGTGACCATCCATAATTGATTCCCCACATTCTTTAACCTTTTCCATGTATCTTTTTACTGTTTCTCTTAACATTTTTAAATAATCAATTGGTATGAGAATAATAATAATATAATTTAGCACACTGGATCCAACAATTGTTAGCGAGGTCCATTATTTCATCAAAATAAATATTTCTAGACAAATTACAAAAATAAGCAATCACATATTTAATATTAAATGGATTAGTTAAAGGAATAGATGATAAAGTTGACAAAACATGAAAGGGATATGCACATTGACAAGTAAAATATTTTGTGTCTTCCATCCTTGCTGGTATATTTTCTTCCATTGAAATCATATAGTTGTCTAATATTATTTGAGCCTTGGTGGGAAGAACTTATTATTTGAGCCTTAGGGTCTATTTGTCTTTTTGTCAAATTTTCACCTCCTTGGGAATCAAATTTTATTTTTCCTTTTCTCTCTTCATCTAAGATTACAAAAAATTGGTAGTAGTGTGATTCATGAAATCCAAAATTTTCAATTACATTAGATTCACTGCATGTTGTCAATATAATATTATCTTGGATGTTTATTTTTCAAATATTTTAGAACTTTTCCTCTCATTTTTATATCTCCTTTTACTCTCCAAAAGTAAGATTCAAAAGTAGCTACTATGACACCTACCTCAATAGAGCCAATTATCCATACATCCACTAATTTTACTTTATCAACTAGTAATGATAGTTCATCATCCATCATTCCTCTTATAGCCCCAAAGGAATTGGACATGAATCTTTCTAGGAATTTGGATTAAAGTTGGGATGATTATCCTTACAGGGTGACCAAACAAGGAAACCTAATCTAAACAACTAAATTTTTTTTTTCCATTTAGTCCATATATCCTCAGGAAACAATAGAAAATTCTATTTTTCATATAGAGTCTCTAGATTTTTCATAATGAAAATTGGAAGGAATTGTTTCTTAAAGCTCTACACTCATAGGACAAAAAGTTTTTTTATTTTGTGCACATTACTAAAGTAAATGTTAATATATAATGCAATAAAATTAAAATCCATTACCCTCCACTCCTCTATCTTTTCAACACTTCAGCCACAGAGGAAATCTTAGTGATTCCCAAACTTATCGAGACTTGTAAAGAAAATCAATAAATGTGGTTTTAATCCATGTTTTATTTACTTCATTTTTTTTTGAAAATATTAACAATGGATTTGCTAGATGATTTTGTAGACACAATGCAAGCATTTTGAACCACAACCTTAAATGTAAATAATTATAATTTCCTATTTCCAAAATTATTTTTTAAGCACATATTGAATGTTTTCTGTTTGGTATCTATAATTGCATAACAAATCTCTCTAGGTATTTATAATCATCAAGCTCAGCATCCTTCTTCGTATAGTGTAAGAAGGGAAGAAGAATTACATCCCTTTGTGTAGAACAACAATTATCAACATTCAATAAACAAGAAGGTCAACATTCTCATTGTATACAATATGGTATTTATATTTTGGAGGTGCTATGTGGCACCTTGAAATGTCAATTGAAAATAATTCACCTTCAAAGAAAAAAATCAAACTGTTAAATAGTTGAAGATTATACTTTTCGAATAAAGTGGTTTCTTTCTTCAACAATGTAGCTGATTTATTGTTCTTTTTTAACCCATGCAACTTTTATTTAGATGGTTTAATCTCCAATTTAGAAAAATATGTTCACCTCCACATATTGAATAGCATGGAATTTTTTTGAGGTGAAAGCAAACTTTTTCTATGCAAATGATGACAAACAAAAGTGATTTTATCGTATCTATACATTTTTCTTAATACTGATAAATGCCATTATGATTTCCATCTACATTTTAATTTTCGGTATTATTAGAGTATGTAAACATCCCCAAATTCTAACCATATTTAGAACATGAATAAATTTGTTTTTGTATTGAGGCCTTCATTTCCAATTTCCTGAATAATAAACTTGCAACTTCATATACAAAATGATACACATATTACTTTGAATGTCAATGCACTCGATTCGAACAAATAGTTTCCCCATATAAATAACTTCTAAGAATAGAACCATACCAAATTCCTCTTTTATACCATCAATAACAAAAACAACCATAGGTTGACATAGTAGTTTTTAGGTTTATGGATTTCAACAAACCACTCCTCATCTCTTTTCTTCAAACACTTTGCACTTTCGATGAATCAGAATTTTGAGAATGGGGTGAAACTAATGGAATAAATGTTACCTATAATTGGAGTAGAACACATTAATAATTAGTTCATATATGTATAAAATCTTATTTTATAATTTTCTTAAAAGGAATATAAGTTTTAGCCTCAAAGAGCCTCCAACCTTCAAAGTTTCTTACTTTTTATCATTGCAGAGTAATTCACTTAATAGTTAGTAACCACTAGGCTTTGGCTTGACATGGTATCAGGTGAAATCCTTTATTAAATGTTTTTATATCTAACATTCAACTGGTTGTATATAATTATTGAATAGGAATTACTATTAGGCTACTAACGAAACTTATCCAAAACTATTCTAACCAATTATCATGCATTGATAGGATCGACATCCATTTTTACTTATTGAAAGGAGATTCCAAAACCTATAATGTTCCTTATATTGTATGAAAGGAACATAAGAAAATATATAGCTTAGCAGTTGTTAGGATTCACTATGATTTGTTGTACATTAACACTTATTGAAAGGAATAGCTTAAAGGTTGCTAAGATCTAATGTTTCTTATTTTGAATAGAATGTTAGAGAATAAAATCATAGTGATGGAATTAGAAGAAACTAAACATTTTCCTTTATACAAGATAATGTGAAATATGTGTGCAACAAAAATTCTGTAGTCAAGAGGATTATATTGATTTAACAAATCAAAGTAAGATATTTAAAACTTAGTGGTCGCTAGGTAATGCCTCAATAAGCTATCAAATACATATGGGAAGTATATATTGATGAATTCCTTGTTGTTCATTAACATTCATTTAATGGAATGGCATTGAGGCCATTAAGATCTAATGTTTTTTATTTTGAATAGAGCGTTGGAGAAACAAATCATATTGATGGAGTTAGTGGTCACTAAACATTTTCTTTTATACAAGCCGATGTGAAATATGTGTGCATCAAACATTATGTATTCCAGAGGATTATATTGCTTTAACAAATCAAAGTAATATATTTAAATCTTAATGGTCGCTAGGTAATGCCTCAACAAGCTATCAAATACATATGGGAAGGATAGCTTAACACATTCCTTGTTGTTCATTAACACTGATTGAATGGAATAACGTTGAGGCCACTAAGATCTAATGTTTCTTATTTTGAATAGAGTATTTGAGAAAAAAATCATATTGATGGAGTTAGTGATCACTAAGAATTTTCTTTTATACAAGACGATGTGAAATATGTGTATATCAGATATTCTGTAGTCGATAGGATTATATGACTTTAACAAATCAAAGTCGGATATTAGCGGTCACTAGGTAATTCCTTAACAAGCTATGAAATTTATATGGGAAGGATCACACTTTTCCTAAATGTAAGTATGGCATATGACATAATAGTCATTTATGTAAACAAATGTAGTCTCAAAGGCTATGGTGGGTTCTACCTAGTCTAGAAAATATTGGGATGATTGACAAATTTTATAGAGTGTCACTACACCAAGGGTCTATTGTCTCTTACTCTGATTATTAGTTAGATTTACAATACTAATTGAAGGAAATTATTACAATTCATCCAAACCTATGTTAAAGTATTTAGAGGTTGATTCTTAATAGACCAAAACCTTTAGTTTTCATTACTATGTATCAAAGCACAAGACAAATAGTAACGTTAGCAAGATCTAGGCTTGGAGCCGAAATGATATCAAATGTATGTCTCTCATTATTGATGAATATTAATTTTGAATAAAATGTAGTATCACGACCACAATGCTCTCAAGTTTCTCACTTTGATTATTTGGTAAGATTAACAAATCAATACTAATGGAATATATATTAATGTTTTCAATCCAATTATCACGCATTGAGGGCATGAACATTCATTTGTACCTAATGAAATGATTATATTTGACTCAAACAACCTGTAATTTTTATTAGATTACAAGAAAAAAATCCATAAAATATAGAACTTAGTGGTTGTTAGGCTTCTCCTCACAAATTAATGTAAAACATACAATGTTCCTTATTTTTCATTAATAGTTATTGAAAGGAATATCTTAACATCCTAAGACCTAATGATTATTCTTTTAAATCGAGCGTTGGTATAACAAACCGTAACAATGGAGCTTAGTTGTCA
This sequence comes from Taxus wallichiana var. yunnanensis, assembly GCA_018340775.1. Lineage (NCBI taxonomy): Eukaryota > Viridiplantae > Streptophyta > Pinopsida > Cupressales > Taxaceae > Taxus > Taxus wallichiana. Next base: position 370,915,634 of record CM031236.1, read on the forward strand.
CTAATATTTTTCTTATATACAAGTTGAGGTAAAATATGTGTATATCAAATTTTTTTAGGATTGAGATCATAAACATTCATTTGCACTGATGAAAGGATTATAATTGAGTTAGAAAACCTGTAATTTTTCTTTCATTACATGAAAGAAATCCAAGAAAATATAGAGCTTAATGACCACTAGGCTTCTTCTCAAAAAATTAATGGACAACATAAAATATTCCTTATTTTTTATTAGCACTTATTGAAAGGAATAACTTAGTGGCCGTTTATTGGAAATTGTGTATTTATGTTGTCATTGATGTCAAATCCATTCATGGAAAATGGTATCATGGTGTTATATGAGTCTTCATGTAATGTTATTCAATGGCCAAACATGAAGGTTGATTGGTAGTGTCCATGTTTGGTGAGTTATAGGAGGTCCTGGTGCAAGGTCTAGTGAGCTAAGTCATGGTATGAGCTCTCTTGACTTGTTTGGATGTTTTAATGATGTCAAACATGGTAATTAAGGTTTGGTTAAGATGTATATGGATCTGTATGAGGTCATTAAGTTTAGTTCATGGTTTTTCAGTGTTGAGTGAGGTCATTCCATGCTTATTCCTATCCTCGAAGCAAGAAAAATGAGGGTGAGATATGATATGTGGACCAAATCAGTCATGGTTGAGCATGGTATTAGCATGGTAGTAGTGTACCTAAGGTGTATGGTTATTTTTAGGTCAGAATTCAGTAATTCAATGCATATTTTAGGTCCTTAGGAAGAAATATGTGAGAAACATGAAAGATAGAAAAAGTAAGTCTTAATTTCTAGATATTTTTATACATATTTGAGTTATATGGTGAATATTTATGGGTATGATATGTTGTCATGATTCTTCATGACAACTTTTAAGTCATTCTAACATGGAAATTGTAAGATATGCAATATTTGGCAAAAATGGGTAAGTTATAGTGTGCTTTTAAAGTAAAAATGGACCTTCTTATTGTCGTTGTGAATTGTATAATTTATATGGGGACCTCATATCCTGGCATAACTTATTAGTTCAATTAAGAAGGTTTTATAGAAACCTGTAATTTGATCAAAGAAATTTTATTACTAACATTGCACTAACTATTATATTCCTCATAAATTGACGATACTTCATCAATTAGGCTTATTTTCCCTCAACTCCTCTTAATTAACTATTATACATTGATTAAGCCTCCTATCTTGCATTTAACCAATAAACCTTCTTATTGGCTAACTCCCACTTCTAAAACATCCAAAATCTATCAAAACCTCCTCTAGATGCTCCCAGAAAGCTTAATTAGGATTCTTAATTAATCCTAAAATATTAATTAACTTCTATTTCTACTCAAAAGTGTATTGACTTTTAAAAAGTGCTTTTTGGACATACCTTTTGTCCCACATGCACCAAATTCATACCATTCTTAGAATATGAAACCTATAAAAAGAACCATCCTCCTTACCATTTCTTACAACACTTTTTCTCCCTTAGCATAAACTATAGGAATTTATTATCTTGAGCATTTCCCCATTGATATTGAGCTAGCCTCTTCATAGTGCATCCATTAATTCAAGCTTGAGTAGTATGGAGAGAATCAATATGGTATTTTAGTGATTGTTGATGAGACTCCATTCTCGAAACCTTGAGATCATACTAACAATCACATTTGACTGCCTAAAATCTTCTTAGGTGAATTTCAAAGTTAGCACTCAAAGAGTAGAGATTGATTTAGGCATGTTAGTTTGATTTTTTTCAAATTTATATGCATGTTATAGAAGTTAATCTCCCTAAGATCTTATCTTGATGGTTCTTGTTTTATTATTTTAAAGCTTTTAAACTCTTAGGTGTTTAATTTCAAGTCTTGTATCTTTCCTAATTTACACAAGAACACATTTGGCACAACCCGGTGGGACTTACTCCATAGTCCATAGAAGTTGATTTCAAGATTTGAAAAAATATAGCGTATGGTATAGTGTCAAACTATCTTTGAAAAACATTAGCGTAGGGTATAGTTTCTTGTTGATTGATTGGTTTACCAAAAATTACATGATTGTTCCTTATCAAACTCATAGAATTGATTGATTCATTATTATTTATCCCATTATTGACATACTTTGAGACCAGTAAACTAGGTTGTTACACGTTACACTTAGGTTTTTATACCCTTAACCACCATAGAAAAAACCTTGTGTAAAATAAAACTCTCAATGGCCCTATCACAAGGATGGAATCCAAGAAATGAGAATTAAATCCTTTTTAGGTCACAATCTAGGTCCCCTCTTCTCATAGGTGAAAGAAACGGATAGGTTAATTGATCATAGTGAGGATGAGAGTGATTCATTTCAAGATATTAACAATTTTTATCTCTCACTTTGACAACTTCCTATTCCATAATAGAGATCCAAAGTGATTGCACGAGTTTTAGAGCTAGGTGCCATAGTACTTCTATAATAAGAAGCCCCTAACCAAGATGTTAATAAGTAAGAAGAAGTAACAAAAAGACCTCCCCTCACTACCATGGATGAGATCATTGAGGGAAAACATGATTCCACATACGGTACCAACATTGAAGGTGAAACATCAAAACAAAAATGTAGTTCTCGGTTTCACCCATTAAAATCCATCACAAGGTTAAGGTAGAATGTGAAATCAAGAGGTACCTCCTCCTAAAAATGATGACGAAGAAGACCCTCAAAATGAGGAAGTCACTATACAAAATCAAATACAAACCCTTATCCAATAGCTAGAAACTTGGCTTCCTCTGTAAGTAAGAACCCAAGAAAGGGTACACGTCAAGAGAGACCTAGGACTAAAATTAGTGAAATTTACACTGAACCTCAAGAAGATGAAGCCTTGTAGAAAATTTGAGTGCCCAGACCATCTTCTCCTACAAAAGAGAAACTCTTTACACAAGAGTTACAATCAATGAAGAACATGCTTATGACCCTTCAAGAAAGTAATGTAGGCCATAGCAAAAAGTATCAGTATGAGGAGCTATGTCCTTATCCTTTTGAAAGAGACATGTTGTGGACACCATTCCCAAAGAACTTCGATTGTCCTAAATTTTATAAATATAAAGGAAAAGGTGATCCTCGTGATCACATCAAAGAATTCTATATGGCTTTCCAAGAAGTAGCTTTTAGTGACAATTACCTAATACGTTTTTTCCCTTGCATATTAGGAGGACAAGCATTAGAATGGTTCCTTCATTTACTAAAAGGGAAAATAGTCACATGGCCCACACTAGCAGATAAATTTGTGCATCACTTCTCATTCAATATGGAAAATGACGTAACCATGTTAGATTTATACAAAGGCTAAGAAAAGACCAAATGAAACCTTCACCGGTTTCTTAAAATGATGGTGAGGGTTAGCTAGCCGCTTCCCTTATGTAGTTCCTAAGAAAAATTTGTTAGTATCTTCATGCCCAATTTGAATATGGACATTACATTTCACTTACAAAAAAGCGTATCACTAACTTTGAGGAAGTTATCAAGAAAGGAAGCCAAATTGAGAAGGCTTTAATAGCAAAGGGAATAATAAAACCCTTTTCAAAGGATAGACAAGAGTCAAAACCTATGGACAATCTTAAATTATTTAACAAAAAAGAACGTCGTAGGATATGGCATCATTGACTCTAAACAAGTTCAAATAGTTCAAAGTGGTCCTCTTTTAAAACTTACCAAAGGACCTAGTCAAAATTCGATCAAATGATGAGTGTTCACTCCCCTTATAGACTCATTATCCATGATTTTGAGACAATTAGAGGTGGTAAACATGGTTCAATATATGAACATGGTGCCTTATGCAGATGATGCACCCAAACCAAGATGGTATAAATATCATGACTACATGTGATTTTCATCGTGTCAAGGGACACAAAATAGATAAATGTTTAAAACTAAGACACTTTATTCAAGACCTCATTGAGGATGGGAATATTGAAGTAGACTCACCTGAATTAGGACAAGGACCTAATGGAAAAATGGGAATATTTAAACAACAACCCTTTCTTAAGCATGATAGATAAGGAACAAAAATTTGGATCAAGGTCAATCATCTGATGACTATAGAGCTATAAATTATGTGTATACTTCAGCTGATAATCCCTTTGATTCACTCATAGGTTATGTTCATTCATCCAATGATCATGTAAACACCATTAGAATCATTAGCAACGATTTCACCGCATGAAACATGATGCACTCATCTAGTGATCCCAGAACCTCCTTTACCTACCCCTCAGAAATTCAATATGATTTTTTAGATCAACTTGAGAAAACCACAGCTAAGATTTATATCTATGACCTCAAGATATCAAGTTATCATAATGATATCCTTCATGCCTCTAAGTTATAGTGTCCAACCTTGCTCAAAAATACTACATTTCCTTTTACCAGAGTGAAGTCCCACTTAATAATCACACACATAATTTACCCATGTACATTGAGGTATTTGTCACTCATATAAATATTAAAAGAGTTCTTGTGGATAACGGGTTAGGTTTGAATATTTGCACCTTAAACCTAGTCAGACAGTTAGGGCACATAGAAGTAGATCTAGATTCTCACATAATCACAATTATAACTTATGATAATGTCGAGCATGAATAATTTGGTACCATTGTGTTACCTATGGAAGTAGGGCCAACAAATCATGACACGAAGTTCCATGTCCTTGATCTGGATCTTCCTTATAACATGCTCCTAGGCTACCCATGGATCCATGCCATGCAGGTTGTACCTTCCACTTTTCATCAATGCATTAATTTGTATCATGGAGGGAATATTATCACCATATTAAGATATCATAAACCATTTACGCATTATAGAGCATTACATAGTCCTTCAAATAATGTGATTATCCATTACAAACAAATCTCTAAAATCTCGAGTTGATCCTAACACATTACAAGTTGATAATAAAGATCCTTCCTTGTCAATCTCTCCCTTTTCCTCATGGGAGCTAAAGATGGGATCATATGGCCTAATCAAGGATTTCAATCTTCAACATTCCATTTTGATCTCCGACCTCTCACTATAACCTAAAACACGAGGTAGGCCTGATTTCCAATTCAATACTTCTTGGGATAGTTGTCCTAGTCCCTTTGAGAAATTTGTTCTGTGTGGGATTTTTTTAGATGAGAAAATGTTTGATACACCTACAATTTGGATCCTTGAAGGAATCAAAGAATCATGTCAAAAATCTCCCAAATACACCAAAGCACACAAAATTATCTATGCCATGTGATATCGGGGATTTGGGTGTGGAACAAATGCATAAGGCCGACTAGATCCTGTCCCAATCCCCTTTACAAATCCAATAAACATGGCCTTGGTATTAATCCTCATAGGATCCACCCTCAGAAATTGATGACACTTCTTCAGAATGTGAGGATGATTCACCTCATTCAGACAAAAGGATGATTAATATCAGTAGCATATACAAAGATTTTACGTCTCTACCAACCTTTTCCTGTATTTCACCATCTTTACCCTTTCCTAGTCTAATTCCCAAGCTGATTTCCAAATTACCCTTGTATATCCTAGCCTCATTTATTGGGGCCAATAACTTCATGTGTGAGTTAATTCCTTTTAAAATGATGAAGTAATCTGAGTAATTCATGGGTATTCGAGACACCATTCCAATCAATGACCATAAAAAGGGGTTCTCTATCAATTTGGACACATGTGCATACTTTGGGGAAGAGGCAGAGTTGTGTGGTCATTTAAGAAAAAAAAATCAAGGGAAAAAGTCCTATAAAAATCCTTGCAAAAAGAATAAGTCTAAGTCCCATAGTGAAAACCTCTTTGAGGCGCTTGTGGACAAACAAACAGAAAAATCAATAGACAAGATAGTTGACCCACTTGAAGATAAAAATATCTTGGAGACACCTAAAGAGGAGGATCTTACTCTCCCCTTGATACTACATGATGGAATATGCATTTAAAATGTTGATCGAGGAGACTAGCATTGTTAATATTGGATCGAAGAGGATCCAAAAATAGTAAAGTTGGGAGCTTCACTCTTAGCACAAGAGCAAAAAAACATTTGTGATGTTTCTAAGAGAATTTTTAGACATATTTCTATGGTCTTACACAAATATGCCAATTTTCGACCCAACCTTAGTCATGCATAACCTTGTTGTGCATCTAGATGTTAAACCTATCAAGTAGAAGTTGAGAAAGATGCACCCATGTGTTGCACTTTTGGTTAAAGAAGAATTAGAGAAGCTATTGGTAGTAGGTTTTATCAAACCTATTGAATATTTAGAATGGATATCAAATATAGTTAAAAGAAACTAGTGGGTATCTGAATCTACACAGACTTCAAGGATATTAATAAAGTATTCCCTAAAGATGATTTTCCTTTGCCTAACATCAACATGATTTCGATTCAACTGTGGGTTATGAGATGTTGTCCCTCATGGATGGATTTTTAGGCTATAACCATATTAAGATCACAGAGGAAGATCAACATAAAATTTCCTTCACAACCCCTTGGGGAACATTTTTCTACCAAGTGATGCCTTTCAGTCTCAAGAATGTTGGAGCCACTTATCAAAGAGAAATGATAGTCATCTTCCATGACATGATGAATGACATCATGGAGGACTATGTGGATGATATCTTGGGAAATTATAAGGCAAAAGAAGATCACTTGGAAGTTTTGAGGCATATCTTTCAACACCTCCGAGACTACAAAGTCATATTGAATCCTAAGAAATGCATCTTTGGTGTACAATCAGAAAGGTATTGGGTTTCATTGTTTCAAGGATACATATTGAGGTATATTCTACTAAATTTTCAACCATCACTAAGATTCCTCCACCCAAGAACCTTAAGAAAATACATTTCTTATAAGGTAAAATTCAAGCAATTCATCAATTCATCGCATAGCTTGTAGATAAGTTTCATCCTTTCACACATCTACTCAAGAAATATGTTACCTTCAATTGGGGTCCTAAATGTCAAAAATCCTTTGAATTTCTTAAACAATACCTAACTAGTCCTCCTGTTCTCATGCCACCTACCCTAGGTGAACCTCTGTTATTGTATATTTCAGCTACCCAATATGCTATTGGTGCACTACTTTCCCAATATGATATAAGCCAAAAAGAGAGAGTGGTTTATTACCTTAGCCGCACTTTGATTGCATATGAGCTGAATTATCCCAGATTGAAAAATCTTGCTTAGTTGTGGTATTTTCCTTCCAAAATCTTCGCCACTATCTTCTCAATAACAAAACCAAGCTTATTTCCAAAGTTGATCCTTTGAAGTACCTTTTATCTAAACCAGAACTCACTAGATGGATGGCTAATTAGATCATCCTCCTAAGTGAGTTTGATATTGAATTTTTCAACCAGAAATCACTCAAAGGACAAGTTATTATAGATAAATTATTTGAAGCCCCCTACCAGGAACTAAACCATTGTGTTTGGATCTACCAAATACTTCTATGATGTACATTGAATAATCCATCATATGATAGATGCACTTCAATGGATCATTCAATTACCATGGTTCCAGAGTTGTTGTGGTACCTATCACTCCAATTACATGATTTTTGACTAAGTTTTCCATATACTAATAACATAAGAACGTATGAAGCACTCATTGTTGGTTTGAAAATTTCTATTAGATGGAATATATGATAGCTAAGAGTCTTTGGTGATTCAAAATTTATCATCAAACAAGTCAATGAAGAATATAAGGTTAAGGATGAAAAGCTCATCCCATACAAGAAGATGGTTGAGAATCTCAAGGAATATTTTGTAGGTGTTGATTTTGAATAGATTCCAAGGGTGCAAAATCAATCAACAAATGTCATGTCCACAATCATAGCTTTACTTCTCATTCCAACACAAGAAAAGAAAGTGACTTTCTTTGTAGAACATATGTGATAGCCTGCATATGACCTATCAGAATCATATCTGGTATGCGAAGTTGTTGGTCCTTTCTCCTACTAGTATGAACCTAAATTCAATTACTTGTAAGATAATGCCTTTCCTTTAAACATTTCCCAAACTGAGGAAAGAGCCCTTATTCACTGTATAGCCCATTATACCCTCTTAGGAGGCACCCTTTATCATTGAGGCTATGATGGGAATCTACTGTATTGTCTTAATTTGGCCAAGTCAATCCATGCAATCAAATAAGTGCATGAAGGATTTTGTGGAGCACACACAAGCAGAATGGTGATCACTAAGAAGTTGATAATAGTATGTTACTATTGGCGTACCATGGAAGGAGATTTTTGTAACTACATCAAGAAGTGTGAAATTTTTCAGAATTATGGAAACCTAATTCATACACCAACAAAAATTTATAGCCAATTACAACACCATGGCCATTTTTAAAATGGGGATTAGATCTCATATGGAATCTCACTCCTGCCTCCTTAGATGGTCATACACATATCATAACTACCACTAAGTATTTCACAAAATGGGTAGAGGTTGTCCCTCTCACATACATTACCAATGCAAAAATATCAAAATTCATCATGAACCATCTCGTCTTCCTTTACGACATCCCATTCCCTATTGTATCAAATAATGGTAAGTCTTTTAAGAATAAGATAGTTAAAGTGTTATGTCAACGCTTCCAAATCCATTTAAAGTGGTCCACTCCCTATTAACCTCAAGGTAATGGATACTAAAATACCACTACCAAAACACTTTTTCACATAATGGAAAATATGGTAAGTAAAACATCACGTAATTGGCACTAATAAATTCATCCCGCCCTCTGGGCTTATAAAACCTCCATCCGCACTCCTAATGGTGTTACACCCTAATAACTATTATTTGGTATCGAGGCCATCATACCATTAGATATTTATCTTCCTTCCCTGAGAATATCTCTCTAGGACTATTTGGATAAGGATGAAGATTAATGAGTTTCTCGACTAGAAGAGTTGGAGCTACTATATGAGAAACACACGCAAGCACTTAATCACTTAAAGTTATATCGAGAAAATAGTGTCATGACACTACAATAAATGGATAATACCTTTCCAATTTGAGGTAGGATATCTATTACTCAAATAAAATCAATTCAACACCACCAAGGATCAAGAAAAGAAAGGAAATTTTGATCCAAACTAGTTAGGACCATATTTTGTGATCGTTAAGTATGGTTCAAGGGCATACAAACTTTCTCACTCAGATGGTGAGGAACTAAAGGAACCCATGAAAAAAATACATCTCAAGTGGTTCTATGCTTGATTAGGAGGTCCCTTAATAATAAAAAATAAAAAGGAAAAATAAATTTAAAAGAAAGAAAAAGTAAAAATAAAATAGGTCATCCAACTGTGAAAACCACACAATTGTGGCACTTTGGACAGATCCCTTAGTGAAAATGGGTTTTCGATGCCTTGGGAGGATTCATTTTTCACAAGAAAATATCATATCTAGAAGGATTACACTTTCTTTAAATTAGGGTTAGGTTATCCTTAATTTGAGATCCTTTTGATCCTATCCTTGGTGGACTTGATTTGGTTGTTTCTCCTCTTATATATTTGAGAAGGGTTTTCCTTTGTATATTCTCATCTAAAATTTGGGGCACCTTTGCATATTAACCTTCTTACACATATCATGTGGTATTTTTCCATTGTACATCCCATCTATCATTGGGGGCATCCATGCTTCTCCATTTCTGTACATAGCTTTGGAAAACCTTATAAAATTTCAAAAAAATCGTATAAACTCTCGAGAAAACAAAAAAACATTCGTATAACTTTGTGAAAACCCTAAACATATATGAAACCCTTTTAGGGAAAAAATAAAAAAACAATGTGAATAGTAGCCTTGAAAATTGGCTCAAGATAACACCAAAAATAATGAAAAATGTTTCAAAATTGTCCCACAAAAAAAGTAGTAGTTTGCTTACTTTTAGTTTTTGGTTTGTATAGTTTTGATTGCATTACTTATTTGTATTGTGTGATTTAAAGTTGAATTCATTTTCTTACTTAGGTTGAGTGTTACTTTAATATATTGTGCATTGCATTGAATTCATTTTATCTTGCATACTTGTATATAGTTTTGTTGTATTAGATTTGATTAATTTTTGCTTGATTGTTTGTTTTGTATAGTTTGTTTTCATCTCATCATCATATCATCTATCATCACATCTATACATCATCTATCAATAAAAGGCTAAGCTACATCATCATGAACATGAAAATTAAACATGTATGCTAAGCTAACATCATGCGATATCGCCATGAGGGGAAAGAGGGACCGCCTTCTATCCCCGCCTCAAACATAAAACATAATGAAAATGTGAACAATCATAATGTGATATCATCTATTGCTATCTCATACACAAAATATGATAAGTATAACGTTAAGTATCTCATATAAACAATGTGATATCATTTAATGCTACCTCATAAATCAAACACACATGATATAACTATAAACATCATAAATCAAAGTCCATAAACATCATCATCATATGTGTGTGTGTGTGTGTGTGTGTGTGTGTGTGTGTGTGTAAAAATATTAGTGTCCATAAACAAATGTGTCTAATTACATCATCATTAGATACAAGGTATGCCATCATGGGCATCAATAAAAAAATTCCTTCATAGTGAGGCATAGCCAAAAATAGTACATATACATCGTAAAAAATGTGCCTTCATATCGAGGCGTATATTAAAAACATACATATGTAAATATATCAAATAAAGAAGAGTCGTTACCGAATCTCTCCCTCATGTGGAGTGTCAAGTATACCACTAGTTAGGGGCATCTACTCCGATAGATCCACAAGAGGAACTCGCACTTTGGTGTACTAATGACTTCTAACCTATTAGTTGTTGCTTCATCAATTTGGCTAATGGAGGTGCCCTATGTAACCGTGAGGTACTCCTACTTATGGCTCTTGACTAAACGCAGAGCTATCTCGACCCATTGGAACAATGTCATATTATAAAGATCTTTAATATGTATCATATCAAGTAGTTCTGACCATGTCCATATAAATATGGGGTATGGCAGAAACCTCCTCTAAGAGACTGGCCATCTGGGCCTCAGCACTGCACTCCACTCTTCTTAGAGCTAATCTCACTATGTCTGTAACCACATGTAGCTACACCTTTGTTGTGCAGCCAATTGATCTCTCTTAGCCTATATTTGTGCCCTATCTGTAACTACTTGATCCCTCTTTGTAATAACTTGGTATCTCTCTCGTGACATCCTAGAGATGAAGAGTAATCACCTTCTATAATTGTTTCGCAACACAACTAATTCCCCTACGCCCTATAGATCATGTGGTTCATGTTGTGCGGGTCCCTATGGTGGAACCTACTATAGAGGAACATAGAGGCCAACCTATATACCCACCTAGGGAATTTCAACTTGTGGATATCCCCGCCCCTGTTCATCCCCACCATCTCCATCAAATCCATCATCATCACTCCCATCATCGTGTCACTACTTGTTGGACCCTCGTGTGTCCTCTCCCTCAATGAGTTCGATGATTCTATGGGGGCCGCACTCCTACGTCCAATATAACTTGAGGAATAGTCAATTGCCTCGTAGCATTGTATCATACCAAGAAGCATACACCATTGTGGTACCTAGATTCATAATCTTCCACAATGATGCCTATGTGAGTGGAACCATCTACTCAAATTTGTCTTGAGCTTGTTGTGTCCTGATCATAGGCTCAAATGTCAAAAGTATCTCGGGCATGGTGTACGTACCACATCTCTCGGCCCGAGAACATCTTGAATGGAACCAAACTTTCATTGTTCCCAATCTACTCTATAATAATCCATAATATATCCATGACTCCCGGTGATAAAATTCTCCACTAAGGCAAGGCCAAGCTCCAATGGATCCTCTACCCACTGATAGCTTCTATAGGCTCTTCATATATTCATTTGTAGCTGAATATCATCAAATGCGTTGTGGTAATAATAATTTTCCCCCATGTTTCTACAAACATCATCATCGATGAGGGCTCATCCCATGACTAAGCATTTAATTGGAGCTCGATCCCATAGTATGTGCTCCTATGGGGTGACCAATGGCAATATGGTCCCACACCCATATTTGTAATAATGTAGTAGGCCCCATGGTCAATTAAGCGAGGTAGGTAATCAAATGCAAGTCCTAGTATAGATTTGCAAGTACACATTATCTCCAGTAGTAACTCTCTCCTCTAATCGAGCCTCAAATCACACCAATCAAGCCTAAAGCAAATGATGTACCCATCTTTTTAGTAAGAAAAATGCCACTGAAAAGTGCCATAAAATACACTGGTATGCATGATAACCTCATATCTGTGAAGCACTGATGCATCTATATTGTCATAGCCCGTTGAGGTATCTTTTCTACACCGAAGATCTCGATTGAACTATTTATAATCTATATTGCATAATCCTTGTACTCTATCATCTAGCCCTGGATCAACACTCGTAAAATCCTCTAAACATCCTCAAGAGTAATGTTCATCTTGCTAGTTGGGAGCCTGAAACACTGGCTCTCAATGTGCCACCTCTCAGCTAAGTCTATAAGGAGGTTGTGTTCCAAAGTGATTTGTGGAATCTACGCCAAATAGCTAAGCCATGTAACATATATGGTGATATCCAAATATTCCCTCTCACATCACGAGAAGTTCACCTCAAATTTCACCAACTGGAAGTGTCGCTGCCGTGCTTATAAGTTAGGTAACTACATCTGTAAGATCATGAAACTTACTTATTAGAATTTCTTCTATCTAGTATTATCTAAAAATTGGCCTATTCATCCATATATTCTTCTAACTATTCCTAAACCCATTATCTAGGCATGTGTGCTCCTATCGATGCATGCATGCCCTTGTTAAGCATGTGCATGCCTAAAGACGTATACACCCCCTTTTCAATGCTTGCATATTCATACTAGCACATGTGCACACAAACCTTTTCCTACCAATGCTTTATCGCATGCGTTCTATCTCGATGCATGCATGCCCTTTCTTATGGTTGCATGTAGACCTATTTTCCTCCTCCTTCCCTAGGTGCATATGCGCCCTTAATATTGCATTTGCACCTTTAACAACAACTTCCCATGTATACTTTTGACCTAAACCCCCCATGCTTATGTTCCCATATCAACACATGTTCCAAAGACGCATACGCCCTACCAATGCTTGTATGCGTTCCCGACAATGTATGTGTACCCCTAAGGCATGCGTATATGTTATCACCCCCATTTTCTACCCTAATAAATGTAATTAAATGCTATAAAAAATAATATGGATGGGACACTCACGTAGGGACCATCCTCCCACACATGCATGTACTCTCAATTTGTATTTTCTCACCTCGTAAGCAATCCGAACTCGTACCATATCTCTTAAAGGTAAGAGAAAATATCATGATAAAATAGGTAAGGGCTCGGTAACATATAAATTACTCACGATGATTTACCCCCGAGGGGTATATGTAATCCTTTTTACCCCTATGCATTGGTTGAGAGGCATGATATGACCCTCTGCAATCATTATAAATTCTTCTATCACTCTGTCATGATGATTATTTTTATTAAATAATTATTTTTAACACATTTCTACTATGTTGGGGCATGTTTTTCTACCTATCACCCTTTCTTCTCTCCAAGGCATATTTTTTTGCTCCAAGTGGTCTTCTCCATGATAGTTCTTCTAAAAATTCTAAAAATCCTAAAAATTTAAAATCAATCAAAAATGTAAAAATTGGTAAAAATCATCAAAATCCCAAAAAACGTAAAAATTCAAAAAAATTAGAAAAATTTGATAAAATTATGGTATGCAAATTGAAGTCTGTGTCAAACCCATTATATTCAAATTATTTATTTCTTGCATTTTTACCATTTCGTAACACCGACTCATGGATCATTTGGATCTACCCCATTAACAAAGTTGGTATGCTTGCTTTATCTGTACTATCTTGGCACAACTAGTTCTCCAAGATCTTGTTTCATAGTGCACAACTAATTTTTCATTGGACCCTTCTTCCATCATATTTCTTCCTTGCATGCATATTTTCTTGGGGCACCACTTTCAACCCTTTTAGATTACGCATGAACATTTGGGAACTACAACTCGATAACAAAAAAATTGTATAATTCTGTCTTTGACATTGTTGGTTTAAGTATCTGTGCTTGTAATTGTTTTCATGTTATGTTGGATTATTTACTTTCTTGTATTACATTAAATTCTATACGTTTCAAGGAGTTGGTGTCTTAACAATGGAAATTTTTTCATAATATGGCTTTTCATGTCATTCTACAATTTTTTCGTATGCTTACATTATTACTAAGGACTAATGATGAAGATCACTAGCAATATGATGAAAATTGAGTGGTTTACAAGACACTGGATGGATGTTAGCTCATTCCCCCTTCCTCATACTCATTTTCTTCTATATTCCCTTTCTTCTCTTCACACTATTCTACTCTTTTACTAGGGGCATCTCCCCCTTCATCTTCTATCTATTTCCTTCACCTTTTTTATCATCAATCAACCTCTTTCATCACCCCATTGACACTCAAGGGGCATCCTTCATTCTACTAATTTTTCTTCTACCCCTTTTAAATATATGTGTGTATGTGTGTGCGTGCTTGTCTACTATCTTTGAAGTGGCATAGCTTACGCCACCCCAAAGAGGGGAAAATGTAGACACCTGTAATTTGATCAAAGAAATTTTATTACTAACATTGTACTAACTATTATATTCCCCGTAAATTGATGATACTTTGTCAATTAGGCTTATTTCCCCCTCAACTCCTCTTAATTAACTACTATACATTGATTAAGCCTCATATCTTTCATTTAACCAATAAAACTTCTTATTGGCTAACTCCCACTTCCAAAACATTTAAAATCTATCAAAACCTCCTCCAGATGCTCCCAAAAATCTTCCTAAGCTTACTTGGGATTCTTAATTAATCCTAAAAGATTAATTAACTTCTAATTCTAATAAAAAGTGCATTGACTTGTAAAAAGTGCTTTTGGACTTACCTTTTGTCCCACATGCACCAAATTCATACCATTCTTGGAATATGAAACCTATAAATAGAACCCTCCTCCTTACCATTTCTTAGAACACTTTTTCTCCCTTAGCATAAACTATAGGAATTTAGGATCTTGAGCATTTCTCCATTAATATTGAGCTAGCATCTTCATAGTGCATCCATTAACTCAAGCTTGAGTAATATGGAGAGAACCAATATGGTCTTGTAGCCATTGTTGGTGAGACTCCATTCTCAAAACCTTGAGATCATACTATTAGAAAATAAAACACTGAGAGGGGGTTGAATTAGTGTTCAATTTAACTGTTTCAAACTAGATAAATCCATTACTTAAACTAAAAAAATTCAAAAAGAAGAATCCATCCACACATACACAAGAGATAAGTATTTTTAATTGGGAAACCCAAATTGGGAGAAAACCCACTAAACCAGTGCACTATATGGAAAAAGGTTACAATGATTTGTTGAGATACAACTCAAATCTTGAGGCTACAACCTCAGTATTCACTCAAGCTACAACTTGGTGAAGGAAGAAACAAATTCCTGAATGATTTAGTTAGCTACCATTGACCTTTTGCAAGATGCCACCTGCAAGGAAGCAAAAAATCCCTAATACAACTGAGCTTCAAATCAAATTAAACAAACAAGATGTGATCACTCTTCAATTTGATGCTTTGAACATCTGATGATGATCCTAAATCAGAAAATATTCTTTAATTCCTTCAATCATTTCATTTTTCTTCTATTAGCATGTTTGATGATGCATTCACTTGTCCTATCACCCCTAAAATCCATTGTTATTCGGTCTTTTGAATCACTTTGTTGTCTCCCGACAAGACTCTTTCTTACAATGTTCTTATATCTTCTCATGTATACAAAGTTTCATCTAGTTCATAACAAGACTTGGCACTTCTCTATTTTTCCCTAATTTCCCTTCATACTTCTTAACAATTTCACTAATTTATTTTTCACTTTTCCATTACTATCTCTATAAAAATAGTTCACACAAGACTCGTATATCTTGTTTTCACTCACACTTTATATCTTTATGTTGTATCTTCAAAGACTATTTTATTTTCGAGTATCTATTCCTTCTCTATTTTTCACACTTCATATCTATCTCTGTTGTATCTTCAAGACACTTTTCTTTTAAATTATCTATTCCTTCTCTATTTTTATCACTTCATATCTTCCTACATAGCTTATTTTACTACATCACAACTAATACCCTCAAAATTTCATTATTAATTGTTTATCTTCTTACCTCAAGTTTCACACTCTAATTCTTCCGACTCTTCACTTCCCTTGTATAATAATTTTGAGTTCATAATAATCATCTTTCTTGATTGAGAAGTTTTTCCTATTCTCACAATCTTTTCAACTTTCTCTTCAACCCTATACCTCGAGTTATTTTCAAGAAACTCTTTTTATTCCTTCACAACATTTGCACCTTCTTTCATAGGTTGATACTACTTAAGTTCAACTCTTCTTGAGATCAAAAATAATTTTTAACTTCTTTCCTCAATTTCAAACTTCTTGGAGCCAAATATGCCTCTTCAAATATTAATCATGACTTTTCATCTCCTAGAATTTGTCTTATCTAGCTCAAGCCAAGAGTGATGAATTTTCAAGTGGGTAACTAATGAAGGACCCTTCACATTCTTTCACAAAACAAAAAAACTTCATGAGACAAGGATTAGGTGAATTTTGAGTTTTGAGGTTTCACCAATAGAATAACTCATCATTTCAATGTTGCTTGAGCATGCTATCTGAATATTCTCACATCCTTGAAGACCATTTGAATCAAAAACACTTCAAATTATTACAAGGATGAAAAAAGGGTTTATACTATGACATGAGACAACAATTCATAGAAATGAGCATGATCTACATCACAGGCTCTAGTTCATTGATGAAAGTGTTTTCATTTTGAACCTCTCAGTATTTTTCAAGCAGGGATTTTTTTCAAACATTTGTTTTCACTTGTACCATCATGAGTCATCAAGATGAAGACATTTAGTTGTACCCAACACTTTACTTTTGACACAGAGCACTGTTTCACAATCATGCATGACTGTTAGCCTCATTGTAACTCTAGCTTGAATTCTTAGAGCTTGTTTAGGCTCTCAACACCTTCTCCAACCATGCTCCAGTATTCCAACATCTTAAGACATCAAAAATAATGATTAAAATTGATCAACAAAACGAGAAACATGAAGACAGTCACCTTTTCACAGTCATGGACGGGTTTTGAAGAGCACACAGTCATCGAATTATCTCCCATTTCTCCATGAAATATTTTAAAACTTTTGGAAATAAATTCATATACCCTAGATATAAATTTGGTTCAAATTTGAGATTTTTCCACTAGTTGAAATGAGAGAATCGAGCAAAAAGGTCTTGTGGAAACCCTAAATTAGGGTATGACCATTGTTATAGCCTCGAGAGATTTCAAAAACATGATTTTTTCCTCATTTTTAAATGAATATAATGATTATTGTTATTAAATATTCATTCAATAATTCTTCAACTTCTATAGATAGGATTCAAGCTTGAAACATCATTAAATGTTCCCATAACTAAGATCTTCAGTGTACAGTTTGACAAGAAGAGAAAAGTATTTAACTATGAAGAAATACCAACTCTGTCTCACCCATTTTGAGGACATATTAATTATTTTGGAGCATGTTTGTACCTTCTTGTAAATTTAAATAACAATTGAAGAAGAATAGATCATCCCAAAGCAATAGCTTCATAGAAATGCTTTGGAAACTACTTGAGATACCGCTTCAAGACAAAGCATAGAGAGTATGACTTCATAATCAAATATTAACTTGGTAGAACTTTAGATGTATAAATACCTTGAAAAATACCTCTAGAGATATTCTAAGCACTTAAAACATGACAAAATACCAAAAACCATTCAACCATACCTTGAAGCTCAAAGCACATGCTAGAATGATGAAGAAGCACCTCTGAAAAATGCTCATATATTTTTAAATACACCTCCTTTTGACAAACCAATTTTTGCACATGATTTATAGGAAAATTTAATCCAAAAATTTATTCTATTATTTATACAAAGGAGTTTCCTAATATTTTTGACCCTTAAGAAGCCAGACTACTCCAAATTCACTTCTCAAAAGACAGTTTTAGTAAATCTTGAATAACTCAAAAATTCCTCTACATAATCTGATGAAATTTGACATGGAGAATTGCAAGACACCCCTCTACACCTTCCATGTGATGATTATCCCTATTTTTTACTATGAATCTCTACTCAATCTCATTTTCCTTTGAGAACACAATTAGTTCTCAAGACCACTTTTATGTGTAATATGCATTCGACTCAGATGATGAATTAAGCCTTGAATTTTCACAAACACACTTTAGACACATTATAAAATCTTCTTCCATGATTATATAACCATTTTATATCCTATCCTACCATTTTATGATTGTTGAAGCACCTTGAAACCACCTTTTGACACAAAGACCTGCTTGAAGCTACTTGATATCATCCTGAACCACTGAGCACCACTAAAATCCATCTGATATGCATGTTATTACAATCTCCCTTTACCATCAATGACAAAAACCACCAATGAAACAAGGTGAAACACAAACTAATAATCACATTTAATTACATAGAATCTTCTTAGGTTCATTTTAAAGTTAGCACTCAAAGAGTAGAGATTTATTTAGGCATGTTAGTTTGATTGTTTTCAAAGTTATATGCATGTTAAAGAAGTTAGTCTACCAAATATCTTATCTTGATGGTTCTTGTTATATTAGTTTAAAGTTTTAAAATTCTTAGGTTTTTAGTTTAAAGTCTTATAGATTTCCTAATTTACGCATGAACACAAGTTTCAAAAAATAATGATGTGGTTTGATCGTCACCTTTTTATGAACAATCGTTAACAAGGTAAAGTGGTTTGAAACCCTAGCTAAACCCTAGCTCAAAGTGACTTAGAGGAAATTTCTTGTATCATCCCAAATTTTAATGGTTTTGTAAAATTTATGATTTCATAATGTATATTACTCTTCCATATTTCTAGAAAGGTGTATTAGTTCTTGTGATGTATGTGGGCCCCACCTAAAAAGGCTTGTTTATGAAAAAGTCCAAGTTGGGACAAGGTTTCCCAAAGGAGTTGAAAAAATGGACATTTTTTTAGTATGGTAGTTTTTATTTATTTCTGTGATGATTTCAAATCATGGTGGTGCTTCTAAATGGAAAAGTGTACCCTATTTGTGAAGACTAGTCAAAGGGCAGGTTTGGGGCAGTTTCAGGTAGTTTGTAGAGATGGGCTTGGTTGAAGGCATTCCTCTTGGATTTGGAAGGAATTATAATATATTTTAAAAATAGGATGAATATATATTTCCATTGGTATAATTTTTGTCTTGGTGAGTTTATTTGATTGGTCTTTCATGTCAACTTGTGAAGAAGAAGGTATGTTGGATTTCAGGGCAAGTTTATTTAGGATTAAAGATTGAGTTGGTTGAAGCATGAAATGGATTGTTTGATGCTTGATATTACCTGGAAAGTGAAGAGGGATGAATTTTGTTCCTATTTAAGGCATTTTTAGGTCTTGATAGTGGCATTCATGGTGTAAACTACTTGTTTTTGCAAAACCTATTTCTTGACAGCTTGATTTGGAGAAATGGAAAGTTGTGATTTGAGCATATGGATGTTTCATGATTTCTAACATTCATGGATGTTTTATAAAGGTCCTAAATTTTACATAAAGTGGTTTAATGTCATATTTGAGTTGGTTTGGAGTGGTTTTGAGGCCCAAAGGTGAAGACAGTGGTACTAGAAACATCTATTTAGTGAAAGATATGAGCCTTATGGCCCATGTTATAAAAATATTTGATTGGTACAAGAAAATGGGAAACTGTGGATGATGTTTAAATGTAATATTTCACATGTGTGGTGATTTTTAGATATTTAATAATATTTTTTTGGTGTGAGTGGATTTTTCTCATCCTAGTGATGGGGTTTTGAGGCATTTTTGTGCTTGTATGGAGGTTTGGGAATGACCGAGCTATATGGGTCATATGTGACAATTTTAATGAATGTAATGGGATTTAATTAAGTTTTATTTTTCATAAAAATTAGGACCAACCTATGGTGATTTTTAAATAATAAAATCATATTTAAGTGTTTTTTTAGTTTATTTTTGAACTAGTGCTCTTGGAGGGAAAAGTGTGACCCTAGTGTGAGTGAATAGAAAGTATGATTACATGATTTCATATCATAGGAAGTGTGTTTCATATTGAATAATTTTTTAATTCATGTGATAAAATTTTTAGAGCCAAGACAAGTCCAATAAGAAGAAGATAAAGTGATTTGAAGCAATGAGGGTTTGAGAAAAGGTTTGTGAGCTGAATTAGAGATCTCCATCAGTTGTGGAAGAAAAAAATTCATATATCATCATCTTTAGGTGGTTTATTTTGTGATTATTCATCTTATGTGGTTGTATCCTCCTTGTGGAGTGGGTGCTTCACTAAATTATGGGTTAGTGCTCCATATAGGGTCAAGCTCTACTAAACTAGGGATTGGTGCTTCTTGTGGGGTTGGTACCTCAATAAATTTAAAGAATAGATAAATAAATTTATGGTTCAAAGTGGGTTTTCTTCTGTTTGAGTTTTTCCCAATTAATTTTTATGTTCATGTGTACTTTTTTGTTCTTTCTCATGTGTATGGTTGTTTTTATGCTTAAGCAAACACACATATGGTTCATGGTTGATTGAATAGTTTCATAAATGATGATTAATTTTAAATGGTAAATGAATTGAAATATTTTTAGGACTAATTCACCACCATCACCCTTAGTCCATTATGCTTCCAACAATTGGTATCAGAGCAGTTCCTTGAGAAGTAAGTTTTAAAAATTTAAGGAGATACTTTTAAACACAAGGATTGGTAGATATCCATATGTTACATCATCATTAAGGAGAATGAATTAAATTTCTCAGAAAATTATTGATTTCTTACAATATCATATCAAGGATATGGAGATAGAGCATGGTCAATTCATCAAGGGTTTGGAGTCACAAACTAAAAGAATGTTGAAATTATGAAAGGAGAAAGAAGACATTTGTTTTAGGTATGAAGGAAGGTTAAAATATTTGGAATCTGATTTTTATATTTCATCTAGTAGGTTGAGGAAGTATGAGAGGCGTAATAAGATCTATTAAGCTCTTGATGGGATTTTAGAAGGCCAAAAGGTTACAAGTGACAAAAAAACCTAGGGTTTGAAGGAAACATGTAAAGAATGATGGTGAAGTTGGTCCAAGTTATAAATATGATAAGAAAGTGACTAAAAGGTATGATTTGAGAAGTTATAATCCTATTATAAATTGTATGAGGTATTGTTCTTCATTTAATTGATATTGCTTTGTTTTTCATGATTTTTGTCATAGAGCTAAAGATTGTAAAATGAGATCTCATAGGAATGGTGTAGTGTTATTCAAAGGTGGATGTCATTCATGTTGTGATTATGGCCATAGAGATAAGGATTTTAGATGGAACTTAAGTGTTTTTAATAGAGAATAAATCATAATGGTGTTGTATGTCATAAGTGTCACAAACAAGGACATATTTCTATATCTTGTCTCCAAGGTGGATCACCAAGAATTTTTAGCAGGTCTCAAGCATAAAATGGAAGAGTTTTTAAGAGGATAATCATCTCCATAAATGATTCAAATATTGTCATTTCAGATACAAGGGTCAAGATGGAGGTATCTCAAGTCAAGGAGGTTAAGAAAACTAATTCTCACTCTACCATGCATTGTATGAAGTTTTTTAAGGAATATTCTAGTGCTACCAATGTTGAAAACATAGTCAACAAGTCCAATTTAGGTCAAGGAAGCATGTTTTATTTAGTCAAGAAGACCACTTGTGTATCAATGTTTCAGTACAAGATAATTTGAAGGAGCTAGGTTTTTGGAACACTTCAAGAGTTATAAGGTATGTAAAATGGCATATTCATATATTTTTTATTCCTTTTCATTAGTAGGTGTCTGAGTTGTGAAAGAATGCATGATCATGGTCTATGTTATTTTCAAGTAGTGTCTCAAGGAATTTACTTTAAGTCAAAGGTCCGAGTTCCAAGGCATACAACATTGTTATGTCATGAGTGAGTATAAATTATGTACTTTCAATTGTGGTCATTAGTCTTGACAATGTCATATTATTTGTTTGTAGAATTTGTGTCTTTGAGACTATTTCATCAAAAGGATCAAGGTGTAAGTAACATGAAGAGAGTCCTATTGTGAAATAATAAATGGTGAATTAGGTCTGAGCATAAATTAGTGACTGTGGTAGTCTTTGTTATTCTATCAAGAAGTTAATCATGTTCCATCTTATGTAATCTTCAAAATGTGTCATTGAAGAAGTTTTTTCTCTAAGTATGTTTCAATAATAAGTGTTTTTGTCATCATGTCAAGATTGTTTGATACTCTATGTTTGTCAACTTTATTTCTTCTCAAAGGTTTCCAAGAGTATCTTCTATTTCTCGTGGTTTAGTAGGTTAGCACAATCATGTTGAGATCTTGAAATTTGTATCATTCAAGTTCAATGTGTGTCGATTGCTCCATGTAAGTTCAAGTGTGTATGTTTCACCACATAGGAGAATTGTATGACAAAATGATTTAAAAGGTAAAGGTAAGGTACATGAGGAATACTTGGAGTTTGTGAAGAGGTCACGCACCATTGTTATAGACCAAGCTGATTGTAGAGAAATCCTTTTTTTCTTGGAAGGACTACGTAAGAAGAAAATGAATACCACAAAATAAAATTAATAACATAGGTCGTGGATTTCCTACCATGAGTTAGATCGGGAAGTGGGGTGTTTCCTTGAAGGCTATTAATCCACATCTTAATACAAATTAATTTTGATAAATATAATGAAATGGAATTTCCTATTGTAGTTATATGATTTGGGTATCTCACAAAACAAAATAGTCTAAATATAATCCAAATGATGAATATAAGATTAAATCTATGAGAATGGTCAGTTTTCACAGTCTATAGGTATGATAGAGGGAAGAAAGAAGGTATAAGTGAAGTCTTGGGAGGTTTTGGAGAGTTCTGGGTGGAGGAATGCGCTCGCTGGTATGAGGGTAAAATTCCAGACATAGAGATCGATGTCAGTTAGGGAACTGATGTCGGTCACTGGTTATAGCCAAAATTAGTTGAGTAACCTATCACGGTAGGGTAAATTGGGTTTCAAAGGTAGAAAGGAGGTTTATTTGGGCTCTGTGTGATTACATAGAGTATTTGGAGGTCTTAGGTAGGGTGTATAAATTTTGTTGAAGACTCGACAGGGGTAAAAGGGGGGTTGAAAGGGAAGAGTGGTTCGAGTTGGTGTCAGGTGAATGGGCTACAGAAGGTATTTGAGAGAGGAAGGAGGTGATTATAAAAAGATAAAGGATCTAAAACTAAAGTTAATAAAATTAATAAAGCTGGTTAAGAATACTTATCGAGAGATATGAAGATTGGTAGAAGTTGGTGGTTGGTGGGTGTACGTAGGAGAGATGAGATGAGATATAGTTCCATGACAAGAAAGGTTGAGTGCTTCTCCATGCAAATGGTTCAAGCCTATGAAGTTGTAGAGATTTGGTTACCGGTGGAGAGTTTGATGCTCTGGGTGCTCGATTGATCATCAAGGTGTTGATTAAATGCCAAAGATGTAAGATCAAAGAGTTCCAACCAAAATTACAAAGTCAAGAAAAGAGTTAAAAATGCTTATTTAAAGGAATCAATGGTGGTTCCTTGACCTGCGCTGCCAAGGAAAAATTGGTATCGGTTAGGGATAAATAGTCTTATTTTCTAAAAATAACCTTTTCTCTCCCTTTTTTACATGAGTCAAGAATGGTTATGGGTTAGGAGTCTTGATTCTCATTAAATCACACGGAAATTTGTGGGAGAGATAGTTGGTAATTATATTAGGTTTAGAATAAGTCTTAGTTGGTTAGGGGAGTGATGACTCAGTCTTAGTTATTAAATGGGCTTGGAATGGGTCCAAGGTGAGGTAGAGAGGTGAGGTGGAGGGGTGAGGTAATAATTAATCTAATATAGGTAATTAGATTAATAAAAATATGTGAAAGGGGTCATGGTACATGTGTATGTAATAAAAGGGGACCTAGAGGGTGTCGTCCCAATTTTGAGTGTCTACAGTGTCATGTTCAGTATATTAAGGCATCAAGAAGATGTCAAGAGCTCAAATTTTTCATTCATGGCATACAAAGTTATTTTAAAGATATGTAAAGGTATGAGAAAGAGGCGATTCATGTAAATTGGAGGTTGAAGACTCAATCTCATAATATAATTTAATATCAAAGGATGTGTGAGGGTATCATTGTGGTTTAAAGATAGTTTAAGTGTCAAATATGCTATGACATCATGAATTCAAGAAGAAGTCATGAGAGTGATTTCGTCAAAGTATGAATTCTGTAAAGAGTTTTCAAGGTCATCTGAATCAGGAGCTTGAGTTATAGTCTAAGTCATCAAATAAAGGAAGTTGTGTCTGAGCATGTCATCATAACGAAGTAAGGATTTGTGTTTGAGGATATAATTTTCATCACTAATGTAAGGTTACTGAGAGAGAATTTTGGTTCAAATTTGGAAGAGCTTCAAAGATTTGAGAAGCCTCAAACAGATGTTTTTGCAATATGTGAAATGTACTCAAAGTGTTAAAAAGATCTTGAAGGATGCATGGTTGTCTCAAGTAATCAAAATTTGGTAGATCCTGAGTCTTTGAGTATTGAGGTAATTTGTTATACAAAAGTGTTTGTACTATCATATATAGTGTCTTTTCACAAATTTCAGTAATAGATAGGTCAAAGTATTAGTCGATTTCTAATTACAATAATGATGTCACTTAATCGTGTCTAAGGTTAAGTAGGCTATAGGATATGTATCTATGATTTGAATGTTTAAGAATGTATATGGAAAGTATAAAACTATGAAAGTATAGAGGCTACGATGCTCTAAAGTTATGTGATATTGTCTCATTCATATGCTTGAAATATTATTGGTCTATGAAGTTCCACTATGTCAAATGGTAAAGCACATATAACGTATCCTTGAATATGTTGAGGTATAGTTTGAGAATGCAATGATGATCTCATAGCTCTAGAAGGTGGTGTTACGGGTCCGCATTAGGCCATTTAGGTCTATATTTACTCTACAGAGCAAGGGGGTATAAATGTATTTCCATATTGAAGGGTTCAAGGTTTGTGCAATCTAAAGAATCAAGGTTTCCTATGAAAAATCATGCTACAAGTCTGTAAAAGTTTCAAGGTACTAGTTGGTGATATTTTCATGTATTTATGGTTGATAATGAGTATTTGTCATTGAAATATACTTGAAGAGGTTTCAAAATGTGATCATGCTTCATAAATGCTTCATCATGGTGACTAAGCATTGTAAGGATTAAGAATGAATTTGAGATGATTGAATGAGGTTGAAAATATATGGAATGATCTTGGTAGGGTTTGAACATTAAAACCATAACCTTAGAATTATTACTTGCTTCATGATGCATAGATAATGACCATGGAGAGTCACTATTGAAATTTCCTTGTAATATAGTGTTGATCTTCAATTCAAGGGCCTAAAATCAAATATTCAGAGGAATGTCTTGTAATCAAGTGGTTGATTGAAGGATATCTATAGGTTTAAGAGGAATACTTTAGAAGTAATTATTCACCTTGAAAGTGTGTAGGGGAGAATAATCCTTCACAGTTAAGGTATTATGAGGATATAAAAATGCGGCACAATCTGAATTTACACGCAGAAAGTCATGATGTCTTACACATTTGGATGTGTTGAAAGGAGATATTTTTGATGCAGATGAGTAAGGTTTTAAGAATATCATGACAACATATGAAACTATGCATTTATCCTAAGGAATTGTGTTCATGTATCCTTAGAGAGTTATGAAACCACATTATGAGACTTTATATGTCCTAAAACTCATAATTAGTACTTGGTGTGATCATGAAAGATGTAGTGAGGTGTATCCTATATGATTGATCAAGTAAGATAAGGATGAAATAGAGTAATTCATTTCAATGCAATAATAACTATGTTTAAGATTAGTACGATGAATAGATATTATCCTCATTATGTCTTAGAACTTGAACCATGATATTGAAAGGGTATGAGATTATTGAGAACGAGTATTATGAGGAATGAGTGAAGCTATTGTGGGAAATGCAATGAATAAATACCTCAATTAAGACCAAGAGGTTGTATCCATGCAAACCGGGTAGACATCTCTAAGTATCTTGTAACATATTAGAGTAAAACATGAATGTAATTTGTATAAGTCTAGGAAGAGAGTAAAAATAAAAATACATATTTGATGGCCTCCTAAAACAATAATACGTTTTCGTTCATTAAATAAAAGTATGAAAGGCTATTTGGATCTATCAAGATATGATAATACTATGAAGAAGTGCGAAGAGAAAATTTTAATGTATCAAAACATAATCAAAGGGAAAAGAAACATGTATGTTGATGCAACGATGATGTACAGTCGATGATGACTTCTAGAGGAAGGATAAGTTTTCCCTTGACTTAGATCATGTGATTAAATTTCCTAAAAGACCTAGTAAGGTAATAAATAATGATTGGCAGTTGATATTGATAGCTCTATGACTCAATCAAATATAATTACATGTAATATAGAAAACATTGAAAATATGATTCAGTGGATTTTAAATAATGGGTTGAGCATCTACAAATCATTCAAATAAGATAAGTAGCCTCAATTTTAATTTTTTCTGTTTAATATGATTGTTCATTTCTGTGGGGATTCCTAAGATGATGATTCTTGAATTTTTGTGTTTATTTGGCATGAAGAAGCTAGTCATTTTTTAACCGAGAATGTTATTGAGGACACATAGTCCTAAAGGTCAAGTATATTAAGTTTGGAGGTAAAATGGTGATTTGAGCATGAAACAAGACCTAATAAGAGATGCATTACATGAATTAAGGAAAAATGGAGAGTACTTATTGAGGGGGAGCTATTTTATGGCTCATACCGAGTCCACTGGATCAGCTTTTTTTTGTTGTAGAAGCAAGGAAGAGATATTTCAGTCCCAAGGGAGCTTTTGAGTCAAGTTATGTTTTTACATTATTTCCATTTATGTCATTGAGTGTTATAATTTTCCATGTCTAATATTCATTGTATCCTTTTTCATATATTTCAAATGGGGAGAAGCATCAGAAACATGGAAAATAGGTCATGTTTGTGGTCTTGTTGGTTGCCATCAATGTTTTCAAAGGTGGTTACCATCAATGACAAAGGGGAGACTGCATTTTCCATTATGTGTTGTGTTGTCCTATATGTCAATTCCATTGATTTAAAAGGTTTTCATGATGTTGTATGAGTATCCATGTGGTGTTATTCAATGGTAAAAATGAAGTTATATTGGTAATATCCATGTTTGGTGAGTTTTAAGAGGTCATGGTCTAAGGTCTAGTGAGCTAAGTCATGGTATGAGCTTTCTTGATTTAGTTAGATGTTTTTATAAGGTCACACATGGTCATTAAGGTTTGTTTCAAATCTCTATGGGTCTGCATGAGGTCAACAAGCTCATTTCATGGTTTTTCGGTGTTGAGTTAGATCATTCCATGTCTAATCATATCCCCTGGAGCAAGAAGAATGAGGTGGAGATGTGATATTATGATCCAATAAGTCATGGTGGAGAATTGTATTAGCATGGTGGTAGTGTACCCGAGGTGTATTGTGATTTTTATGTCATAATTCAGTAATTCAATGCATAATTGAGGACCTTAAGAAGTAAAAAGTGAGAAATATGTAAGATAAAGAAAGGTAAGTCTTAATGGTTGGAGAGTTTTATGCATATTTGAGATATATGGTAAATATTGAAATGTATAGGATGTTTTCATGATGCTTCATGACAATTTTTAGGTCATTTTGAAATGAGAATTGCAAGATATGCAAGATTTTGAAAAATTGGGTAAGTTACAGTGTGTTTTTAAAGAAAAAGTGGACCTTCTAATGCTCGTTATGAATTGTATGCTTTACATGGGGACCTGATATATTTTTCATATATTATTATATTATGTATGAAGGTTTCACAAAAATAATGAGGTCGTTTTATTGTCACGTTTTTTATGAATGATCATTAACAAGGTAAAGTGGTTTGAAACCCTAGTTAAACCCTAGCTCAAAAAGACTTAGAGGAAATTGCTTATATTAGCCTGGGATTTTTATTTGTTTTGAAAACTTGATGTTTTCATGATGTAGAGGAATTTTCCATATTTCTATAAATGTGTATTAGCGCTTGCGATAGTATGTGGGCCCCACCTGAAAAATTCATGTTTCGAAGAAGTCCAAGTTGGGAAAAGGTTGTCCAAAGGAGTATGTGGGCCCCACCTACCCATCTTTGCTCCCACTCCACCCCTGCCAAAAAGAAAGCATGATGTTGTGGGCTCCAACAAGAAAAGAAAGAGCCTTAAAACTAGAATCCCTACCTCCCATCATGTCCTTAGGAGCCACAAGGACTTAGAACTTGCTGAAAGCCTCCTACATATCAGCATGCCTGTGGAGAAGCCCAAGGAGGAGGATTTGCTGGAGAAGGTTGACAGATTGGAGAAGGAGATTCAAGAGCTCAAAGGGGCTCTTAAGAACATGGAGAAAGCCAAAGGTAAAAGGATCCTGCATGGTGAGGAGGAAGAGGGGGTCATTGATGAAGTCTTCAAGAAGTTGCAGTCCCTTGATGGCAGATTGGGGAATGCCAAAAGCCGTAATGACTGTATTTTGTCTGCCCTAAAAAGCATCTATAACTTCATTAAACAGAACGTCCACAATGTTTACAGCTTAAGTGGAATCAATGAAGATATATGGGGCCCTAAAGAAAATAGGGACATTGCAATCTCCCAAGCAGACATGAAGGACCCCTCTCAGGCCAAAACCATTACTTTTTTCATGTCATTGTAGGCCATCAAGGCCAAGATGTGACAGAGCCCTCGTGTAACGAGGTGATGTCGATGTGCCGCTATTTTTGGCCGTGATCCGTGTCATGGGCGGTTCTAGAGGTGGTTTTTGATGGAGCTCGTATTCTGTTTCTCTTTTGGTTTCTTTTTGAACTTGTCTCCTTTGCTCTGGATCTTTGTACGTTTAGATCTACTCTTCACCTTTATTGTAATATCTGGCTGCTGAGCCTTTCTTAGTTGACTATTTTCCCCTTCTCTAGGCTACTTTTCTCATTTTTATTATCGACTTTTGAGCCCTTTTGTACACAGGGTATAGTCCCTTCAAAACTATTTGCCCTTAATAAAAAAAAAAAAATAAGAAGAAATTTTTTTATTAAGGGATTTTTGTGTCTTGTATGGAGGTTTTGGGCATGGCGACCTATATGGGTCATATGTGACCACTTTTATGAATTTAATGTGATGTAATTAAGTTTAATTTTTCTTAAAAAAATTAGGACCAACTTATGGTGAGTTTGAAAGAAGGAAATCAAATTTAGGTGCTTTTTTAGTTCATTCTTGAACTAGTGCTCTTCATGGGAAAAGTATGACCCTAGTGTGAGTGAATGGTAGGTATGATTGCATGATTTCATATTAGGGGAGGTTTGTTTCAGGTTGAATAATTTTTTAAGGCATGTAAACAAAGGGTTAGAGATAATAAAATTCCAAGAAGAAAAAGATAGAGTGAGTTGAAGTAATGAGGGTTTGAGAAAAGGTTTATGAGCTGAATTAGAGATCTCCATCAGTTGTGGCAAAAAAATCAAATTCATTTACACCTAATAAAAGGATTATAATTTAGTTAGACAACCTGTAATTTTTCTTACATTGTAGGAAAGGAATCCAAGAAAATATAGAGTTTAGCAGCCACTAGGCTTCTCCTCGAAAAATTAATGAACAACATAAAACATTCCTTGTTGTTCACTAGCACTTATTGAAAGGAATAGATTAGCAGCCACTAAGACCTAATGATTATTAGTTTAAATCGAGTGTTGGTATAACAAAGCATAGTAATATATCTTATTGGTCATTAATCTTTTATTATACATAAGCCGATGTAATATATGTGTATATAGGAAATTTTTAGCATTGAGATCATGAACATTCATTTACACCTAATGAAAGGATTATACTTGAGTCAGACAATCTATAATTTTTCTTACATTATAGGAAAGGAATCCAAGAAAATATAGAGCTTCACGGTCACTAGGATTCTTCTCAACAAATTAATGGAAAACATAAAACATTCATTTTTGTTCATTAACACTTATTGAAAGGAATAGCTTAGTGGCCTTAAGACCTTGGTGTCCGAGATTTCACCCTAAAATATCAAGGACACCAAGGTAGAAGTGATGAATTTCCAATTTCCATGCTGCCTTAAGTGACGAATTTTCATGCAATTTTTAATGCAGAAGTCACAATGCAAGTCGCACTTTTGGAAAATAGCTATTTTCCATGCAAGTCACACTTTTTGGAAGGAAGGGTTTAAGCTGCTAGTGGGAATTTTGGCAGTGGCAGGTAGGCAAGAATTTCTTGCCTGCATAGTAGGTTACTTTTTCCCATGAATTCAAAATCACTTAAGCTCTAATGGGAATATTAGAGGTGGTAGGAAGGTGGAAATTTCTTACCTGCTTTGTAGGGTAAAAATTCTCATTATGAAAGTAATTCACATAAGTGAAAAGTGGGAATTTCTTACCTGCCTAGAAGGGTAAAAATTCCCATTATGAAAGTAAAGTCACTTAAGTGAAAAGATACGTGTAATGGAATGGGAGCGGAATTTGGAGCTGAATTTTCAAAATTTGAAAGCGAGGAGGAGTGTCCAAAGTCGAATCAGTAGGGAGAACCGAGTAGAACTCGCGAAGGATCACGTGATCATGGAGCCCATTGGAAATAGGGAAAAGGATGGGAGACCAAGCACGTGGGTGGAAATTTTGGGGGAAATTAGGATCTAGGTGTCTCAGAGAATCTGGAACCGGTTAAAGAAAAAGGTAATCTATCCCTCAAAATTCTTGTCTCTTTTTGGCTAGAACAAAAGTTTCCATGGAAGGGGCACTCTTTGCAAAATGTATGGGCTCTAGACCAAATATAGATTATTTTAGAGGTTGGGAAAAGAGACATTGGGTGGCTAATGGTACCATTGAGGTCTCAGCTTACGCTAATGGGTACTTCTTAGCTATTCTGCCTAGTAAGGATCATGTGGCAAAAATTTTGGTAGAAGGACCATGGTTCATTGGAAAATCTCATATAACTATTTAGAAATGGGAGCCAACTTTCAATCCTTATGGGAATCCTGTTACAGAGTTTCCAATATGGGTCAATCTGTCAGGCTTACCATTGGAATTCTAGGAACCAGAGGTCCTTTTTGGTATTGTGAAAAGTCTAGGCAAACCTATTGCTCTGGATCCGGTAACTAAAGACAAAATAGACTCACTCATGCCAAATTCTATGTGAATATGCATCAAGATTCATGTTTGGAAAGTAATATTAAGCTTATGACCCCTGAGGGTGATTGGGTGTAGTGTTTTGATTATGATCCTACCCCCTTTGCTTGTAAAAATTGCAAGTTGGTGGGTCATGAACAACGCTCTTGTCCAGATCTCAAAAAGAAGAAGTTTGAAGTAAAAGTCATGCCTCAAAATATGGTGACTGAAAAAGAGGTGAAGGAATGGAAAAGGATTGGGAAGAATGGAAGGGTTGTTGAAATCAAGGAATAGGAGGTTCTCTAGATAAACCCTGAAGTAGAGCCCTTGAATCTACTTATCAAAACCAGAGAGGAAGGAGTGGGGACTAGTACTCAACAACAAAGAAGTACCAATAAAGAAACTAAAGAAAAGGATGATGAGCCTGTTCATCAGGTGTTGGAAGAAGAAATCCAAGATTCCAAGGACAGGGAAAGCAAAGACATGGAAGGCAACAAACTTTCTCTACAAGTTGTTGATGGATTATCACTGGATGAAGTATCATCTATAGGACAGAGCTCCTTTGGACAAAGAAAAGAAGAAGATTTAACAATGTCAAATGGGTTTGGGATCCTAATGATTTTGTAGCTGACACCTATGAGGTGATAGGATCACCAAAGACACCTGTGAGTAAATCCAAACCTGTCACTCATAGTAGCTCAAGAGCTGACTTTGGTAAAGATTCCAGCCAAAAGGGTAGGAAAAGTAATAAGGAAGTAAGGGAGACAAGTTCAAGAAAGGAAGTGGATGTAGGTATTCAGAAAACTCTGGGGAATTTGTTCCCCATAATAAGAAATGTTAAATGATTCTTCTCTCCTGGAACATTAGGGGGTTGAATAACCCTAGAAAACACAGAATAGTGAAGGATCTTAGATTGAAAAATAAACTAGATATTTTCATGATTCAAGAAACTAAAATGAGTATGGAAATATTTAAAGAAGTGGGAAGGTCTATTTGGAAAGATAACTAGCTTTGGGAAGGGTGTAGTTCATTGGGAGCCTCTGGAGGAGTAGTCACACTTTGGGATCCCAACATTGTGCAAGGTATTCCTATACTTTCTATTTTGGGGCATGTGGCAATGTGCTTTATGAATCTGACCTCAAAGAAATCCTGGTATGTCTCCAACATATATGCTCCTAATCTAGTAAGTGAGAGAAGAAAATTGTGGCAAGATCTCTCTAATTTCAGGAATTTATTCAAAGATAAAGACTGGATTATTGGAGGAGATTTCAACACCCCCTTTCTCGGGGAAAAAAAGGGGGCATCACTTCCTTTACTGAGAGTATGGAGGACCTTGTTGATTTCCTTAACAATAATGGTTTGGTGGATTTGGATTTGGAAGGTTCTAAGTTCACCTGGGCTAATAGGAGAGTTGGGATGGAGCTTATCCAAATCAAACTTGATAGGTTTGTTGTAATTCATCTCTGTATGATCAATCAAATTTATTCTCTGAAGACTCTCCCCAAAATTGGCTCTGATCATAACCCTATCCTCCTTAATCTAGGTTTAAATCTAGTCAAGAAAGCTAGACCCTTCAGATTTGAAAAGATTTGGTTAGACCACCCTGACCTCTTCAATAGAATACAAGAGTGGTGGAATATCAAGGTCTTTGGGGTGGCCAGTTACTAACTCAATTACAAATTAAAGCATCTCAAAGGTTGTCTCAAAAAGTGGAACAAAGAGGTCTTTAGTAATATTTTCCAGAAAAAAGTAGAGTGGCTGAAGATTTAAGGAATATTGAGGAACTTATCGATCTTGATGGTCTTAATCCGGTTCTAAAGGAGCAGGAACAAAATATTTTTGTTGAGTATCATGACATCTTGGCTAAGGAAGAATTCTATTGGAAGTAGAAGTCGAGGGTGAAATGGCTTAGGGAGGGGGACAAGAATACCAAATTCTTCCACTTCTCAGCCACCTCCCAGACAAACCTCCTCAAGATAAATGAAATTAAGAATGAGAATGGTGAGATCCTTTTGGAGAGCAAGGAAATAAATCAAGTCATCATAAACTATTTCAAGGATCTTTTTCAGCAAGGTCAGGGGATTGAGGAGTAGAATCAAAACAATATCCTGAACCTATTCTAGAAATTCATCTCCCTAAAGAAAATCATGAGCTCTTAAGGATCCCTTTTGAGGAGGAAATCAGATTTGTGGTCTTTGATATGGAACCTAACAAGTCACCTGGGCCTGATGGTTTTCAGGCTTTCTTTTACCAGAAATTTTGGGAGCGATTAAGAAAGAAGTCATTGAAATGGTCCAAGATTTCTTCAATAATGGGAAGCTTCTTAGCCAGCTTAATAATACTTTCTTGGTCCTTATTCCAAAAATTACAGGGGCCAATGAAGTCAAAGATTTTAGACCGATCAATCTTTGTAACACAAGTTATAAAATATTGACTAAAATATTAGTTGGCAGAATCGATTGGTTCTCTCCCATTTTATCTCTAAAAATCAAGGTGCTTTTTTCCCGTGTAGGCAGATTACTGATAGTATTATGGTGATTTAGGAAGCCATCCACTCCATTGTTAATTTTGATAGATCAGCTATGTTCCTTAAGTTAGATATGCACAAGGCCTATGACAGGATTACTTGGTCTTTCCTTGGTGCCATCCTGAATAAAGTGGGATTTGATAATACTCTGGTTAGAATGATTATGACTTGCATATCTATTGCTAGTTATTTAGTCTTGGTTAATGGCATCCGAGAGCACTTCTTCAAAGTTGGTAGAGGCTTGAGACAAGGTGACCCCCTATCTCCTTTCCTCTATGTTATAATGGTTGGATATTTGTGTAGAATTTGTAAGAAGGATTTACTTTCTAGGAGTATTCAGGGAATCAATATTTCTAATGTTCTCCCTTTGATCTTCCTCAACCAATTTTTTTATGATAACTTCTTGATGGGAAAGACCTCTATCCAAGAAACCACCAACTTCAAACTTGCTCTCAAGGACTATGAGTCGGTCTTGGGGAAGATGGTTAATTTTCTCAAAAGTGTTGTTTACTTTATTAATGTGGATAAACAAGTCCAATTAAGGCTTTCTCACATTATGGGTTGTAAAATCAAGTGTTTTCCGGACTCTTACTTAGGTATGCCTCTTATCTACAAAAGGCCTGACATCTCTATTTGGAATGCCCTGTTGGAAAGAGTTAACAAGAAACTTTCCTCCTAGAAAGGTCTCCTTCTCTCACAAGATGGAAAGATTCAACTCCTTATGAGCTCTCTTCAAGGTGTCCCCATTTACATTATGTCTCTCTTTAAACTCCCGACCAAAATTATTGATGCTCTAGAAAAAATTCAGAAGAGATTTCTCTGGGCTGGGGCCTCAAAAAAGTT
The DNA here is from genome assembly GCA_018340775.1 of Taxus wallichiana var. yunnanensis. NCBI lineage: Eukaryota > Viridiplantae > Streptophyta > Pinopsida > Cupressales > Taxaceae > Taxus > Taxus wallichiana. The sequence continues at coordinate 370,950,443 of CM031236.1, forward strand.
TAAATTCCCTCTGGTGGCCTGGGAGAAGGTCACTAGGCCAAAGATGTGTGGTAGTCTAGGTTTGAAAAGTATACCTATCATGAACAAAGATTTGGTTGCTAAAGCTAGCTAGAGAATTGCTAGAGAGGAAGGACTATGGATTGATATAATAAAAAAAATTCTCATGGAATTTAGGTAGAATTGACTCATTCTTCTTTCATGAAAATCTCCCTAGAGGATCCTTCTTCTAGAATTCTCTGTTGGAATCGAAATATATCCTCTCAAAGGGATCCTTATGGGAGATTGGAAAGGGGAACATGATCAGATTTTGGTGGGATAGTTGGATTGAAGATTCCCCTTTAGCAGATCAAGATATATGGAAGGAGGTGGCTCAATTCTATGAGGAGAATGGTAAAATATGGATAAGAGATTTTTGGAGTCATGATGATAAGGTCCAATGGGAAACCATAGTCCCTCCTCCTAATTATGATGGTGATATCAAACCTTTTCAAGATCTCAATAAGAAACTAAAGGAATTCCACATCCCCATCTTCCAAACTAAGGAGGATTCCATCATTTGGAAAGAGGAAGACTCTGGAAACTATTTTGTTAAATCTGCCTATAGCTTACACTTCAAGAAAGATTTTCAAAAAGAGTATTGGGGTAAGTTATGGATCAAGGACTTGATCCCTAAGATCAATATTTTTTATTGGCTGGTTGTTCAAAATAGAATCTTATCAGTTGAAAATCTTATAAAAAGAGGAATGCAGATCCCTAATAGGTGCACTCTTTTTCGAGAGGGGAAGAGAATGTGAATCATCTTTTTTACATTGCCCTTTCTCTAAAGGTGTCTTCTCACTGATTTTGGAACTTTTCAACATGCAATGGATTATGCCTTCGAATATGGAGGATTGTTGTACTCAATGGGAGAGCCCTTTTAGGTTCCCTTATCTGGCCTGGGCCTGGAAGATTACTCTGCCTCATCTCTTATGGGGTTTGTGGAAAATAAGGAATGATAGTTTTTTTAGAGATCAGAAACCTCTGATTGTGGTGGCTAAAAGGAAAATCCTAGTTGCCATAAAGGAAAATCTCAAACTATTTAAAGGTAAAACAAAAAATCCTTACCCGAAATGGGAGCAGGAAGTGTTGGATAAGTTCACTATAGTCCAGTCAAGATCAAAATCCCTAGTAAGAATTTTTATTGGATTAGACCTATGAGAAATATGATCAAGATCAATTTTGATGGGGATTCAAAGGGGAATCCTAGACAGTGGGGGAGGGGATGTCTTAAGGAATAGTGAGGGTGATTGGTTGTTCATCTATACGGGTCCCTTGGGAAATTAGACTAATAACATGGCTGAAGCTAGAGCCCTCATATGGGGTATTTTGGTTGTTAAGGAAAAATGCCTTAAGGACATCTAGATTAGAGGTGCTCCTTAATTGTTATAAATTCTCTCCTTAATATGAGTAAGATCAATTGGTCATTAAAAAACATCATTCAATATATCAAGGAGTTGCTAAAGTATTTTGATAAGATATCTATCAATCATACCTTGAGGCAGGGAAATAAATGTGTGGACAAGATGGCCAATGTGGGAGTCCTTAGTAATGAGTACAAAATTTGGTGCAAAGAAGAGAGACTACCCCCTAATATTAATGATGAAATCATTAAGGATAGAAGGTGCTACGATAAATGATGTTGGAATGAGTGGGCGAAAGTATTCCAGGTACCATGCTAGCTATTATAAAAAGCATTGTTTATGTTCGACCATTGATAGGGTGAACAACTTGTTGGTTGTGGAAATATTTTTTGGGACGAAAAATTTGGCAAAGTGTAGATGGGTGGAGATAGGACTCGAGTGGAACCCAACAGTCAGAACATGGAGAAGAGTAACCATGATCTTTGGAACAAGCTTAAAGTTGGAGGATTTAGTAATTATATTGCTAAATTACATGGTCACGACCCAACTCTGTCAAAGGACTTTGGAAAATCCTATAAAGAGGGGGTTTTTACTGTCTATAGTGTGGAGGTTGAGGTCTCGGAGTCCAATATTGCTAGGGTGACTGATATAAAGATGGAAAGATATAAAAGGAAATAACATGTAGAGACCTCAAGATTGATCATTTTTTTTGGCAATGAGGCATGTTACTTCTTTACTGAGATGGCATTGTGTGTTCATGCATTCCTAAGGTCTGGAAGGATGTTTTCCTTCAAGTTATGAAATATATTACACTGGAGGGTAAGTATAGAAAAATATATACCCATCACATGACCTTCCTCAACATGTTCCGTCACAAGTTTATGGTTAGTATTCCCTTTTTTCTTGCCACCTCTCTTTTGAATTTGCTGATGGCTTTCTAGAATGAGAAAGATGAGATAGCCCCTCCATGAGGGCCTGATTCTTCTTCTAGTTGAGAATGGCAAGTGGTTCTTACAATGGCCTAGCTGGAGCAAGCCGAGGAAGATGATATTACTCTTGCAGAGTGTCTAACTAAAATGAAAGCGGGTAAGGGTATCCTCTGGGGAATGAGAAAGATAAAGACAAAAATGAGGGTGGTGTTGGGGAAGCCAGTGCTTTGAGGAAGAATGAATGTGTGGGAGACCCCATTGTTTTTAAGAATGGAGCAGGAAGATGTTGTATTTATAAGGGGTCCTAAAAGCCATGGAGGACACGAATGAGGGGCAAAGGGAGTCCATTCTAAACATCATCAACATTTCAAAGAAGATGGTCACGGATCAGGTCCAGATAAAACATAGAATGAAGGAGCTGGAGATTCAGGTTAAAGTTTTGCTTTGACAAAGTGGAGGGATTGAAGGGGAAAAGAAAAGGAGGATATTCAACCTTCGCATAAGTAGCTCGGAGGAGGAGTAGGTGTTGGATGGTACTGTAGCATGGACAGATGCTTCGGCCTGGGGCCTCCGATGGTTTTTTTCTTGTTGCGGAGGTTTTTTGTTCTCTAAATGTGTGTGGACTATTGGTGAATTGTGGTGTCCTGTTGTTTTTTGGTCTTTTTTGTCCTCTCTGGGGTCTAGATCCTGCAATGTAAGAGTTAAGCTTATTTAACTCATCTTTTGGGACCCCTTTCGGGTTTTTTTTCCTGTTTTGTTTCTATTTTTTGTTCCTCTCTTTTTTCGGCCCCTGGAAGCCGATCCCTATTTTTTTCCTTATCTAATTAAAAAACTTAAGTGAAAAGAGGGAATTTATTTCCTACCTTGCAGGGTGAAAATTCCCATTATGAAAGTAATGTCACTTAAGCGAAAAGTATGAATTTCTTGCCTACCTTGCAGGGTGAAAATTTCCATTATGAAAGTAAATTCACTTAAGTGAAAAGTGAGAATTTCTTGACTGCCTTGCAGGATGAAAATTCCCATTACTTTGACTTGTTATTTTTAACATGACTTCTAGCCAAAAAGTGTGACTCATTTTGGCATAACTAAATGTCTAAAAGCTGATTTTTTTAATTGTCAGGAAGCATCTAGTTTTGGTGCCTAGGGTTTGAGAATATTTCTTTTTATTATTCATAGCAATTGCATGTTGATGTGAGTGCACAAGTGAATCAAATAATATTTTTAACTTGTTTGGCATGTAATAAAAGTCTAAAAATAAAGGGCAACATGATTTATAAGCATATTTTGATGATGAAAATTGAGTATTCATGCCATGGACTCCATATTTGTCTTAATCAAGTGCAGGTATTCATCACATATGCCCATATTGGTGAAGATATCATAATTTAGTATTTGATACATTGATTATATCTTCAGAATCAAAGGAAGAAATAGATCTAGATCTCATAATTGTAAAAGCTTCCGAGAAAAAATCATCCTCTTGTTGTTAATACAGCCCAATTAGAATTCATTACATGGAAAATTCCTTCCATGAGCTTGTACATGTGCTCCCAATCTTCCAGTTGAAGCCTTCATTGAATATACTTGTGTTTTCCTTCACTCGAAGTGCTTTCCAGAATTTAAAATTGCTCATATATAATTAAAAATAAAATATGATGAGTTTTTTCTAAATTATTTATGGAAAACATTACACTGGTGCATATACTAGAGAAGAATTGCAAAATCTTCAAGGATGAAAGGGGAGGGCATATCGGAGGTAGCACACATAAGAAAATCACGATCAACTACTTACAGATCCAGGGAAAAAGAATAAGACTGGGAGTGTAGTAGCTTTCTTCTAATTTCTTCTCTTTCTTTTTCTTTCTCTTATTTTCTCCATAAAAGTAATTGAGTAATCAATTAACTTGTAAAACTTAAGTGATTGGTTTAAAATCTTCTACTTCAAGTTATTCAAATAAGTCAATTACTTGGAAATAGGTGGTAGACATGCAAAATAGAAGGTTCTATTTTCACTTATAAATTATGCATGTCATGCAAAAAGGAATTCCAGGAGGAATATTTCCATTGTTTCCTTTATAACTTCCACATGTGTCAATTCATTATAGTTTCCTATTTGTAAATTTCCCTCTATACACTATAAATAGAGGAAGAGCCTACGGGTTAAAGGATCAGAATTTGTAATCAACATTCTTGTGTTCCAGAATTTGAGCTGAAACCCTTGATAGCTTTCTAAAAGTTGAGGAATAGAGAGGAGGTAGATTTCTGGAGAACTTTGTGTCAATGGTGCATTTGTTTCTTATTTATTTTTAGATCTTTGCATAAACTTTGTGTTGTCTTAGATTTAGATCGAAATTTTCCTTTGCTTAAAATTTTGCATTTTAAAATATTTTTTTCATCTATGTGCATGTGATCAACTTTGTCAACTATTGGTTAGGTTGCACATCTCATGTCCTCATATTTAATTATTTCCCTTTCCTCCACATATTTCTTACTGACTTCTTACTTGATACAAAATTGCCTAGCTATGGTTCATGAGCTACATAGTTAAAGTAAAACAGATAGATAGATTTTAGGAAATATAACTCCGACAAAATATTACACGGAGCCTCATAGGTAAATGAGGGATATTTATCTCATGACTACCTAGGTTTTCAGCTATGTAGAAAATATAGCTAATGAGACCTAATGATTATTATTTTAAATTAACCATTGGTATAACAAAGCATAGTAATGGAGCTTAGCGGTTGCTAATATTTTTCCTATATAAAATCCGATGTAAAATATGTGTATATCATAAAATTTTAGCATTGAGATCATAAACGTTCATTTCCACCTAATGAAATGATTATACTTGAGTCAAACACCCTGTAATTTTTCTTACATTACAAGAAAGGAATCTAAGAAAATATAGAGCTTGGTGGTTGGTAGGATTCACCTTTACAACTTGAAAATTTAATGGACAACATAAAACATTCCTTGTTGTTCATTAACACTTATTGAAAGGAATATTTAGTGGTCACTAAGACTTAATGATTATTATTTTAAATTGGGTTTTGGTATAAAAATCAAAGTGGGATATTCAAAGCATATCATTTGTTAGGTAATACCTCAACATGAAATTAACTATAAAAATAAAGTATTTCCCTTTCTATAAGCTGTAGGTCCCTTCACCAAGATGTGGAATAGCTTTAAACTTTGTTTTCTTATAAATTATACCTACTAAAAAGAACATATTAACAACCGCTAATCTTGATTTATTGTTTCTCAGGACATTACCTTATTGCAACAAAGAATAGAAAATGTATGTTTTAGATTTACTAATGTAAAACGTAAATAACACCATAATATTGAATAACAAAAGATATATTAGAATTGCATGCCACGTGTCATTTGTTTAGTGGGTATTATTTGCATAATAATGTTGCATATTTATGTAAGTTTAAAATTATTTTTAAGTAGTTCTTCAAATTTAAATTTATTAATAATTTTCCCAATTATAATTGTTCAAAAGTGACATATGGCATTATTTAATTTGAGAGTTATATTAAATTAGCACACACTACATCTAACAATGTCGATATCAATATTGATAAAAATTAATAAATAAATATGATTTCTATCTTATTGATAAAAATGTGCTTATATTATTTTATTAAACTATAAAACAATGTTTAGAATTTATTACTTCTATTTTCTTATAATATATTTTATTATGCTTATATTAATATATTGTATAGACATTAATAAATTATGTTATTTTGAATTTACGTTATTTTACGATGTTTCGCGCATTTAAAAAAACAATTTCAAAAATTGTTTTTCCCCACTTTTTCTTAATGAGGGAGAAATTCAAATTTCAAATTTTAGAATTCCCCACATTTAAGAAGATTTGAAATTTCAATATCCCACACTTTTTCTTAATGAGGAGAAATTCAAATTTTTTAATTTTCATATCTTGCACTTTCAATATCTTGCACTTTTTTCAAAATTTCAATATCTCACATTTTTTTATTTTCTAAATTTCAATAGCTTGCACTTTTTTATTTTTGAAATTCCAATCTCTCACATTTTTATTTGTAAATCCCACATTTTTTCATGGAATGTGCCGGTACATTTATGAAATACCTACGAGAAATATTGATTTGGGATTATATTTTTACCTCTCGAGAAACATAGCTCATGAAATTAAACTAAAAATTCATTGGTTGTAGATTCCAAGGCTGATTGCACATTTTGTGGCCATTTTTTACAAGGGAAAATTGAAGCAGTAGTAATAATTTGGTTTGCAGAGTAGGTACACAAAGGAGGTGAGAAAATATGGTTACACTAAGAAGGCATACAAAAGAGGTTTTATAGAGGATCACACAGAAAGTTTTTCACACATAGCAGATGGAGGTTACAAAAACAACATCAAGCATGAAATCATTTCATATATTTCTAAAATAGGTATTTATCAAAAGAATATACTATAGTATATGTGTACCTTTTTTATTGAGTTTTTTCAATTAATTTTACTTAGACCAGTTCTTTTTTTTTGTAACACATTCCATCCCTTCCTCACCCTATCAAATCCCACTCGCTACCTTTTCATTTCCTTTTTATCACCTTGCCAAACCGTGTTGTTCTTCATGAAAACACACATTTTGATCTACCTAAATGAACAAAAACGTGCTCCCTTTTAAAATATTCTATTTCTCTCTATTAAATGTTCTCCTTTTCATCTCTTCTATGTCTCTCTGGATACATTTTTGGATTTTTCGCTCTCGCTCCTATGATTAGTTTTCCAAATAATGAATGCATGTCTCCTAATTGTAAAACATGTGGTGCATAGTCACATTTTTTGAATCGTAATGCTTTGTAAGACCCAAAGTTATTATTTAGGTCTTCCTTTTGACTACCTTTAATTTTTTTTATTAAGATGATATAAATAAACGTGGCTAATTATTAAATTTAACTTTGTTTATATGGTTTTGCATTGACATTCAAGGAATATTCTTGAGAATATGTCTTAGAGGTTAACAAATTACTTTAAAACTATATAACCATATTAAGTTTTCAATTGTATGATATATATTTTTAATTATTTATGGTTTCCCATATAGAAATAGTCAAATGTAATGTCATCAGCCTGTTTAGTTTTGTACAATGTTAGGTATATTTATTATAATTGACATATATACATGTATGGACAACAACAATATATACGCATACATATTATCAAATATAAATATTAATCAATTTATTTTTAAATACATATTTCCTTTTGTGCCCGCTAGGTTATGCCAAAAAATCACATAGCTTTGTGGCCACCATTATATAATTATTTATTTCAACCACCACCTTATGAAATCAGCGATCTATTTCGAATTAAATGTGAAACCAAAGAATAATAGACTTCATATAAAACATAAATTTTAATATTCTAGAAATTTATTGGAGAGAGATAGAATTTTGTAAAATATATTAATACATGATTATACACGTAGATGTATGTGTTTATATATAAAATCCAAATTTATTTGTCATTATTCCACTTTCCAATTTGATAACTCCTATCTATATATATATAACCAATCATGAAATAGCTTTCTAGCCTAATGGTGGTTAGGCTACAATTCTTCCATTTTAACTTGAAATATTTACAATTCACTATCATTATATAATATTATTTTAAACTACATAAAACTCTCTTATGTAATGTAGATGTTTATATTGGATCCCATGTATGCCTGCCTGTCTATTTGATCTTGTTTTTGGCCAAAAACATTGTGTAGCTTAGTGGTCGCACAATACAATTGTTTTTTTCCTATAGGTGATGTAAATCATATCACTTATTCTAGCATACAAATAAGTTAGTTTTATCAAACAACTTAAATCAATCTGCATTAGGCTTGTAAAATGACTTGTTTTCTCAACTCAAGAATCCTTCAAACATGAAATTTGACCTCAAAATTCTCAAAATGAATTATTAATAGCTTCATGCAACATGTGTTCTAATCCCTTATCATGATAAAACCATCATTAGAATAGTTGAAATCATGAAAATGATCAATTTGGATTCTTTTTTCTAAAATTGACTTCTTAGTTTGTTAAACCAAGTAACTCTCTTAAGTTGGTAGTTGGAGCAACTCACAAGTTCCCAAAAAAAATTATAAACAAATTTGAGTACCCTTTTCCCTTTTTGTGGTGTGTGTTGAAGCTTTTGGCTCAATTCCTAATGTAGATCTCTCTATTTCACTATCACTCCTCTAGGCCTAACTCTTCTCTACTATCCCTTCTTTGAGAGATTTTTAGGTATAAATTTTGATACGCTGATTCAAACGACATAAAAATACCATTTAGAGTACTTGTTTGGGAATATATTTAGGGTATAAATTTTCATACAAGCTTCCTTTGCAAAATGTTCACTAAAATTACAAAGTCTCGGTTTTCCTATTAGGTCTCCTTGAGTAGTTACAGGTATGTGCTAGATATTGTCATATTTTTCTACCATTTTAGACTTTTCCCATGAAAATTTATTCTTGATATATTTAAACATATAAAGACATGGTTTCTTGAATTTTAAAGCCCATGAAATGGGATTCAAGTCCTTCAAATTTTATTTTCTCAATAAACCTTAGGAGGGTTTTATACAATTCTTAGGAATGAATATTTTCTCACAAAATTATTTATAAATATCTTAAAACCTCTTATCACCTCCAAAAGTTCTTTTTGCAACCATGTTGGAACTTTGAAATTTGACAAGAAGCTCTATTATTTTCCTATTCCATGTATTTGATACCATAATTGTTATGCCTTGCCCTTTTGAAAGCAGTGTATATGCAATTTTTAAGGAGAATCGAACCAAATTTACTATCTCCAAATCCTTTAACCACCTCTAATAATTGTATACCCTCCTTCTAGTACCTTCTATTATGACAAGTGAGCTTGAATGAATACTTACACTTTAATAATGGTCATTATGTGGTGTGTTCACCATCAAAATAGGGATTATCAAATTTCAATCATGTTCCTAATTAGATATTGTCTTCATCAACATTGGTAGGGTCACTCAAGGTTATTCATGGCCTGATTCATCTAACTTACCCCTCAAAAAATTACTAACTTCTATTATTTTATTCAATCTTCATGCTAAGTTTCCTTTGTTAAACTCAAACAATGTTAAGATACACTCAAAGAACAAGGTATTTGGTTTGTGTAAAATAATAAACCCTGACAATTGAAGAAATATATATTTAACTCCTTACCTTGTGCTAAACTCACCTCATCAGTGTTCACTTATGGTGTTGCTCTTATTTCAGCCATACTCGAAATTACATGCAAAATGAAACAGTATAAACAAATAAAACCATTTTTGTTTACAAACAAGATGTATTCTTCCTAAAAATCTTGGAGTTCCCTTATCTCATTTGAATGATAATCCTAAAAAGAGTTACAAATCAAGTTATATATCTCCCTTTCTTGAATTTTCCTTATAACTAACAACTATGGTCACAAGACCGAGTCACATGGAGGTTACAATCTTAAGACAAAGGAGCTAAACTAAACTTTAAGAGTTATATGAAAAATTAAACCCCATGAAGAGTCTCTCAAGACATAATTATGTTTCTAATACCTATCGAAACCTTCTATAACACCTACATCATGAAATAAATAAAAACTTGGCTCCAACAAGCTTCAAAAAATCAAATATACAAAAATGGAGGGAAAGTGTAAAATTTAAATTTTTGACCTCTTGAGCACATCAAACCAGCATGAAATGATTCCTAGGACTTCTAAATAACCTAACACACCCAAAACAATCATTACATGACTAAATATATACTAGGAGTGATGATCTTTCATCATACTCCTAAGGGAAAGCTAATGCTTCCCCATGAATTTCCTTTCTTACAAGATGATTTTCTTCTTCCTTTGCTTCCAATTGAAGATGAGCTTTTGAAGGTGGAATTTGACTAAATATCTTTATTTTTTTGTCTTCATTAGTTGTACCTTACTCCTCAACAGTATTTTATTCTTGGAAATAATCACATTATTGAGCAAGATGATTGTTTTAGGACGCATGTTGTTTTTCCCACCTTGTGTCTAAGATTATACATCTAATCCAAGATCGTATGAGATGATATTACATGATTCTTTATTTTCAAATTTTCATTTACATCTCCCTTTTTCCTTTCTGGTTCATTTCATCCTCAAAAATTGAAAATAGTAGTTTTTGCTTGAAGTAATCACCCTCATTTGATTGGTCCTTCATTATTTCAACTGTCAACATGTATACATAACATTCAAAGAAATATTAGATTGAAAAATTTAATTCACTTCATCATTCTTGATCACCACTTCCTTATCATGCTTTCTCTCTTCTTGTTCTTGCACTTTCTTGTCTTCTTGAACTATTTTGACACACTTCTCATGATTGTTTTCACTTCCTTCAAATTAAGATTTCTTTGTCTTCATAATGCTTTAATTCATTCTTATTCGGGTTTGTTTGTGCTCCTAAGAGGTCATCTTGATCTTCCTTTAAAATGTGGTCTGTAGATCCACATTGTTCATCTTTCTTACTCATTCTTCTTTACATGTTACTTTGATATTCTTTCTCTCCATTCAACCACTTCCACATCCTCTTGACTATACCAACTATATTTTCCATCACATCATCTTACTTCCACTTCTGAAATAATTTTTTCTTGCCCATTAACATCACTATAAGATTGTTTATAATTCATGTTTGGTTTTCTTTTAGTGGGTTCAAGGTATATTTGACTCCATTATTCACAAAAGTATATTTTTATCCCATCCATCATGAATATCTTTCCTATCAAACTGCCATGGCCTTCCTAACAAGAGATGACAAGCATCCATAGGCAACACATCACATAGAACCCGATACTAATATATACCAATATAAAACTAACCAAAAATGCTCACTAACCAACACCTGATGGTTTCTTTAAACCCAATAGACCTTAGCTTGGTTTTTTAGAATTATATATATTGAAATGAAAATTTTATTGTTTTTTATTTTAAATTGGAGTGAAATAAGCATATGGGAGGTTGCAATTAGATTAATTAGGGGTGAAAATGAATGTAGTGATAGTTGGAAGTGATTTGGGTGGGTTATTTGGGGGTATTTTGGATTTTTTTTTGTAATTGGGAGGCATGGGGTTCAGCCTTGGGCCTAACCAAGAACCGATGTTGGTCGGGTTATTGGTCGACGTCGGTTGGCTTACCATCTTTGGTCATTTGAAGGGGACTAGAATCGGTAGTGTATGAACAACTAACAACTAAGGTTGACAAACATAAGTGAGGTAATAATGGATTTCCAAGATTCATTTGTCACAAGTAACATCCATAGAGGAAAAACAACACAACAATCCTCGATGATCTAGCTCAGGCCCCTGAGACTAGAACCCAATACATGAGTTAAATTGAATGTTCTAAAAACAAGGGACCCCAAGAGTAACAAAAGCTCACCCAATTGTGATTTATTAGCAAGGAAATTTTATAGGTTCAAAAGGATGATACCCATTAGAACCACTAAAAATATCGTTCTCTTCACCATCCAAACCGCCAAATCACCAACTGGGTGTTAACATATAAGTTCTTAATCATAACTCATGCAAGATTCACAAGGAAAACATACATTACCCAAATTCCAAATCGATTAATGAGAGAGCATGAAAAAATAATTTTGGTAAGTTTGTTGAACATGTCCATTTATAATGAAAGACAAGGGATACATATACATATGCTCTCAAAGCCTGCTAATGGTTGTACAAATGCAACTACCTTAGCATGAATCATAAATAAATGACTAGTTCCATAAGTCTTACACACAAAATTGAATTCCCATGGTCATAGCACCATTCTAATCCCTACAAAGCACCTTCGAAGATTTCTCCCTCCTTTCCAAAAACCATCTCCCTCTACCCAAAAAACCCCTAATCTTCTTATACAATGTTTTTCACAAAAGGTATTTGAGTGAATATTCCACTGGAATCTTAATTCATTCACGCTTGAAACATCATTCAAAAATTATGGGGAATAATAGGGAATATTCCTCCTGAAGGCCTTTAATTTTGTCTCATCCAGTCCCCGCCATCATCGTGCTAACATGATCAACTAAAATTCATCACACGTCACACATTTTTTGTGATTTGATTTTTATTTGAAGGTATAGTGTGATGGGGAAAATAAAGGCATTTAATGGATTAGACCTTTATTTAAAAACATTTAACACTTAAATACTACCGGGATATGCCTCTTTATGAATGGTTTGCAATGATGTATGCAAACTTATGCCAATTGATCTGGGTGGGATATGCAACTTATTTTTGACTCAATGGTTCACACACATTACTCTAGATAAATCTACCTATTTAAAATCAAATTAATTATTCCTTCAAGTCACAAACCATCAACCAAAATTTTAAAATTATTTCATAATTCATTCATGTGCATTATCCCCTACCAGTTTAAGGTCTAGAACTTTAGAATCTAGAGGATTTCTTTTTTAACTAACTAGGCCAAATGATTCCTTTATCAATCTAGTGTTTATCATCCCGGATGTTTGAGCCAATCCCCCATAAGGCTCTTCCTAAAATGTGTTAGTTTTATCCTTCCCTGAATAGACTTGCTAAGATGTGTGCCTCTTTCCCCATCTTTCAAACTTTTCACTTCCACCTCCTTTTCCTCCAACACCATTGAACATAGAATAATTGAAGAATCAATGGTCACATCGCTAACTAAGGCTCCATGATGATAAGATGCACATATATAGGGCCTACTAAATTCCTTATATGTTAGAAATGGAGCTTCACCATCATACCATAATCTATACATCACAAAGGGTAAAACCACCCCTAATTAGGTGAATGTATGAAGCAAAGAGTGGTTCTTTGTGTAGACACTAAAATTAGGTCACACTCCCTTTTGTCCCTCGACATATAAGCACCCTTTATTACATTTACCAAGCCATGACCCCTTCACCCCACTAATATTAATTTAATTAAATTAATGCATTATCCTCACTATATTTATTATTTAAATATCTTATTTAAATAATATCTACACATCTGATTCACTTAGACACCTCACCAAGCCAACTCAACCTAAGACCTATTCATAGCGAGTTCCCATAACTACCTAAGACTTACCCAAACCCTAAAAGTCAATGTCTACATTCCCTCTAACCACATTCCCACATGCTCACAATAGGCTCTAAGTCCAATCCATGGGATAATGACATGAGATCCAAGGAAATCAAGAGGATCTCCCTAGTTTAGTAAATCTAGGAAATCTTGCCTTCGACCGACGCTTACCCCTAACCATCGCCGGTTAAGGCGCACTCCCATTGGTTACCCCTTTTAACCCAAAACAACCTTATTCTCAAGGTTTGAAATTGGAAGTTGGAGATTGGAATCAAAAGAGGTTGACGAGAAAGAACACATCTCAGAGAGATAACGCATCTTCAGAGATCCAATTCCAGCTAAAAATCACATCTAAGGAAGGAGATTGAGCATCTTCTCCTACATGACCATCCCAACCATGATTTGATCTATCCAAGCAAAGATGAGTGTACATGCAGCCCATGTGAAATATTTTCTTCAGATTGGTGATCACTTACAACCTTCAAAGTCATCATCAACACCTCCATTCCTCACACAGAGACATTCAGGAATCAAATCCAAGTAAGTACAACATCATACTTTCCTGGTTATTTCATTTCTTCATCATTTTATCATCCATTGTTTATCTTGCTCCCTATTGACCTTATCCATATTTTCACCTTCATATACCCATTAAAACTCATAAAAATCCTACTCCAGTCACCCAATACACCATCCCGACCAACCAAAGTCTTTTGTGAAATCACAAAGGAGACCAAAAGCATGTTCTGTGACATTTCCAGATCTCACAATAACCGGCACCGGTTATACCTAACCGCCATCGGTCACCCCTGACCGACACCGTCTCTGTGTTTCCCCACACAACTCTTAATAGAGACCTACCCACCTAATTTTATCTCACCCCCATTCACCTATGATCTACCTGAGACCCTTGCCAAACCCGGGCAGTAACCCGTAACTAATCATTTGACCTTTGGATTCTATTCTAGCTTAGCCTATTAGATTAGATCTATTTCTTATTGTGTTTTTAAGTGAGATACATAAATCATTTTAAAATAACAATAGGATTTATTTTGTTTACAACATTGAATTGTTTAAAATAGTGTACTGATAGCCATCTAGGAAGTATCACACTTCTTGGATCTAGCACATGTTAGGCGCTTCACTTTGCCCATATTGTTTAATTCTTCTCGGTGGTCTTGTTTTCATTACGGGTAGTTCCTCCTAGCCAAAATGAATCTCTCACGATCAGTTTTGGATTTGAAGTCATACACGCACAACAACCCATCAACCGACATTTTAATGGTATTCCTCCTATTCCCGTTACCTATCTATTTCATCAACACTTCAAGAAAAAAATCTAAGAAAAAAAAAGGTGAAACACTTTGCACAAGAGGTTGTAATGGTTGAATTTCAAAGTGCTAAAGTGGCATTCAGGGCTCCTATCTTATAAAAATAGAAGGCTTCCCAAAATTATTTAGTCAACAAAGTTTAATGATCCTCCACAAGTCAAGCATCCATAATTCGGTGTTCAAAATCTTACCTTAAAGGGGGTCTCAACCTCCACAAGTGGGTGAACTTACTCAAGAGAAAATGGACCTCAACCAAATTCTCAATGGGCCATAGGTCATAATACAATAATTGATGGCCAAAAGTATGTCATGATGTGTAGCTAGTGAAATTTAGTTCATGTTTAGTGTTGTTTCTCATGAGGAATTCAAACACCACGGGGATAGGCTTATGGCACGCCTTCCATTGCTCTTGGGATAAATCATGGCTATAGATAATTAACCCCTTATCCATATGTAAACTTTGTTTCTTTTTTGTATATATACTATCAAGGGTAGAGGACCCTTTAATAGAACCCCATTTTGTTCACAGAAAATATTTTTTTAATCTACATTCATTTTACTTTCTGTTTTATGAAGTACTAATTTATTCTATTTTAGCATTCTTATTTTAGATAATAATTCACTTCAAAATTGTACGCATTTTATCATAAAATCAACTTGTGCAATCCAATTCTTTTAACAATACATGTCTTTGCATACACATCTTAACAACTTTGAATCATTTTTCAAGGAGAATTCACCATCGAATACTCAATTAGTTTCGGGCCTTATCATGGAAAATAAGGAAACATGCTCCAAAACATATGAAAATATGCGAAGTGCTAACCAACAATAAGACTGGGAAATCAGGTTCGTAATAAAATTTTCATTTAGCACACAAAGACACAAGGAAAGGAAAAATGTAAAGTTAACTCCAAATCCCGAACAATTTTCATGTGCCAGTTTACAAACACACATTTCTATGCTTGAGTCAAACCAATACCTTACACATATGTCCGAGCTTATACAACAACTTGAGTTTATAGCCCCTCCTCATGACCATTCGAATTTTTTTTTCCTTCAAGTCATGGGGTTGGGAACTTAACTTGCATTTTGCATAAATACCTAAAAGATGCAAAGTGCATCTTTGTAATTTTCTCACATCGTCCGGAGCTTCCAAAAATATTTCCCTTTCATGGGCACTATGGAGGAAATGAAATTTTGTTGAAAACATCTCATTATTGAAAAGATGATAAAATGTCTCTTAAGTAACACGTGAAGATATATGACATCATCTCTTTCATTCTTTTAAAGAAATATTTTCCTAGAAAAGATACAAATAGATAGGTCGATAAATCATAGATGAGTATACAGGATTTCATGAAGTTTAAAAACACGGAAGTAAATAGTGAACCAATTTTGAAAATCAGAATAAAAACCAGTCACATGGTGCCTGAATGTGGCATGAAAATTATGGGCACCAACATCGTATCTCGGCTTGGGGATGGACTCCCCCAATGGGTGTGAAAATAACACCAAAATTAACCATTGGAGAATAAGGCTATAATCATATCCATTAGGCAATGGATTCCAACAAGTGAACATGACTACAACATAACACGGATAGAGAGAAAAACACAAACTGACATAAAATAACAAAAATGAACACACAAAGGAATAAGACAATAAATAAATAGAACTATACACTATACAACTGAACCATCACGACCTCAAGGACCTAAATGTTCCATTAAAACCCACTTGGATTCCACATGGTGCCTAAAATTCCAATCAAAATGCAGTAATCAAGACAAGTTTTGATGGCAGCAAAGTTCAAGGAATTTATTGAAACAGAAACCAACAACTACATGTTACATTCAATAGAGAACTCACCCAAGGTCACAATGAAAATATTATTAACCGAATCATAAAATAATTCATATTGAACTGGTAGAGCATGTTGATCGATATTTCTCTCTTCTTCACATATCAAAGAATATGATGACATCAAGAAACTCTGGTATTCCTCAAAATGCTTGATAAAATCTTGTTCTTCATGTTTTTTCAAGTCCCCACTCAACCAAACCCTTATAATCTCAACGTGAGCATTAAGACTAAAATAAACATATTCATCAACACTCAAATTTTCCATAACCATGTATGCTACACCCCCTAGGGGGAAATGTTTGTTTAACAATATACATTCTTACTAAGTAAATAATGGGCATCATCAACCAAACACTCCTCTCATTGCCTTTCCATAGAGGAAGTTTTTTTATAACTAGATATCACTCCTAAGGCACGAAATTTCCTATTGTAGCTCAAGGATCCCTAGAAAATACTGACAACCGAACAATTGATTAGAAAATGAGGAGGTACACACATATATGTATGGCTTTACAAGAAAGTTGACACATTCCTCTTTGGAAGAAGAAGACATATTTCCAAATTCTTGACTTCTGTAATCCGACACAAGATGTTCAACGTGACCAATATCCACAATGAATTCCATATGAATCTCTCCAATACAAGTGGTTAACTTATTAAATTTTCAATCAAATTGGATATTTTAATCATGCATTCCAAGGTCAATGGAGAAATCAAGGCCTGTTCTCAGAGGAATAAAAATAGGTTCACTTGATGACTTACTCCATAATTTATATTCCCTTTCCTATTCTACCAATGCATCAAGCAATAAACACCTATCTTCCTATGAAGGAACTCCCCCTTCATACTTAGAAATCATCTCACTTTTTACCTAAGAAAAGTCATGACTCGAGAGAATTGTGACCCTAGATTAACTCCATTATAGTGTTATCCTCCAAGGGAGAGTAACATACCCTCGTGAGGGCTTCCTAGAATTCATCCATTGTCCTAGCACAAAAATATCAGTCGAAGATATCATGTTTCTACAATCTATTTGATTTCCTAACATGTGGTCTCCTTCAGATTCCTACACCACATCTTGTGGTATTAACCGAGCCATCCCGACTATAATGACCATGAATCATAAATCACGTATCACACCATAGACTGATATGATCATCATACTTAACCATAAATACAACATAGCCTATATAACCATGATATGTGGTTACCTTCTTAGAGCTTAAAGACTCCTCACCGAATTCATTTTCAATGGAGGCTAAAACATTACCGCTTTGTCTAAAATAAATTACCAACTTCTCTAATATCATACACTTCCATCTCACCTACAACACATGATTGTCTTGTGATTTCAATTCCTTCATCTCTTAGTTTTGGGTATCTTTTCCACAAACTAGGTTTCTTCCATTGTTGTTATATTCAAAAAAGGAAAACCAAATTCATCACAAACTGATTTCTAAACATTGTTACCATTTCATCCCAAGAATGCAATGAACCCTGAGGTAAAGAGTTGAACAAATCCATAGCTTCCTCTTTCAAATTATACACACACAATTTCATGAAAATATCTTCATATTCTATCTCGTATTCTTGCATAATTTTCCAAACAAGTCAAGATTTTGTTCACCATCAATATTGTCATATATCCCTAAAAAAAAAGGTAACCCAATTATGATTCCATCAAGGAACTTATTGGAATACCTGTGTATGGCCCTAAAGTCCATAGGTTTTAAGACATTAAATATGAAAGGGGATTTGAAACAATAATATGTCATGTTATTATTAAAACATTCCAATAATGAATACCTTAAAGATGAATAAATGGTGAAAAGACCATCGAGAAACCCATATCCATATTGGTGATTTGAAACTATTGTGAACCCATAGGGGAAAACTATCAATGAAATGTATAGATGGAAAAACACTATTACGTATCATCCAAATGATAGTGGAGTTGCCACTAGATTCTAAACTCTAGAAAATTAATTCATCCTTTGATATCGAAAGATACTTAACTCAACCAAACAACCTTTCACACAACCGCAAACAATAGAATTGAAAACCATTTATATATATATATATATATATATATATCAAACTAAAAACCCAAGTGAAAAACTATCCAAGTCCCCGGTGATGACACCGGTTTGTGTTTTGGCTCTCAATATAACACCCATGGGGGTAGAAGGACAAAGACATGTGAGGGAGGCAAGGGAAGAAGGGGAAATACCCTCTTAGTTTTTTCATTTTGCATCTAAGGACATGGTTCTTTCCTTTCTCACCCAACCAAGAATTTTTAGGAGTGAGATGGAGGCACGTAATAGAGGTGTGGCTTTCCACCTAGGACTTTTGGTTCTACCTAGGCCGGTGGTGAGAGAACTTGAGGTTCATCTTGAGGAAGGATAGTTCAGAATAGGCCTCATAACCTCCATACTTGGTCGGGTAGGTCAATCAGAGGCCAAGTGTACCCACCAGATGAAATTTTCACTCAAAAGAGAGATCATAAAACAATGTAAAAATCAAGAAATCTGACACAAGCTACTAGAGACAAATCTTAAGTGGTCTAAAACATCATTCTGTTAGAATTTTTCATGTACCATTATGAGTTAATGCTTAATAATCTTTAACAATGAATGACAAGGCAGGAACACCTGAGTTATTGGCATATATGTTTTTTTTCTCACTAGTAAATATCAAGTAGGATATACAATGGGGATGAAATCTGCAAGATCTATATGGTATATAGGGAGATTTTTGAGAAATGTAGTGTGGGGATAGATTTATAAAAGGGGAGGGTCAAAGAAAAAAATGATAAAAAGGTATTAGGAAACTATGCATGCTACTACATCATAACACATACCTCATCTCCTGATATGGAAGTAAGGTAACAATGGATTTCCAAGAGCCATTTTTTGCAAGGAACCTCCATGGAGGACAAAAAACTCAACAATCCCCAGTGATCCAACTCAGGCCCCTGAGACTGGAACCCTATGAATGAGCTAAATTAAATGTTTTATAAACCAGGGACACCCCAGAGTAAAAAACCTCACCCAACCATGATTGATTTGTAAGGAAATTTTATAGTTTCAAAAGGACAATACCCATTAGAACCAGTAAACATATCATTATCTTCACCATCAAAACCACCAAATCACAAACCGGGTGTTAACATATAAGTTTTTAATCATAAATCATGTTAAATTCATAAGGAAAACATACATCAACCTAATTCCAAATCGATTAATGAGAGAGAATGAAAAAAATAATTGTGGTAAGTTTATTGAACATTTCAATTAATGATGAAAGACAAGAGATACATATGCATATTCTCTCAAAGTGTGCTAATGATTATAAAAATGTAACCACCTTAGCATGAATCATAAATAAATGAATATCTCTAACAATTATTACATAAAAATAAAATTCCCATGTTCATATCACCATTACAATCCCTATAGATAACTTCGAAGAGTTCTCCTTCCATTTCAAAAAAACCATCTCCATTTATTCAAAACAACCAAGATCTTCTCATACAATGTTATGTACATAAGGGTTTAAGAAAATATTCCAATAGAATCTTAATTCATTCACTCCCGAGCCATCATTCCTAACTTTGAAGGGATAATATGAAATATTCCTCCTTAACGACCTTCTATTTTATCTCTTCCATTCTGTCACCATCATTCCAACATAATCAATTGAAATTCATCACACATAACACCTTTTTTTGGTGATTTGAATTTTATTTAAAGGAATAGTGTGATGGGGAAAATAAATGCATTTAATGGATTATACCTTTATTTAAAAACATTTAACACTTAAATACCACCCAGGATATGCCTCTTTATGAATGATTAACAATGATGTTTGTCAACTCATTCCAACATATTCGGGTGGCATATGCAACTAAATTTCGAATAAATGGTTCACACACATTACTCAAGAGAAATTTTCCTAATTAAAATTGACTTTCTTATTCCTTCGGGTCACAAACCATAAACCAAATTTCAAAATCCTTTCATAATTCATTCCTATGCATTATCCCTATGCCATGGTGTCACCAGCTTTAGTAGAAAACCCTCATATCTAGAACTTGAGAACTTGGATTATTTATTTCAATTAACCAAGCCAAACGAGGCCTTTATCATGCTGGTATTTAGCATCCCAGATGTTTAAGCCAATACTCAGAAGGATTTTTACATAATGTGTTAATTTTATCCTTCTTGAATAGACTTACTAAGATGTGTGCCTCTTTCCCCATCTTTCATACTCTACCCTTCCATCTCCTTCTCCCCAAAACCACTTGAATGTAGAAAATTTGAAGCATAACTATTCCCATCACCGTCTCATGCTCTATGACAAGAAGATGCGCATATATAAGGACTACTACGCTCCTTTGTTAGAAATGGAGATTCCCCACCAAACCATAACCTATACATCACAAGGGGTAAAATTTCCCTAAGTCGAAAATGGATGAAGTAAAAGAGAGGCTTGTTGCACAAGAGGCCACCATGGTTTAATTTTAAACTTCAAGTGATGGTCGGGGATCCTCTCTTGAAAAGAAAAATTATGCCTAGAATGATTCAGGTTAGCAAATTATTACAAGAATTTATAAGTCGAGCATCCATAGGATGGGGTTCAAAATATTACCTGAAAGGGGGTCTCAACCTCGGCGAGTGGTTGAAATCACTCGGAGAAAAATGGATCTTAGCTAGATTCTCAATGGACCACAAAGTTAGAGTACATGAATTGATGACCAAAGGTATGTTGTGGGGCTTATCGAAAGACATTTAGTTTGTGTCTAGTGTTTTTGTTCACGAGGAATTCAAACACCGTAGGGACATGCCGATGGCACACCTTCCACTTCTCGAGAGAAATCATGGCTATAGACCCCTTATCCATATGTAAAATTTGTTTCTTTTTTGATATATCTGTTATCTCATTTTAGTGATTTCAGCTAAAATTGAGATAACTATATGAAATTTTTGAAAAATCTCTTAAAATTCCCTTTGCAAGAGATTTTTGGGTTGTCAGTTTTCATTGCATGAAAACATGTTCCTTGTCTCATGTTCCCGAAACTCAAAACCTGATTGCCTAAGTCCTTTGTGTTAGGTTTTCAAAACTTCCAAGAATCGTTAATGTTTTGCCAAATGCATGTTTCATGTCTTTTGTTTCTGAAACCTGAAACCTTAATTGAATCAAATCCTTTGTATCGGAGTTTTCAGACACTCCAAACATGATGACATATCATTAATGTCCAATTATTTGGTAGCCGGCATGTGTCAAGTGAGGTGTACTTAATGTTAGGTTGTTATAAATAGTTGGTTTTCCACATCATTTGTTACCTTGTAGGTTTTTGTTGCGTTGGAGTTTTGTTTATGCTTCTTCCACCTCCAAACCTGATTGAGCTTCTCGATCGATTTTACCATACATCTTTGATCATTTTTCAAGATTTTTGAAGGTGTAAGATATCCATCAAGATACAAAGTGTGTCAGCATTTTCTACTTACTTGAAATCCTCCGTGTTTCACTTAGTGTGTGTCGGGTTTTCCTACTTGTTCAACACTTCCTCACTTTCGTAGTGTGTCAGGTTTTCATCGATGCTCAACACATCATAACTTCCAACATACACTCCATTGTGTCAAGTTTCCTAAGGTGTTTTTCAAGTCTCAAAATCCAAACAGTGTGGTAGGTCTGTGTAAGTGTGCAACAAAATTTCAAGCCTGATTGCTCTTCCAGAAATCATCAAGGCATTTCTTCTTCGAGACTCCTCATGTCGGACCCGCCAATCTAAGGATAAGTCAGATAGAATAGGAAAGATGAAGTATAAGTATCAAAAGATGGAGTCTCCTACTTACATAAGCTACAATTATTAAATTTGGTAAACATATCTCGGTAATATAGATATGGAGGACTTCTAGAACAAAATTGAGGATTCTTCTCAGAATTCTTGGATGAAGTAGATGACTAGTAGTGGTCTCCCTCTTGCAGCAGGATTCCCAATATCAGCTCAATGCCCTAAATTCATCCTGGCCTGCACTTCTAACTATGACTCAGCCTCCTGCTTAGTAAGAAATCAAGAAAGAGAGTCTATAGTGAAATTAGATGGAGGTTACTTTGATCAACTCCTAAGGTTGCCCAACTTTGTGGAATATGTTGATTTAAACCTTAAATCAACACAAAGGGCCTGGGATAGAGATCAGGAAGACTACATCAAGCATGTAAACAATAATTTATTGATCAAGGCTAAGCCAGCTATTTCTAGGTTTCCCAAGTTGGTCCCTAGAAGTGATTTCATTCTCGAAATCAGTGATATCATCACCCTACTGAGTTGATTATTTGGAATCCCGAGTCAATAGATTTCCAAGGGTAGATGTACCAGTTCATGGTCATCATAAAGAATAATGACCAAGGGATTGATTGGGGCAGCCTAATAAGTGACGAGATAGACTCCCAAATGAAAATAGTCTTGTCTACCGATAAGTTCTATATGATGTCATATGTCACCTATACAATAGTAGGCATGAGAAACTACCCAGGGATAGATGCAAAGGGAAACCGGGAAATGGAACACATATATCGGTACTTCCCTCACTGGAAATAAAAGGGTGTGAAGATCAATATAGAAGAGTGAATGACACCTTCTTCTATGAAAACATTTGAGTTGAATCATGATCGAGGAAAAGAAGGGTTTCGATGAAGAATGGGCCAAAGTGTCAAAATGGGATTGCATCTTCTTGCAATTAAATAAGTTCACCTATCTTTGAGTGGTAAGGTTCGATAGTAAACCTTTCCATTTACCAAAGTTCCCAAGTGACAAACTGATCCTTATGGAGTTAGTCAAAAATTGTTGGATTTTCACAAATTCCAACAAAGCAGAGCACAAAGCCACCATCTCCTTCCCTATTTCCATTGGAAGGTATACATGCTCTACAATGGTTAAGGCCAAGAATGTGGTGCATGAGCTTTAGGAAAAATTGAAGAAACATATGAATCTTAGGGAGGGATTTGACTTCCAAGGAGTCATCAAGTCATATGGAACCTTGTATCTACATGTGCCCAATGTGGAAGACATTTGGGTTGATCTTCAAGATGAAGTTGCCATACGAAGAAAGGACAACAACAAACTGATGCTTGAATAAATTCAGATGTTAGATCTAGCTGATATCCCCAAAGGCACCGTGGACAATGACGATGTCTGTCCTCGACACTATGTACAAACAATAAAATGGAGACCAACATGGATTCCTAGCTGTTGATTGGTTTGATGCTGAAAAATATTCTATCATTGAAATAGCTACTCAAACTCTTGTTCGTACCAAGGCATGGCTCATTTATTGGGGAATGAGTTATAAAGAAAATATATTTTTGAAAATAGCCACTTTAGAGGCTGGACCCTTCAAGGGAAAGAGGGAAGAGGATAAAAGCCCTACCGAGAGGAGATAAAATTTAAGTTTGTCAAAAAAGGAGAAAAGCAAGGAGCCACATCATTTGCCACTCCTTCACAAACCGTTGCGATTATAGACACCCATAATTACACCCAAGCAATTTAAATACTTAAATTGCGCTAATTATCCCCTTTCTCACAAATCAACAACATATCATCAAAAGTGCTCATATTACCTCTTGTTGTCATTAATTGATTACAATACGCTAATTGATTAAGCCACCTATCCAACTAACAACCTAATTAACGACCTTCCATTAATTATTTACCCCTTCTATCTAGACTAATTAATTATTATTAATTAATTAGCCTTTCACTTCATTTAACTAATAAATCAATATTTAATTGATTTAATCCCCTTCTAATAGCCTAAATTGTACTAATATTCCTCTAATTGGCTTTTATAAGCTTACATATACCTATTAGTTAATCACATTTGATTAATTAGAACATCCCCCAACTCCCATGACTTGCTAAGCATAAATTAAACCCTTCTAAAGTAAGGTTACCTTTAATAAAGCAACCTTATCCATTCCTAATAATTTTTACCTTTATCCCACATGTAAAGGGATGAAGTGTTTCCTTTATCCATTGGGCTATATAAGGATCCCTCCTTCTACCTTTATAACTACACCTAATTCCCTTGAGAAAGAAAAGGAAAGCACATAGTCTTGCACTAAAAGCCTTTTGTCATTCTCAAGCCCTTCCATCATCCATCTTGAAGAGCTACGCCTCACACCCAAGCATCCTTGAAGGATCAAAGCAAGCAATATTGTTGATTTCCATTGGACTACATAGGTCCACTTGATTTAATTAGGCAATTAGAAGAATAGAGTTCTTGATTTGCATTATGTTTTGATCATTTCAAAGTTATAATGTTGAGGGTAGGACTTGCTTATTTCTTCATCATGATGGTGCACATTTCTCATTTATAGCTAGGTTACGAACCTATTTCTAGGTGGTAGTTTCCTTGCTTTAAATTTAGCTAAATGTAGAAATACTTGCACACATTTGGCATGCCCGGTGGGAGCCTTAGTCCCATGGTATTTTAGTTTAAGTTTCGTTGTTTTGGCTAACTTTTGATATGTAAATATAGTAATTAATGTCCATTTTCTTGGAATTTTTTCTCATTTGATATGTGTAACCTCATGTTCATAGCCATAATTTTAATGGGTTATTGCCATTCTTAAGCTAACTTGTCAAAATTTGAGATATTGTGAGTTTTCTTGTGTTTGCTGCCATATTTTGGTTGTAGGTCTAGTGCAGGCACATTTTTAGGGGTGCAAGTGCAATTTTCATGGTGCACACATCTCTCTGGCGGTGTAGGTGCACTGGTAAAAACGGCTACTTTGTTTGCTGACCCTTGGCACATACGCGCTAACCCCGGCACACACACCCTAACCAGCGCGCAGGTGTACTAACTCGGGCACATACATCATTTCATACTATACCTTCACTGCATTATAAAACCTATCAGATTGGCACACATGCCCTAACCAGAGTGCACATGTTGTTTTAGTGGTACAGGCACATTTTTCCTGGTAACAAGGTTGTTTTGTCTATCTTTCTGTCTATTTTTCTCGAGGGTGGTGTATACACTATTTTTGTGGCACACACCTCTCTGGTGGCACAAACACTTGGTGAGTTGAAAAAATCCACAAAGTGGCACATGCACACATTTCATGGCATGTATACTATTTTCATGGTGCACACATCTCTTGGGTGGCGCAGGTGCACTATGAGCTGAAACAACATTAAGTGGTGCATACACCCTAACCCACGTGTAGGCACTAAAAAAGGGGTGCAGGTGTCCTTTTGCATTTTTTGAAATTAAAGTGTTGATGTGCTAACATTCTTGCAGGATTAGCTAATCATATATTTGTTTTTGTAGGCTGTTTTAACATGTTTTTATTTGATTAGGTAATATTTTGAGTTGTTTACTTATAGGATTAAGATCATGTATGCTCTTCCCTCATGTCCCTTGTGGAAATCTTGGGAGTCCTTTTGATGCTTTGAGATTGTTAGGAGTATTTGAGTTGGAATTGGTTAATTTGGCATAGTTGAATTAAAGTGTTTTTCCATTTGATATCTTTTTGGATTTTTGAAGACAATCACGTATGCTCTTCTCTTGCGTCCTTGGATGATATGGAGAATCGAAATGGTGCCTTCTATTTTGATGGAAAACTACTAAAAATCATCATACAGACCAAAAC
Source organism: Taxus wallichiana var. yunnanensis (assembly GCA_018340775.1). Lineage (NCBI taxonomy): Eukaryota > Viridiplantae > Streptophyta > Pinopsida > Cupressales > Taxaceae > Taxus > Taxus wallichiana. Next base: position 370,976,779 of record CM031236.1, read on the forward strand.
ACCATCGCTTGTCAAAGAACGGAGGAATCAAAACAAAAGTCGAAAACTACTAATACGCTTGTTATATTAAGGTTACCAAACGGTGTTCAAGCAAACTACACCTAATTAAACAAGATAAAAAGAACAACATATTCAAAACACTTTGTATTGTAGGTTTGAGAAAAGGGTACGTCCATCTCCACTCGATGGAACATAACCCCTTTGGCATAACGCCTTAAGCTACAATAATGGGGGTGGTTCCAAGAACCCCAAAGTAGTCCATGCAAAAGGGAACCTTGTGGATGAAATAGGAAGTGATCCGCACTACCTATTTGAGTAGTGATTCCTTTGTGAGATAGCATTACAAGTTTTCCCTATGTGGCCCTTTTAAGTACATGATGGATGCATTTACTACCCACTGTTCTTGAAGGGGAAAAGTTCGAGATACTCCCAAGATAGTCGGGACTATTTGGGTAAATCATCCCACTCGTGGATAATTTTGTAACACCTAGGACGAGAGAACCACCTAGGAAAATATTATTTGGCCAAGATCCCACTTTGACCATTCTAAAATAGTGTTGAGTTGTGAACCATATTTTCATCGCGAAACGTGTGACACGTTACTTTTGCTTAGTTTTTCACTTGCCTTAAGGCGAGGAGAAACTCTGCCGAAGTGAGGCCAACATTTTTCATCCCCACTTTGTTTTACTTCCTACACATTATTTTGACACTTTTTGATCAAAATAAGGGTGACTACCTCTGTGTTACCAATCAATTGTTTCTACCACTTTTTTGTTCATTTACGTCCATCTTTGTTTACGGCTGGGTAAGTTAAACATCTAAAGTGTGTGGAGACGTATTTATATCATTGGTAGCCTTTGTGATCTTGATACCCATGTCAAGATCATCATCATAGTTAGGAATGATTCATCATTTTATCTCCCTTTGACATGTTACCTCATTTGTATTGTCTCGACATAATTAAGATACTTATGTCACATTTCTCGTAAACATGATCTAAGTGTCTGTATTGTGGCATTACGCTGCCCATGTTTTAACACATCCTTAGTATACTTTGACTTAGTTTGATTTCAAAAATTTCCAAAATCTTGAATTTTTTTTCTTACTTTGTTTACGTCATTTTGATACCACTTTGACACTAATATCTCACTTCTCCACGAAGCTCGATAGACGTGTCCAATTGGTGTGGTTATGTAGCTTACATTTGTAAACCTCTCCCTTTAACATTTAGGCCTTATTGGTTGTTAAACTTGTCATGGTATCCTTTTATTGGTATTCACATATACCCTTTGTTACTACGCCTTGTTCATTTTGAGCTTGACATAAATATTGACGTTGTGTTGATCATCTTTACATTGCATTTTCATATGGTGTATTTCCTTGTTGATTGGATTTGTGTTTCTCACTTGCATGATTGTTCCTTGTGATTATTCATTTAGAAAACTTATTTTCTAGGACAATCCCTCTTGATCTCATTGAGATTGTGTCGTCACAATGTCTATTTTCCTTAGACCTTCTTTGGAAAATCACGCATGCATCTCCATACTTACACAATGTCTAGTTGGTTGTCCATATGCTACCCAAATCGACATGTCACTTCCTTCCCTTTGAAGGATTTCCATCACACTATCTATATCTAGACATTTGTGCTTAAAATAGTGCCAAAAATGACTAACTATCATGTGGTTCCCCATACTTACAAAAATATGGAACCTAGGTTTAGCAATTCAAATCAGAAGATTCCTAGTACAACTAAACCTTGTTTGGTTCTTCATGCTAGAGAACCCATGCGGGTAACTTGTTCCCCACCTTCATCTCATTGTTTGTGGTATGATTTTAAGGCTTGGTCCAAATTATTATTCAAGTTCCCCCCACTCTTCTTTTGATTCTAATCCAAACATTTCTTCTTCTTCTAAGGATTCCAATCCAAACATTTCTTCTGATTCTTCTGATGATTTGGATCCAAAATACTATTCAGATTCATCCAATTTGACTCCTAAGTCACGGTCCTCCCCTTCTTCGCAGGACCTCTATTATTAGTCATCTAAACAATGTTCTCCTCCTCTAAAGATTTGTGTCACCACAAATCATCTTCATCCTTCATCTAATGCGACTCCTACATCACAGTCCTCCCTCTCTTCGTAGGACCCCTTTTATCAGTCGCCTCAACGACGTCTTCTTCCTTTGAAGATACGCATGACTCCAAATCCATCCAATCAAAAATCTAATACAATTCTTGAATCGCGGTCCTCCCTTTCTTTGCAGGACCCTTGTTATTATTCATCCAATGCAATTCTTGAATCATGGTCCTCCCCTTCTTCGTAGGACCTTCTTCATCAATCACCCCTAATAAGTCTTCCTCCTTTGAAGATTTGTGTGACTCAAAGTCCTTCAAGACAAACATCTGAATCGACCCATGCGTCGCAATCTACAGACTTTGGAATTAATCCTACTATTTTACATATGACATACCATTGTATAGGTAGGTCCACACCACCTTCTTTTACTCCTAAGACATATAGCTACACATCTTCTTCGTCCCCCACATCATCTTCTTCTATCAATCATCATCAAACATCTTCTAAGTCTCCCACATCAAGTGAACTTATTTCTTCCAATCAACCCGTAGTGGTTGATCAACAACTCATACCAATTGACCTCTTTCAAAATGAAGAAACAATTATGGAATTTATAGGGGCACATGAAGATATTCCTTTAGCAGATTACGACAAACGATTCTCTTTAGACTTCAATGCGTCTACATATTATGAGGGAAAGGTTAATTCATTTTATCAAGAAATAGAGGAAGATCCTTAAATCATGCAACTTGATCCTCCTCTTATTCTTCCATCTTCACATTCTTCATTATGTGATGAAACTCCTTGGTCTTGCATTGATCCATGGCCTATCTTCTCATCACCCAATCACTCTTTTTCTATCATAATTCCTCAATCACAATCTCTTATGGGGTTAACGCCAAGTAGCCCTTCATCTTCATCTAGGTGTGGGTCACCTTCTATTAGCCCTCCCTCTGCTATTTGTGGGAAATTTTTGAGTAGTCCACTATCTTCTATTCTTGGGGCATGTCCAACTAGCCCCTTGTCTTCTATGTATGGATCACCCCGGGTAGTCCATCATCTTCTATTCTTGGGCCACATCCTAGTAGTCCATCATCTTACATCTATGGGTCACGTCCTATTAGCCCTTCTTCTTCTATTCTTGGGCCACATCCTAATATCCCTTCTTGTATTCTTAGGCCACATCCTAGTATCCCTTCATCTTCTATCTATGGCTCACCTCCCAATAGCCCATCTTCTTCAATCCTTGGACCGTATCCTTTTCATCAATCACATTATTCTTCTACCAAAGACGGTGGAAAGCCCATGGTCATTTCTCACATCAGTTCTAAATGTCCACGTTCACTTTCTTCTCCTTCTCGGGATCAGACAAGTCACACGTCAACTTATAAGAAACCCAAACAGTTTCTTAATCAAGCTCAGATCAAAACTGCAAAGATCTCTATAGCTCCCAACAAATCAAAAAATCTCAAAATTCTAAATCAAGCATAATTCAAGAATGCTCATTAGCGTAGCCATCAAGTATGGCACAAAGTGCATAAACCTCTAGATAGGGAACTCAAGCTCCCACATACAAAATCCATGTTTCAGGATAAATCACAGTCCTTTGTTGAGTGTGAACTCACCACGATCATCGAGATTGGGGAAAACATGACTCTTGATAAACAAACATGCTTAGTCTCCCTTATCAAGGAAGTCACAAACATCGTTGTTGGATCCTATCACACAGAGTGACTTTGTTAGTCCCAACGGTCCAAAAAACTGTCAAAAATCTAAAAAAATAAAAATTCAAAAATACAAAAAAAAACATTGAGAAAACACAACAAAAATCAAAGGTACAAAGATCAAACATTACAATCAGGTGTTGCATACACATGGATATTTATTTCTTCCCTTCCTTGCTATTCTTCTACAAGTCTTCCTACCATTTTCATCCCTTCGGTGATATTTTGGTTAGCTTATTCACATGCATTTTGTGACATTTATCTCTATGGTATATATTTGACCTTGGTCTTTTATCACCTTGGTAAATTAAAGAATGACTGACCTCTTAGAGATCCTATCACATTTAACATCTAATAAACTTGTTGCGAAGAACTTTTGGACATATTTGTTGACACTAGCCAATTTTGTCATCATAAGCACTTCCACCTCCATCCATTAAGCCATCAGTGGTTCTTAACCCCTTTGCAAACAAGAGAGCTGAAATAAGTTTTCAGAAATCAAAAGAAACAAAATCAATCAAATTAAAAGCTAAAAGCTACAAAGCAAAAGAAAATTGATATATTACTCTCTCTTGGGGTATTTCCAATAATCTCTATTGGGGCTATGGACACCTAACTGGTAGTAGAGAAATGTTGCGATTAGAATCAAATACATCTCCATTAGGGCTATAGACATTTGGTTAGCAATGGAGTAATGTACGGATATCTTTCCACCATCCATTCCCAAAATCACCTTTCAAAATCAATCATTCCTACACATTGGCTAGGGTGTATTCACTTGTTGTCTTTTAAATATTCCCTTCAAGAGGTAATAAATTCCATATGCACACACTAGATCTCTATGAGTAAACAGGATTAGTATGTTACCAAGTGTCATTTTTTGGACCTTGTTTAAACTCTTACTCTAGTCCATATTTCATCTCACGATTTGTGCCTTTGGCTAATCACTTCTTCATTGTGAGGTTTCTAAGCTACATTCATATCATTCACATCATTCTTCTACTTAGTTTAGAACATCCATGTGAATAAGATTACTTTTCTTCCATGTTTTTGGGCACCTTTGTCCCCTTAAAAAAATAATCTTCTCCTTCCTTTCTATCATGTGCTTTTAGGCCAACTTACATTGGAGGCATTCTAGATTTTTCCTAGCATTTCATTCATTTATGTTCATCATCATGTTGAACCTATCCATAATGGCCTTGGGTCCCCTTCTACCTATGAAGAGTTTTCCTTTGAATACTCTCACCTAATTGCTAGGAAATTTTTCATCTTCACCTTTCTTATATGGACGTGGACTTATGCCCTTGTACATCCCATCTATTGCTAGGGAATCCACACTTCCTTTCCTTCTGTACATAGTTTTAGAAAATTTTGAAAAATAAAAACCATTCAAATATGTTAGAAAAATCAAAACATTCAAATATGTTTAAGAAAACTTCTAAAAATTTAAAATCATCCTACAAAAAGTCACTCTTTGCTTCTCACTTGTTCATGTGTATGACTTGCGGATCATCTTGATCTACCTCCATCAAAAAAAGCCAAGCTGCTTACTTTGTCTATATTATGGGGCACAATGAGTTGCACTGAGTATTGCTTTTTGTAGTGCACATTACTTTTCCATCGGACCCAAGTGTCCTCTGTTATTCCCCTCGCATGTATCCTTGCTTGGGGCACCGTCATCAACCCTTGTCGTTAATTTGCATAGGTCGTAACTGAAGCTCGATAATAAAAACATTATATTATGTTTCTCTATTAGTTTAGCTTGTTTACTTTCTCGTATTGCATTGCATTGTTTATGTTGCATGGAGTTAGGCATATTTCAATTTCTTGTATTACATTGCATTATTGTATGTTGCGGGAGGTTAGTATTTTCAGCAATGGGAAATTGTTAATAGTGTGGCTTTTCATGTCATTCTACCTTTGTCGTATGCTTATATTTTCATAAGGACTGATGACATAGCTCCTATGGTAATATGATGACATCAAAATGATTCCAATACATGGAAGCTAGAAGCTATGCTCTTCTCTCCTCTCCTCCATATTTCTTCTACATCACTTTATTCTCACCCCCAATAATCTCTCTCTTTGGGTTATCCTACCCCTTCCCATTCTTCTCGTCTATCTCTCATCTTTTTCAATCATCGATCGGCTTCTTTCATCACCCCATCGACACTCGAGGGCATCTCTCCTCCTACTAATTTTTCTTATATCCCTTCAAAATTTTCTTTTGTCTACTATATTTGAAATGGCATCACTTACACCACCCCAAAGAGGGAAAATTTAGATACTCATAATTACGCCCAAGCAATTTAAATACTTAAATTGCACTAATTATCCCATTTCTCACAAATCAATGCCATATCATCAAAAGCACTCATATTCCCTCTTGTTGTTGTTAATTGATTACAATACGCTAATTGATTAAGCCACCTATCCAACTAACAACCTAATTAATGACCTTCCGTTAATTATTTACCCCTTCTATCTAGACTAATTAATTATTATTAATTAATTAGCCTTTCACTTAATTTAACTAATAAGTCAATATTTAATTGATTTAATCTCCTCCTAATAGCCTAAATCGTACTAATATTCCTCTAATTGGATTCTATAAGCTTACATCTACCTATTACTTAATCACCTTTGATTAATTAGAACATCCCCCAACTCCCATGACTTGCTAAGCATAAATTAAACCCTTCTAAATTAAGGTTACCTTTAATAAAGCAACCTTATCCATTCCTAATCATGTTTTACCTTTATCCCACATGCAAAGGGATGAAGTGTTTCCTTTATCCATTGGGCTATATAAGGAGCCCTCCTTATACCTTTATACCTACACATAATTCCATTGAGAAAGCAAAGGAAAGAACATAGTCTTGCACTAAAAGCCTTTTTCCATTCTCAAGCCCTTCCATCATCCATCTTGAAGAGCTACGCCTCACACCCAAACATCCTTGAAGGATCAAAGCAAACAATATTGTTGATTGCCATTGGACTACATAGGTCCACTTGATTTAATTAGGCAATTAGAAGAATATAGTTCTTGATTTGCATTATGTTTTGATCATTTCAAAGTTATAATGTTGAGGGTAGGACTTGCTTATTTCTTCATCATGATGGTGCACATTTCTAATTTCTAGCTAGGTTAGGAAGATATTTCTAGGCAGTAGTTTCCTTGCTTTAAATTTAGCTAAATTGTAGAAATACTTGCACCCAACAATCTTGGATTCACCTCCTCCACCAAAACAAAGAAAACTTCCTTCGGAGGATGAGGTTAGTCAACCTCTCATTTCTCCTTTTGTTGATTGCTCATCAGAGGTAAGTCTCTCTCTTTCTTCTCAAGCTTTGACTTCATAATCCTTACCTCCTCCCCTCCAATCTTCCTCACCTCATATTTCTTCAACACATTCATCGGCCATGGCTAACATCTTCTCCAACCTCTCACTCTCTATCTTGGACCTAAGATGACCATAGATATGCCTCCTCCTTCTATACCTTCATTCACTGAGTCTATTCCCACAGACACCACACTTACAGTCATCACTACTCCACAAGTAAACTTTCCTCCACCTACAGATGTAACCATAACACCTCAAATAGTGGCAACTTATTCCACTTTGCACCTCAATGGTTAGTTGATTAGACCCTGAGGAAGAGGAAGGTGGTATTTCCCCTACCAACCATGGACTTGGTTCCTCAAGGTCTCTCCTACCAAATCTACCAAGAAACCCAAAATGGTTTCAAGGGTTTTAGTGGATGCCTCAGGGCATAAGTTTGTAGATATTTCCACTCCCATAGCCAACAAAACAAAGGAGGATATAATGGTCACTGATTATAAGATCACAAGGGTTGATCTGGGAAAGGTAACAATAGAAGGAGCACAATAGGATGCGTAGGATGCCATGAACGTGCTATGCCAGAAGCTGAAGGAAATGAAGGTGAGAAGAGATGAGCTAAAGGAGAAAGTTAAACAGTTGATAGAGGTATTACTCAAGCTCTCAAAGCCTTCTTAGTCAACACCGTCATCCCCTACCCCTACTCCTATCAGGTTCGATTTCTCATCGGTACCTAGGATTGAAAATAAAAATGAGAAGGGGATAATTGATGATGAATGGATTTAGAGGTCAGGTCAAAGCATATAATCGTGTCCCACTTTTTGTAGTTTTTGTACTTTCAAAGAAACTATGTCCGACAACCAAAACATGACCAAACACATATAAAATTACCAAACATGCATTTTTAAGAGGTTATAAATACCAAGTGCGGGGCATCCAGAATTTACGATTTTTAAATTTTTATAGTATTTTTATTTATTTATTTACTAATCGATTTTAAAATATTTATGGCCACAAAGTGGGACACACTTGTATGCTTTGACCGGCTACTCCTATAAGGAAGAAAGGTCATTGATGACACGGTGGAGTTTTATAAATCCTTGGAGAAAATAAAGAAAGATGGTGACAAAATGGATGAGGAATTTCCAAATGAAGTTGGGAACCTCGAGTTAACTTTTGAGGCTCTTAATGCACTAAAACAGTTTCCATACAAAGCATCTTGATTGAAGAAGGAATTATTCCACATGGGGATAAGCATTTCCAACTAACCAAAGCCATCAGATTTAGGATAAAGATTGTTAGTGAAGCTTGCAGCAAGTTGAGGGAATCTAGAGATCAATTGGTTGATGCCATGAACGACAAAGAAGAGGATTTGTCTAGAATCTTCGACAAGGTGTTAGATAGAAGCTTGAATATTCTACCTACTGATGATTTCTATAAACAAATCCAAGAATCAATCCATCATGAACCAACTTTCATCTTCAATCTGACAACCATTGATAAGTTCGTAAAGACTGAGAATGTTTTGGAATCATTAAAGAAACTCAATAAGAGATTGAGGAAACTTCTTGGCAATGTAAGAGACACTTAGGAAACTTGTGAGGTAATCGAGTGACTATTCTAGTACGCTAGATGAAGTTGAGATGTAGGGCACAATCTAGAAGTTCCAGGAATTTTGAGACAAGCAGGCTTTACTAGAGGAAGATAAGGACGTTGAAACAGGATAAGCATAATGTTTCATGTCATTTTCATCTAGAGATCGACATGTCTTTTTCATTTTCATTTCATCACATAGGGAGAAAAATTTGACTTGTTCTCTGCATGAGAGTCAAGAAAATAGGATTCTTGTTAAATGATGATTTTCTAGGATTTATCCTATTTTATCTCTACTCTTTCTATTATAAATAAGGGATGCTTCTACATTCCAAAGGGGGAGAGATTTTGGAATATTGAGAGCTATTGTGAAGAAGAAGAAAAACTTTGTATTTTGTTTTAATCATTGAGGAATAGAAATGGGTGTTATTTTGTAAACTTTGTGTTGTAGGATTCATCTATCTTGAGATATTGTTCTTACGTACAAGATCTTAATCTATTCTTTGTTTAGTGTTCTTGATTATTTTAATCATTTAAAATATTACACCGATTATCTAAAACTCGTATAATTATTTCTTGATTTGTGTTTGATTGAAAGAAAATATGTTCCTCTCATTCCCTTTCTAGTTTGTTTCATCTATAATAGTTTCCTTTATAATCCATTCTATTTCTAAAATCTGTAACATCTCCATCTCGTGTTGATATGGATTTCAGATTGTATTCCAACCCAAATGGTTAGAATAACATGAATATTGTACCTATTATTTTTGTTGTGTTTTAGATCGATAATAAACAGATTCCTCACCTATATTTGAGGAGGGATTTGATTATGTGTACTATGGTTAAACCTCATATTTTGGCTTGACGAAATATCCAACCAATGCTTTTAGCAATCCACTCGGGAATATGGATTGATAAGACTAAGTTTATCTTATTGGTTTACGCAACTCCGTATTTGTCTTATTTTTGGTAGATCCATTTTACGGTTCAAGTGGCTAGAAATATCTTCACTTGGTCAAGCCGAGCTAGGGATGAAACTGATCCATTCTTTGATCTTCTTCAACAATACAATTTTAGACTTTCCCCCAATAGTGTTGTATCTAGTTGAGTAAGAAGTTCTTCGCCTATCCTAAGACAGGTTCCTCAAGAATAATAAACATATGTAACTTGTTATGCATTATTATTATCTAATACTCAGATTCCTATATGCACTTCATTTAGAAGGATGACAGCACAACCTATGCCTTGGGGTGTGGCTATTGGTCCTCTTTCTCTAACTCCACCGTTGCATGAGTTACCACATGGATCTTGTAAGAATATTCCCAAATTCAATGGCAATGGGAAGCAACACCCTGATGAACACATCACCTCATTCTTTGTAGTATGTAGTTTCCTTGGGGTAGCTCATGAAGATGTCTCTGTTTCGACTCTTCATTGAAACATTGCATGGTGTGGTAGAAGAATGGTTCTACCATCTTTTGAACACATGCATTACTAACTGGGCTACCATGAGATCCATTTTTGAAGTAAGGTTCAAACTAGTGAAGATTCTCATGACTTGTTAGCACATCTTACACATGTAAAGAAGGATTCTCATGAGCCCATGCAAGACTTTGTGGAAAAATTCGACAAGCTGATTCAGAAGATTCCAGCACTAGCCGTTCACACTCTTGAAAATAAAAAGTGTTTCTTCATCAATGCTCAGCCCCCTGATGTGAGCTTCTTATTAAGAAGGTCTGTTATCCCTGATTTGGCTACTGCTCAAGGTACAACCATCTTTGAAATAGAATATGATCTCATTCGGTAGGAAAGCTCGAGAAGAGAATCATATAAGCATTAAAATCAGAGTTCTTCTTAAAGTAATACTAATCCTATGATCTAGAAGATGGCCAATGACTTGATCACTTTGAAGAAGCAAATTTCTCAATAGGTGACCAACATTCCTTATTGGGATATTCCTAGATAGAATTTCAACAATACCAATGGCACTCCCACAAGAGATAGGAATCAGTTGATTATTGCTCCAACAAGGTTGGCCATTAAAGATCCTCCTATCAACGTAATAGTGGAAATAGTTGAGGAAGATGAAGAACCATATGATCAAGGTTCTCATGAAGCTTTTGAAGTTTCAGGATATACTTATGATTCTTTTGATGATTCAGCTAGTGACTCCAACATTGGGTACTTGGAATACGAGGAAGAAAATTGTGAACATGATGGTCGGTAATTTTTAGTCTTCAATCAACCTCAATCTCAGAACCCCATAAATTTGGTTGAAGGCCCTAAGGAGAAGAGTAAAGAATCTCCTGTGGTTATGGCTACAGGATGCTCTCCTATCTCAGTGCAAACTGAAAATGAGACAACTAAAAAGGTAAATTCTTCTTCTAACTCTCTTTCTCCTACCCCCAAGACCAGTACCTTGGCTTAGACCAGTGTAACTAGAACTGAGCCCACCATCATTCCTTCATATACCACTTTCAACATTATTGATCATGTAAAGAAAACTAAGATCCAAATGTCAGAAGCCGAGTACCTTCAGTCAAATCCTGAGCAATTTGAGAAACTTTCCAAATTCATTAGAAGCAAGGATATTATCCCTTCATCTTCAAAATTCATTTTCCTAGCCCCACTCAGCCTTTACCTTAGAATAATATGACCTCTGTTGCTTCTTCAGAAATATTGAACCATTTTATTTGTCCTTACTTATAAACGGGTTTAAACTCAACAATTGCATAATTGACTCAGGAGCCTCTAATAACATGATGCCCGCAAAAGTATCCCATTCCCTTAGACTTACCTTGACTAAATCTTATGGGCGGTGTTACTCCATGGAAACCAAGCAAGTCCCCTTGATTGGACCAATCAAGAATGCACAGTTTGCATTTTTGTATTCCCAGAAAAGAGAGTAAAAATGACTATCCTAGTTGCTGATATCCCAAATGCTTATGGTATTCTCTTAGGAAGAGGTTTTTGCAAATATTTTGGAGGAGAAATCAATATGGACTGGACCAAAGATAAAATTCCAGTGAATGGATTTCCTTGTGTCCTCCACCCTGAAGTGCAAGTGAAGTACCTAGTCACTAAATCAGATGACCCCAAAGCTCAAATTCTCTTCAAAGATGAAGGCTTGGGAAATTATTTTCGACATCAGAGGTTCCTTCTATAGGTATCAAGGAAGAATATCCTAATGCTATTTATACCCTCAGGTTCGATGAGATATGTTCAACTCTTGGGTCAAGCATTGGTGTGGTTCCTATATCTCCAAATTTCGAGATCTTTCCCTTCACCTTCAAGCTGCAATTTAACAATACTAATAACATGACCGAATATGAATCTTTGTTATTAGGATTAGAAATGGAAAAGAAAAATGGAATCCAAAATCTCAAATTACAAGGAGATGCTAAGTTGATTGTAAATCAAGTAAGGTCAATCTATCAGGTAAAAAATGATCACCTAAAGCATTACGGGAACAAGGTGTGGGATATCATAAAATGCTTTGATGATTTTTCCATCAAGGAAGCTTTGAGAGATTACAATGATAAACCTGATTCTTTAGCCGTGTCTACATCTCTTCTCCTTCCTCACCCAAAAGTTCAAACAGAACAAGTATACCATTGAGATTGTGTATCATCCAAGTGTTCAATGATGATCAACAAGTATTGTCTTTTCTTGAGAAAGCTGATAATTTTAGCGAGATTTATTTTGAAGGATCAGAATCAAATTTCTGTGAGTCTGTCTTGAATTCATATCAAGAGATTGATGGTGAATTCATCCAGCTCAAAGGAAATAAGATTCCGAAGGGATTGGTTTCTCTTAAAGGTCTGTTTGACAAGCATGACCATTTTGTTCAGGATAAAAGGCAAGTTGAAGGTGTTTCCTCGTCGTGGAGGTATATCAAGTTAATCTGATCTCTTCGACCAACCACAGATGGTAAACATCGGAAAATGTTGTTTTCTTGAGGAGAAAGGAAGATTCACTTCACTCCTGAAGAGATATATGGACATCTTGGCATGGTCTTATGCGGACCTGAAGTATTTCAAGCCTAACGATGTGCAACATATAATTCCTTTGAAGTCTAATGTCAAACCCTACAGAGAAGCAAAGGCATTACAACCTAAAGATCTCAAGGACTATTCTTGCATAAATTCAAAAGATGTTAGATGCAAGGATTATCTTCCCAATCCATCATTCTACCTGGGTTGCTAACATCACCCCCATCGAAATAAGAATGGTGACATCCGATTTGTGTTGACTTCTGGAACCTTAATCAATCTTCATTGAAATAAAATTGCGCATTACCTATCATGGATCAAGTATTTAGGACTATCACTTTGGATCAAAAATGTTATCCTTTCTTGATGGATTTTTTAGGTATAATCAGATCGAGCTAGCCTCTGAGGATCAACATAAAACAACATTCACCACCCCATGGGGGAAATTTTCTTACAGGAGGATGCCTTTTGGTTTTATTAACACTGGAGCCACGTTTTAAAGAGATATGGACTTAGCTTTCAGAGATTTTATGGGAAAATTTATAGTTGTATATTTGGATGACTTGACGATCTTCTCTAAGAAGCAAAGTGATCATTATGACCACCTAGAGTAGGTCCTCTTAAGATGCAAGCTTCATGGGATTTCATTAAATCCTAAAAATTCCATGTTCAGAGTAATAGAAGGTAAATTTTTGGGTCATATTGTGACTAAATAAGGAACCAAGATCAACCCAGAGTGGGTGAAGGTCATCCAAATCCTTACCCTACCTACAAGCAAAACTAGGGTGCATTCCTTTTTCAGAAAGGTCAATTTCCTAAGAAGATTTGTACCTGCGTTTGCTAATAAAACCAAGGATATCATTGGGATGATGAAAGGTAAGACACCATTTCCATGGAGCACTAAAGGGAATCTTAATTTTGAAGAAGTAAAAAGAGTAATTTTTCATGCTCCTATTCCGGTATACCCAGGACTTCAAGAAGGATTTCATCATGTATAGTTATGCTTTCACACATACACTATCATCCATCCTAATGTAGGAGAACAAATAAGAAATCAAATCTCCCATTGCTTTCATGAGATGCCCACTAAAGGAACATAAATTGAAGATCTTGCAAATGAAAAAGCATGCTTATGCAATGGTGAGAGCAGTGAAGCATGTTAGGTATTATGTGTTGAGTTCTCACACTCTCGTTCTTATTCCTGATACTACAGTTAAGTCCATTTTGACTCAACAAGAGTTGGGTAGTCAACGGGGTAACTGGATAGCCAAAGTCCAAGAATATGACTTGGACATCAGACCTACCAAGTTGGTACGAGGAAGAGGCTGTGCCAATTGATCGCAGAAAACAATTCTGAGATAGAATGCAAAGAAACTAAAGGTACTTCTTCATAATTGCCTATGGTTCTTTTGTAAGCACAACTAAAGAATGGTATGTAGATATCTCTTTCTTTTTAACTCACGGTTAATGTCCCATGCATTTAAGCCAAAAATAGAAGAGGAAAGTTAAATTAAGGTCCGCAAGATACATTCTATGGGATAATGGTATATATAAGAAGGGTATTGATGGTGTATTCCTACATTGTGTCGATAAGTCTCAGTAGATAAGGTTGCTAGAATCCTTCCACAATCTAGCATGTGAAGGAAATTTATCTTCCTCTATGATGGCTTACAAGATCTTATGGGCTAGGTACTATTGTCCTACTCTCTTTCGAGATTCAGTTGAATGGGTGGTTAAGTGTGAAGCTTGTCAACATTTTGTTGGTCATCCTAAGCTAACAGCTCTTCCCTTAAAGCCTATGATAATTGAAGAACCTTTTCGCCAATGGGGAATTGATTTCATTGGAGTACTAAATCCTACCTCCGAGCTGGTCATAATTATGTGCTCACCGCCATCAGACTATTTCACCAAGTGGGTGGAAGCTATGCCAATCAAGCAAGCAACCTCGAAGCTATGTGCAACTTTCTCAAGGAGAATATAATTGTTAGATTCAGTGTGCCTCACAAGATCGTTGCTAACAATGCTTCAAATTTCTCATCACATGAGTTGACAAAAATTTTCTATGGATTTGGGATCACATTGGCTCATTCATCTGATTATTACCCCCAAGGAAATGGTCAAGTTGAATCAAGCAACAAAAACCTAGTGACCATAATTAGAAAGTTGGTCAATGAGAATTAGAGGACATGACACAAAGCATTGTATGATGCATTATGGGAAAATTAGATTACTCCTAAGTGAGCTATTGGAATGTCCCCATTCCAAGTGTTGTATGGAATTGATGTTGAGATTCCTATCTCTATAGAATTTCTAGCCTTACAGGTTGGCTAAAGCAATTGAGGATGAAACTTTTCAAAGTTCCATTGAGAAAAGGATAATGTACCTAGCTAGGATAGAAGAAGAATAGAGCAAGGTGGTGGATCACATTGTAGATCATCAGAGAAAAGTAAAAAGATATTTGGAAAAAAATTAAAGCTACATAATTTCAAGAATGGATATCTAGTACTTCTCGGGATAAGAGAAGGGAACCAAAAGGGATACATGGAAAGTTCAATTCTCTATGGAAAGGTCCTTTCAAAATCCATTAATTGAGCGGTGAAAATAGATTTTGTCTATCTAATCTTGATAGAGAGTTGCTCCCTCTACCTTTCAGTGGCCAACATCTGAAGCTTTTGCATTAGTAATACAAGATGCTCTCTTCTATTTTATTATAATTTATTTTTTGTTGTGTGATTTATTTATTTATTTATTTCTTTTTTTTTAATTTTTCTTCACCGACTCCGTAGCCCAATGGATAAATATTTTTGATACATGAATTCTCTTCCTTTGATTTCTCAAAGAAATTCCCCAACTAGAGCCAGCTATTATCTCCTTTTAGTGATTTCAACTAAAATTGAGATAACCATAGGAAAATTTTGGAAAAATATCTTAAAATTCCCTTTGCAAGATATTTTCAAGTTGTTAGGTTTTCATTGCATGAAAACATGATCCTTGTCTCATGTTCCTCGAAATCCAAAACCTAATTTCCTAAGTCCTTTATGTTGGGTTTTCAGAACTTCCAAGCATTGGAACATGCTTTACCAAATGCATGTTTCATGTCTTTTGTTTCCGAAACCTGAATTGAATCAAATCCTTTGTATCAGGTTTTTGGATGCTCCAAACATGATGACATGTCATTAATGTCCTATTTTTGGTAGTTGGCACATGTGTCAAGTGAGGTGTAATTAATGTTAGGTTGTTATAAATAGTTAGTTTTCCACATCATTTGTTACCTTGTACATTTTTGTTGTGTTGGAGTTTTGTTTATACTTCTTCCACCTCCAAACCTAATTGATTTCACCATCTGTCTTTGATCATTTTCTCGAGCTTGTTGAAGGTTCTTGACATCCATCAATATATGCGGTGTGTTAGGATTTTCTACCTACTCAACATCATCTAGGTTCTGCCGTGTGTTGGGTTTTCCCACATGTTCAACACTTCCTCACTTTCGTAGTGTGTCGGGATTTCATCGATGCTCAATACATCCTAAATTCCAACATACACTCCATTGTGTCGATTTCCTAAGGTGTTTTGAAAGTCTCAAAATCTAAACAATGTGGCAGTGTCATGTGTAATTGTCAACAAACTTTCTAGCTTTGATTACTCTTCCAGAAATCATCAAGGCATTTCTTCTTCTCCTCAAGTCAGACCTAGGCCAATCTAAGGATAAGTCAGATAGGATAGGAAAGATGAAGTATAAGTATTAGAAGATGGAGTATCCTTCTAACATAAGCTACAATTATGAAATTCGGGACACACACTCAAGAATATAGATATGGAGGACTTCTTAAACGAGAATTGAGGATTCTTCTTAGAATCCCTCAATGAAGTCAATAGCCGGTAGTGGTCTCCCTCTTATAGAAGGATTTCTAATATCAGCTCAATGCCCTAAATTTATCTTGGCATGTGCTTCCAACTATGACTCAGCACCCTACTCAAGTAAGACATCAAGCAAGAGAGTTTATAATGAAATTGGATAGAGGTTACTTTGATCAACTCCTAAGGTTGCCCGAATTTGTGGAATATGTTGATTTAAACCTTTAATCAACACAAAGGGCCTAGGACATAGATCAGAATACTACATCAAGCATGTAAACAAGAAGTTAATGATCAAGGCTAAGCCAGTTGTTTCTAGGTTTCCCAATTTGGTCCCTATAAGTGATGTCATTCTCGAAATCAATGATATCATCACTTTGTCTTTGAGTCAATTATTTGGACTCCTAGAGTCAATGATTTCCAAGGGTAGATGTACTAGTTCATGGTCATCATAAAGAATAATGACCAAGGGATTGATTGGGGAAGCCTAATAAGTGACATGATAGACTCCCAAATGAAAATAGTATTATCTCTTGATAAGTTCTATATGATGTCATACGTCACCTATGCAATAGCAAGCATGAGAAACTATCCATGGCTGGATACGAAGGGAAACCAGGAAACAGAACACATATATTGGTGCTTCCCTTAGCTAACAATAAAAGGGTCTGAAGATCAATATAGAAGAGTGAATGAAACCTTCTTCTATGAAAACATTTGCAGGTTGAATCCTGATCTGAGGAAAAGAAGGGTTTCTGATGAAGCATGGGCCGAAGTGTCAAAATGGGGTTACATCTTCTTGAAATTCAAGAATTTCACATATCTTCAGGTGGTAAGGTTCCATGGTAACCCTTTCCATTTACCTAGGTTCCTATGTGACAAATTGATCCTTATGGAATTAGTCAGACAATTGATGGATTTTCACGAATTCCAACAAAGCAAGCACAAAAATTCCATCTCCTTCCCTATTTCCATTGGAAGGTATACATTCTCTATAGTAGTTAAGGCCAAGAATGTGGTGCATGAGATTTAGGAAAAATTGAAGAAACATATGAATCTCAGGGAGGGGTTTCACATCCGAGGAGTCCTCAAGTCATATGGAACCTTGTATTTGTATGTGCCCAATGTGGAAGACATCTAGGTTGATCTTTGGGATGAAGTTACAATATGAAGAAAGGACAACAACAGACTGACACCCTAAGAAATTTAAATGTTATATCAAGCGGATATCCCCGAAGGCACCGTGGACAATGAAAGTGTCTTGGACACTATATATGAACAGTCGAATGGAGACCAACACAGATTCCTAGCTATTGATTGGTTTGTTGCTGAAAAAGCTTCTATCACTAAAAGAGCTACTCATAATCTTGTCCATACCAAGCCATGCTCATTTCTTAGGGAATGATTTATAAGGAAAAGAGATTTTCTAAAATATCCACTTTAAAGGTGGGACCCTCCAAGGGAAAGAGGGAAGAGGATAAAAGCCCTACCAAGAGGCAGATAAAATTTAAGTTTGTCAGAAAAGGAGAAAATTAAGGAGCCACATCATTTACCACTCCTTCACAAACAATTGAGATACAAGATTTACCTTCTCCACCATAACAAAGAAAAATTCCTTCAGAGGATGAGGTTAGTCAACCTCTCATTTCTCCTTTTGTTGATTTCTCATCAGAGGTAAGTCTCTCTCTTGCTTCTCAAGCTTTGACTTCAAAATCCTTACCGCGCCCTCCAATCTTCCTCACCTCATATTTCTTTTCCACTTTCATCAGCCATGGCTAGCATCTTCTTCAACCTCTCACCTCTCTCTATTGGACCTAAGATGACCATAGATGTACCTCCTCCTTCTGCACCTTCATTCACTGAGTCTATTCCCATAGACAACACACTTGCAGTCATCACTACTCCACAAGTAAACCTTCTTCCCCTGCATATGTAACCTTAACACCTCCAATAGGGGAAACTTCTTCCACTGTACCTCAATGGTTAGTTGATCAGACCCTAAGGAAGAGGAAGGTGGTAGTTCCTCTACTAGCCTTTGACTTCAGTTCCCTCAAGGTCTCTCCTGCAAAATCTACCAAGAAACCCAAAATGGTTTCAAGGGTTTTGATGGATGCCTCGGGGCATAAGTTTGCAAATATTTCCACTTTGCCGTGGCCAAAACACAAAGGAGGATATAATGGTCATTTATTATTAGATCATAAGAGTTGATTTGGGAAAGGTAACAACGAAAGGAGCACAACAAGATACACAAGATACCATGAATGTGATGTGACATAAGGTGAAGGAAGCGAAGGTGAGAAGAGATGAGCTAAAGGAGAAAGTTAGGCAGTTAATGGAGGTATTACTCAAACTCTCAAAGCCTTCTCAATCAAACACCATCATCCCCTAACCCTACTCCTATCGGAGTTTAACTTATCATCGAGTACCTAGGATTGAAAATATCAACGAGAAGGGAGAATGGTTGATGAAAGGATTCAAAGGCTACTCCTTCAAGGAAGAAAGGTCATTGATGATATAGTGAAGGTTTTAAATCCTTGGAGGAAATAAAAAAAGATTACGATAAAATGGATGAGGAATTTTCAAATGAAGTCAGGAACCTCGAGTTAACTTTTGAGGCTCTCAATGCGCTGAAACAAGTTCCTTCCCACATCTTGATTGAAGAAGGAATTATTCCACATGGGGATAAGCATTTCCATCTAACCAAAGCCATTAGATTCAGGATAAAGATTTTTGGTGAAGCTTGTAGAAATTTGACGAAATCTAGAGATCATTTGGTTAATGCCACGAATGACATAGA
This sequence comes from Taxus wallichiana var. yunnanensis, assembly GCA_018340775.1. Lineage (NCBI taxonomy): Eukaryota > Viridiplantae > Streptophyta > Pinopsida > Cupressales > Taxaceae > Taxus > Taxus wallichiana. The sequence goes on from CM031236.1 coordinate 370,996,156, forward strand.
AGAGGATATGTCCAAAATATTTTCCAGGGTGTTGGATGAAAGCTCGAATATTCTACCTTGATGATTTCTATAAACAAATCCAAGAATCAATCCAGCACGAACCAGCTTCCATCTTCAATCGACAACCATTGATAAGTTCATAAAGACTAGTAATGTTTTGGAATCATTAAATAAAATCAATAAGAGATTGAGGAAACTTCTGTAATGCAAGCGACACTCAGGAAACTTGTGAGGTCCTGAGTGACTATTCCAGGCGCCGAGATAAAGTTTAGATATAATCCGAGAAGTTCGGGAATTTCAAGACAAGCGGGATTCACTAGAGGAAGATAAGGACATTGAAACATGATAAGCATAATGTTTCATGTCATTTTCATCAGAGATCGACATGTCTTTTTTTGTTTTTGTTTCGTCACATAGGAAGCAAATTTTGACTTGTTCTCCTATGTGAGAGTCAAGAAAAATAGGATTCTTGTTAAATGATGATTTTCTAATATTTATCCCATTTTCTCTCCACTCTTTCTATTATAAATAAGGGATTATTTTGAATTCAAGGGGGAGATATTTTTGGAATATTGAGAGCTATTGTGAATAAGAAGAAAAACTTTGTATTTTCTTTTAATCATTGAGGAATAGAAATAGGTGTTAATTTACAAAATTCATGTTGTGGGATTCATCTATCTTGAGATATTTTTCTTACGTACAATATCTTAGTCTATTCTTTGTTTAGTGTTATTGATTATTTTAATCGTTTAAAATATTACACCCATTATCTAAAACTCATATAAGTATTTCTTGATCTGTGTTTGCTTGAAATAAAATGCGTTCCTCTCATTCCCTTTCGCTTTGTTCCATCTATAATAGTTTTCTTTCTAATCCATTCTATTTATAAAACCATAACATCTCTATCTCATGTTGATATGGATTTGAGGATTGTATCCCAACCTCAATGGTTATAATAGCGTGAATATTGTACATATTATATGTCCGATGTGTTTTAGATCGGTAATAAAAGCATTTGCCTCACCTATCTTTGAGAAGGGATTTAAGCACATGTGTATTATGGTTGAACCTCATATTTTGGCTTGAAAAAATATCCAACCAATAATATCCTATCAAGGAAGGGGCCCCTTTAATAGAACCCCATTTTATTTGTAGAAAATACTATTTCAACCCATTCATTTTGTGTTTTGTTTTGTGATGTATTATTTTAGCATTCGTAAAAGATAATAATTCACTTCATAATTGTACACATTTTATCATAAAATAAACTTATGCAATCCAACTCTTTGAACAATACCTATCACTATATGCACCACTTAATAAATTTGAATCATTACGAAATGAGAATTCACCACTAATCGCTTCAATTAATTTGGGCCTTGTCACAGAAATTAAGGAATCTCTTTATAAGCTGCAACATGCACCAAAAGATATGAAAATATGCAAGATTTAACCAACAACAAAACTAGGAACCCTGGGTTTTTAATAAAATTATCATTTAGCACACAAAGACACAAGGCAAGGTAAAATGCAAAGTTAACTCTAGATCCTAAAAATTTCCACTTTTAAGGTTGACCAAACACACCTTTCCAGGATTTAGAGTCAAACCAACACCTTTTATATATTTCCGGTATATACAACAACTTGAATTTACCACCCCTCCTCCCAATCATTCACCTTATGTTTTTCCTTCAACTGGGTCGATAACTTAACACGAATTTCACATAAATACCTAAAAATATGTAAAGTGCATCTTTGTAATTTTCTCATGGCATCTCGTAGCTTCTAAAATATTTCCCTCTCATGGAAATCAAGGAGGAAACTTCATTTTGTGCAAAACATGCCATTCCTACTAAGACAATCAAATGTCTCAATAATACATGAAGATATTAGCCGCCATCCCTTTCAATCATTTAAAGCAATAATTTAATAGGGAAGGATATAAATAGATATGTTGATAACTCATAGATGGGTATAAAGGATTGCATGAATTTTAAAAACATAGGAAGTGAATAGGGAACCGATTTTGAAAATGGGATAAAACCGATTACATGGTGCACGAATGTGTCATGAAAATTATGGGCACCAACATGCCCATATTTAATAACATTTAATTTTACTCGCATGATCGAAGGGTTTATAGATAGTTTAACGGTCGTTAGGCTCCAACTATTAGATCTCCTTGTTATTAAAAAATGTTGTATACATGCCTTTAATAACATGTAATTTTACTCACAATCGAAGGGTTTATGGATAGATTATCATATGCTAGGATCCAACCATTAAATCTCCTCGTTATTAAAAATAGGTTATATACCCTAGCGTTTGTGGGAAATTTTTATCTTTGCATTCACACAACATTAAATTTTACTCGCATTCAAAGGGTTTATGGATATTTTAGTGACCGCTAGGCTCCAACCATTAGAACTCCCTATTATTAAAAAACACGTTGTATAGCGGCCTTTAATAACATTTAATTTTACCTAAAATTGAATGGTTTATGGATAGCTTAGAGGCCACTAGGCTCGAATGATTAGATATCCTCATTATTAAAAACACATTATATATTCATCTTTAATAACATTGAATATTACTTGCAGTCTAAGGGTTTATGGATAGATTAGCATCCTTTAGGCTCCAACCATTATATCTCTTTGTTATTAAGAACACTTTGTATACCCTAGCATTCACGCAACATTTTGAAGTGGAAATTTTTGTAGTTGGATTTATTGTGTGGATTTAAAAAATTAAAGTAATATATTTTGAACTTAGTGGAAACTAGGTAATACCACAACATAGTATTTGAAGCTTAGTAGTCACTAGGATTTAACAAATGAAAGTATGATATTTTGAGCTTAACAGATGCTAGGTCATGCCACAACATAATATTTAGAGCTTAGTAGTCACTAGGTAGTTTTAGATGTACAACTAATATAGATATGTATAACATTTGGAATATTTATTGGAATTTTTATGTATGTCTTTATGTACTTCAAAAATGTATATGCACCTTGAATTATCATAAAAGAAAAAAAAATTCCAACTCTTATTGTAAATGTAAAGTATTTAAAACAATAGATCTCTTTTTCATTTTTATAATTTTATAATATTTGTTGGACTATCCTGGTGAGCCGGTGTTGCACTACATACCCTCAAGAGGGATCAAACCTTATGTAGTTCCCATAAGATATATAAATATATATGGACAACATCAAACATTTGTTGTTAGGAATTATTATTGAAAGTAATGTTTAGTGAACATGAAGTTCCATTACTATAATTTTTATTGAAAAATTGTATTAAAAATATGAAACAATGCAAAAGATGAGTGTAGTGGACATTTCATAGTCCACATGATTATATTTCTCTAACAAATAAAGTTAGAATTTTAGAGCATATCGATTCTTTATGTGATTCCTTGAGTAATATATTTTGAGCTTAACAGACGTTAGGTCATGCCACAACATAATTTTAGACACTAAAAATTGCACTACTCATTTTCTTTATCATTTACATTTACCTTCACAATATATTAATCAAATACATCATTTAAACCCATATACACCTTATCCTAAGTCTAAAAACTTTCATCATATTTACTCCATGTAAATACCTCTCTTACAGTTATAAAATCTATACTTAACCACCCAAAACCACTTGAGAACCAAAAATAAATAAAACAAATATTTAACCATCCTAACGCCTACACTTCGACCTCCAAACATATTCCCAACCATTTACCCAAATTCCAAAACAAATAAATTTGTTTAGAATTGGTTTTAACCACTTTATGCAACCCAAAATCCTGAAAAACTTGGATTTTCGGTGATTGATTAAATCACCAGTGATAATAAATAGCTATTTTCTACTCTTTCTCTAGGATCCTCAATTTTGAATCTTTAAGCCTCATATTTTTGTCTCGATCACTGAAACCCTACATCTCATCATTTAGAAAAAAGACAGCAAAGCCATCATTAGTTATCATTAGAATTTATCATCAAGAATAATCAAGTGTCTAGATATCAATCCTTCATCACCCAAGTTGTAGACCACATTAGAACATTCACTGTCAACTTGGATTAACCCCAAGAAAGGTTTGAGGCATATTTTAGCTTCACAACACTTTCAAGGTATTCCTAAAATCCTCATTTGTCTTTTATCAATCACATTTATCTTTTAAATCATCTGAAACATCATTTTACATCATCAAACACTCATTTTTATTAAACTGTTACAATTCTCTGAAATCACCAATAATTTCATCAATCACCAAGTGGTTGGCTTAATCCTTGGTGATTCTGTCAAATCTATATTTTATCAAAATTAACATTTTTTTGTCAACTTTCTGTTTCATTTTTTATCATATCTATTTTTTATAACATGTATTTGAGAAGTGATCTCTGTTAGATGGCAATACCTAGTCAATCACATGAAATTACTAGCATTTACAGCCTTTTGATAGTCTAACACCCCTTTTTCTAGGAACAATACAATATCTTGCATGAGCTCACACTTTGCACAATTCAATTTACTAACACCGACCAAGACATCAAAGATCAATTTAAATTCCTTCATGAGATCGAACAAGAGACCAAGGATTTCTGGTATAACTACTTTGAACATATCCAGATTGCATCTACCCTTGCATGGGCCACTTTTGAAGCTACACTTGACCTCTCCATTAATCTGAAGTTCTAGAGCTTCTTACCTTCTATCTACATATCTATATTGGTTGTATATCTTTGTCTTCATCCGTATCATTTCTCTTTTCAACTAACTTAATTTTCTAATTCTGATCTGACATCCTCCAAGGAAGTCCCTTTGGATTCCTAGAATTGGCCTTTACCGAGCAGCTCACCTATCCATTTATCTAATCCTTTATGTTTAGATTCTTTGAGAGTAGGTTTCTTTTAGAGACGGAGACGACTTACACATACATTCGGACTTGATAAAATTCTATCAAACATCAACATCAACATTTATCTCTACGGGTATCAGTAAACCTTGTGTCTTCTGAGGTTGGTTTTTATTGTTTCACTACATTAATTTAAGTAGAAAATTAAAAACATCTCTAAACATTCTGGCATGCCAGTGGGACACTTAGTCCCTTCTTCATTTGTTTTTATTTCATTTAAATCAATTTTTCTTACATTTTAGGCCTTCTACTTTGTAATCGCTAGTGATCCAATCAAATCACCAGCAATTGTGTGAATTTTCAGTGATTCTATCAATCGTTAATGATCTCTATGAGTACTTTTGATTACCTATCTAGTCATCCTCTAACTTTGTTTTCTTTGTTGTTTTCTACTTTTTGCTAAAAAATTTATAGGTTTATGCTTTTGGAGGTTTTTGCTTGTTGCTTATTTCTTTGCTAAAAAATTCAAAAAAATAAAATTAAAAGGAAGCATTTTTTAGGTGAGTCCTTTTTTTTTGTTTTCTGCATTGCATTTTGTTGTTTATTCTCATTGAAGTCAATCTTTTCTTTTGGATTTAAAATGAACCTTGCATCCTTCCTGATCACATAGATTAATTAGAAGGATTAATTTGTTGCATTCACTTAATTCTTCCCCCACACACAACCAAACCACGTCAAATATCAAATTTGCATCGAAACACTCCTACCAGGTGATAACTATTAGGATTTCATCACCCAATAGGAAACGAATCAGTGTTTTAGATGAGTATAAATAACTAGTTGTCGGTATATTGGCTAAGCACCCAAATCCCTTATCATTGTGGGACCATGAAGTGAGGGGTAGGCCCCAATAACAGGCCTCGTATCGACCAACACAAATTTGGGCCTCACATACCTTTAGGTATATCAAGGAATCTAGCCTTAAACATTCCTGAAACCATCCATAGAAGACCATTTCCTAGGATCCTATAATCCGTTTTACATATTCCAATTTTTCTTAATTAATCAAGATAATAAAATTCATTCTATGTGATTTTGCTTACTATTTGTAATCAACCCATCTAGATTTATTTTTATTTGTTAGGTGATTGTGTGTTTTTTAATATGGTACTTACAAGATAGAAATCCCATATCCATACCTCAGAAAACATGTCCAATCCATTCCAAAATCCACACCACAATACCATCAAACTTTACAACAAGCCCAAACTCAACTAGATGAATCCCAATGACTCATTGATCAATGCCAAGAACTTTTATCAACACCCCGATCTAAAAATATAGAAAACATGATAGATAATATTGCATGTTCCATTGATAACACTCAACAACACATTCGGAACATCTTTCCTTCCTTTCATGAACAAAAAAATGCTACTTCACCCCCACCCAAAGATCAAGAACAACCACATTCTCCCAGTAGTCAATCCACTTCATCTAAAAATACCTTATCCCCTTAGCCTATGGTTATTCAATAGCAAGGACCTCGTCTTCTTGAAAATCCTTTATTCTAACAATGTGGCTCTTAATGTATACCTTACTGCTAGGGGTGTCCATATTCAATCATTGTTACCTGAACCATTATCATAAACACTTTATCCTTTGTGTGGTTTTCCCCACCTCGTCAATTCGAACCATGAACCCATCATTCAATAAATCTATTCCTACCATACTAGTAGTCGATTAGAAATATATACTATCATTTATTTGGTTACCATGATTACCTTTGACCTTAACATGATTTATTCACAAGACATGACCATTCAATAACATGATCCTTCAACTGGTTATACACCCCCAAAATAATACAACTCTTCATCCACACAAACCCCTCCAGCTTCCTCTACCATTCAAATACCTCATGTGAGTTTTGTTGTTGTCTCTATTAGCATACCTCAGCCACCGCCATCTCAACAAACCATACCACCCCTTCAAAACATTACTATGTCTATTCCCACATTTGTACCTTTAATCAATACCAGCGTTGTTTCCAGTACTCATCCAGCTTCGCAACAGTTTTCAACCCCACCTATATCACAACACGTACCTCATCCATCACAATCATTTTCTTCCTCCCAAGCTATACCATAACCATCTCAGCCCCTTATCCATGCATCTATTCCCCTTCAAAACATCCCATAATCATCGTAACCCCTTATTTTCACTTATGTTCCCCTTCAACAAGCACCTCAATATTATCATCCCCTTATCCACACATCTATTCCCTTCCAACACACACCACAATAATCATTACCTCCTTTTAATACATCCATCCCTCCTTAGTATCAATATATCCAACCATCACAACCTTTAATCTCAGTAACCTACCTATAAATTTCTATAAACACCCCTCAACAAAAAATCCATTACAACAAAACATCCCACAAAATTATCAATCATATCAAGCAACCTAGTCAATTCTCATTTAATCAACCCAGTTCATCCTCATCTAACACACGAGTAATATCAACATATCAACCTCTCGCACACCTTAATGAACTGCATATCTAGCCTTGAATCCACTTCCATGGGTCCTAAAATACACTATCATATGAACAAATATGTAATGAACCTATTCACCCATCTGTACCATACAAGGCTTACCCTCCTCACTGGGAGCTTCCTAAATTCCTTAGATTATATAGCAAGGAAGATCCCTAACAACACATTCGATCCTTTCATCATGCTTATTACCTTATATCTCACAACCAAGCCATTATGTTAATGTCATTCCATATGTCTTTAGCGAGGCCTTCTTTAGACTAGTATAATAACATCCCACAGTATTCCCTTTTTCATTCGTGTAACTTTCCCAACTATTTCTTGAACATTTCTCGATAAATATCACCTATAAAATCACCATCACATACCTATATGCTATTAAAAATTTGAATATGAATCCATTGCCAACTTTGTAGCCCACTAGAGGGGTATAATAAATCAATTATCATTCCCTCCAATAGACTAAACTAATTGAATTATTCTCTCATTCATTGCAAAACATATTTCTTCCACACTCCAAATCTAATCATTTCAAATGTTTGATGAAGCCTTTGTTATGGCCCGTAAACTTTAACTTCATGCTCTTGAAGAAGGAAAAGTCAAACTTAGACCAAAGAAACCAAAATCTGATTTCCCATCCAAATCATCTTCCAGTCAAGACAAACCCAAATCATCATCCAATGTCGTAGTCGTAAAATATACCCTAAAATAAGGTTCGAAGACCGAACACTCCCACCCGCAACATAACTATAGTCCTATTAGAGATACCTACATTGTGGTATTTGATAAAATCCTTGCCACTAATATGATCTCCCTTCCACCCATCCATCCTATCAACACTTCCATTTCCAAACCCTCTTGGTACAGAGATAATGACTATTATAAATACCATAGGGTCAAAGGTCATGACATTGAAAGGTTTCATTCATTCGCAATGCCCTTCGGATCTGATTGAAAAAGGAGAGCTACATTTAGAAAACCCTAATGCTCCTCAGAATTAGAACCTTGATGTATTCAAACAACCATTTATGAATCATCCCCCATCAAGTAGTCAACCCCAAATGAATAATATATAAGCCCACCATACCATAAACACCATCAATAAAAAATCTCCTATTACCAAATCCACATCCACACTTACCCTAAAAATACACCTCAATCAACATCTAAACAATAAAAAAAATCCCCATAATCTGCTGTCCAAAATAAACCTTCTACATCCGTAGCTACATCCTCTTCACCCAACCCTTCTAAGAATCCTTCACAAACACCTCAAAAAAACCAGTCATCTATATTATGAAAATTTTCTATGGTGAATTTTTAGCCTAGTATCCTATACATGACCCCAGGAGTTTCCATCCTCCCCCATCTAAAAAGGACACCGTTATAAACAGTTCTGCTACTCCTATGCAAAGGTATTGCAGATCACAAACACTTAGAGGGGGGTGAATCAGTGCAGACTAAAAATTTTACACTCTTGATTCAATTTTATATACTTTACCAATCTATATGTATGAGCAACATACAATCAATCAATTATTCATCAAACACATAAATACTGAACACAAAGATTTACCATGGGAAACCCTTTCGGGAGAAAAACCCACCAAAATTGTTGCTTATATTACACAAAGCAAGGACTCATAAGAATATAACACATCTTACAAGATTTTTAGTGAGACACTAATCCCACAAGGAGCACCAACCCCTACACCTATGTTGATATTACACATAGCAAAGGACTCAAGTGAATATTACACATCACAAGAGATTCTTTCTGTAGGCACCCACCTACAAGGAAGCTACAACTCCCTAAATTTGCTAAGATACAACTTAGAATTATTTACATATACATTTTGATCATGTAGTTACAACAATTGCTAATACAATGAATTATGATCACTTTCTGGCTCAATATTTGTTCTTCCTCTGTCACTCTCTTCTGCTCATTTAAATTTCCACCTTTATGCTCTTCTTATCTAATCATGGTCTTCATTATTTTATCGATCTCATCCTTTCTCTTTGTTTCACTTGTTATAGCTCTTCTTAGCTTGATTACATCGTATTTTCTTCTCTTTTCCTTTGTCACTCTCTTGTCTCTTGTGCCTTAGTTCTATCTTATGAGAAAAAACCCCTTGAAATAACTTTGAGATTTACATCATGTACTCTTCCTGATCTATCACCTATGAATCCAGATCATTAAATGTTCCCAACTAAGTCCATATTTTATTATTTCCTTTTTCGGCTTCATATTCATCTTCCAAAAATAGAAAACTTGCATTGTTTATAATTTTCATCATGAAAAGAGGAAGAAAACCTTAATAGACCAAATTTAAGGAATCAAAATACTAAGGTATTTCGAGGGGTGATGATGGAGAAAAGGAATGCAAAAACTATGAATGATAAAAGGGTTGAGGGAAGAAATAAGGAGGATTCCTAGGCTCAGGAAGGGGAGTAGAAGGTTTTCGGTCTAGATTTGGGTGGGATGTGGGTTTGGGGAGGATTGAAGGGCCATGGAGGAAGGGAAAGACCTGTGGTGGATTGGTGCCCTAACCCTAGGGTCTCAAAAGCATCTAAAAATTTGGCTGGGGAAGGTGGGCAAGGTAGAGATGGTTTCAGGTCGATGGGGGTAGTGCTGGAGAAAATGGTGGCTCGAATCATCCCCATCTGACCACCTTCTTTAAAGATGCACTGGGAAATAAATGGGGCCGATCCTAGGAAATAAAATAATTGGTAACTAGGCTCACCTGGTCGATTTGGCAGAGGCTATTCCATCTTTAACCATTGTGAGCCTAGAAGTAGAGGAATATTACAAAACTTTATCATGGGATGCAGTGATTGGTAGGTTTAATGGTTTTTGGCCTTCCTCCTCCGCTCTGTATCAGTGGGTTTTGAAAATTGGACAAATAAATGTGAAATATCTCTCTGTTCCAAGGGTTTTTTGTTGTCCATTTTAGGGAATCTGAAGATTATCAGCATTGTTTGACAGAAGGTCCTTGGTTCTAGGGACATGCGGGTTTATTTTTAACTCCATGGTTTCCAGATTTCGATCAATACTTATTTGATGGCCAAAACTCTGGTTTGGGTCAGGCTACCTAACCTTCCCTTGCATCTGTGGTATGCCCTAGAAGATATTGGAAATGTTCTGGGCAAGTTTATAAAAGAGGATTTAGATAGAACACATTCAGGTCTGTGTTTGTTTTCGAATATGTGTCAAAATTGATTTGAGAAAAGGAATTCCTGATAGAATTAATCTTAAATTTGGGAACTTACAACATACACAGGTCTTAGACTATGAGAATACGGCATTTCAATGTAGATTATGTAGAAATACGGGCCATTTGCAAGATTCTTGTCCCTTCAATAAAAATCAGAAATCTGTAAAAAAGAATGGATCAACTTCTTCTAGTGGATGGGGTTCTGTAAACCCAGATTTGGTATCTGCTTCGAATTTTAAAGATAATCCAAGTAATCCTAACTCCGACGGGAAAGTAACTATAGGGAAGGATGACACAGAGGAGGGAATTCAGGAAAACCACTTGGTAGCGGGGGAATGAAAAGGGGACATACCTCGGAAAGTTCAGAATCAGACAGGATTCTGTGATAGAAAATTTGATGGCAATAGAGAATCCCAGTGACCTTGACCTTTGGTTATTTCATCTGACCTGGGAAAGTGGCAAGAAGTAAAGAAGTGGAAAAACAAAAAGGGTCATATGGGAAGCATCGAGGATTATTTTCCATCGTAGTATGGGAAGTAATTTTGGGATCTTCCTTTTTAGTATGTTTAGTTATAGTTTATCATTTATTAGCTGGAGAGTAGTTGTAGTAGTTATTAGCTTTTGGATTATAAAGCCTTTATTTCTTGAGGATTTTTCCTCTACTTTTTGAATAGGGAACAGGTCCCTTCAACCCGCCTTATCAATAAAAAAATTTAATTGTGAAATTAAAACAGCGATCCATCTTCTTTGAATTATTTTAATTTTCCTTGAAATTAGGAATCTCCATCGAGCTTATAACCAAATTGTCTCATGGTCAACTTGCATTAAATGCTGGTAGCTAGAACAAATAATTTCATTAGTCTGTGTAAAGTTTTACTTGTACTTGCAGTTGTAATTCTCTTTCAATCAAGTCTCTTTCAAAATCTGAATGCAAACGTTCAATCTTTCAATTTTAACTCTAACTAATTTTCCTTGATCCACTCCATTTCAATTTGATTATTCTGTGGCTTCCTTTGGCATCTTTGATCTTTTCCTTTATGTCACATCTTCTCATTTTTTCCTTGATTGCTTCTATACTAAGCGGCTATTTTGTTTATTAGTAGTTTTACATCTTTTCCCTTTATATGTGGCATTCATCAAATCTTCATATCCAGGATTTACCTTTCCGACCTTCTTCACTCTGTAGCACTCTCCTTCCTTTGCAATATTCTATTGGAGCTTATATTTAGTCTATGGTTCCTTCCTCAAGATTTTTTACTCTATGGCTCTCTTATGTACTTGGCGGCTAGTGCCTTATATTCGTGGCTTGTACAAATGATGTCTAAGTCCTTTAGGACTTATTATTGACCATCTCAAAGCCTTTTGAGTTGACACTACCAATCAACATTCATCTTTTTGCATGCTCACTTTACCAATTGAATCCTTTTGCATTAATCTTGACATCAATGAAAACACATATAACAAGGAAAATATTCAACAATCACCCCTTTGTCATTTATGGCAATATTCCAGTGTAGAAACTCTGTATAACCTTATAACCTTTTGATGGAAAAATGATTCCATACCTAAATTCTCCTTTTTCTGTTCTTCTATATCTGTAGATGCCTTTCTCTTGTTCTTATATATGCGGACTAGTTTTTGATTTCTTTATCTCTCCCCTTTGAAAACAATGAAAAATGGCCATCTATGTCGTAAATAACTAAATATACTTGTAATCAAGTTTCTTCATGTGATTACCTCAAGAATATCCACATAGGATTATGCTTTTTATCCATATGTCCTAGTGTTTGCGTGGCAATGCTCCCCCGAGCTGATGCATACTTTGATAAATTTGAGCTAATAGATTAGCTCCCCCTCACTTTGGCACTTGTGTTTAGGAGTGGATAATACCTGAGAATTCTTCCTTCCTTATTTTCACACCCTCTATTTGTTTTCGGGATCAGTAATGACCCCTAATTCATTCCTTAGGTATTTAAATTTTTCTCTTGGCAACAACTTAGTCACTATGTACACAATTTTTCTTTAGTGCTCATATATTCTAGAATGATCTTCCTGTCATTCACTTGTTCCCTCAAGAAATGATATCTTATAGGTATATGCTTGGTATTTGAGTGGAACATTGGATTCTTAGAGACACTTATTGCACTTGTACTATCACATAGCAAAGGAATTGGATTGTCATATTTTACCTTGTAATCTTCCAATGTCTACTTCATCCATAGAACTTGAGTGCAACACATTGTGGAAACTATATACTCTTCTTCACATGTTGAGAGAGACATTGATGAGTATTTTTTTCTTAGACAAGATGCCAAGCAGTTTCCAACAAAGAATTCTCTTCATCTTGTAGTCTTCCTATCATTAACGTTGTCTACCCAATCCACATCTATATATGCTTTTATGCTAAATTCATTGCTTTTGGGGTACCATAATCCATACTCTAGTGTTCCCATGAGATATATAAAAATTATCTTGACTTCCTTGAGTAGTTTTTCCCTTAGATATTTTTGAAATCTTCCAACAAGGCCTACCACCTACATGATATCAGGTCTTGATGTTGTGGAGTAAAGTAGACTTCTTATCATGGATCTGTACATTGTTTTTTACCTTAGGTGAATCATCATATTTGTACTTCTTACACCCAACTTCCATTGGTGTACCAATTGGTCTGCATTATTCCATTCTAAACCTTTTCATCTTTTCCTTGATATACTTTATTTGTGAGATAAACATACCTATGTTTGATTTATTTATTTTTAGTCCTAGAAAGAAAGTCAGATCTCCCAGCATTGACATCCCAAATTCTTCTTTCATCAAGCTTGCAAAATCATATACAATCTTATCATGATATCCGCTGAAAATTATGTCATCCACATATACTATTACAATGAGTAGATGTTCTCCTTCTTCTTTTATGTATATATTTTTATCCATGAATCCTTTTTGAAACCTTTCTCAATGAGGTATGAGTCTAATCTATTGTACCAAGCTCTAGGATCTTGCTTTAATCCATACAAATATTTCTTCAACCTGCACACATAATCTTTATCATCAATCAATGAGAATCCATCAGGTTGTTCAATGTATACCTCTTCATTCAAGAAACCATTTAGGAAGGTTGATTTCACGTCCATCTAGAACACTTTGATATTCTTGTATGTTGTGTAAGTCAAAAACAACCTTATTGCCTCTATTCTTACAATTGGTGCAAATGTCTCATCAAATTCAATCCCTTCCATTTGTGTGTATCCTTTGCATACTAGTCTCGCCTTCTTGTGCATTACGTTTCCTTTCTCATTTAAATTATTCCTGAAGACCCACTTGGTTCCAATCACATTCTTGTCTTGCATGCCTAGGTACTAGTTCCCATGTCTCATTATTTTTGATCTGATCTAATTCTTCATTCATGGCATCTACCCAATGTTGATATTTTCTTGCTTCAATAATATTCTTGGGTTCTATCATGGACAGGAGTGTTATATATTCATGACTCTACTACTCTCTAAGTATCCTTCTTGTTAGGATGTCATCATCCTTGTTTCTAATGATTTTATTTGCATGATGATCCTTCTTGACTTTCTTGGAGGGTGCCTTAGTGTCCTGGTCTTTCTTCTTCTTCTTCTTCTTCTTCATGTGGACTGTCAAAGTCTTCATCATCTTCTTGTTCTTCATTTCCACCTAGTATGTTAAGTGCTAGTTTTTCCATATTTTGCCTCATCCACCTTCACATTAGTGCTTTCCAATATCTTTTGTAACTACTTGTTGTAGCATCCGTAGGTCATACTAACTCTTGGGTATCCAAGGAAAATACCTTCATTGATCCTTGAGTAAAATTAGCCTAAGTTTTATTCATCCCTTTTGATGTAGCATTTTCTTCCAAAAATCAGATGTGCTTCACATTTATAGGCATCTTATTCCATAGTTCATAGGGGTCTTATCATTTTTACTCTCAAATGATCCTGTTCAATAGATAGAGTGAGGTATATAATGCTTCACTCTAATACATGTCGGGAGTTTGGATTCATTTAGCATGGTCTTTTCCATCTCTTGTTCTTTTTTATTCTTCCTTTCAACAACTCCATTTTTCGAGGAGTTTGTTAGTACCCAAATTTGTTCTCCTTTTCGGTCGAGCAGCATCAAAGATATGGCATGAAGCTTGAAGGCAGATAGATCATGATGTATGTTGTTCTGAAGCCAAGGATATGATCTAACTAGCACTCAAATTTGTGGTGAGATGGATAGCACTCAAATAGGACTTGATCTTTTCCTAACTGTTTTAGGTTTTACCTTTCAACCAAGGTAAGAGAACCTATATTGTAGCCTCTATCCTATGAAGGAGGTGAAAATATCCTTGTACTATGTAGATTATATGGAGATGGCCTTGAGAAAACATGTTCAATTTTCCATTATTCAAAATCAATAGAGCTATCACTACGAAATGATGGAAATGCTTTCAAGACAAGGTTGAGGCTACTAGAGACATGGTATGATCCTGATTTTCTTTGTGCATTTCTGTGAATGAATGTATTCTTTGTTGACACAAAATACAATGTAGGGGTAGTATGGGTAGGATTAGTTTGTTTGAATGAATTTTGGGTGGGAGATTTTAGACAAGACTAACCAGAATTTTCCAAATTCTTTGAGGACCTTTACAAAAAAACTTGTAAGACCTAAATAGTAGAATGCTTCAAAGAGGTTAATGTATTCCTTCAACAGGATATGTGCACCAAATGGATGCCCATATTTGCACTCTTCCACACAATCTTTGACAACCTGCAACAAAATCTTGAAGCAGATGAACCAACAAAGTATCTAGAAATTTCTATTTAATCATGACCTAAGGTGCACCCAAAGGTTTACAGACAATCTCTGAAGTCAAGGAAGGTAAAGTGATTTTAAATTTGTTTATCTCTTTATCAGATGAAAGCTCTTCTAAATGTGAGATTGCAAATGCCACTAAACTATCACAAGAAATGAGACCATTGTATGATCAAAAGAAACTCCAAACACCAGATTGCAATAGGAGCAAGAAACACAAATTGAAAACATTCTGAAACATAAGTGTATGCAAATTTTGCCAAGAGACAACACAAAATAATCCAGAAATGATCAAATTTATCAGTAGGGGAATGCTTCAAGAACAATCTCAGAGCTTGTTGATGGCTTTACAACTGAAACCAACTCAACATGATACAAATATGATGTAAAAAGGAATTAGAAATGGTTCTTAGGTGGTTTCTTAGAGAATGGGCTTCTTCCCAGATTTTCCGTGAAATTTTTAGTTTCCCAGGCTTCTTTTAAAACTCTTCCAACCCTTTGCATGACAAATTCATGCAATATATAGCATTCCATTACAATTGATCCTTCTTTCCCAAGAAAATAATATCCTATGGCATCTTAGTTTGTTACAAATTCACTCATGATTTTTTGAAAGTGACATTTAACCAATTTTATGAGGAGGAGATGCCAGGCATGCAAAAAAGCAAATTATTACAAATTTTCATCATTTCTTGTCATGGGAGCATGTATTCTTCTTTTGGCACCCACAACATCTTCCTCTTCCATCATTTCATCCTTTTCCCCTTCAAATTTCCATTCTGTAACTTTTCTCTACAATTTGGATTTGATATTTCACGTTTTGCATGAACTAGAGAAAAAGCATTTTGAAATGTGCCTTGGATCTACAAATTTACCCTCCAAGATGATCGATTTGAATCATGCAGGCCAAAATGACATGAATCCACAAAAATTTTGATCAAAAACGATGCAAAAAATGCATTTCCACACTTCCTGGAGCCAAAATGGTGGTAAAAATGTCAAAATGTATAGTTGTCATCGATTTTCCTTTCTCCCTTTAATCTGAGCCCTCCACATGTCAAAATGTGATTAGAAATGGGCTTGGGATCATTTTTGACATTTTAATAGAAAAAGTAAAAATTTGACAATTTTCTCCACCCCTCCGCCCTTGAGATTTGGTGCTGACATGTGGCACAAAGTGGGCCCCATTGGAATCATGGCTCAATTCTGCACATTTCCACCTTTTTGGAAAAAAGGAAAAAATTTCACTTTTCCTCCATGGACCCACACCTCTGCCTCTGTCCTTGACACTGTCTATCGTTGATTCGCGAGAGGCTTGTGTTCCTCCTTTCATATTTTAATCTTATTTTGCCAAAGGAAATTTTGTAACATTTCCTTCCGCATTCCCACACCTCCACCTTTGACTTCTCAAATGAATTTTGACTCTTTACTTTTGGGCTCACGGGTCCATTCAACATTTTTACCCCTTTGACAAATAGAGGCTAAAAACACAACTTGCCTCCGCCGGCCCGCACTCCCCTCTACCCCAGCCACGTGTCTCTCTATGATTCACTTGGCAGACCTGTGACCCTTTCACAACCTTCATCCCCTTTCACCAAAAAACAAAATTCTTCTAAGTCCTCCGCCAGCCTCCATTTCCACCTGCCATGTGTCTGCTTTTGATTTGTTGGTGGGATTGCACCCCAATTTGAAAATGTTTCCCTCTACTCCAAAAGGAAAAAGGTTTTAGAAGCCTCCGATGGCCCACCAGTTCTCCTTTGATCCAGACACTACCATGTATTAGTAGAGGGAGGGACAAGATTTTTACGGGTAAAAGACACCCTTACAACTGTCAAAAATGCAAAATTTGCCAGAGATGCCCAAATTTGATTTTTTCTTCGCAGATGAAGAATTTTTGGAACAAAGGATAGATGAAACATGTTTTCAAACATTTTACAACCATGGAAAAGGATTTTCAAATGCATACAAGTAAAATTTGATCAATTTCAAGCCTCCATGGTCGGGAAAAATGGCAGAGCCCGCAAACTTGAAACATTTAGGGAAAAAACAAGCAAACTCAGGATTTCTCTTAGAAAGGGGCAAGGAAAATGAGTTTGCGAACAATTCAAGGCATAAAAATGGAGACAAAACATTATATCATCCATCTCAAAAGGGAAAAATGTTTCAAGGCATGCAGAGCAAAGGGAAAAACATTGCAAAACGATGGAGGGTCAAAATGGGCACCAAAAAAAGTTCACGTAGCTGAGAATTGTATTTTGATTCCATGTTCTTCATAGAACTCATCAAACTCATTTGAATATAATTCACCACCTTTGTCTAATCTTAGGCATTTTATTTTCTTGTTCTTTTCATTTTAAACTAAAGCCTTTAAACTCTTAAATCTATCTAGGGCTTCATAATTATACTTTAAACATGTTACCCACGTCATTCTTTTATAATAATCTATAAGCAACATAAAATATACCTCACCTGATATTCCTTCAGTTCTGGTAAGGCCACATAGGTCTGTATGTATCAATTTCAGTGGTCTTGTTGTAGAGTAGTCCTTTGACTTAAATGAGCTCATTGTTTGTTTACCATGTAGACACACCTTGCATAGTGTATCCACGGTTTTTAATCTTGGGCATGTGTCTCACACACCCTTTAACAATCCGTTTAACAAAATTTGCAAAGCTCATATGTCTAAGTATTTTGTTTCATAGCCAACTATAATCAACTTTACCAGTGAAGCATTTCTCATTGTTTATTTCATTCAGCACATACATGTTGTTCTTTGTCTGCTTGGCCTTTGTAACTCTTTTTCCTATATTTTCATTGATAATATCACATCCTCGGTCATGGAATATGACATTGTATCCTCTCTTACACATTTGAATCACACTTAACAGGTTATGTTTCAAGCCTTCAACATATAGAAATTTTTTTGTAATAGTCTTTCCATTATCCAAACTTAATGTCCCTTTTCCAACTATGTTGGTAGAGTTTTTGTCACCAAATCTCACAACACCTGATGCATTATTTGACAGAGAAATAAATTTAATTTTATCACTTATCATGTGACTAGAGAAACCATTGTCTAAATACCAAATTGTATCTTCATTATATACATGGAACACGGTCTATACTACTGAGCCACATTTTTTCTCTTATTCGCATCTTTCTTCACATATATCCACTTTTTTTGTTTTGGTGGCTCTTGTTTCCTTACTAGTGGATTATTTATTTTCTTGTGATAGGTGTACTATGCAGCATTAAAGTTTGAACTAGTGTAAGATGGGCCAAAATTTCTTCTATAGCCTCTAGATTTCTTTCTACAGTTTGGTTATTTATGTCCAAACTGATTACAAGAGAAACAATACCCATAAAAGGAATGTGTATACCTCATTGCATAGGTGATCCTAGGAATAATGTTTCTTCTTCTCACGGATTTGTGGAAGCCTTTATTTGCAATAGAGGAAGTACTTGGTGTAGCCATGGACTTATTTTCTTCAGTTTTTGTTGACTCTTTCTCCTTTCCTTCTCCCTTGAAGAAAATTCCAAACTTATCAGTTGTATCGCATTGGATTTTGAGTATATCAGTTAACACAATAGAGCTCTTCTATAGCTTTTCATACATACTTAGTTTGTTGAACATTTGTTCCATCTCTGATTTCAACTTTTCAAACTCTATTGTCAACTTTGAACACTCATCCTCTTTTGATTTATAGGACTTAGAGATCCTCTCCGGTTGAGTTTCAAGTTCCTGTAGCTCATTAGGCTCTTCTTCTTTTTGTTCTTTTGTTTTCTCAAAGATGTGGATTTGTTCCTCATTATCCTTTAATGTGCATCTTATTTTCTAATTTTCACTCTTCATAGTTGTTGTTCTTCAAGTGCACTTACGAACTCTACTTCAAGATTTACCTCATCTTCCTCTTCATCAAAATATTCATATTCAACTAATTTCTTCCCTCTAGAGCTACTTTCTTCATCCACGTCCATAGCCATAAATAGACATTTTGATTGATCTTCATTATCTTCATTTTTGATTTTTTTGTGTTGCTCAACTCTGATTCACTAGATTCTTCTTTAGAGTAGAAGTTTCTTTTGTTCTTGAAGAATTTATTCTTGTTATCTTTCTTTTTATACTCATTTTCTCTTCTATTATATTTATGGTTGTGTTCTTCATGTTCTGACTGACTATCTTTATTTTTTTTTGGGAATCTACTAGAAAAATGACCTACCTATCCGCAAGAAAAGCATTTGAATGGGAGTTTTCCTTTGTACTTACCAAATCCTCTTTTCAATTTCCTCACAAAAATGCCTCAATATTTTCTTCATCCAACTCATCCGCAAAACCTGATACTTATTCATCTTCTTGACTGGACTTTATTTCTTTCTTAACCTTGAAATCCACTTCTTTCTTGGTGGTCTTGGTTCTGATTTTCTCATCCCGTATGTAGTAGGGGTGTTATGTAGCTCATCCAAAGGTCAATATTCTTCATTTCCTTTATTTCCTCTATGGTAGAAACCTTTGCATCATAATTTTTGGTCAGGGATCTCAAAACCTTTTGAACAATGAAAAATTCTTCTATCTTTTCTCCCAAGCCTCTAATCATGTTTATGACCTCATTTGTTCTCTGCATATATGTTATGATGCTCTCATCATCCTTCATTTTCATATTCTCAAACTGAGCTATGTAAGTTTGCAACTTTGCTAGTTTAACTTTCTCATCTCCTTCATAGATGCTCTGCAATTTGGTCCATATTTCCTTTGTTGTTGTGTAGTGCATTACCTTCACAAATTTTGTCTCAGTCAAACCGCATAAAATAGCATTCATAGCTCTTGAGTTGCACTCATATTCTACCTTATCTATTGAAGAGGTGATTAGTGTGGGTGGAGTTGTATATCCTTTTTCAATGCACTCCCAGATGTCAAAACTGAGTGACATCATATATGTATTCATTCTTATTCTCTAGAAAGCATAATTTTTCCTGTGAATAGAGGTGATCTGGATAGAGATAAGTCACCTTGTGCCTGATTTCTGTCATGCTTGTGATAGGAGGATCTCCTTGAATATGTTACTCTTCTACAAAAAGTACTAGATCTGATACCAATTGTTGCAGATCACAAGCACTGAGAGGGGGGTTGAATCAGTGCAAATTAAAACTTTTACACTCTTGATTCAATTTTATATACTTTACCAATCTATATGTATGAGCAGCATAAAATCAATAAACTATTCATCAAACACATAAACACCGAACATGGAAATTTCTTTGTGGGAACCCCTTTGGGAGAAAAATCCACCAAAACCATTGCTTATATTACACAAAGAAAGGACTCATAATAATATAACACATATTACAATATTTTTTTAGTGAGACACCAATCCCACAAGGAGCACCAACCCCTACACCTATGTTGATATTACACATAGTAAAGGACTCAAGAAAATATTATACATCACAAGAGATTCTTTTATAGGAACCCACCTACAAGGAAGCTACAACTCCCTGAATGTGCTAAGATATAACTTAGACTTCTTTATATATAATTTTTATAATTTAGTTACTGAGATTACTAATGCAATGAATTATGATCAGTTTCTTGGCTTGATCGTGTTATTCCTTTGTCACTATATTCTACTCATTCAAACTGCCACCTTTATGCTCTTCTTAATGGATCATGTTCTTCATTATTTTCTCGATCTCACCCTTTCTCTCTACTTCACCGATGTGGATCTTATTATCTTTATTCCATCATATTTTCTTCTCTTTGCCTCTATCACTCTCTTGGCTCTTGTGCCTTAGTTCTATCTCATGAGCAAAGACCCTTCAAATCACTTAGAGTGTTTCTTTTATTGCACTATTGACCAAAAATGCTTTCTTCGAGATTTATATCGTGTAATCTTCTAGATTTTTCACATATGAATCCGAATCATTAAATGTTCCCAATTAAGTCCATATTTTATTCTTTCCTTGTCCATCTTCATAGCCATATTCTAAAAATAGAAAACTTGCATTGTTTATAATTTGCATTGTGAAATTAAAATGGCGATTCATCTTCTTTGCATTATTTTAATTTTCCTTGAAATCAAGAATCTCCATCGAGCTTATGACCAAATTTCCTCATGGTCAACATGAATTAAATGATGGTAGCTGGAACAGATAATTTCATTGGTATGTGCAAAGTTCCAGTTGTACTTTTAGTTGCAATTCTCTTTCAATCAAGTCTCTTTCAAAATCTGAATGCAAACATTCACTCTTTCAATTTTAACTCTAACTAATTATCCTTGATCCAATCTAGTTCACTTTGATCGTTCTATGGCTTCCTTTGTTGTCTTTGATATTTTCCTTCATATCATGGCTTCCCCTTTTGTCCTTCAGATTTCTTCTATACTTAGAGGTTTTTATGTTTATAAGTGGTTTTGCATCTTTTCCCTTTATACACGGCATTCTCCAAATCTTCATATCTGTGGCTTTACCTTTTGATATTCTTCACTCTGTGGCACTCTCCTACCTTCAGCAGACTTCTTACGGAGCTTTCCTTTAGTTTATGGTTCCTTCCTTGATCTTCTTTACTCCATGGCTCTCTTATGTACTTGGTGGCTAGCACCTTATATCTACGACTTGCACAAATAATGTCTAAGTCCTTTAGAACTTATCCTTGACCATCTCAAAGCCTTTGTGAGTTGACACTACCAATCAACCTTCATCTTTCTTGCATGCTCACTTTACCAATTGAATCTTTTTCCATCAATCTTGACATCAATGACAACACATGTAACAAGGAAAATATTCAACAAATGTATCAAACATTAGCCCTCTATCCTTGAGCCCCACCCCTCATATTTACCATCTATCAAGTAATCAAAAACTACTTATCGACAAATAACCAAAGAAACTACATCAAAGGAAATGCATCTCAAGATAATTAAATTGAAATAAACATCATTTCCTTCAACCTCTACATCAAAAGGACACTATGCAACTATTCTAGAAAAATTTCTTCAACAATCACTCATAGTGTTACCTCCTCTTAAACCATCCAACACTCGAGGCTGGAAACCTTCTTGGTATAATTTTGAAACCTTCTATGACTACCATCAAACACCTAGACACTCTATAGAAGAATGTAAATCCTTTCACGTAGCCATTAAAAAGCTTGAAGAAAAAGCCTCCTCCCTTCATAGTTACAAACATCAAAGAAACCTCACCCAACACCTACAACATCATCAACCTCTACTATTAAATAAAAATTTAGTAAACTCCTTCCCCATTAGGTTTATGTTTTTAAATTACTACAAGAGCTCGTACCCACGAATCCAATCCTTCAGAACAAAACAAACCAAAAACCTTTTTGTTATCCACCCCCTCCCGAGCTCATGTCTTCCTCATCCAAAGATAAAGCTAATGTTTCTATTCCTCGGCCTCTGAGGCCTCTAATCGAGCATCACAATCAAATTCTAAATTTTCCATTCTATTAGCTACTACATGCTCCAAAGACAAGTACAAAAGGTACTCATTAAACAATTACATTAGGCTCATATTAAAATGTCACTTTATGAGTTGGTTCAAACATCACCATCACACAAACAAGTAATGATCAAATCCCTCTAGTCTATATCAGTACCTACAAATGATCCCCACTCTTTCATATATTTCATAGGTTCTCTCAAAACATCCTCAGCTATTTCCTTTGATTCTATTGAAATACCATCACTTCAGCCTAAGGATCATGATTTACCTCTCTTCATTACTACTCAAATCAATGATTTCCTCATCAAAAGAGTCATGATTGATGGGGGTTCCACAATCAACATCATCTCATCCATCACCTTCAACCAACTCTGATTACCAAATATTGTCATCTCTCAAACACAAGTCCTCCTTAAAGATTTCAAATAAAACACCACGCCTACGTTAGGTATTGTTATTTTACCTCTTAAAGTAGGTGTCCAAACCCTTCCTTAAATATTATATATTGAATAGAGGGATATTTCTAGTATAATTTTTGTTAGGACAACCTTGGATATGCACCATGCATTTTGTCCCTTTGATGCTTCACCGATGTCTCAAATATGAATATAAAGGTAAGACATTCACGGTCCCTGCAAACCAAATCCTTTCACCAATTATAATATGACATACCATCGAATGATGTCCTCATCCTCAAATTATGATCCTCCGATGAAGCATCCACCAGCACATCCATTCCATCATCCAAACTACCTAATGATTCCTCCCTTAGAGATGTTATGGAACGTATTTCACTGGGGGAGTATTATCTCCTCATGTTTAACTCACTTCCACACCTAAGATATATGGAATACTGGACAAAATTTTTTGATTTGGATGCTATGAACAAGGAATACATGATTTGATTGTCCAACATTCTCTCAAACTACATGAAAAGTACGAGCTTGGATATGAAAATCCCTCCATCGAATCATCTTCTCAAACCACATTTATACGTATCACTAAACTTGAACCACCACCATCCACAAAATATGATGATCCCATGGACACAGATGACACCATTTCCATTCCACCTAAAAAAATTTAGTCAATACTATTTCCTTAGGTCCTTTAACTTATCAATCCAACCATGTCACTAAGAAACTTCCTCTCATTTGGCCATAAATGATTGAAGAAGATTCTCCCACCATCAACACCCTCCAATGCCACAATGATCAATAAATCCTATCCCATATGGGATTTGATGACCATTTCCTTCAAAATCCTTACCACCGGATACATTAACCCTTCTTATCAAATCTACCATTGAAGTAAAATTAGGAACCCCTCAGAACCTCACATAGTTAAGGTCGGTCAATCATTGATCCACAAGAATTAAAAGATTTCAATGAATTCTTATCCAAATATAGCCAATATTTTTCCTGTTCATATAGTGATATGTCAAGTATCGACCCTAATATCATCGTACATAACATCATCACCTATCCTAATGCCGAACCCATCAAATAGAATCTTCGTAGGATGTATCCTTGCATGGCTATCCTTATGAAAGAAGAATTACAACGTCTTCTTTCTATTAATTTCATCATACCCATTGAATATCTAGGATGGATCTCCAATATCATACATGTGACCAAAGCCTTAGGAAATTTATGCATCTTCACTGACTTCTAGGATTGTAATTTTTCCTGCCCTAAAGATGATTTCCCTCTCCTGAATATTGAAAATCTAGTCGACTTAACATCCGGCCTATCGCTTTTTTCATGTATTTCTTAGTAAAGTGGGATATAAATAAGTGCATGTATATTGAATATGAGATTTGAATTGATGGGAATACAAGTTTGAATACCATTTATTTGTAAATGGTACAAAGGAAGCCATATTTCAAAAAATTCCCAATAATTGAGAACACCATAGATCGCATCCGGAAGATAGGAAGTTGTGTAAAAATATTTCTTATCATCCACAAAAAAATTTCTTTGGGCCACTAAATTAGAAGTAACCAATTTCCCTAAAGTTCATCCATTAATAATCATAGAAAGTAAAGGTAGTTAGGCTATATCAACCTTGGAGATGGAATTTTTTCTAAATATTTTTTTCATGAGGGCCATACCAATATGGACTCACGATGCACCTAGAATTCACCAAGTAAAAGCCGGGTGCACTAACACATCAATCGGCCTAGACCGAGCACTCACCGAAGCGCAAAAAGGTACCAGGACCCTCTTTAGGGTTTCTGTTTTATAATTTTAGCATGATGAAGACTTGAAGCAATCAGATCCATAACTAATATAACATTTTACAGGTCATATTCAGATCTAGATATTAAAGTATCATGAATCAAACAATAATCATAGTGAAATCATTCATGTAGTAATAAAATATAACCATGATTAACACCTTGATTTATTAAATAACCTCCATTATATTAAATACAATAATACACAGAAGCTTCCTTACAATAATAGTAGTATACGTTTATGCACGCATCAGATTTGGCAGCATAACATCACAATAACTTAGTTCTCACCTCTCTCTCTTATGCTACATAGTTCACTACATATTTATAAGGGTGGGGACTTTCCCTTCTCCTCTTATCTAATCCTGAAATAGGTCACATTCTATTATTAGTCATGCACCTTTACAATAATAGGATTACATGCAAGAATGCTAACAATAGATCTCTTTTAGTTAACTATCAATTCACAATCCTATCTTTATCTCGCATCCATGCAAAGAACTTTGTAGCTGATCCTCAAAAAATATCCAATGCGTGCTACGTAAGTATTTAACCAATTTATGTGTTCGGCACACTATCTCCAAAAATAGTTCATCATCGTGAAAATGGATAAGTCCCAAATCTGTCTCTTCTATCAAAGACGTGATTCCTTTTTATCCTCTCACATTTTTGAATGTGCTCTACTCTTCTACGTGAAACTTCTGTATGTTCTTCACTAAGTGCCATATTTTTATTGATCAAAATTACCCCACACTAATTGCATTACCACCCCAGAAATGGTTGTCTCCAAAATGAATCAAAGAATATGAATAGAAGAATAGAAATAATTTTGATAAATAAAAGAATGTCTTTACCCTACAACATCCTCTGCTTCAACCTAAAGAATCAATTCTATATATTTTTCTTTTATTTCCGCCTATAAATTTTTCCAATCATTGAGCTCAGCCTCTACCTTTTCTGGGATATCCACTACAATTGACTTTATCTCATCCTTAGCAATCTCTCCTTTCTCATTCTGCAAGACCAACACAATGGTGGACATTACAGTTATTCTTCCTTCTAGTAAGTCCTTCTTTTACGTGATGAGTTTCCTAAGCTCATCCAAACTTTCCTTGTGTTGTTCTTGAGCTACTATAAGGGCCTTGTACTTCGCTTGATAAGTGTTAATCATTCTACATGGCCCAAGTTCTCATCCTTCATGTCTTTCATGACTTCATTATCTTCCAAAATAGTCCTTGTTCTTATAACAACTTACGGGGTTGTACAGATATTCAACACTTGATCTGCTTTCTTTAGTTCCTCTGCAAGATCTAAAGCAACCCCTCATATGATGCAATCTTTCTCACCACCGAAGCCTTTTCTCACTCTACTTCTTTCTCTAGATTCTTTGCGCGTTGGCATGCACAGAGGTTTATCTTCAAGCATTAAGTCCACCAAGGTACTTACATAATGTATTTCCGAAGGAAACTTTTTGGGTACCTTTTGCTCTAAGTTTGGATTTTCATTCATGATGTTGTCCCCAATCTCCTCTTCCATACTGATGAAAATAGTGTTCTTCTTCTATGCTAAGTCTTTTTATTTCTTTAGGCATGCTATTTCTACATCCTTAGTTTTGAGCTCTTCTTTGAGCACTCTAATTTATCCATATTTCACCATGCCACCTCTGTTGAGACTTTCACTAAAGCATTACTCATTTGTTCATTTGACATAATAGTAGGCTTTATTGTTATGTGTCTTGCCTGAGGTGTCTTCTTCAACCTCCTTGATACACATGACTCTTCAAATACATCAAATTCTAGTTCATCCATGTGTGTGTGCATCGACCATGATATTTTTTTCCTTGTGTACATGGTTTCCATATCTTCATCCATAAGCTCCTAGCCATACAACTCCTTTTGTGTCATTGTGCTTTGAAAATGAGTGCAAACAATTTTACCTATGTCCTCATAATAGCCCATGACTAGTGGAACATATTCTCTACTTGTTATTTTTGTTCTTAGCCCCTTAGGAATTTGAGCTTCAAGATTTGGAGCTTGTTCTATTGTACCCTAAGTAGTTTTGGTCATTTTCTCATCTGCCACTTTTTCTCCTTCCTTTCCATCCTTCATATCTTCATCTTTTGGTTCTTCACCATTCTTTGGAGGTGTAGGGGAATTGGGCACACTTTCCTCAGAATCTTCCGCCTCCTCACTTAGCTTAAAATTCCTTCTTCTCTTCTCAGTTGTCTCCTTTTGTGGAAAGATTCAAGTTGATCTCGCGCACGGATTAGGGAGTAGAACCTTGGGTCATTGTTCTCTTTAAAACTCTTTTGAAGTGGAGATCTCCTCTGATCGCATCTATATCCTCATCATCTCCTCCTTGTGGTTAGGGTGGAGTAGTTACGCATTCAACTTATTCCCTATTTGAAGGATGCCTCCTACCTCTATGCTCCAAAAAACAACTATCTACATGCTCCTCTTATTCATCATCTACTTGTATTGTCTTTGTGGGCTTAGGTGTTGGAACATTTTCCATTGTATGCTTACCTTTTGGCTACCCTGGGAGTGCAAACTCATTCTCCACATACTTATTATTCTCCATATTTGGCTTGAGTTGAAGGTATACAAGCGCTTCTCCGGTGTCCCCAATTTCCAAGATTACAGACTTCATGTTTATAATATCTGAGATGATCCTTTCTATGTAGGTAGTCTGCCGTAGATAGACATATGTCTTTCTCAGTTTATGGCAGTTTCAATCTACCTTGTCTGCATTGAAGGTTAGGAAGTGTGAATATTAAAACTAATGAACTAATGTTTGGAAATATCTTGTTGTGAAGGCATATGGAATTTTGCACCATGAGCTCCAAGCCCCGTCCTTCATCGTAGATCATGTGATGAAAAAATGTTGGTAAACTACAAAATTTACTACCTTACCCACCACCAAAGGTAACTACTTGGGTATGTTCCACTCCTCTTCAAATTCCACACGAATCTGTGAAACCACATATGTGCCCTCTATTTAAATGGACCACCCATGGTCCCTTCACATAAGTATTTTCTAAATCTTTTTCCCAGAGATTTGTGTACCGTGGGGTACTCCCAAATCTTCTCCTTTGGCCCATCGGGCACTCTAACTTCCATAAACACCAGAGACAATAAAAAGTGCTAAAAATTATTTTATCACATGTACATGCTTCTTCAATGATTGTATGTGCTATGTGATCCACAATATTGTAGACCACTCCTTGAGACATCTTCTTTGTGACGTGCAGCCACATTGTATTCACTTGTGACCATATTTCTTGGTCATTCAACATTGTCACAAGATGGGAAGTTTCTTGTACAATTGAGTACTTCTTTAATTTGTCAATTTCCATGCCACGTGGACCCTTGGTATACCCCATATCCTTCCTTGTCTCTAGGATTACAACCTTATCAGTTAAATCACCCTCTAGATATACCTCTAAGGCCCTAAGTCCTGTTATTGTTGAAACCAAGGTAGCTTTGATTCTAACCCTTCGTCCCGGTGAAGTAGAAGAACTACTCATGGACTCTTATCATCAACCATCAATACAATGGTTCATAATTTCCAAAGTATGGCAACTCATACAACTTGGTAGACTCTAATCTACTTTCGTAACTTCTCACCAAAGCATTATTGTATAATGGTATATCTTCTCACCAACATCAACACATCAAGCTCCTTCTTATTATCTCGATATACAATGGTTGTAAGAATTGATTTTACATTTTTGGATGTGGGAATCCCACTCTTGTCCCATAATCACGCCCTCTGGATATTATATTTTAGATAAATTACTCTCAGGAGAGATTTCTTCTTCCTCTTCAACCTTCTTCTTTCCTTTTACTCCTATTGCGGGTGCTTTCTTCGGTGCCATCTGAAAAATCTCTCTTTTCTTCCCTCGTAATCAAGAAAGTTGAAACCCTAGTTCAAATCTCCATGCCCTAGTGGAAATCGCATGCCCTAGCTCATTTGTAATGCATCTTCTTTGCTCAAACCCTTCACCTATGGGAACACAAGCTTCTCCTACACATAAACCTTCTCTCCACATCTGGTTTCACACTCTTCACACCTCAACATGATTTCTCGGCTCATTTGCACTTAGCTCTTTTCAAATTATCTCAATTACAATGGTAAAAATGAACTCGCATCCCATCCTTATATAGATTTTTAAAAATTTAGTGCATTTATTTCTCCTTCACCTACCAATAATCCTCTCATTAATCAACCATTTTTGTTCTTTCGCACAGTACATCTTTGCGCCCAAGTTATAACCTTCTAGCGTGCCTTCCTACCTCCTAGCCACAAACTTCTCTTCAGCGTGCCTCCATGCACCCAAGTACCTCACACTACACCTTCCCTTGGTAGTTCCCATGGCCTCTGCTTACCTCACGTTATACTTGTTTCTTCATTCATCTCCATCTATGGTCCTTGTTTCCAGAAGCAATATATTTTTTTTTCTTTTTTTTTCAATTATCCAACTTTGAATAGCACTCATAATAGTTTGTTCCTTTCATGTGAACTTATTTTCAATAGTCATGTATATGGATATCAATAACCTACCCCACACTAAGGGTATGTGTAGTCCTCTATGCATAGAAATACTTCAAGTAGTAATTAGCTTCTGGCACATAAACGTGCTTAATACACAAAAACACCAACTAAATTGAAAAAGCATAGTGATGAAGAGGGGAATACATTAAGGAAATACATAAGTGAAAACCTAATCTAAACAGAAATACTTATTTATTATAAACACCAAGAAGAATTAGTTATAGTAGAGCTTCAACCTACTTCCGTTGAAGTATCCAGGATAACCATATTCCATCAAGTGCCTCTAATTTACAAGCACATGTTTCAAGTATGTGAGTGACAACATATAGCCCCAACCAATGTACCTTGAGTTTTCCTAGATGGTGCAAAAACTTAGAATCATAAAGGAGCACCATTTATCCAATCTCAAACTTTTTATCCCTGATGTGCCTGTCATGTCATGCTTTCTACCTAGACTTTTCTTGTTTTTGACTCCAACATGCTATGGCTCATCGTTCGTCCATCTTGATTAACTTTTCAATCCATTATTCTAATGCTTGCTCATCAGCTAGACCTCCAAAGCACACACAATACATAAATAAGGTAGCATAAATTCCATAGGAAGAACTATGCACAAGCAACAACTGAAATGATGTGGCTTTGTTTAACCTTTTATATGTTGTTTGATATGCCCAAAGTACTACAAATACTTTATCATTCCAATCCTTTCTTCCAAAATCACATATTTTTGTCAATGTCTGGCTCAAAATGTTGTTGAATGCCTTAGCAGTTCCATTTTCTTGAGAATGACATGGTGTATTCTTATGGTGTACAATCATGAATTCATCCAGTAAAATTCTAATTGTCTCATTAAGAAAATGTGTGCCCCTATAACTGGTCAAAATTAAAGGACATCCATACCTTGTAATAATATTTTCCCATAGAAACTTAGTTATTGTAGTCATTGTCCAATCCTTTGTAGGTTTTTCTTCTACCCACCTCATTAGATAGTCTATGTAGGTAATTATATAATGTGATCCATTCGTGCGCGTGGATAGTGAAATAGGATCCACAAAATCTATAGCCCATTTCTCAAATAGTTATGTACTAGTAATAGGTCTTAGAGGCATTTCATCTCATTGACCTGGTTTCCTAGATGCTGATAGTGATCAAAAGCCTTGCAATAATCCTTACAATATTTATACAGTGTCTCTCACCATAATCCAACAAGTAGAATCTTGTAAGCACTAACATCACCTGCATAGTGGCTACCTGTAATACCACCATGAGCTTCTTCCATAATATCTATGCACTCATGTTTTGATATATAACTACGTAATAATTCATCCCAACCTAACTTATACAGGTCACCACTAATCAACATATAGGGTGTTGCATGTATAGCAAGTTGTTTCTTCTCTAAGGATTTCATTCCTTTTGGTGTCATGCATGTTCGTAGAAAGACAACAATGTCCTCTAATTTTGATGGCACTCATTGTAACCTGTATAACTATGCATCAGGCATGGTATCTTCAATGGCATGTGCTTCTTCTCCTGACTATATTATGGATAAATGGTTTGGTCCAAAATTACTTTTCCCTAGTTTTACCACAAATATGAAATCAAATTCTTGAAATAAGAGTACCCATCTGCATATGTGCCCTTGTAAAATGGGCTTGTTTACTAAATAATTCAATGCCATGTGATCGTATAAAATAAAAATGGTGTAGCTAGTAGGTACTGTCTGAATTTATGTAGCACATAGATCATTGACAAAGCTTCATGCTTTGTAGTTGTGTAATTCTATTATGTAGGAGTCAACTTTCTACTAGAAAAATAGATAGGATGATCTATAATACCTTCTCTAGGCTGAGCCAACACTACACCAATGGCCATGCTAGAGGCATCCACATGTACATGAAATGGTTGGTCCCATGAAGGAAAATGTAGAATAGGTGTGGTAGTAAGTTTCTCCTTTAATGTCTCGAATGCGCACTACATGCAGTTCTCCCCAATAGAACGTACCTTTTCCTTTTAGTAACTCCTCCAAAGGTGTGGAAACTTTGGCATATCCCTTTATGAATTTTCTATAATACCCTATGTGACCCAAGAATCTACGAACCTCACTTTGACTGATAGGATCTTTCAGGCCTATATCGACTGCAACCTTAGCTGGATCAACCAGCAAACCTTCCTTGCAAATGATGTATCCTAACAATATTCCAAATGGTGTAGCAAATATGCACTTCTTAATGTTCAAAGAGATACTCAACTATCTACATCTTTCAAATACTAAGCACAAATTTCACAATGATTTTTAACAAGTCCATACATCATCCAATTGTCTAAATAGACTTGCAAGAAGTTGTGAATAAATTCCTTGAACACTTGAACAACTATGCGCAAAAATACAGTAGGCACATTTTTCAGACCAAAGGGCATTACAGTATAGGTGAAGCTACCCCATTTAGTAGTAAAAGTAGTATTTTTTATCCTCTTTGGCAATCCTAACCTGATGATACCTAGAGAACCCATCTGTAAACGAATATATTTCATGCCCTACAACACCTTCTAGTATTTCCTCAGTGAATGACGTAGGAAAGGGATTAGTCACACATGCACCATTCAACTCTTTGTAGTCCACACAGATTCTAATATGAACATCCTTCTTGATACCTATCATCATTGGACTAAACCATTCTTACTCATCCAAGGGCTTAATGATTCTAGACTTCAAAATGTTGTCAATCTATTCCTTAACCTCTGCATGTAAGTTGGGGTTCATCCTATAGGGTCTCTTTCTGGGCACGCACCCTCTTTAAGATTTATCTTCATCTCCCCTAATGATTCATGCACACCTTTAAGTTTATGGTACCCTTAATGGAATAAGTCCTTATAATCTCGTAATAACTCTATGATTTTTGCCACTTTGTAGAGTTTGACCAATAGTCTCCAATTATGGCCTCTTTAGGCTCAAAGATCGATCCAATATTCACTTTCTTTGTCTTCATAGGTTCATGATAGGAACGTGTGGTCTTATCTGCTTTGTCCAAAACCTCACACCTACCTACTAGATGGTTTACATCTATATTATCTACTCCTTCTTCATCCAATAAGTGTACCCTTTTATTTTTTTCTTTTCAAGGCAAGAACACTTAAGTAGTGTGGCATCGGCCTCTCTGTGTATTCAACAAAATACACTCCCGAGTATCCTTCATCTAGTAACTCCTAAATAATTTCTTCATCCTTAGAACTATCTCCCATAGTTAAGCACTTTATGAATTTCAATTCTTCTTCCACCAGAGGCTTGGTAGAGAAGAAGTCAAATGTCTGAGTCATTCCTACAATTAAATCCTTCCAATTTCTAGTCTCTCTATGGATTTTCTTCATATACCTACCAAGCATGCACGCAACCTTGTAAAGTTGAATAAAACTTATGCACCCATAGACAAGGTGGTAAATCTTCCTTCCCCTCTATCCAGAGTCTCTCACACTTATGAATGTGGTGTTGAATAGGTTGATTACCATGGTAAGTGCATATTTGAGAGGGTGCATTTCTCCTGAAGAATCTAGTGGCAAGAGCAATCATAATTTCATTCCATCCTATAAGATTATCCTTGTGGGCCACCCACCAGCATGTTGTTGTCCCGCATAGGGTATAGGCAAGCATATTCCTTCTCTCCAGTGTGTCTATCCATTATTCTTCCATGGCACATAGGAATACCATAGGATATCCTTCTCTCGGTGTAACAAGGTACCGAGTTATTACCTATTCTCCTGATATAATGTGGTCTGCAATCCTTAGAAAATATACTCTTTACTTCACACCCCACCAACTCATAAGTGTTATGAGCCCAATTATCACAAGCAACACTTGTAGTATCACTGATAGACTGTGCATCCTCCCACTAAATGATTCCTTCTTTACATGGCTCAAGCACCTCTGGATCCTGGATGGCACATACATAAATCCTATTCAGGTCTTCTTCACTCAAGGGATCAACATAGGCGCATAATTTCCATCTGTTAATGGGATAGTGATCATTTCCTCCTTGTTTTCAAAACTGATATAACCCTTGTTGAACCAAAGATCAACATTATTTTCATAGCATCAAGGATGCCCCAATAGAGATGGGAATCTATTTGACTCTGCAAGCACTAAAACCTCAAAATCTCCAGTGAACTTGGCTCCTTGTATGGTAATGGATGCATCTTTCAAAAATCTGATGGGAGTGGCCTTAGTCCGATTAGCCATGAACAATACATTAGAGGATGGCTGCAATGGGGTCTCCCCATTTGTACCCATGCATATAAATTAAGAACATTGACTTCCACTCCTGTATCAATTAATATATTACTCAATAGCCACCCATACACAACAACATTCAAATTTATTTCCTTGTCATAATATAGGCTATGAGGGGGAAGATTTACATGCAGGATCTGCCATCTAGTCTTAGTACTTGCATGCGTAGAGTGTTTCCTTTTAACCAATTCCCTAATAGTGGAATGATATTTTCTGGCACAACATTTTGCACACTTCTCTCAAGTCATCCATATCAGTTTGGACCATCTCTGATGCTTTATTTTTCTCTATCTTCCGGGATTTATCCTTTAAATATTGTATCTCACCTGAATATTTTTGAGAGATTCTATGGTTTCTTGATAAACCTCCTTCTGATGCGTAGGATTTGGGTACCTTTCATGTAAAAATCCTCCTTAGTGATGGTAGGATTATGTTATAATGCTTCTTTGGCACGTGTTGCCTCAATGCGGGTAGTGATATTTACTTACAATGCCTCAAACTCCACTTCCAAATTAGTCATCCACTGATTTTCCACACCGTGTTGTATCCTAACCATCCCTACGCCTTTATTTTCTTCTTTATGCTTCTTGCTGAGATGTTCATACAAGTCTAGGAATTCCTCATAACTATGATTCTTTCCACTGTAAAGAACATGTAATATTCTAGGGACATTCATGCCTGTAGTGGTTAGGAGATCCACATGTATAACATGTTCCGTGAGGGAACTCACTTCTTCCACTACCATGGCCTCATCCTCTAAATCCACCATGGTATCCTCAACCTCTACCACGACCACCTTCAAAATGCCCTTCATTCCAATCATAGTACGCTTGATTGTGATCCCGTCTTGATGCTCATTCTTACCTTTAGAGTTATCTAAAACTCATTTCTGTTGTACACCAATATCTATAGCATCCTAGATCTAACCAATGAGTCAGCACAATTTTTGTGTCATGAGTCGTGGACAAGCAGATTTTATAAGTAACAAGAGACATTCTTCCTTATCGCAATGGACAAATGGCTAGCATCATGGTTTAAATGGCATATCTCACAATCCAACGAAACTATCACACCGATCGTGAGGAAAACTATCCTTTTGTGGCCTTCCACTTCACAATCTATGCACCAAATCCCTGTGCACTTATCGTGTGTTGAATTTTCCAATAGTTTCTCCAACTACATTTCTATAGTTGTGATTTGTGCTTCTAAAAATGGGCTCACCTCAAGTATCTATCGCCAACTTCCTCAAAGACGTAATGATTATTCAAGTGCTTCACATAGATCAAGTGTATATCTTATGTGATAATTCCCTCCTAAAGGGGTAATCAAGCCTCCAATGAACCATTGTGTATGCTAGCTTGCATGAATATCATAAGAAATCTTAGATAAAAATGTTTTAAAATGGGCATCATACTCTTTGACACTTTTAGTAGTGGCTTGCTTAATATCCTTGAGTGCACTTATACTCTTCTGTTCAAACTCAAGGATGTGAAACTCTTTAAGGAATGCATATTTTAAAGCTACATAGTCTATGCAAGTCTACTGTGGTCAAAAATTTTGTACCAGTTGTGTGTGTACCCTTGTAATGTTGTAGTGAATTAGCTTTCCCTACGCTCAAAATCCATGATTCCTTTTGTGTGCCATAGTATTTCACACATGTGTACATGTTTAGAAGAATCTTCTATGCCCCTATACTCTAGAAGACGAAGAGACATCTCCATGTAAATATTTTGGGGTTGGTGTAGACCTTGCCCACTTGATCTAGAACCTCCTATGTTTCCTCTACCCCCACGACCACTAGATCCACCGAGATAAAGCCACCTATGCCTCCCGATCTTGAACCTATAGCTGAGTCGCTAGAAGATGTGCTTCCTTATGTCCCAAATAGTAGTCCGAACTATACCCCGACAAGATGTGAAGCATTACTACTCCCAAAAGAGAGTCCAAAAATCTATGCGCCTGAATTTTGTGTAGATGATACACCCAAAAATGTACTCCCATATAACAATGAAGTCATTTAAAATGTCATTGTTGTGCCTCTTATAATACTTACTCTTACTCTCCCACTACTTGAATTAGTTTTTTGACTGCTTTTTTATACTAGATGCTGGAAAACCAAGCGCAAGGGCAAGGTTTCAGGTGGATTCATATGCACACCCGCAGCCCAGGTCATCTCTACTGATGTGCTTCTGCATGAGGCCAAGGAGGGTTCTCTGTCATGCTTTCCCAAATGGGGGAGTTCTTGAGGCTCGGGTTCCACATCTTCTACGTGAACTTCAACTCCTTCCCGAACTATCTTTCTCCACAACGCCATTTACTTTGCAACCTCCTACTACTTTTCTACCTCCCTCTTACATGCCTCATTATACTTAAGCCACCTTTCCTCTCTCTTCCATTCTACCTCTAGTTCTACCATCTTTCACCAAGCCTGCTCCTTCCCCCATGTGTGCTAGGGTTTAGTTTTCCATCTGCTTACTCTCCAAGTTTAAGGTTACCATCAAAATTTTGATCACCAGTGGAATTCCTTATAGGTAAGTTCCTCTGGGGTATCGTAAAAACTAGAATTCAACTACCTCTAGGCATGAATAATTGAAAATTGAGTACTCCAATATATAACTATTCAAAACACCATGGAACCACATATCCATAGCGTGAGTCCAAATCAGATCAACATCATACAAGGTCTGAAATTCTTCCTGTGTCCATACAAGTGTGCGATACCTCTAATTCCATTTAGATGCATAAGCAATCAACCACTCATACAATTCTACTAGAAAGATAGTGAAGAAGCTCTCATATAAATTTTCATACAGATTTTGTTCCACCCATACACTTGCTTTAAACTCAAATCTAGTACTGAAAGTCCATGCATATTCTTCTTCTAGGTTGTGTATCCACTATTCAACACTTGCTAGGGTCAACAAGTACATCTTCATCACGAACCATCCGAAAACAACTAAAAAGAGTTCCTGGTAATGGAACCAATGATGCAGCCTAGAACTCACCAGTAAAATCCCAAGCACGTTGGCACATCACTCAGCCTAGACTAAGCACTCACCCAAAGTGTGCAAAGGTACCACACCCTCTTTAGGGTTGTTGTTGAAGGATGTTGGCATGATGAAGACTTGAAGCATTCATATCTGTAACTAATATAAAATTCTACAGGTCATATTCAAATATAGATCTTAAAGTGTCATGAATCAAACAATAACCATAGCGAAATCATTCATGTAGTAATAAACTATAACCATGATTAACACCTTAATTCAGTCAATAACCTCCATTATATTAAATACAATAATACACATAAGCTTCCTTACAATAACAGTAGTATACACTCATGTGTGCATCATATTTGGTAGCATAACATTACAATAACTCGGTTCTCACCTCTCTCTTATTCTACACATCACCACTTATCTAATCCCAAAATAGGTCACATTTTATTATTATCCATGCACCTTTACAATAATAGGCTTACATGCAAGAATGCTAACAATAGATCTCTCTTAGTCAACTATCAGTTCACAATTCTATCTTTATCCCGCATCCATGCAAAGCACTTTGTATCTAATCCTCCAAAAATAGCCAATGCGTGTCGTGCAAGTCTTTAACTAGATTGTGTGTTCGATGCGGTATCTCCAAAAATAGTTTATCATCGTGAAAATGGCTAAGTCCTGAATTTGTCTCTACCCTCAATGCGTGGTTCATTTTTTATCCTCCCGTGCATTTGGATGTGCTCTCTCTCTTCTACGTGAACCTTCTGTATGTTCTTCACTAAGTGTCATATTTTTACCGATCAATATACTCCTAGTCTAAACCTTTAAATATGAATATTTCTCAAATGAGAATCATCCATATTATCTATTGGGTCCACAACCTAATTATGTAAAACAACTCTTACCTACCTTGTCATCATCTATGTCTCAACTATATCTTTATTACAGAGTGTCCAAGCTGTGGTAGTTTGTAATAACCTCAAGTATGCATGCCCAACATAGAAATTTATTCTATTTTTCCATGATTTAGAAAATAAGGTCCAATCCTTGGACTTGGCATGAATTAGATAGAAAGTGATCAGTTATAGAAATGGAAGTACCTCTAGTTTAGTGGAAATTAAGTAGATACCATATCTTTTAATTCCCTTATCTCTTGAGACCTTAGTTTTTTATCTATTAGGATTCCCATTTTTTCTATGGCATCAACATAAAGTCTTTAATTCTATATTGTGGAAAAGATAGTTGAATAATGTTGAAATTCATTATTTAAGATAGTTGGATCGAACATGATATCTCTCATTACTCTAGTGTCTACATAGTAATATAAAAATACATCTATATTTGATGGTCTCAATTCTCCCACCATGATTAAGGATTCAAGGTCCATGGCCATTATAACCAACTTCACGAAATAAACCATATGAAGACAGGATTAAACCTTATGTTTTACATGTGTATACATATTTTATATCGATATATATTTTATACATTATAAAATAAATTTCCAAATATGTATATGTATATATATGTGTATATATATATATATATAAATGGAAAACATTAAGATTTTATTTAGAACTTAGCTACATTTAGGTTCTCCCCAAAATTTAAATGGACCGCATAAAATAAACCTTTTTATCTTTTAATAATTATTGTAAATGACTTAGAGGTCACTAGGTAATTTTAATATAGCACAGAATAACGAATGTCATTAATATAGCTTAGTGGATGCTAAGAATTTGGAATAACAAATTTTAACAATGTCTGCATTGTGGACATTATGAATTAATGACACCAAATCCATGTCTATGGATAAATGAAGTCACAAATTCCATTGATGGCTTTGCTTAGTTGGGAAAAAAAATTAACTATTAACAAGGTTCGTATGGTACTCATACGGCATCATGATAATGGGACATGCCTTCTAAAATGTGGTTGAGGTATGTGGGATTCTCCTTCTATAAGACGTAGTTGAGTACCTATAGACACCAGGATTTCATCACCCTATGTGACACCCCGTACACGCACATAAATTATCAAATAAATTCTTATTTCACTAAATCTAGACTTATTCCACTATGAGAAGCTAAAAATATAGCCAATATTGGAATCCAATATTACTAGTTTTGGATTCCAAAATGTTAAATATTGGAATTATCTGCACTCCAAAATCACACATATTGGATTCCGATATTGCATATATTGGAATCCAAAATCACATATACTAGAATCTGAAAATCTAAATATTGGAATTCGACATTAATTTGTAAAATAATAAACAAAACATGTTTCGGTTATGTATGTACAAAGCAATGATGCTAGGCTTTAATTTTTCCTTTTTAATAAGGTTCTTATCAGTTTTAAAATTTATTTAATATTAAACTATGCAGTTGTTAGAAAAATCATTTAATGATTTCATGGAATCCAACATTGATCTGCAAAACCATAAACATAACATGCTTATATTTTATATGGGCTAGTGGCCACTAGGATTTAATTTTTGCTTTTGAATAAAGGTTCTTATCAGTTTTAAAATGTCAATAACATTAAACTATGCAAATATTGGGAAAATATTTTATTGATTTCATGGAATCCGACATTGGTGTATCAAACAATAAATTGATCATGTTTCATTTTTATACGAGTTAGCAGAAATGCTTACGCTTAATTTTTGTTTGGGAATAAGTTTATTATAAATTTTAAAATGTTTTTAAGATTAAACTATGCATATCTTGGGAATATATTTTAATGATTTTATGGAATCCAACATTTATCTACAAAAATAAACATAAAATGTTTTACTTTTTTATACGAGCTAATGCAGCGGTTGCTTAGGATTTAACTTCTACTTTGGAATAAGGTTCTTATTAGTTTTAAAATGTCATTAACATTAAACTATGTAGATCTTGGGAAAATATTTTAATGATTTCATGGAAGCCGACATTGGTCTACAAAATAATAAACCGATCATGTTTCTTTTTTATACGGGCTAAGAACCACTACTCTAATGGCATTCAAGAGATGTGAGACACTTCCAGGTTCATTTACTATGATGTAATTAAACGTCAATGTAACTATATAATTATTGACGATATTCTTAAGAAACTAGCAAAGGATGACAATCCAGACTATGAGAATATAACTAAATGTTAAACCATTCTAGATATATTTTCATATTTAAATATAGATATCAAATTAACTGTAAAACCATTCCATATATATTTTAATATTTAAATATGGATATGATATTAATTAAAATTAACTATAAAACCATCCCAGATATATTTTCATATTTTTTGTGTTATTGATACCTAGGGAGAAGGCCCTAGCCTAGAAAAAAATTACATGAGGCTCCAGTCCATGATATCAACAATTATCGATGGACACTCATAAAGTGAGAAGGCACATTATCATGCAAATTTCATACAAAATTCATGGGGAAGATCTGTAAGAATTTTGACATCCCCATACCTATTATATTTCCTAAATACAAAATATAAATTCTCCGGAATTATATTCCATATATTATAAGAAGTTTCAAACCTTACACAACTAGGCTCAAAACTTGTAGATATCTTTTGAGACATGACACATACCAAACCAGCTATTCCATTCTCCCACCCAATGACATCTCAACAATACTTTCCACATACAAATTATCCAAGCTTTGAACAGAAGAAGATGGATCCATGTAGCATTCATGCATTTCTACCTTGGTGCTCATTGGAATCACCTCCCCTTGA
Organism: Taxus wallichiana var. yunnanensis; assembly: GCA_018340775.1. Lineage (NCBI taxonomy): Eukaryota > Viridiplantae > Streptophyta > Pinopsida > Cupressales > Taxaceae > Taxus > Taxus wallichiana. The sequence continues at coordinate 371,036,887 of CM031236.1, forward strand.
TTCTCCACCAAATCTTCCAGCCCACATTTAATAGCATGCACACCTCTAGCTAGAGCATGGATATGAAACTGCATGCTAACCAAGAGCTCCTCCAATCCTTCATGTTTTTTGTGCAGAATAAATTGGCTAGAAGAATTAGATAGGATATTGGTTACAAATAGTCCTTGGGCCATATCAAACACATTCCTTCTACCAATTGATTGATTTGGGTCAATCATCAATTTCCTCATGATTTCGCATATGTCTTCCTCTTCATCCTCTTCAAAGCTTTCTCGCAATAGACCACACTTTCTCCAACCAACCCCTCATGGCAGCATTCTTAATTTTATCATCCATCCAAGAATCAAATATGAGAGGTCTTTAGTATGTTCCCTAGTATAGAAGATGAGGGACTTATAGGATGTGGCTCCAAGATAGAATAAAATGGATTACCAAGAGGTGAGCCACGAGATAGATGATGAAGGGATACTTGGAGGTGCCCCACATATAGAAGTAAGCGATGGGATAATAGGTGGTGGCCTAAAGTGAGATTGAAACATAGGAATATTGATAGACATAAAATGATTGGGTAATGAGAATATAGGTTATGGATCAATGCAAGACCAAGGAATTTCATCACACAATGAAGAATTTGAAAAAGTAAGAATAAGAGGAGAATCAAGTGTGATGATCCTAGGTTCTTCCTTTTTTTTGTGATAAAATGAATCAACCTCTTCCCCAAAATACACAAACGTATCAAGGTCTAAATATATTTCTTTCTCACAAATTTATAGAGGAATATATTCATGTACCCCCATAAATTCTCCAATCACTTCTTCATTCTTAAATGAATCAATCAAGTATAGGTTACTTTCGACCATAGGAAATTTATCGAAGAAAGAGGTCCAACATGTGTGGAAGATTTATAATATGTTTAAAGATGTAAATTAGGGAAAATATGGCCTTATTGTGTCCATAAAGGAATTGGATAGTGTGTCGAAAATATATCTTAGCACATCATTTCTTGTGAATGGTTCGACATGGACGCAAACATCAATTTTTAGAAGATTGATGAATATGGAATAAGGTATGATCAAAATGACCCAGGGGCTGAAGAGGGATTGGATTCCAATTGATAGAAGAAGATGACTCAAGAGACGAAGTATATTTTTATTAGGATGTCTTACGAGTGGAAGAAGACGTGGCTTTGAAATAGCTTGGTATAGGTTTGCCTATAAGATGACATATTACTGGGTAGCCCAATAGGATAAGTAATCCAGAAGGACATTGTGATGTAGGATTAAAATTAGATGATTGTAGCATGATTATCAAATTAGAATATTATGACATGGGATTCAACTTAGATGATTGTGATGTAAGAGTCAACTGATATGAATGCAACGTGGGAATCGAATTAGATGAATGCAACATGGGAGTCGACTTAGAAGAATTTGGATTCTCCCATATCTTAAATGGAGGAAGAGGTTGTCAAGACAAAGTGGATAAGGAAGGTCTTAAAAAGTAAGGGAGGACCGCAACTCAAGAACCAAATTAGATGTTTGATTGATGGATCTTAGAGCTGCATAGATCTTCAAAGGAGGAATATGTTGTTTAGGTGGATGATAAGGGGATTCTTGAAAAGAATGGGAGAACCGTGAATTAAGATTTGAATGAGGTGAATATCTTTGATGATAATTTTTAGAATACCGAGGGAATTAGAAAAAAAAATTGGATTAGAATCCTCGAAGCACAAGGGGAACCCAAATAATAGTTTAGATCAGAAGCATAAAAACCATACCACCAACTATGAGATGAATGTGGGGAATGGGATTCTGAACGGGTTCTCTAACACGAAGAACCAAATGAGGCTTAGTTGTGATGGGCATCCTTTGATGGGAATGCAAAAACTTTGATTCCTTAGTGTTGTATGTATAAGGAACCTCACGATAGTTGGTCACTATTGGCATTTGTTAGATACAAATGTCTAAGCCAAGATAGTGCAATTAAAATCATTTAATTATAAGGAATCCTATGTTTATTTGGGTAGCATAATGGAAACCAACTAGACATTTTGTAAATATGTGCCATAAGACAAACCAAAGTGTGATGACATCAAAATTGTCACAAAGAATATCAAAAATAAATGTTCACAAATCTAAAGGATCAATATGGATTCAAGGACACCAAATAATAAAGAATGATAGACACTAACAAGGTACTATATGATAAGAAGTATCTAGGAAAAAAATGAAGTACAAGACTCAAATCTAGTCACAACAATATTTTACTCCCTGTGGTTTCCAAGATAGGTTTAAAGCAGATAGTGACAACACAATATCACCACTTAGGTCAAGTTTCAAAATAAACAAGACCTAAATGCTAAGAAAGTGTTGACATGATCCTTCAACAAGGTATACTAAAACCATTTTTTAGACACTAATAAGTTCCAAGTCTTTGAAAATGGAAGTTATAAATGTGAGTATCATGAAAACACTATTTAAACATGTTAATCAAGATTTCCTAGAAAGTAATAGTTTAGTACCAAAATGCTGTTATATCGATACAAAAACGTAGCCTCAACACTCATAAAAACTCAAGGCAATGTTAGGATTAAAAACTAAGCCTAAGTATATCAAAAAGTTATTATGCGTGCAAGTAGCATAACAATACAATTTAGAGACTTAGACCAAGTTTCACAATGGAAAAAAGACGTAAGTATCACAATTGTATGGCTATAATGTGGGTAGTATAAAAATCAAAGGAATTCAATGATAAGATAACCTAGCTACAATTATACTATGTCTCAATATGGGTTTTAGATAAAGGGCCTACTAGAACATGAAGACGTACCATTCACACTTTCAACACTTAAATTTTGGCATTGCAACCTAGTCATGCAAGTGGACTACAAAAGTGGTGGATACAATTATTTCTAGCGGTATTCACATGTGTTGTTTTATTTTCTCTCAAAATTGGCAATAAGAAGACAAAGGAGTAAAACCAAGTGGTGATGAAAAAAACTAAGGGTAACTTCGTAAAATATTTTCCTTTTCTTAGACAAATGAAAACTAAGAAGTAACATATTGCAAGTTCCATTATGAATAACATGTAGTTTCAATTTAAATGGACTCTCGACTTGTTCAAATAACAAGGTTTTGACTCCAAACAAGTTGTCACTTTGTTGTATCTATTTTAAATACTACGTCTAAGTCAAATTGGCTCCAAGCCATAATCTTCCTAGTGGTTCTCTCTAGGTGTCTCGTTGATTAGAGAATACTTGTTAAAGATCACACAAGAAGTCCGTGTGGGAGAGAAATCCAAGATCAAGAGCATGGAGGGACAGGAAGAACACGCACGTAGAATAAAAGTTGGTGCATTCAGGACTTAGCCAATTTTGAGCATGAAGACCTATTTTTAGAAGATGGCGTGCGGAACACATCAGCAATGCAGAGATGTGCACTCCACACATTATCTATCTTTGGAGGATCATATCAAAGATTTTTACATGGAGACAAGCTAAGAATAGGATTTTCACTTTATTTAGTTGTAATAGGTATATAGATAGCACACTTGCATGTGTGGCTATGCTCGTAAACAAGCATGTGGCTATTAATAGCATGCGGCCTATTTCTAGAATAGATAAACGGTGAAGGGAAAGTACCCACCCTATATATATATATGATAAGAATCACATAGTAGGATGATATGTGTGGTGGAGAGATGGATGTATGGGGATATAGAGATATGCACATATGACTGAATTACTATCTGAGATCCATACGCACATCGGTATAGATTACCATATTGTAAGGAGCTTCGTGTTTATGAATAGATGGAAGATATTGGATGAATCTAAGTGTCATTCCTGTGTGTAATTGAGTAGTGCATGCTATTGATTGAATCATGATTATTGTTTAAGATTTTTATTTCATAAATCTAAATACGTCATGCATTGGAAAATGATGGATTAATTATGGATATATATGTATCTCCCTTCATCATGTTAACATCCTACTATAAAGCAACCATAAAGAGGGACATGGTATCTTTGTGTACTTCAAGTGAGTGCTCAGTCTAGGTTGAGTGATGTGCCAGCGCGACTAGGGTGTTATCTAGTAAATTCTAGGCTGCATCATTGGTTTCGTTGCCGGGACCTCTTTTTAGTTGTTTTCAGGATGGTTCACGATGAAGACATACTGGTTAACTCTAGCAAGTATTGAGGAGTGGATACATGATTTGGAGGAAGAATATGCATGATGATTCAAGTAGTGGATCTCGAGTTTAACGCTTGCATTTGAGTAGCACATAATCTATATGCCAAGTGGAATTATATGAGTGGTGACTATATGAGTGGTGACTACTCATATGAGTGGTGATTACTCCAATTCCACTTGGACGCATAAGTAGTCAGCCACTCATAAGTAGTCACCATCTTTCTAGTAGAATTATATGAGTGGTGACTACTTATGCGTCCAAGTGGAATTGGAGGTATCACACACTTGTGTGGACAGAGGAAGAATTTCAGGCCCTTTATGATGTTGATTTAATCTGGAATCACATTATGGATATGTGGTTTCATGGTGTTCTAAATAGTTATATTTTGGAATATTAAATTTTGACGTAATCTTTCTAGAGGTAGCTGAATTCTAGTTTTTGCGGTATCCAAGAGGATCATATATGTAAGGTATTCCACTAGAAATAAAAATATTGATGGTAACTTTGAACATAGAGAGTAAACCAATGGCTAACTAAACTTCACCATGCGTGAGGGAAAGAATAAGCTTGGAGAAAGATGGTAGACCTAGCGGTAGAAAGGTAGAGAGAGGAAAGGTGGCTTGAGTATAATGAGGTGCACGAGAGGTAGATAGAGAAGCAACGTAGAACACATGGAGCAAGAGCATCAAGAACTCCCCATCTTGGAAAACATGATAGATATCCCCCTTGGCTTCACATAGAAGTTTTCCAGCAAAGAATACGGGCCGTGGGCAAGCATCTTAATCCACCTGGTGACCTAGCCCTTACGCTTGGTTTTCCAGTATCTAGTATGACAAGTAACCAGAAGCTAACTTGGGAATTAGGAGAGAATGAGTAAGTCAGGGAGAAAGTACATTAATGGTAGGACAGACGGTTTTAATTTTATTTGGAGGAACATTTTTCAGGTGCATCATCCGCATAGAATGTGAGTGCACAGAATGTTGGATTCACCTTGAGAAGTGGAATTACCTCACAGACTATAGGGGTTCAATATAGTACTACTGTTAGAGCACATGGGAGTACATCTACAGGTCATATTCTAGCTATAAGTGGAGGATCAAGAGGTATAGGTGGTTCTAGTTCGGTGGATCTGGTGGTTTTGGAGGTAGGGGAAACAAAGGAGGTTCTAGATTAGGTGGTCAAGGCCCATAGGAACCACAGAATATTTATATGGAGATGTCTCTTCATCTTCTAGAGTATAGAGGCATAAAGGATCTTTCTTGAGCATGTGCACATGTGTGAGATCCTTTGGAATGCTAAAGGGATCACGGATATCGATCATAAGGAAAGCCAATTTACTACTATATTATAGGGCATGCACATAGCTGGTATAGGAAGTTTAACCCCGATCAAACTTACATGGATTATTTAGAACTAAAGGATGCTTTCTTGAAAGAGTTCCATGTCACTGAGTTTGAGAAGAAGAGTATAAGTTTTCTCAAGGATATCAAGCAAGGCACTACTAAGAGTGTACATGAGTATGATGCCCATTTTAAGACACTTCTATCTAAGCTATCTTATGATATTAATGTGATCCATCATGCATAATGGTTTGTTGGAGGATTGATTACACCATTCATAAGGGCACTGTCACATAAGACATACACTGATCTATGTGAAGCGCTGGAAGGGGCTTTACAAGATGAGGTAGTTGGGGAGCATTGACAATGGTGTTAGTCCATTCTTAGAGGCACAGATTGCAGCTATGGAAAAATAATTAGAGAATCTATCAGAAAATTCAGCCCATGAAATGTGCTTAGGGATTTTGTGTACAGATTGTGAAGTGGAAGGTCATACCAAGGATAGTTTCCCTTGCAGATTTGTACACTCATTACTATTGGAATGTGAGATCTATCATTTGAATCATGATTTTAGTCATTGTCTTTTGTTACAGTGTGTGATAAGGAAGAATGTATATTTGTTTTAAAATATTTGTAGGTCCATGACCCATGATACTCGAGTATTTTAAGTTGATTGGTCGATCCAAGATGCTATAGACATTGGGGTATGAAAAAAAGTGTAACAAATGATTCTAAGGGTAAGAATGAGCACCAGGATCGGGATCATAATCAAATGCGCTATGACAGGAGTGAGGGAATTTTTGGAGTTCATGGATGGGGATGTGGATACCATGGTGGATATGGAGGATGAGGCCATTGTGGAAGAAGAGGTGAGTTCCCTCATGGAACATGTTATACGTGTGGATCTCCGACCACTATAGGTGTGAATTTCCTTAGAATATTGCTTGTTATTTCGTGGAAATAACTATAGCTATGAAGAGTGTCTAGACTTACATGATCATCTGAGTAAGTAGCATAAGTAAGAAAACAAAGGCATCAGGATGGTTAGAATCCAGCAGTATGGTAGAAGATTAGTGGATTCCCAATCTAGCGAGAAGGACCGAGGCATTAACAATGAAAATTAATGCATGAGCTAAAGCAGTGCGCACAAGAGAGGCATTGCACCATAAGCCTACAATTACCAAGGAGTATGTTTTACATGCAAGGTACCCAGATCCTGCTCATCAAAAGAAAGTTTACCAGGATACCATGGAAGTGCTAAGGAATCTTCAAGGTGAGATATAGTTCTTGAAAGAGCATAAGAAAGAATCGGAGACAGTCCAAACTAATATCGATGATCTAAGAGAAGTGTGCAAAATTTTGCACCAGGAGAACATCATTCCACTATTAGGAATTTGGTTAAAAGGGAACACTCTACGCGTAAGTATTGAGACAGGATGGAAAATTCTACATGCAAATATTTCCCCTGATAGCATTGACTATGACAAAGAAATTACTCTAAATGTTGTTGTAGATGGATGGAGGTTGAGCAATATTTTGATTGATACAGCTTTTAGAAGTAAATGTGCTTACATTAGATGCATGGTTACAAAGGGGAGGCCTCCATTGCAGCCATCATCTAATGTGTCTATTATGGAAAACTAGACTAAGGCCACTCCCATAGGATTTTTTAGGGATGCATCTATAACCATACAAGGGCCAAGTTCACTAGGAATTTGGAGGTGTTAGCACTTGCAGAAGAAGACAATTTTCCAGCCTTTTTCTTGACCCCATTGGTGTTATGCGACTAATGCTTTGACTTGAGATTAAATAAGGAGTATATCAGCTTTGATAACAAGGAGGAAAGGGTTGTGATACCTTTGATAGATGGGAATTCTACACCATATTTTGAGCCTTTAAGCGAGGAAAACTTAAATAGAATCTATGTACGCGCTATTTAGGACCCGAGAATTCAATGAGCCATCAAAGGAGGGCATCTTACAATGGAAATATTCTCATTCTATTAGTGATACTAAGAGTATTACTTGTGACAATTAGGATCACGCATGACGTATGAACTAGTAGGGAGTGATATAAAAGTGTAGTTGCATGCAACAATGAACTTCGTTCGGTTCGACGGATAGGTAGCATAGTACCTTGGTATACAGGGGTAGAAGATCTTCCTGTATTTTTGAAATCCATGGAAACATAGTTAACAGATCAAATTAAGAGAAGAGATATGTTAGTATATACCTTATGTGAGATAGTGGTACACTGGTGGGTAGTCCACAGAGATAATCTTATAGAATGGGAAGAGATTGGAGTCACCTTATCTACTAGGTTTGTAAGGAACAATGCACCTACGCAGATTTACACTTATCATGGTGATCAACCTGTTTAGCATCACATTCAGCAATGTGAGAGACTTTGGACAACAGACAGAAGCATTACCACCTTCACTCTAGGTGCATAGATTGTACTCTAATCTACAAGGATGCACACGCGCCTAGTATGTATACGCAGAAATACATTGATAGACTTGGAATTGGCATAAATTTGACTATAGGAATACTCCATACCTTTGACCACTTCTCGACTAAACCTCTAGAAGAAGAATCATTAAAATTTGTCAATAGTTTACCTATGGGGGATAGTGCAAAGCTGTGAGAAGAGCATATTCAGGAATTATTTGGTGAGACAGAGTTTAGAGCGTATTTTGAAAAGGAAGAAGAAATGGAATCCATACTACTTAAACATGCTTTCCTTGAGAAAGAGAAAGGAAATATGGTTTACATCATGGATGATGAGGAAGTTGAGAACCTAGATATTGAACATTCACAAGGGGTGCATGAGGTCTTGGATAGTGTAGACAAGGATACATGTGCCTATCATGAACCCATGAATACAAAGAAGGTGAACATAGGTTCGGAGGCTGAGCCTAAGGAGGCCATAATTAGATATTATTGGTCCTACTCAAAGGTGGCAAAGATCATTAAGTCACTCAGGGATTATTAGAACTTATTCCCTCAAGGGTATCATGAACTTAAAGGCGTGCATGAATCACTTGGGGAAATGAAGATAAAACTTAAGGGTGGTGCATGAATAGTTAGAAACATGCCTTATAGAATGAACCCCAATTTGCGTGAAAAGGTCAAAGAAGAAATTGATAAAATGTTGAAATCTTGAATTATCAAACCCCTTGATGAGTCAGAATGGGTTAGTCCAATGGTGATCAGTATCAAGAAGGATGGACGAATTAGAATATGTGTGGACAACATGGTGCTGAATGTTACATGTGTAATAGATCCATTCCCTATACCATTGGATCGAGGAAATACTAGGAGTTACAAGGTGTGAGATATATTCCTTCACAGATGGGTTTTTAGGGTATCATCAGGTTAGGATTGCTCAGGAGGATCAAGAAAAGACAACTTTTACTACTGAATGGGGTAGTTTTGCATACAATGTGATGCCTTTTGGACTAAAAAAACATGTCTGTTGTATTCTCATGAATAGTTGTTCAGGCATTCAAGGATTTTATTCACATCTTCTTACAGGTTTATCTAGTCGATTGGGTAGTATATGGGCTTGTGAAAGATCATTGTGACAAAAATCGCTTAATGTTTTAATGGTGCAAACAATTGAGTATCTCTTTGAACATCAAGAAGTGCATATTTACTACACCATTTGGAATATTGTTAGGACATATAATATGTAAGGAAGGTTTGTTGGTTGATCCAGCTAAGGTTGTAGTCATTATAGGCCTGGAAGTGCCTACCAGTCAAAGTGAGGTGCTCAGATTCTTGGGTCACATAGGATATTATTGGAAGTTCATCAAAGGGTATGCAAAGGTGTTGCACCCTTGGAAGAGTTCTTGAAAGGGAAAGGTGCATTTTATTCGGGGGAGAATTGCAATAGCATGTGTTTGAAATATTAAAGGAGAAACTTACTACCATGCCCATTCTGCACTTTCCCTCAGGGGATAAGCCATTTCATGTGCATGTGGATGCTTCTAGCATGGCCATTGGAATTTTGTTAGCTCAAACTGGTAAAGGTATTGTAGATCATCCAATTTGTTTTGCTAGTAAGAAGCTGACTCCTACTGAACATAATTATACAACTACATAGCACAAAGCTTTGTCAATGATATATGCATTGCACAAGTTTCGACAGATTTTTGTTACCAAAGCAACATTTTTGTTTTATACAGATCACATGGCATTGAATTACTTGGTAAACAAGCCCTTATTACAAGGGCGCATATGCAAATGGGTACTCCTATTTCAAGAGTTTCACTTCATAGTTATGGTGAAGCTAGGGAAAAGTAACTTTTGACTGACCACTTGTCTAGAATTCACTTAGAGAAGAAGCAAAAACAATTAAAGAAACCATTCCATATGTGCGAGTTATATAGGTTACAGCATGTACCATCAAAATTAGAAGACATTTTTGTCTTTCTATGGACTAGTGTGGCACCAAAAGGAATGAAGGCATTAGAAAATATAAAACTTTCTATACACACGGCACCATTTATGTTGATCAGTGGTGACCTCTAAAAGTTAGGGAGAGATGAAGTATTATGCCGTTGTGTATTAGATCATGAGCGCAAGGGTATTATGGAAGAATCACATGGTAGTATTGCAGGAGGCCATTATGAAGGTGATGTGATTACCTAGAATATCCTACTTGTTGGATTATGGTGGGAGACATTATATAAATACTGTAAAGAATATTGTAAAGTGTGTGATCATTTTCAACACCTAAGAAAAATGGGACAAAGAGATGAGATTCCTTTGAGACCTATTATCAATGTTAAACCATTTGAGAAATGAGCCATTGATTTTGTAGGACCTATTTCACCGCCACACATAGGGTGGATCACACCGTATTATTACTTGGAGAACTTTCCCATTTCATTCATAAGGTTCCCTCTTGCATGAACTAATTTAAGGCTCCTAGGAGTATCCCTCTTGTTATCTTAAGGCTTATGCCAAAGGGATTTTCTCTTAATTTAAAGGGAGAAAACCATATCTCTTAATCGAAACTTGTAATACAAGGTGATGAATATAAGTGTAGTGTTTTTTTGCAATCATATTTTATACCCTTAGTCTAATAGTCTAATCCCATGTGCACTTGCCTATCACCCAGTGGGCTTTGTGTGCTCACCCGACACACACGTGGGTTTCGAGTCTCTCCTTTATGTGATTTTCATGATAATGCATCATCTTAGGATAGATAATCAAATGAAGGACAAAAAATAATTATACCACATTCTTAAGAACTTAGAACGATTTGTCATCTCATTATATGCGTAAAAGAGAAATAACAGAAGCTTATGGAGATGGTTCATATAGAAAGGAAATGAATAAGTATTATACCCCTTAACACATAGATGACTTATAACAGAGCATTATATTCATACAAATAGAGTTAATAACCCACATTACATCCCTTGAGGTCATAATAGATCCTCATATAACTATGAAAAGCTAGTTCATGCATCAGAGCTATATTATGCTCATCATATTAAAAAGAAGAATGAAAACCCATCCCCATAAGTGTGTCATTACTCACAGAGCTCTCCTAATCCCTGACCCATAACATCCTCCATTTTTTTTTTGCAGGCTTCACCTCTTTTCTCTCCTTCACCTTCTATACATTTCTTCTACTAGGTGCTTGTATTTATAACCTTAGCACCCACTGTCATGCCTTCCACAAGTTATAGATTGGTAACCAAGTATCGAAGTAGTCCTCCATGGGAGCATGCCTTCATGAATTTGAGATTTCCACTCTATATGATGATTCTCTTCTAGAACATTCCATCACATGCCTGGAATATTCCATTCTTGATCACATAGTTTCTAGGCCGGCACCTTATCCACAAGGGTCGTGCTTTTCTCATGTGCTACTTGGGGTGCCAAATATGGCCAAGTAAAAAACCCATTTTTCCTTGTGCGAGCATATTGTGTGTTCATCAAAATCATGTCAGAACCCTTCCCTATGCACCTTCAACCCGTGCTCCCTTCTTTGACTAGATCCTACATGCCCACTTTCCTTATTGTACTTAGCTGATATTTTGGGGCCCAACATCACCTCACACTACACTTGTTCTCCATCCTCGAAACACTCTTCAATAAAAAAGTAAAGAATGGCGGATCCTTACAAATGGTTGGGAAGGAAGAATAAGGAATGAAGAAATGGGGAAAAGAATGAAAGAATGGGGAACTTGTTTACTTCTGGAGGAGGAGAGGGAAATCCTTCCTTAAATCAGCTTCTAATTTTCCCCAAGTGTTGACCTCGCTCTGAGCCTGCTGACAGAGGTTCTCTACTAAGGCACTCACTTCTTTGAAACTCATCCCCTCTCCCTTACCGCTCATTGTCTCTACTATATCCTTTAGTTTTTTCCCCAAATACTCAAGTGTATCCATCCTTCGAGTGATTTGAGGGTACAATTCCTTCAATTGGTTCTTGATTGAGCCCCATAAGGTCTCAATGGCCTCTGATTTCTTTTCTACTTTGGATAGGATTTTGTCTCACTCAGCCCTGCTGTTCCATTTTTTATTTTCCAGAAATCCTTGAGTTGTGATTCATGGGTGGCAACTAAGATACTTTCCACTTTATCCCTATCTATGTAATTATCATAGGCATCCTCATCAACTTGCGCAATGATTTTACATCGGCGAGGATTTTGTTGTATTGAGAAAAAATTTCCACAACCTTCATCTTATTTTATTTTTCTTCACATGCCAATTCCTTCTCTACCGATTCTAGGAAAGTGACAACCTCTCCATAGTAAGTATGTGGGTTAATTCCTATAGGCATTGCAAGGATGATCCACAATTTTACGTGGGTGGTGTTAAGTCTGGATGCTTTAAGAAAATGGCATTCATGATCATCTCTATCTTCTTGTATGCCTCACACACTCTTTCCTTCTTATCCTTTAACTCACGCCTTAATTGAGCACTGATTAGTTCCTCCTACTTTAGGTCCTTTCTTTTCTCAAGGAGATCTTCTTCCCTTTTCTCCAGTTCTTCCTCTAGGAACTTCACCTGTCATTTCTCCCAAAGAGTCTCGGCTTCAACTTCAACTAAATTTTTTTGAGATCATTGTATATTTTCTCATCTGATAATCATTGAGAATTCACCAAGGGGTTTATCCATTTTTTTGGCACTTTCATCAATGCTCCTTGGCTTACCTCAAACTCAGGCTCATCAATGTGGGACTCAAATGCCCATGATAACATTTTCCTTTTCCAAGGGTATGCACCTTCCTCATCAAATGAAGTCATGGCTAAGATCTAGTTTATTGGCATGGTGCTCTTGAAACATGTGCATAACACCTTTTTAGATCATCGATGTAGCCCATTCCTTGAACTTGTCTTGCTTTTGTTCTCTTCCTCCCTATGTGTGTGGCCCTTGGAAAGCTTACAGCCAAACTGGGATCTCCTCCCATGTTGCCATATTCTTTTCCTATGCTCTCCTCCTTAGCTTCCTTCATTACCACATTTGTGTTGTGTTCAACCTCTTGTTCTACCAGGTCCTTGATGATTTTTTCCACTTCTTTCTTCATGGCCTCATCTATTTATTCCTTTGTGAGGCTTGGGTTCCTTTGATCCTTTGTATTTTCTTCCCCACCTACCCCCTTGCCTTGGGTCTCAGCTTCTTCTTCATCCTCCTCCTCATCTCCTTCGTTATACTCCTCATCTCCTTCTTCCTTAGAATCATGTATTTCATAGACAAGATGGTCTTCTCCTCCAAATTATTCATCATCATCCCTCTTACTGATGTAGGCATCTAAGCTCTCAATTTCTTTTGAATCGGCCTCATCCGTCACCTTCTTCTTTTTCCTTACTGGGGATTCCAATACAGGAGATTCTTATTTTTCTTTCCCTTAACAAGGGATCTCTTCATCAGTGATTCCTCATGGGTGAGGAACTCTTCTTCATTTAATGCCTCTTTTTTTGGGGTCTTTTCCTTGATAGGAGACTTCTTTCTCCACGCATAAGTACTAGGCTTAGCGCTTGTCTCGGAGCACTCACCATTTGTGTGGTTTGAACACTTGGTGCCTTTTGCACCTCTTCTCTTTCTCTCTTTCTAGGTGTGGCCTTCTTCCTTCCTATAAGGTATTTAGAGATGGAGACATCATTCTCCAAATAAGACCATTTTTCAAATTTTGTCCCTATGCATAAATACACCCTTACTATGGTCCTCTCTACAATTGGCAACGTTAAAGGTTTCATAATTTATATCTTATGGGAGACATATGTTTCTACTTATACATGCTTATTTGGGTATACAAGCTTCTGGAACAACTCATGGTGATATATATATACCTCGATAAGGTTGAACCTTAGTCTCTTTTCATCCTTGAACTAATTAACTCTAGCTTAGAAGTATAGCGTGGTGAAGGAGAAGGGTAGTTTGCACCATGGGCTCATATTCTCATTTTTCAGTATAAATTTGCTAATGTAGAAGTGTCGATACACCGCAAATTCTAATTCTCCACTCACGAGCATGGGAAACTACTCTGGTATCCTCCACTTGGCCCTGAATGCATCATGCATTCACTTATACCACTTCTCTAGATGTTCCTTGTGATCGGTCGTCATTGTTTCACAAGTATATTTCACAAACCTTTTTGTGGGTGAGGGATTCTCTTATGGATACTCCCAAAAAAATTTTTTTGGCCCATCAAACACTCCAATATCTGAAAACAAAATGGTGAGGAGGACATTATCGAAGACTATCTTCTCTCCCCCTTGTGCGTTGCTCATAATTTCATCCGGAATGAAAGCACAAGTTATAGATGGTTCCTTATGATATATTTTGGCATACATTCAGCCATGCCTTGTTCACTTGTGTCCATCATTCCTGGTCATTGAGCTTGGTGACCAAGCACATGGGCATCCTCATCATTGGGTTTGGTATCTCGGTAATGTCAAATTATCATGACCCCTTTTTGTAGTCATACACATCTAGTCTCCTTGATAGCTTCTTTGTTGCTCACATCGTCATCAATGATATCTTCTTCACAACCGAGGCATGTGAACTTGGATATCAGTTGTGGTGTGATGCACATATTGTGCCCCACAAAATAAAAATGATCCTCATGCACACGTGACATTAGCAATCGATAAAGGAATTAAGGCTTGCCAAAGTAGGTCAACTCGTATAATTACAATAATCCGGCCTTCTCTAATTTGACCTTCACCTCATCGTTGTAAATTGGAATTCCGTATGGCATCCTATTTTTCATTTGTCAAAAGAACTTGATGCCATTTCCTTCTTCATTGTGCTTGTACGATGGTTATAATAACTTATGGCAATATTTTGTAAGTGTGACGCCCATTCTTTTACTAGAAATACCCCATCAAGTACTCGTATTTACGTACCATTCTTTTTTTGGTGCTCCCGATGACAACGATTTTCTTTCCCTTTCCCTTGCACTTTGTTTTCTTTAGTGAAGTGGTTGGTTTCATTGGTGTCATTCGTCTGGTTGGGATGAACTCAAACAATCCTTTCTCTTGCTCTACTCGCTACTTTTATCAATCTGAAAGCTCACTCCAAAGCTTTAACTCCTAAAATGAATCTCTTTTTCTTTGTGCCCTAGCTGTCAAACCCTAACCAAGAAATCCTTCCGCAAGACGACACTCTACACACAACCTTCCCCACACCCATGTACTTATTCCTTCTAGTTCACAAATCTACTCTAGATGCACACTTAAATTCCTCGATCCTCTTTTCTTCACACAAATTCTCTAGATGCCCTAGTTTGCAAGATATTATTTTACTTTGTAAACGCAAGGTAACAAATGACTTGACCAAACTTGTATTTATAGTTTTTTTTTCTTTCCAACATTAAATGCTATACCACCTACCAACATACTTTAACATTAAATGTGGCTTTTTCCACTAAGCCAATTTTAAGTGCCCTTACCTATGCACCACATCTTGTGTGAAAACCCTTTTCAACATTCTAGCACACAAAACTCCAACCCAAGAAAAGAATCTTACACATGCGTCTACAGTGTTGAAGGCACTTCTTCTATCCTTTACCCAATTTTTTCCCTCACCTACCTCATGTTATTCCTATGCTCTTCATCCTTTCTATATGTGGTTTCCACAAATCCTTTTTGACACCAACCATTCTCATCCACCTTCTCTTCTATGCACTTCTTAACCTTACTTTCTTTTTATCCATCAACCGGGCCATTTATCACAACTTCTACCTGCTAGTTTAATCTTTTATTACAAGCCTATACTTCGCATCACTCCACCCCACACTAAAACAGATGTGCGGTCCTATGCGCATACACAAACTTGGAAAAATAATTTGTTACCAAGGCACAAGGCACAAAACAAAAAAAAGAGAGCAAGCAATGAGAAAAGGAAACACAAGAAAGAAAATGCATAAAAGGGAAATTCTATACTAATTAGCAACACTACCTTATTTATAAACACCAAGAAGACTTATTTATAGTAGGGCTTTAGCCTACTCCCATTGAAGTGACCTGGTAACCTCGTCCCATCTAGCACTTGTAACTAGAAAGTGCCTAAATCAAGAATGTATGAGATGATGTAAGGTCCCAACCAATGGAATTTCAACTTCCTAGGATGGCACAAATACTTGGAATCATAGAACAATACCATCTACCCAACTTTAAACTTATTGTTCTTGATATGACGATCATGTCATGCCTTTTGTCTTTCTTTTTCTATCTTTTGAATCCATTTAACAAGTGATCACCTTTCATCTAACTGGCTCAACTTATCAATTCTTTCTTCTAGTGCTTGTTCCTCAACTAACCCACCCGCACATGCTATACTCAAGTGATGGTAACATTAATTCAATCGGGTAAAATAGCCTCTGTATGCCAAACACCAATTGAAATGGTGTGGCATTGTTCAACCTTTTATACTTTGGCATGTATGCCCATAGAATAATTGATACCTTATCATCCCAATCTTGTCTTCCAAAGTCACAGATATTAGTTAACATGTGACTTAGTATCTTATTAAATGCCTCAGTAGCTCCATTTGGTTGAGGGTGGTATGGGGTAGTATTATGATGGGCCACCATAAATTATTCTAACAAAATCTTGACTATTTCATTGAGAAATTTTGTACCCCTATCACTTGTTAAACTTAAAGGACAACCATACATGTTGATTATGTTCTCCCATAAAAATCTAGTAGTTGTCACTATGATGCAATCCTTTACAGGTGCTGCCTCTACCCATCGTGTCAAGTAATTAGTGTAAGTGATGATATACCATGATCCAGACCTTCGTGTGGCTAGAAAAATTGGCCCTATAAATTCAATTGCCCATTTTTCAAATGGTTCAACACTGGCTATTGGTCGCAAGGGAATTTCATCTCTCTTCCAGGTTTTCCAAGGCATTAGAAATGGTCACAAGCCTTGAAAAACTCAATGCAATCCTTGTAAATGGTTTTCCACCAAATCCTTGCTAATAAAATATTCCACGTGGTAGCATTTCCTGCATAGTGTCCTCCTACAATCCCACCATGTGCTTCCTCCATAATTTCCATGCACTCATGTTCCAATATACATCATCACAAAACCTCATCACGACATAACTTAGACAAATCTCCACCAATCAACATATAAGGTGTGGCACGTATTACTAATGGTTTCTCTCCGAGCCTTCATCCCTTCCGTGTCACACTCATTTTTAAGAACACTACGATATCTTCCAAGTCTAAGGGTGTGTGTCATAACCTAAAAACTTGTGCATCTAGCATGGTATCCTCAATGCTTTGTGCATCCTATCCTGAGTCAATCCTTTATAAATTGCAAGGCCCTAAATTTATCTTTCCGGCTTCACCACTATTGTGAACTCAAAATCTTGAAATAGAAGGACCCAACAATATATGCACCCTTATAGAACACGTTTTTTGACTACTTATTTCAAAGTGCCATATGGTCCGTGTAGAATATAAATGGTG
Source organism: Taxus wallichiana var. yunnanensis (assembly GCA_018340775.1). NCBI lineage: Eukaryota > Viridiplantae > Streptophyta > Pinopsida > Cupressales > Taxaceae > Taxus > Taxus wallichiana. The sequence goes on from CM031236.1 coordinate 371,054,366, forward strand.
TTTCCAACAAATACTTCCTAAACTTATGTAGCATATAGATCATCTAAAGTGATTTGCGCTTCCGTAGTTGTGTAATTCTACTCTGTTGGTGTCAATTTTCTACTTGTAAAGCACAAGGGATGATCAACAATTCCCTCACCAGGTTGTGCTAGCACTACTCCCATAGCTTTCCCTGAGGCATCAACATGCACATGGAAAGGCTTATCCTAAGAAGGAAAATGTAATATGGGCATCGTGACAAGCCTATCCTTTAAAGTGTCAAATGCCTTCTATTGCACCTCTCCCCAATGAAAGGCACTTTTGTGTTTCAACAATTCCTCTAAGGGCGCAGCGATCTTGGCATATCCCTTGATGAACTTCTTGTAATACCCCGTATGTCCAAGGAATCTACACACTACACTTTGACTAGTAGGCTCCCTAATCCGCAATAACTACAACTTTGGTGAGATCCAATAAGAAGCCGTCTTTACATATATTATGTCCTAACAGATTCCAAATGAAGTAAAGAAAGACACATTTCTTAATATTGAGGGATATCCTTAATTTTCGACATCTCTCAAACATCATTCTTAATGTGTCACAATGGTCTTTCACCGGTACATACACAGTCCAGTCATCCAAGTAAACTTGAAGAAACTTATGGATGAAGTCCGGAATTCCCATAACATAATGCGTGAGAACACAAGTAGGCACATTTTTCAATCCCAAAGGTATAACCGTATAGGAAAAACTTCCCCATTTAGTGGAAAATTTGTCTTTCTCTGGTCTTCCTTTGCAATCCTAGCTTGGTGGTGCCCGAGAACCCATCCGTGAAAGAGTAGACTTCACGCCCGCCTACTCCCTCAAGAATTATTTCAGTAAAGGGGTTGGGAAGGGATCGATGACACACACTGTATTCAGATCCCTATAGTTAATGAATATTCTTATCCTACCATCCTTCTTAATACTAATAACCATTGGGCTTATCCATTTTGACTCTTCCATTGCATCAATAATACGAGATGCTATGAATTTTCTATTTCTTCCTTAACCTATATGCGTAAATTTTGATTCATCCGATAACACCTCTTCGAATTGGGTGTGCACATTCCTTCAACATGATCTTCATCTCCCCTAAGGAATGGTGGATGCCTTTGATTTCATGGTGCCCACAACGAGAACAAATCTTGGAACTCACACAACAAATCAATGATCTTTGAAACTTATTTTTCCGACCAATAGTCACTGATGATAGCTTCCTTAGGTTCTACCTCCATCCCAATGTTAACCTTCTTTATTTTCAAGGGCTCATGATAGGAACATGCTCACTCATTAGCTTTGTCTATGAATTCATGCATATGCTCCAAATGTTTACAATCCAAAGTCTCCATCTCTTCTAAATCTATTACATAGACCATTTTTCCTTTTTCTTTTTCTATAAATGTGTGCTCAAGTTGTACTTCCTCTGATTCTTCTTCATTGAGGCACATATCCAAATAAGGCTCACCTAGAAATTCTAGTAGCCTATCCTTTTCCATAGCACTATCTCCCATCATAAGGCATTTGATCATTTGCAACACCTTATCCACTGATGGTTTAGTACTCCTATACTCGAAATCTTGAATGAGATCAGCCGTAAACTCTTGCTAATTACCCATCTAATGACGCATCTCTGAATGAACGCATCCAAGCATGTGCATAGCCTTGTAAGGTGGAATACAACTTATGTACCCATAATGAAGGTGAAAATTCTTCTTTGTTTCCCATCCAGGCCTCCTCGTACGCTTAGATATGAAATGAAGTGGTCTCTTTGCCATGGTAGTCTTGTATGACCGTGGGCGTGTTACTCCTAGAAAATATTATAGAAAATGTAATCCTCACCTCGTGCCACTCCGGGAGGTTCTTCCGATGTGTATCCCACCAACGCACTACAGTCCTGAGTAGGTTATAGCTAGGCATTCCTCTTCTTTTGTTCTCATTTTTCCACTGAGATTCCATTTCCCGCAAGAAAATTTTAGGGTATGCCCCTCCAGAGTAACTAGGTAACTTCTTTCCTCCTAGGTGCTTGACTGAGCACACCTTTGTCACCCTTATTACAGATCCTCTTAAATTTCACCCAATTAACTCATAAGTCCCATGTGCCCAATTGTTGCATGCCACACTAGTGGTATCACTCAAAGACTGAGCATCCTCAAACTAGATAACTCCCTCCATGGGGTGAATTATCTCAGGATCTCTGATGGAGCACACATAGATTCTATCAAGGACTTCTTCTCCCAATAGCACCATATAGGGTGCTAAATTCCCATCTGTCAAAGGGATGATCACCCTTTCTTCCTTGTTCTCAAAGCCGATGGGCGCCTAAGCAACACTAAGAAGTTTTCTACCTTGGCGAGTGCCAAGACCTCAAAGTATCTAGTGAACTTGGCCCCTTGAATGGTGATAACTACATCCTTCAGAATCCAATGGGCATTTCCTTAGTCTTGTTCACCATATATAACACATTTGAAGATGGTCGCAACGCAGCCATCTCATCTAATGCCGACATCTAAGGTAAGAACATTCACCTCTACTCCCATGTCAATGAGGATATTTCTTAAGCCACCCATCAACAACTACATTCAAAGTAATCTCCTTGTCATATTCAAGGCTATGAGGAGGAAGGTTTGCATGTAAAACTTTCCTTTCACACTCTACTCTGGCGTGTGGTACCTTCTCTCTCAACCATTCTCCCAAAGAAGGGAATAATATTCTCTTGCCTTAACATTTTACATACTTCCTTAACCTCATCCAGGTCATTCCTTGGAACCTCATTATCCTTCCATTTTGTTATCTCATTTTAGTGATTTTGACTAAAAATGAGATAACCATAGGAAAATTTTAAACAAATCTCTTCAAAATTCCCCTTTGAAGGAGATTTTTGGGTTTTCGGGTTTCCATGGCATGAATGCATGTTTCTTGCATGTTACATGTCCCATGTTCCCCAAAACCTAAAACCCGATGGTCTTGTCAGTGTGTCAAGTTTTTGGAATCCCCGAGCATCGAACATGCGTTATCCAATGCATGTTTCATGTCATGTGTTTCCCAAAACCTGAAACCTGAAAATCGATTGTCTCCTTTGTAATGGAGTTTCGGGACTTAGAGGCATCGCGACATCTCATGCTTCATGCTTCATGTTCCCTAAAACCTGAATCCTGAATTAAACCAAATCCTTTGTGTCGAGTTTTGGGAGCTCCAAGCATGATGACATGTCATTAATGCCTAGTTGTCTGGTAGTTGGCACACGTGTCAAGCGATGTGTAATAAATGTTAGGGTTTTATAAATAGGTGGTTTTCCATGTCATTTGTTACTTTGTATGATTTTGATGCATTGGATTTCTGTGCATGCTTCTTCCACCTCCAAACCCGATTGAGCTTCCCGATCGATTTCACCATCCATTCTCGATCATTTTTGATCTTGTTGAAGGTATTATTCTCCTCTTTCGTTTTAAAGTTTTTGGGTTTGTTTTTGAGGTGTGTTGTTTGGGTTTTCATTTCTTTTCCTCTGCCATTTCCAACTTAGGGTTTTGGGTCTTTTCCCTTGGTTCTTGTCTTTTTCCATTTAGGTTTTTGCTTGAGTTTCACTCCTTGGTCATCTACTTATTTTTACATAAGTTGTGGTTTTCAAAAAGAATCTAAAAACCCATGAATGTACGAAGTGGGAAATTCTTCATGTTCTGACAGGACAGAGACCCGATATCCTCTTTTTTAGGTTTTTTGCAGGTGCTTGACATCATTGAGTTTCCATAGTGTGTCAGATATTTGTAGTTACTCAACACCTTACTTTCTTTGCCTTGTATCGGATCTTGACCGGTGTTTAACATCCTCCAAGTTCCACAGTGTGTTGGATATTTATACCTTCTCGACATCATCTCACTTCCTCCTTGTGTCAGTTTTTCACTGATGCATTGCATGCCCTAACTTCTGACACACACCCCGCCAATGTTTTGGGTTTCACAGAGTGTTCGACACCTATCAAGTTCTACCACATGTTTCTAGTTTTTCAAGGTGTGTTTGACACGACCTAATTTCCAACACTCACATTTCAGTTTTTCAGGTTTCTGAAGGTGCTTTGCAACTTTCAAAACCTGAAAGGTGTGTCAGGTTTGTGTACTTGTCTAGCAATTTCTCACACCTAACTACTCTTCCATAAGTCATCAATGCATTCTCAGGACTCCTCATGTCAGACCCTATCCCATCTCAAGACAAGTTAAATAAGTCAGGAAATATGAAGTATAAGTATCAAAAGATGGAGTCCTCTTCTTATATAAGTTGTAACTATGAAATCGGGACACAGAGCTCAGAAATATAGATATGGAAGACTTCTGGAAAATAATTACAAATTCTTCTCAATCCATGGATAAAATTAATAGCCAAAGGTGGTCTTCCTCTCATAGTAGGATTTCTAGTATCAGCCCAATGCCCTAAATTCATCTTGGCTTGCACTTCTCACTATGACTCGAATCACGCTCAGTAAGAAATCAAACAGGGGAGTCTATAGTTAAATTAGATGGAGATTATTTTGATCAAATCCTAAAGTTTCCCAACTTTATGGAATATGTTGATTTAGATTTTAAATAAGCACAAAAGGCCTGGGACAAGGATCAGGAAGACTGCATCAAACACATAAATAAAAAGTTCTTGATCAAGGCTAAGCCTGTTGTTTCTATTTTTCCTAAGTCATTCCTAGAAGTGACTTTATTCTTGAAGTCAGTGATATCATCACCCTACTGAGCTGATTGTTTGGACTCTTAGATTTAAAAGAATTCCAAGGGTGGATGTACCAGTTCATGATCTTCATAAAGAAAAATTACCAAGGGATTGGATCGGGGTGGCTCGATAAGTAATGAAATAGACTCTAAAATGAAAATGGTCTTGTCTCTGGAAAGTTCTACATGATTTCATATGTCACTAATGTGGCAAGCGGGCATGAGAAACTATCTAGGCTTGGATGTAAAGGGGAACCAAACAATAGAACATATATATCAGTACTTCCCATAGCTGATAATAAAAGGGTCTGAAGTCTAATTTAGAAGAGTGAATGACGCCTTTTTCTATGAAAATATTTGCAAACTGGATCCTGATCTAAAGAAGAGAAGGGTTTCCAATGAAGCATGGAAAGAAGTGTCTAAATGGGGTTGCATCTTCTTGCAATTCAAGAAGTTTACCTATCTTTGGGTGGTAAGGTTCCATAGTAATCCTTTCCATTTGTCCAGTTCCTGGTGACAAACTGATCCTCATGGAGTTGGTCAAACAATTGTTGGATTTTCACAAATTCCAACAGAGTAGGCACAAATCTGTAGTCTCCTTCCCTATTTCCTTTAGAAGGTATATGTGTTCCACTGTGGTTAAGGCCAAGAACGTGGTGCACAAAATTTAGGATTAATTGAAGAATCACATGAAGATGAGAGAAGGATTCGACAACCGAGGAGTCCTTAAGTCTTATGGAAATTTTTACCTATATGTACCCACTGTGGAAGATATCTAGGTTGATCTTCATGATGAAGTTTCCATCCGAAGAAAAGACAACAACAGGTTGACACTTCAAGACGTTCGGATGTTAGATCGGCTTATATCCTGAAGGCACCACAGATAATGAAAGTGTCTTAGAACCTAGGTATGAATAGCTAGATGGAGACCAACTTGGATTCCCATCCATTGATTGGTTTGTTGCTGAAAAGGCTTCTATCATTGAGAGAGCTGCTCAGACTCTTATCCGTACTAAGGCATAGCTCATTTCCTAGGGAATGAGTTATAAAGAAAAGATCTTTTCAAAAATAGCTACTCTAGAAGTGAGACCCTCCAAGGGAGAAAAGGAAAAGGATAAAATCCCTACTAAGAGGAAAATAAACTTTAAGTTTGTCAGGAAAGGAGAAAAGCAAGGGGCTGAATCATCTGCTACTCTAACACAAATCATTGAGATCTTGTATTCACCTCCTCCTCCACCAAAACAAGGAGAAATTATTTCAAAAATTGAGGTTAGTCAACCTCTTATTTCCCCTTTTGTTGATTTCTCATCAGAGGTAAGCCTTGATCTTGCTTCTAAAGCTTTGTCTTTGGAATATTTACCCCTCTCTCCCAATATTCCTCATCACATATTTCAATGCCACTCTCATCAGCCATGGCCAACATTTTCTCTGATCTCTCACCTCTCTCTGCTAGACCTACGATGGCCATAGAAATGCCTCCTCCTTCTACACCTTCATTCCTTGAATCCATTCCCATAGTCACTACACTTGTAGTCATCACGACTCCGCAAGTAAATCTTCCTCCACCCACAGATACAACCATAACACCTCCAATAGGAGAAACTTCTTCCATTGTACCTCAATGGTTGGTTGACCAGACTCCAAGGAAGAGGAAGGTGGTAGTTCCCCTACTAGCCTTTGATTTCAATTCACTCAAGGCTTCTCTTGCCAAATCTTCCAAGAAACCCAAAATAGTTTCAAGAGTTTCATTGGATGCCTTAGGGCATAAGTTTACAGATATTGTCACTCCTATGGCTGAAAAAATGAAGGAAGATATAATAGTGACTGATTATTAGATTACAAGGGTTGACCTGGGAAAAGTGACAATTGAAGGAGCACAACAGGATGCATAAGATGCCATGAACATGCTTTGTCAAAATTTGAAAGAAACAAAGGTAAGCAGGGATGAGCTAAAAGAGAAAGTGGAATAGTTGATAGAGGTACGCTGTTAGTGCAAAATCACAGCACCCCTGGATGCAGATCAAGTTTCTAGGTTGATCACTTTGGCATCCAGTGTGATTGCATAACATTGAATCCTTTCTCCAAGTGTGGGACTTGAAAAAATGAGAAAGGATTCTCCAGAGAAGGCTGGTTCCTATTCCTCTGTTCAGATGCACACGAAATATGCAGAGGGTTTTCTCAAAACCTAATCTAATCTGCCAAGGAGACAAGGTAAGAAGATGCATAAAATAAATCTAAGCTAATAGAGGTGATGCACCGAGGAATGAAGAACACCTATTTTGCCAGTAAACACAGACCATTTGAATGTGATATAAGATCATGCACAGATGACAAAACCTGCAGTGAAAGACCAGGAGGATGCAAAAATGAACACAGAGAGGGCTGAGAATCATCCACAGACATGCATTACTTGCTCCAAAGATTGATACAATACACTACAGAATGCCATGAGGCAGAATAGTATTACAGTTCAAATGAGAGGTTCAAACTCCACAAATTCGCCTGAGGAGAAGAAGGGAGAGGCAAAACAGAAAAATGTTCGACCCTTGAAAAGAAGCTCCTCTTAACAATATATAGAAAGAATGAGAGAGGGAAGAGAGAGGGAAAGCCAAATCTACCCCAACCACCTCTAGGTTGCATTCAATTCATCTCATTATGGCAGAAGTGGCGGATCCTGGCAAAATGGCGGGCTTTCTTACAGAAGCGGCGAACTGTCTGCTGCATTAAAGTTGTTTGTTGAAGCATTACTTCTGCTTGTTATTTTGCGCCAGAGGTGTTTCTTGATTTTCTCTCTCCAAACTGAACCAAAATGCAAGATTGACCCCGGAATCATGTAGAGAATTTCACCAGCTTTCCATTGATATAAAGAACGTGAAAATCTGAGCTTTGGATCGAAAGTTATGGCGGTCTGAAGATTTAGGGCAAAAACAGGCCAAAACGGGTCGGCGGGAAAATATTTGAACTTTTTCCGCGCTCTGCCACTTGGATGACACGTGGCAGGCTCTGATTCACTGAGCAATTCTCTCTCCTCCACCTTTCGGTGGGCTTTCTTTTGAAATTTCCTTGTGGGCCCCTTAAACTTGGACACGTGGCACTACTTCATTAGTTCGGGTCAGTGCTTGAAACTTCACCCTTTGACTTTTGAACCTTTTCTCCTTGTGACACGTGTCATGATGTGGTTGGTCAGCGGGTCTGCCGGCTCTTTCGCATCCATCTGTCCCGGATGTCCCAAACTGTCTGGGACAAAAACTTCCGATCCACCGAAATGGGCTTCCTCGTCCCTCATTTGGCCGATGACACGTGGCATGCATTGATTGGCTTTCGGCTCCTTCGACTATCCGCGTCTGCCGCGTACTTTTGTCCCACATGTCCCGAACTGCCTGGAACAAAATCTTCCGGTTCGCCCGATTCGGCCGGTTCGCGTACCTTTGTCCCAGATGTCCCAAAGCAGTTAGTGCGAAAGTTCTCCTTTTCGGCCGATCCGGGCGGTTCGCGTCCTTCGCGTACTCTTGTCCCGAACTGTCCCACTCAGCAGTTAGTCATTTTTCCTCCTTCGGACGAACCGGCTTTCCGCGTCTGCCGCGTCCTTTTGTCCCAGATGTCCCAGTTGCATCCGGACTGCCTAGCGGCAAATCGGCCGATCCGCGTCTTCCGCGTACATTCGTTCCAACTGTCCCAAAGGAAACCTTGAGAAAGACTTAGCCAATTTTCACGATTTTTCCTGTTTCAATCTACTTGCTTGGAACTGCAAAACTCTGATGCATGTTATCGAAATTTACCCTGGGGGGGTGAAATTTTGACAACAGTTTTGACGACTCAGTGGGGTCACCTACCTGCTAGGTAGAAGATCAGTGGCCTTTTAGCGATCTATTGGGCATGGAGTCATAAGCAATAACCTGAAACGAGCCTGATATCTAATCCCGAGCCTGATACTGCAACTTCTTCTCCAACAACACTCTGAACTATAGAAAACAACCTGAGAGCAACAAAACCTGTGCCGAAGCACTTAGGAAAATTGAAACCTAACTACAACAGGACAATGTGCACAAGCACTTGGAGGAATGAAAATCTAATTAATATTTACAAGGTAGTGAACTTCCCTCTAGAGGCAACGCTTGAGATAGATTCCATTGACTGGAATCTGCAGTTCTTCACCATCCAATGAGGCCAATTAGAAAGCATTTCTACTCTTGTGCTTCGTGACCATGTATGGGCCACTCCAAATGGCATCAAATTTGAAATGCCTTCTTGGTTTTGCCCGATCTGCATCCCATTTCAACACTAGATCTCCAACTTGAAAAGATCTATCCTTGGCCTTTCTGTCAAAGGTCTTCTTGATCAAAGCTTGATCCTTTTCCATTGCTTGGGATGCCTGATTTCTGATCTCTTGCAGCTCCATCAGCTCTGCATATCTCACCTCCATAGGCTCAAATTCAAGCAACTCCAGCTGCTTCATGAGTTCCAATGTTGGAAACTCAAGTGACATGGGCAAGATTGCCTCTCTTCCATAGACAAGCTTAAATGGAGAATTACCTATGGATCTTTTGGGAGTGATCCTATCAGCCCATAAGGCTGATTTCAGTTTGGTATGCCAAGCCCTCTGATTCTCATCAAGAGTCCTCCTAATGATCCTCAGCAAGTTCTTGTTTGTAGACTCGGCCTGGCCATTACCTTGAGGGTAATAGTTTGATGAAGTGCTTAGGTAGATCCCGTTCTTGACAGCCCACTCAGTCACCTTAGATCCAATGAATGCCAATGCATTATCAGAGATTATTGTAGCAGGTACACCAAATCTGGTAGTTATCCCCTCGTAAAAGTCCAAGATGCTAGACTCATTCGCCTCTTTGAGTGCTCTGTCCATCTGGTGAAGTAGTCCGTGGCTGTCAAAATCCATTTGTGCCCTTGGCTTGAATTGGGATTGATGGCTCCAATGAAGTCTAAACCCCATTGCATGAATGGCTGGTCAACTGAGATTGGATGTAATGGAAGGGCAGCGAGTCTCTCTTTTCCTGTGAAGAATGCACAATTCTTACATCTCTTGATCCATGCATAGCAATCACTAAAGATTTTAGGCCAATAATAACCAGCCTTCATGATTTTTAGAGCTGTCACTCTTGGTGCAAAATGGCCACCAGCTGGTCCATCATGAAACTCTTTTAATACCCTTTGGATCTGACCTGTGTTAATGCATCTCAGCAGCACTCCATTCACATCCTTCTTGAACAAAACTCCATCAATGATGGTATATGGAACAGCCTGCAACCTGAAGTATCTCCTCTTTGCTTTGCTCATTTCTGGAGGGCATAGGCCTGTTTGTAGGAAGTGCATAATGCCTTGGGTCCAGCAAGGAGTCGGGGCAGCATTGTCTTCTTCTTGCCTGCCACTCGGCTCATGGCTGTCTTGAACTGTCAAAACAGCCTCTTCTTCATTGCATACTTCTTTTTGCTTCCCCAAAACCAGCTGCTCACACAATCCTTTCCCTCTTACCAGCTTGGTGATCTTGATCTCAATGTCATACTCCATGACACGGGTGATCCAACCTGCCCTTTTCTCATTCAAATCCTTGTTGAGGAGGAAATCCTTAACCCCAGCATGTGAGACCAGCAACTGGACCTTGTTGTTTGAGACTAAATGCTTGAATTTCTTCAAGCTTCTGATTACTGCAAGCACATGTTTTTCAATAAAAGAGTACCTCACTTCACAGTCATCTAGGCTCTGGCTGAAGAAGGCAATCGGTTGTTCATCATTATCTTTGTTCTGTTGCACCAGAATGGCAGAAATAGTGTCATCACCTCCAAATGCATAGAGGATGAAATCCTTGGAAAATTCTGGGTTGATGAGAGTGGGTGCTTGGGAGATGGCTTCTTTGATTGCTTCAAAACTCTCCTTGCTTTCTGCCGTCCACTTGAAAGCCATGCTTTTCCTTAACATTTTGGTGATGGGCTTGACAAGGGCTGTAAAATCTGGGACAAACCTCCGAACAAAGTTTATTTTTCCCAGGAAACTCTGAAGGGCTTTCTTGTGGCTTGGCAATGGTAGTGCTCTTATGGCTTCAACCCTCTCTGGATCAATTGCTAATCCTTCCTTGGAGACAATATGGCCAAGGAGCTTCCCTTCATGTGTAAGAAAGATGCACTTCTTAGGATTTAAGGACACTCCAAACTTTCTACACCTCTGAAACACTTGCCTGAGGTGAAAGAAATGGTCTGCTGCATTCTTTGAGAAGACAGTAATATCATCTAGGTATACCAGCACTATCTTGTTGATCAAGCCTTTGAATGCCATATCCATAGCTCGTTGGAATGTTGCTCCGGCATTCGACAGTCCAAATGGCATCTTCTTGTAAGCATATGTGCCCCATTTGGTTGTGAAGGCTGTCTTGAACTGGTCTTCCTCCTTTACCATAATCTGATTGAAGCCTGAGTAACCATCAAGTAGTGAAAACCTTTCTGAACCAGCTACAACCTGCAATATTTGCTCCATGGAAGGGAGTGGATAATGGTCCTTGAGAGAGGCTCTATTCAAATCTCGAAGTCAACACACGGCTGATATCTCCACTCTTCTTTCGATTGGAACTAAGTTGGCAACCCAACTAGAATGCTTGATTGGGAATATAATTCTTGACTCATCACTTGTCCAATTCTTTCCTCATGAGAGGCTCCATGTGTGGATTGATGGTCTTTGTTTCGCTGACAGGCTTAGTATTTGGATCCAATTCGATGGTATCTTTGAGCTAAGTTGGGATTGAAACCTTTCAAGTTTTCATAGCTCCAAGCAAACACATCGGGAATTCTTGACATAGTTTGTATGAACTCACACCTTTCTTGCTCAGTTGTCATCTTTCCAATTTGCAATGGCTTGTTCTCTTCTACCAAGATGGATACCGAATCTTCTCTCTTGACCTGAATGTTTTCTTTCTCCTTTCTAAACTGATCATTGGGGTTAGAAATGGACTCCAAAGTGATAAGTCCCTTGGGCAGCTTGTCAATACTCAGCTGTATCACTTGGTCACCATATTTGTTCCAACTTTTCTTGATTCTTAGCTGAGAACTCAGCTTCTTCTTCGCAAGAAATGGATGATTTGTTGGTCATTCTCAAATACTTGCTAATCGACATCGTTATTCGCATCAAGGCCTCATAATCACGTGGATGTTTGGCTGTACCTTGTCTTGTTGAATTTTTCTACAATGTCAAAGGCTGCCCCCCTACCGCAAGCTGTCACGCAGCTTGATTCTCTTTCTAGGAATGGCTTTGATGCCGAAACCCTCAAAATCTTCCATGAGGTCCCACACCCATTCTTGTAGCACCCGAGTAGATCATTTTTGGCAACATGTGTCCCTTGACCTGATTTACAATCAATTCATTGTCCCCAAAACTTGCAAGTTCTTTATTTTTTCTTGATTTCCCAATGCATCCCTTGCACCAAGGCTTCATATTTAGCAAGTGTTATTGGAGCATGCAAATTGAAATCTAAAAGCTGAATAGTACTTTACTCCTTGAGGTGAAACAAGCACGGCTCCACCTCCCGCACCTTGTCTACTCCTTGATCCATCAAAAACAGTTGCCATACCTCATTGTCATCCTTTTGGTTTGGCTTGGTGATGCTAAGAATAGGTTGACTTTATTCGTGTATACAATAGACTCCTAGCTCAGATTATTCTATTCCTTGATAAGGATCAAAAACATGCACCTTGCTTGCCCATTCATCAAGAGTTAGATCCGGGATGTTTCCAACTTTAGTGTCGGTTTCATCCGTGCTTGGGTGATCTTCTTGATCAAATGCTTTGAGCAATTGGCATTAATCGACTTGGAGTGTAGGTCTTAATATGGAAGTTTGCAATAGGTTCAGATTTGATTGTGGCCTTAGTTCCATATCTCGCTCGAATAGCATGTGTGACCAATCAGCGGAAAAATATCCCCCAATCTTGGCAGTGAAGTCCCTTGACAAGCATAGGGCAAAGAGTGGTGGCAGGTCTATGACTGACACATCTTGTAACACTATTACGTTGGGACATGCGTGCAGTGTGAGGCTCAAACCTTTGATTACTCCAACAGGTTGTCACTGTTGTCCCGTCTAATTGTACTACACCCTTGGAGATGGTTTCATATTGGAGCCCTAGCTGATCAGCTATCTGTTTAGGCATTACTGAGCTACTTGCCCCGGAGTCTATCATGCAATTATGTACCAACTTATCTCCTATGATCAATGAAACATAAAATGGAGGGGGCTTCAACATTTTACCTTGCTATCCTCCATGATTTCCTTCAGGCTGGGCAGCATTTGTGAGTACCTTCTCTTGCATTTGGACTTGCTGATTCAAAGTTGGCCAATCCTTCATGGCAGCTTGCAGCAGATCTCTTTGGCCTAGGATGGATAGGGATTCCCACATAGATATATTGACGTTTGTCTTCTTCATCTGATCAATGATACTGAATGGTGATGAAGGATCTCTCTGCTGCCCCTTGGTTTGCACATTTACTCCTTGTATGTGGGCATCAAAGCTGGCATTTGAGTTGGCCTAGGGGCTGTTCTTGGCTGCCCTTGTGCATTTGAAATGGGACTTTGCTTGCCAATCATTTGTGGAGCCGTGGAAGGTTGTGGATTGGCTGGGGCTAATGGTTGTTCTTCACCCAAATTTCTCCTTTTTGACCTTGTGTTTGCTGCAACACCTTGAGAAACTGCCTGGTTCATGCCACAGAAATCCTCTGCTTGCCAATTTACCAATGTGGTGTCATTTGGGGCTGATTGCTGTTGGAATGTTTCTTGTTGTTGGCTGTTTTCTTGACTGTTCTCACCCTCCACACCAGTAGTTGTTACCATTAAAGCTTGAGTCAAAGCACCATTGAAGCACATGGATTGATTATGAGGCTCATTACATGGAAAACACCAATCATACTCCTGGGCAATGTTGTTTTGTGCTGGTACTAATGCCTTAGAGGTAGATATGGCATTTGGATTATAGGGCTGGAATGGTCTATTGGCAGGAGGCCTTGCTTGATTCTGATTTGCAGCTGGATTGGGTGGCCTTTGAGGCTGATATAGCTGCCTATTAGGTTGAGCTTGAGGCTGATACGAAGGTCTAAAACCTTGAGCTTGCTGTCTCTTGAGTGTAACCAGCTCATTACCTAAATTTTGCAGTTGCTTCATGACCTCTTGAAGCTCATTTGGGGCACTTGGAGATGAAGTGGAAGCTTCATTTGAACTCTGATTTCTAGGAGTGGGAGAAGGAGCTAAGACAGGTGCTTGACTAGTACTTGGGCTCTCTAAACTTGGATATAATGGCATTGGAGGCCTAGGAGCTAGCTTGCCAGCTTGAATCAGACAATTTTCAGCTCTAATGGCAATACTATAAGCAGCAGGGATAGTTGTGCCTCCCATAGATTGAACCAACATAGAAATATCAGAATTTAAAGCTTTAAGGTAATATAGAAAAGCACCTTTCTGGCACTGCTTTGATCACATCGGAATTCTATCCCAAGACCTTTGAAATCTGAAGTTGAAGTCAGTTAGCTGCTCATTGGAAGCTCTCTTGATGGTTGTCAGCTGCTCCAAAAGAGACAAGTTGTCTCCCTTCTCTCCAAATTGATCATGAAGTGCAATACACAGCTGATTCCAGTTTGTGATAGAGCCAGCTCCAAGGCTCCTAAACCATTGCAATGCTTTCCCCTTGAATGAAGACGCCAGCAATTTGACAGCTACTTGCATCTCATTAATCTCATGGATTGCACAAATGTTAGCAATGTCCTTGACATGATCACCAGGAGTGGTCTGATTTTCTCCAGTGAAGTACGGAATGTTCTTCAATGCTGCAACTGGGATTGGATTTTGTGCATTGAGAGCAAGTGGGCTGCTGCCTGTGAAGTTGACATAGGGGTTCAGTGGTTGCGCCATTCTGATTGGTCGAAGAACTCTTGAATACTGAATGAAAGGCCGATCAGGTGGAGGAGTTGAGAGAGTTCTGTTTGGTGGAGATGGAGACCTTTGAATCCTTCTTCCTCTTTGCCTTCTTCTTGGAGATAATTACAGGTATTCAAACAACACTTCTTCTTCTCCAACTCTTGACCTTGTGATTCTTCTCATAAGCTTTCAGGCCTGCACTGCTGAAACCAGTTGATCTTCCTCTTGGAGTCACCAGATATGCGAATAATAGCTCTTTTCAAGCAAGAAAATTGCAGCAGATGCATATCAACTTTGCTGCAATAAAAATGAGACCTCTAGGTCCCACCCTAGGGCATGCCAAAACTGTTAGTGCAAAATCACATCACACTAGATGCCAAAGTGATCAACCTAGAAACCGATCTCGCATCCAGGGGTGCTTTGTGATTTTGCACTAACAGTACTACTCAAGCTTTCAAATCCTTCACAGTCAACACTGTCATCTTCTACCCCTACGCCTATCAGGTTCGATTTCTCATCGGTACCTATGATTGAAAAGATCAATGAGAAGGGGATAACTATTGAAGAATGGATAAAGAGGCTACTCTTACAAGGAAGAGAGGTCATAGATGACATAGTGGAAGTTTACAAATCCTTGGAGGATATAAAGAAATATGGTGACAAGATGGATGATGAATTTTCATAGGAAGTTAGGAACCTCGAATTAACTTTAGAATCCCTCAATGCACTGAAACAAGTTCCATCCTAGATCTTAATGGAAGAAGGAATCATTCCACATGGGGATAAGCATTTCCAGCTTTCTAAAGCCATCAAGTTTAGGATAAATATTCTCAGTGAAGCTTGCAGCAAGTTGAGGGAATCTAGAGATCAGTTGGTTAATGCCACTAATGATATAGAAGAGGAGTTGTCCAGGATCTTTGCCAAGGTGTTGGGTGAAAGCTCGAGAGATTATACCTGTTGGCTACCTCTATAAGAAAATTCAGGAATTAATTCAGCATGAACCAGTTACTGTCTTCGATCTATTAAACGTCGATAAGTTCATAAGGATCGAAAATGTTTTGGAATCACTGAGAAAACTCAACAAGAGATTGAAGAAACTTCTTGGTAATGCAAGTGACACTCAGGAAACTTGTGAAGTTCTAAGTGATTATTCTAGTGTGCTAGATGAAGATGAGATGCAAGGCATAATCTAAAAATTTCAATAATTTCGACACAAGAAGGCTACGCTGAAAGAAGACAAAGATGACGAAGCGGAATAAACATAATTTTTCATGTCATTTCTATCTAGAAATTGTCATGTCTTTTTCATTTTTTTTTCATCACATAGGAAGCAAATTTTGACTTGTTCTCTTGTGAGAGAGTCGAGAAAAATAGGATTCTTGTTTAAAAGACTATTTTCTAGGATGTATCATATTTTCTCTCCACTTTATCTATTATAAATAATGGATGCTTGTGCATTCCAAAGGGAGACTTTTTCAATATTAGGAGCTATTGTGAAGAATAAGAAGAAATTTTTATTTTCTTTCTAATCATTGAAGAATAGAAATAGGTGTTATTTTACAAATTTTGTCTTTGTGGGATTCATCTATCTTGAGATATTGTTCTTACATCCAAAATCTTAAGCTATTCTTTGTTTAGTATTCTTAATCATTTTAATCTTTTCGTAATCTTACACTCATTATCTAAAACTCGTATAACTATTTCTTTATCTGTGTTTGCTTGAAAGAAAATGTGTTTCTCTCATTCCCTTCCTACTTTGTTTCATCTATAATAGTTTCCTTTCTAATCCATTCTATTCCAAAATTGTAATATCTCCATTTCATGTTGATATGGATTTTAGGATTGTATCCCAACCCCAATGGTTAGAATAGTGTGGATATTGTATATATTGTTTCTACTATGTTTTAGATTAGTAATAAATAAGCAACCTCACCTGTCTTTGAGGAGGGATTTAATCCCATGTACTATGGTTGAACCTCATATTTTGGCCTGAAAAAATATCCAACCAATAGTTTTTGGTGACTACTGGGAATATATGGATTGATAAGACTAAGCTTATCCTATTGGTGTCTGGCGACTCCGTATTTGCCTTATTTTCAAAAGATCTATTTTCTAGTTCAAGCTAGCTAGAAATATCTTTACTTAGTCAAGTCGAGCTAGGGTGAGACTGATCCGTTCTTTGATTTGCTTCAACAACATAATTTCAGACTTTCCCCAACATTGTTGCATCTAGTCAAGAAAGAATGTTTTCACCTATCTAAAGAGCTCGAGTTCCTCAAGAACAAGAAGCTTCTGCAATCTGCATGCATTATTCTTGTCTGATACTCATATTCCTATACACACTTCATTCAAAAGGATGGTAGCACAACTTGTTCCTTGGGGTGTGGCTATTGGTCCTCTTTCCCTAACTCCACCATTGCATGATCTACCTCATGGATCTCGTAAGAATATTCCTAAGTTCAACGGTGATGGGAAGCAACACCCTAATGAACACATTGCTTCATTCTTTATCGCATGCGGCATCCTTGGGGTTTCTCATGAAGATGTATCTATTTGAATATTCATTGAGACATTGCATGGTGTAGTACAGAATGGTTTTACCATCTTCTGAATGCATGCATTACTAACTGGGATACCATGAGATCCGTATTTGAATCAAGGTTCAAACCAGCTGAGGATTCTCATGCCTTGTTAGCACAACTTACACACATGAAGAAGGAATCTTATGAACCCATGTGGGACTTCATAGCCAAATTCAACAAGCTGATTCATAAGATTCCAAACCTAGTTGTTCCCACTCTTGAAAATAAAAAGTGTTTCTTCATTAATGCTCAGCCCCCTGATGTGAGCTTCTTATTAAGAAGGTCTGTTATTCCCGATTTTGGGCAACGCTCAAGCTACAGCCATTGAAATAGAAGATGATCTTATTTTGGTCGGAAGGATCAAAAGAGAGTCATATAAGCCTAAAAATCGGAGTTCTTCTCAGAGTACTAATAATTCTATGATTCATAAGATGGCCAATGACTTGATCGATTTAAAGAAGAAAATGTCCCAAAAAGTGATCAACGCTCCTTATTGGGATATTCCTAGATGGAATTTCAACAATGCCAATGGTGCCCCTACAAGAGATAGGAATCGGTTGATTGTTGCTCCCACTAGGCTGGCCATTGAAGCTCCTCCTGTCAATGCAATAGTTGAAATAGTTGAGGAGGGTGAAGAACCAGAAGATCAAGATTCTCATGAAGCTTTCGAAGCTTCAGGATATGCTGATGAGTCTTTTGATGATTCAACTGGTGACTCTAGCATTGGGTACTTAGAGTACAAGGAAGACAAAAGTGAGCATGATGGCTAATCATTTGTAGTCTTCACTCGATCTCAATCCTAGAACCAGAAATTTAGTTGAAGGCTCTAAGGAGAAAAGTAAAGAAGCTCCCATGGTTATGGCTAAAAGAGGCTCTCCTATCTCAGTGTAAACTGAAAAGGAGACAACTAAAAAGGTAACTTCATCTTCTAACTCTTTTTCTCCTTCCCTTAAGGCTAGTACCTCAACTTAGACCAAAGTGTAACAGAACTGAGCCCTCCATTATTCCTTCATATACCGCTTTCAACATCATTGATCATGTAAAGAAAACTAAAATCCAAATGTCGAAGTCGAGTACCTGTAGTCCAACCCTGAGAAATTTGAGAAACTTGCCAAATTCATTAGAAGCAAGGCTATTATCCCTTCATCTTCAAAAGGCATTTTTCCTAGCCCCACTCAGCCTTTACCTTAGAGTAATATGACCTCTGTTGCTTCTTCGGGAAAGATTGAACCATTTTATTTGTCCTTACTTATAAATGGTTTTAAACTCAGCAATTGCATAATTGACTCAAGAGCCTCTGATAATGTAATGCCCACAAAAGTAGCTCATGCCCTTGGAATCACCTTGACTAAATCTTACAGGCAATGTTACTCTATGGAAACAAAAAAAAGTCCCCTTGATTCACCAAATCAAGGATGCAGAATTTGCATTTGTTGCCTTCCCTGAAAAGAGAGTGAAAATGACTATCCTGGTTGTTGATATCCCAGCTACTTATGGTATTCTCTTAGGAAGAGGTTTTTGCAAAGATGTTGGAGGAGAAATCAACATAGACTGGACCAAAGCTAAAATTCCAGTAAATGGAGTTCCTTGTGTCCTTCACCCCGAAGCACAAATAAAGTACCTAGTCACTAAATCAGATGATCCTAAGGCTCAAATTCTCTTTGAAGATGTAAGCTTGGGTAATTATTTCATGACATCTGAGGTGCCCTCTGTAGAAGTCAAGGAAGAAGATCCTAATGTTGTGTTGACCCTTGATTTTGACGGGAGTTGTTCAACTACTGGGTTGGGAGCTGGTGTGGTTCTTATATCTCCAAATTTTGAGATTTTTCCTTTTGCTTTCAAGTTGCACTTTGACAATACTAATAACACAACCAAATATGAAGCTTTGTTATTAGGATTAGAAATGGAAAGACAAAAAGGAATCTGAAATCTCAAAGTGCAAGGAGATGCCAAGTTAATTGTGAATCAAGTAAGGGGTACTTATCAGGTAAAAAATGATCACCTAAGACATTACAGGAACAAAGTTGGGGACAACATAGAATGCTATGATGTTTTTTCCTTAAGGCAGTCTTAAGAGATTACAATGATAAAGGTAATTCTTTACCCGTGTCTGAATCTCTTCTCCTTCCTCACCCAAAGTTTAAATAGGACATGTATACCATCAAAATTGTGTATCATCTGAGTGTTCTAAATAATGCAAAGCACATTGGAAAGTCTTTAATGATGATCAATAGTTGTTGTCTTTTCTTGAAAACGTTGATAATTTTAGCGAAATTTATTTTGAAGGATAAAAATGAGCTTTCCGTGAGTCCGTCTTGAATTCATATCAAGAGATTGATGGTGAATTCATCTAGCTCAAAGGAAACAAGATTCCAAAGGGATCAGTTTCTCTAGAAGGTCTATTTAAGGAGCATGACCATTTCATTCAGGATAAAAGGCAAGCTAAAGGAGCTTCCTTGTCATAGGTAGATCAAGTTAATCTATGCTCCATTGATCAACCACAGATGGTAAACATTAGGAAATGTTGTTCCTGAGAGGAGAAAGAAAGATTCACTTCACTCCTGAAGAGATATATGGACGTCCTAGCATGGTCATATTCAGATCTAAATTTATTCAAGCCTAAGCATGTGCGACATAACATTCCTTTCAAGCACGAGGTTAAACCCTACAGAAAAAGAAAATTCATTACAACCCAAAGATCTTAGGGACTATCCTTATAGAAATTCAGAAGATGTTATACGTAAGGATTATCTTTCCAATCCATCATTCCACCTGGGTTGCTAACATTGTCCTATCAAAAAGAAGAACGATGAAATATAGATTTGTGTTGACTTCCGGAACCTCAATCAGTCTTCATTGAAAGACAATTACCCATTGCCCATCATGGACCAAGTATTATAGATTGTCACTAGATCAGAAATGTTATCCATGCTTGATGGATTTTGGGGTATAATCAAGTTGAGGTAGTTGTTGAAGATCAACATAAAACAACATTCACCACCCCATGGGGAACCTTTGCTTATAGGAGGATGCCTTTTGGTTTGATTAACACTGGAGCCATGTTTCAAAGAGCTATGGACTTAACTTTCAAAGATTTGATGGGCAAGGTCATAGTTGTATATTTTGATGACTTGACGGTCTTCTCTAAAAAGTGAAGTGATCATTATGATCACTTGGAGTAGGTACTCTTAAGGTGTAGGCGTCATGGGATTTCATTAAATCCTAAAAATCCATGTTTGGAGTAATAGAAGGAAATTTTTTGGGTCATATCATGACTAAAGAAGGAACCAAGATCGACCCAGAGAGGGTGAAGGCCATCCAAAGCCTTACCCTACCTATGAGAAAAACGGGGTGCATTCCTTTTTCGGAAAGTTCAATTTTCTAAGAAGATTTGTACCTGATTTTGTTGACAAAACCAAGGATATCCTTAGGATGATGAAAGATAAAACTCCATTTTGATGGAGTAATAAAGGAAGCTTGCTTTCAAAGAAGTCAAATGGGAAATTTCTCACGCTCCTATTCTGGTATGCCTAGACTTCAAGAAGGATTTCATCATGTACAGCTACACTTCCGCACATACAAGATGTCGACCATCCTAATGCAGGAGAATGAAGAAGGAATCAAAGCTCCCATTGCTTTCATGATTTGCCCACTAAAGGAACCTGAATTAAAAATGTCTCAAATTTAAAAGCATGTTTATGCAGTGGTGAGAGTGGTGAAGCATTTCAGGTACTATGTGTTGAGTTCTCACACTCTCGTTCTCATTCTTGATACTGCAGTTAAGTCCATTTTGACTCAACAAGAGTTAGGTAGTCAACGAGGTAACTAGATGGATAAAGTCCAAGAATTTGAATTGGACATTAGACCTACCAAGTTGGTATGAGGAAGAGGCCTGTGCTAATTGATTGCAGAAAATAAGTCTGAGACAAAATGTGAAGAAACTAAAGATAATTCTCCATAATTGTCCATGGTGATTTTTGTAAGCATAACCGATGGTGGTATCTGAGACATCAATTTCTTGCTTTCTTCTAAATGATTGATTAAAACACTTCTGCTCACTGGAAATTTTATATTTGTTTGATGTATGTGGTTATTACTTGCATGTAAGCTTGGAAATTTTGTGGGTTTTTAGAATATGAATCCTTGGTTGTTATTGACAATTCACTTTTTTGGAAAACTTCTCTATTCTGGTTGTTAGATGGTTGCATGTAATTGTGAGAAACTCTACAATCTGTACTAGAAGCTCTTTTGATCTTTGTAGCTTGAACTAGTAGTTTTGTACTGTATTTAATCTTGTAGCTTGATTTCAAAGCTTGTTTTCTTACATTCAAAGATAAGGTGAAAAGTGTTGGCTTATTACTTGTTGGGTTCTGAATACGTTATTGTACTTTCACATTTTGATCTATACTTAAGCTCGTTGAGCTTGAATTAGGAACTCCTTGGCCATTGTTAACTTGAACTGACAGTGTTTTTGGGATGGTCTTATATCTCTGTTTATGGTTGTGTTCGGATAGTGGTAATTGCACTCCATGAATACTATGAACTAGTATTGAAGCCGTGATTGGTTATAAGCTTTATTTAGACCAAGTGGTTGATGAACTATGCCAAACTTATGGTGGTTCTGAACCTTGATACTTGTATACAGATCTTATGAACTTTGTACTCATTGATGAGTTATTGTGTCATGCTTTGTACTTGAGTTATGTACTGATATTTTATTCTTCTTTATGAAAACAGAAGGTCTAAGCCCATAATAGGGTGTTTATAATATTTGAGTTTTTACAAAATCCATGTTATTCTAATTTAGATTCGTGTTTGAACTTGAGTTATTGAACTGTGAACTGTGCATGAATACAACGCAATATAGGTATTCTTGTTAGTCATTTTGATTTTTGTATGAGGAAAATCGACGATTTGTTTACTTAATGGTATTTTATTTGATTTGAAACTGTAGTTTCCTTTTGTACCATTGAGGAAGGAATCTTGTGAGTTATTGGTTGAATTTGACCAGTGTAACTTCCTTACCTCCTTTGTTTTTATGATTGAAGGAATGGTTGTTTACTTTTGCCTTTAGACTGCACTGTGTTTTAAACTTAACGGGGCTTGTGAATATTAGAGTGTATTGTATACTTATCTACTCTGAGCATATTCTTGTCTTGTGGGAAATCGTGATTGCCTTGTTCTTGAAATAATCGGACTGGAACTTTGTTCTATTATGAAACCAACGTTTCAGTTATAAGAGGTTCATGGAAGTGTTGCTTCTTCCTTTCTACCTTTAATTGGATCAAACCCTACCTGTCGTATGATGTCTGAGGAACTAGATAGGTCTGTGGTTATCTTGTTTAGATGAGTTAGAAGAAGGAAGGACAGAACTAGTTTTGTCAAGTCTCTTAAATACTTACTTTCATATGTGTAGTAGGATTTGGTCGAATGCTAAGTTCTAATCTGATATTCTATTTTTAGTCTGAAAGTTCCAACACCATTTGTGTGGATGTTAACAATGTGAATTCAGGTTGTATTCTCACTAGCAGTCTGTGTTAATGTTATAATGGTGATTCAGTCTTATTTTGTAGTGACTTTCCAATCTTTTCTATTGGAGGACTTTTTCTCAACTATTATACTCTGTTGAACCACCTTGTCTTTAGGAGAGAGAGAAAGAGAGAGTTATACTCTCTTGGGAGGGGGCAGTCTATAGTTTGAGACTGTACCGTGTTCTCTTATTTGAACTGTTTGGAATTTGAGTTAAGTGATGAGGTTAGGTCTTCCTAGGAAGGTTGCTTGGAAAATTGGAGGTATTCGGGCTTGACTGTGCATTTGATTTGGAGCTCTCTTTTGGAAACTAACTTAATAGTTTCTAAGTTGTTTTGGATGTTGGATTTCATTTCATAGTATAATGAAATGAAATATGGTTTGGATCCTTGAGGGTATGTGATCCTTTTATGTTGACAGATAAGTTTATGGATTGAACTTTTCTTTATTCGTTCTCTTCTTTGTCTTTAATTAGGGATAGAAAGTTTTGATATCATTATGTTGTAACTAACCCTTTTGCAGATTGGGAAAAGTTAAACATGCTCTTCTATCCTTAAGAATTTAAGAGATAAATTAATGAAAAGACTTGTTATTGACCCAAAACTAAATTGATAGGATCTATTAAGTATTGTGGTATAATTTTGAAATTGTAGATTATAAAATGTTACTATCTTAGACGTAGACCAGATATCTTAATTGTACTTCTTACTTGATGTTATTTCTTATGATTACTTGCTTAAGGTTTTTCCATTGATCCATTAAAGCAAAGTTGTTTAATGAAGCAATTAGTGGAATGCACTTTACTTTAATGCTTAGTGCTTATCATGCTCAGTTCATTGAACTGACCCGTGCTAGAAATTTTACAGATGGACATCATAAGTGATTAAAGAAGATAGGAACTTTCATGTTGTATTGGGTTATTTGATTTTGAACTTTATGTAAAGAGTTTCGATTCATTCTTTAATTGTATTGAAAAATAAAAGTTGTATTCTTTTTGGTTTTAAGGTTGTTGTCATACAACATGCCTAAAATACTTATTCTTGTAAATGAAAAGTTTTAAATGAGGAATTTGAATGTGGGAGATTTACTTGTATTGGCTATGTAATCTATCTTATATTTATGAAGAATATGGAATATCTATCTTGATAACATTATTCATATCTGTTATATGTATAATATGGTTAAACTTGATAAGTTAGATAAAAAGGGATTAGTTTAATCTCTCTTAGTAGGTTGCAGCTGGTTATGATTGCATAAGTTATCAATCTTATCTAGACAATTCTATTATAGTATTTAAATGCATAATGAATATTTGATGGAACATTAGAGTTGTGAAAATAAGAAGGGTTTGACAAACCCTAGCACTTAATCAAATAGAGGAAGGTTCTTCCTCACTAAATGATACATAACCCAAAGAAGGGTGACATGATCGTTAGATGTAGACTTCATTTCTTTTAAATTCTACCGTGGTTGAACCTATTAGGTGACTACACCTTCTATGAATGATTTTGATGTATATAATGGATCTCAATCTATTGCTGTTCTATTTTTGATTAACTGTTGTTAAACTAAATGAATGAATAATAAAATAAATCATGAGTTAGGGAAATTCCTTTATTGCTTAATTGAACCAAGTAAAGAACAAGGACTTGAGGAGTGTTGGATTAGGGTTTTGCACAGATGTTGTAATCTATTTTATAATCCAAATTAACTTAACTTTAATAACCTCCTTGGTGTATGTACATCATGATGAGGTAGTTTTTGTAGGATCTTTGGCACACGCCAACTACAGGAATGTACCTTCGAGAAGACTTGGGTCTTCCCGAGGATACAACACTGCAGTTGACATGTGGCATCACCCTTCTGCATTGATCATCTAGATTTACACACAATTAGGACTTGAACTTAGTTTTTCTCTAGGTCAAGTTAGCGACATGTTTAGGATAGGGAGTAACTTTCTATAACTTAGGGTACTTTGGCACATCTAGTTGACTTAGGTCAACCGAGTATGCCCTTTTATCCTAAGTCATCGAAAGTGTCTTCCTATAATAGACTATGTTCCTAACCTAGGCTAGGGTTAAACCTTGGGACAAGTGGACTGATAGTAGTCAGTAAAGACCTTTCATGATAATAGAGGAGTGAGGTGAAGGATGTATTCCAAAATGATGAGTATGTCATCTAGGAATAGCGACATACATAGTATGTTGTAAAATCTTTGGCCAAAGTATCACAAGCTATTGGTTACATTGTCCTATGTCACCTAGTTTAAAGCTACGTGATACCAGATGAATATTGGTAACAAATATTCAGGTATGTTCTTTAAACAAGATCACTTAGTACCCAGATTAGGGTGAAAACCAAGTATACAAAGTATACGATAAGTATTCAATACTTAAAGTGAAGCATGAATAGATCGGTAGATAACCGAGTCATGGAATGAATAGATCAGTGTATTACCAAGTCATTACAGCTGCATATGGTTATCTATTATGAAATTGACTAGCATTGAATGTGTGTTCTAAATTAAGTTTTATTTAGAATAGTGAACATTATAATAAAATAAAAAAATTCCCTTGTTTCTAAAGTCTTAAAATGGGAATGTTACATCTTGGTATCAGAGCTGAAGGTTGTAGTTCTTGGACCTATTGTGTCCATAATCTGATGAAACTTAAATTTTCTTGTAATAGAAAATGGTTAGAACAAGAGGAAATGTTGTAAATAACCCTCTACCTGAGGAAGGAGTAGAAACTACCTAGAAACTTGATGAGATCCTTTCTTCCTTGTTGGACACAAGAGATCATTTGTCTATACTTAAACAACAAGTAATGGGCAATGAGGAGGAAGATGATGTTGATAACAAAAATCAGCCACCTCCTGGGGATAACACAAATGTAGGTGTTGATAATAACAATGTGAACATACATGTTCATCTTGAAAACAAAAATGCTAGGTTGGTAGTAGAACTCGCTAATGATATAAAAAGGATAAGTCCACCCAATTTTGATGGCACCACATTAGAGGATGGAGCTGAGAAATAGCTCAGTGAAATGAAAAATAATTTGCAATAAGGAATTTCTTAGAGGAAAAAAAGGTGATATGGGGAGCATATCAGCTTTCTCATGAAGCATCTCCGTGGTGGGATAGTCGGAAGGCTGAGTTAAACATTGATGAAACTAACATCACCTGGGATAAATTTAAGGGATAATTTAGGCAACATTGGCTGCCTCAACTTTTATATGATTAGAAAATGACTAAATTTGAGAGCTTGGTTCAAGGGAAACTAACCCTGAATGGAGTACTAGGAATGATTTACAAAACTCCTTAAGTATGTACATCAGTACCAAATAAATGAGAAGTTTAGGATACAAAAATTCATCATGGGATTGAATCATGTTATAGGAGGAGAGGTGGATGTTCACATCCCAACCACGATGGAAGGGGTTGTTGAAAAGGCCATAAGGTAGGAATAGAAATTAAAGGAAATTTCTGCTCACAAGGAGGAAGTAAGGAAGAAAAATCCAAACTCCTCTTCATCATCTCTTACACCTAAGAAAGGACCATGGAAGAAATTCAGAATGAAAAGTAAGTTTTCATCTGATACTAATAAGAAATCAGCAACAAATAATTTTTCTAGTAATGCACGGAACAACTTTGCTAAGAACAATAATAACAGACAGAAGTCCTATGGGGGTCAGAACGATAACTCTAAGGCTAGAAATAAACCCGAGCCTAGGAAGGGACTTGTAGGAGGCTATTATAACTGTGGCAAATATCATTATGCAAATCAATGTCCTTTGAAGAAGGATGATCATAATTAGTAGCACAAGATACACATTATAGTAGCTAACAAGTAGGCTGAGAAACATGCCACACCTATAGAAGTTCTAGGTAAGTTATTTGGTTTACCTGTAACTATTATTTTTGATACCAGAGCTACTGAATGTTTTATTTCTAATAAATTAGTAGCAAAATTAAAAAGAAAAGATGGAAACATGGATAAAACATGGATTGTACAGTATGGAAACAATGTTGTTCATACAGTTAGTATGTGTCTTTTTGGAGCAGTCCTTGATTTACCTAACTTTTCCACTGAAGTAGATCTTTATGTTGCACCTTTGGGGTCTTATGATGTAATCATAGGTGTTAATTGGTTATCTAAACATAAGGATAAAGTGGATTGTTTTGAAAAACACATTAGTTGTGTAGATGACCTGTAGAAAATAGCAGAAATTCAAGGTGTGAAACGTGAAATTTCTGTTAGAAAATTGTCAGCTATGTAACTTAAGAAGGCCAAAAATAAGGGTTGTACCTTATATGCAGTAAAAATTGTTGAAACAACTGAAGAGAACAACGATGTTATGGAATGATATCCACTATTACGAGACTTCAGTGATGTATTTCTGGAAGAATTGCCAGGTCTTCCACCCAAAAGGGAGTTTGATTTCATGATTGAGATCAAACCTAGAACTCGAACCAACTTCTAAAGCACCATATCGAATGACTACTAAGGAATTAGTGGAGCTTAAGTCTCATTTTCAAGAACTACTTGCTAAAGGTTTGATCAAACCAATTGTTTCACCTTGGGGAGCACCTGTATTTTTCTTGAAAAAGAAATATGGAACACTTAGATTGTGCATTGATTACAGAATGTTAAACAAGGAAACAATCAAAAATAGATAACCACTCCCTAGGATTGATGATTTATTTGATTAGATGCATGGAGCATCTGTATACTCAAAGATAGATCTTCAATCTAGATATTATCAATTGTGGATTAAGGATGAGGATATTCATAAAACAACTTTCAGGATAAGGTATGGACATTATGAGTTCACGATTTTACCTTTTGGATTAACAAATGCACCTGCAGCATTTATGAACTTAATGAACAATATCTTTCAAGAATACTTGGACAAATTTGTGCTTGTATTCTTGGATGACATTCTCATATATTCCAAAAGTATTGAGGAACACCATGAACATTTGAGGATAGTTTTAGAAATATTAAGAAAGAGACGGTTATTCGGTAAGTTGTCTAAATGTTCTTTCTATGACACAGAAGTACACTATTTGGGACACGTAATAAGTAAGAATGGAATTGTTGTAGATCCTTCAAAAATTGTAGCTATAACTAAGTGGCCTGCACCAAAGAATGTACATGAAGTTAGAAGTTTCATGGGACTTGTTGGCTACTATAGAAAATTTGTAAAAGACTTCTCTAAGGTGGTTGCACCAATAACTTCTTTATAGAAGAAAAGTTTTTTTGAAATGATAAATGTGAAATTGCATTCAAAAAATTGAAGGAACAATTAACTTTAGCACCTATTCTTGTAGTACTAGATCCTAATGGAGATTTTATGGTGGTAATTGATGCATTTGGTGAAGGTTTAGGAGGCATTTTGTTACAAAATGGTCATGTCATTACTTACAAAAGTAGAAAACTTAAGTTACATGAGTTGAATTATGCTCCACATGATTTAGAGCTTGTTGCCATTGTTCATGCATTGCAAGTTTGGAGACATTACCTGCTTGGTAAACCTTTTGAATTGAAAACTGATCATCTTGGGCTGAAATATATCTTCACTCAGCCAAATCTTAATGCAAGGCAATGAAGGTGGTTAGAGTTTTTGTCTCAATATGATTTTGACATCAATTATATCAAAGGTAAAGAAAATAGAGTGGCTGACACTCTAAGTCGTAGGAAGCACATTTCTGCTCTTATAACATTGAGAACTCAATTTAAGGATGAAGTAAAAAGTGTTATGGAGTCTGATTCTTATTTTCAGCAAGTAAAGGCAACACTTGCTACAGATTCTAGTGATTCGAGATATAAAGGTTTTCACTTCGATAAGGAAGGAATCTTACGATTTGAAAACAGAGTATATGTACCTTCACTAAATGATTTGAGAAAGAAATTACTATCAGAATTTCACAATTCACCTTTTTCTAGACACCCTGGTATTACAAAAATGCTTGCTGATATAAAACAACAATATTTCTGGAAGGGAATGAAAAAGGATGTAATAGACTTTGTGACACATTGCCTTGAATGTCAATGTGTTAAAGTGGAACATATGCACCCAATCTGATTTGTTGTATCCTCATAGCATACCCCAGTACAAATGGCAAGTGATAAGCATGGACTTTGTACAAGGGTTGCCTATGTCAAGAAATAAACATGACGTTATTTTGGTAGTTGTGGATAAACTAACAAAGGTAGCACATTTTATCACTGGAAATTTGAAGGATGATTCTCCCATGTTAGCTAAAAGATTTGTACATGAAATTTTCAGATTACATGGAGTACCTAAATTAATCATTTCGGATAGAGATCCTAGAATGACGTCAAGATTTTGGCAAACACTTAATGCAGCTTTAGGAACTAAGTTGAATTTCAGTTTTGCGTATCATTCGAAACGGATGGACAGACTGAAAGAGTTAATCAAGTTTTAGAGGATATGTTACGAATGTATTGTATGGATCAGCAGTACAAGTGGGAAGAGTACCTTCCACTAGTTGAGTTTGCATATAATAATACATATCATGCCTCTCTTAAGATGGCACCTTTTGAAGCATTATACGGAAGAAAATGTAGAACCCCTGTTAGTTGGGACAACATGGAAGATAGAGAGGTAATTGGACCTGAAATCCTTACTGAAATGGAACAACAAGTTAAATTGATTCGAAACACTTGAAAGAAGCAGCTGATAGACAAAATAGCTATGTTGATTTGAAGTGGGTAGATAGAAAGTTTGAACTTGGAGAGAAAGTCTTTCTTTGGGTTAAACCAAAAAAGTGCTCTATATCTTTTGGCAAGTATGCCAAGTTATCACCTCGTTATGTGGGACCTTTTGAGATAGTTGAAGTAATCAACCCTGTAGCTTACCACTTAGCATTGCCTCTTGCTTTATCATGAATGCATGATGTTTTCCATATTTCTTTGCTTAAGAAATATGTTTTGGATTTATCACATGTGTCAAATTAGAATTCCTTGCAGGTCCAAGATCCAGGAATAATTTTGGTTAAACCCATATGAATATTGGGAACTCATCCAGTTACATTTGAGAAATCACGAGATAAGTCAATGCAAGGTCCAATGGGACCATTTTAACGAAGAAAGTGCAACCTAGGAAAACATGGACGATATGAAATCTACTTTTCCATATCTTTTTAATGAATTGATTCTATTGACTGATAAACAAAAATTGTGATTTTATCTTTATAATACAATAAGTATGCCAGTTTGGGCAGATATTTATTTGTTTGAATAAACAGCTAATTAATGTTGATTTTTGGAATTTAAAATTTTGATACTGTTGCAAACATGTGTTAAGAAAGTGAATGAAAAATTGATTATCCTAAATGTAATGATTAAAATGAGGTAATCATCGAGATGATGATTCTTTTTAGGAGGGAAGCATGTAACACCCTTGATAATGGTTATATTCCTCCTTTACATTTCAAGTGTTGACATGTGATTTTATTGATAAAGGTGTGTTCTTTTGACTACTGAAGATCATGCTTGAAATGGATAAATCAATTATGCTCTTTGATTAGAGGGTTGGTATGTTGTTGCTTGCAATAATCTATTTCACTCTCTTTGGATAAGCTGCAATCTGGTTTTAAGAGTTGCAACTTACCTTTCACTATTGGACTCATCCTTGGATCAATTCCATTGATCCAAGGTATGTTTTAAATATTCTTATTATAACTGAATGGAAAAATTAGAATTCATCATGGTGTGGCTTAACTGAACTTGTGTTAGTGGTAAATTATTTATTACCCTGGAAATAGTGCTTGCATTTGGTTTTATGTTGAGCTCGGCTTTTCTTAGTCGACCCTTGCAGGGTGCTTGTAGCGTCAAGGGAATTAGGAACCCCGATTTTGACTAAAAATGAGATAACCATAGGAAAATTTTAAACAAATATCTTTAAAATTCCCCTTTGAAGGAGATTTTTGGATTTTTAGGTTTCCATGGCATGAATGCATGTTTCTTGCATGTTACATGTCCCATGTTCACCAAAACCTGAAACCCGATGGTCTTGTTAATGTGTCATATTTTCAGAACCCCCAAGCATCAGAATATGTGTTATCTAATGCATGTTTCATGTCATGTGCTTACCAAAACCTGAAACCTAATCGTCACTTTTGTATCAGAGTTTTAGGACTTAGAGGCATCACGAAATCTCATGCTTCATGCTTCATGTTCCCCGAAACTTAAATCCTAAATTAAACCAAATCCTTTGTGTCAGGTTTTCAGGATCTCCAAGCATGATGATATGTCATTAATGCCTATTTGTATGTTAGTTGGCACATGTGTCGAGTGATGTGTAATAAATAATAGGGTTTTATAAATAGGTGGTTTTCAATTTCATTTGTTAATTTATATGATTTTGATGCGTTGGATTTCTGTGCATGCTTCTTCCACCTCCAGACCTGATTGAGCTTGCCGATTGATTTCACCATCCATCTCGATCATTTTTTTATCTTGTTGAAGGTATTCTCCTCCTCTTTCATTTTAAAGTTTTTTGGGTTTGTTTTTGAGGTGTGTTGTTTGGGTTTTCATTTCTTTTTCCTCTTCCATTTCCAGCTTAGGGTTTTAGGTCCTTTCCCTTAGTTCTTGACTTTTTCCATTTAGGTTTTTTCTTGAGTTTCACTCCTTAGTCATCTACTTATTTTTACATAAGTTTTGGTTTTCAAAAAGAATCTAAAAACCCATGAATGTACGAAGTGGGAAATTCTTCATGTTCTGATAGGACAAAGACCCGATAACCTCTCTTTTCAAGTTTTACAGGGTGCTTGACATCATTGAGTTTTTGTAGTGTGTCAGATATTTGTAGCTACTGAACACATTACTTTCTCCACCTTGCATCATATCTTGACCGGTGTTCAATATCCTCTCAGTTCCACAGTGTGTTGAATATTTATACCTACTCGACATCATCTCACTTCCACCTTGTGTTAGGTTTTCACTGATGCACCACATGCCCTAACTTCTGACACACACCCCGCCAGTGTTTTAGGTTTCACAGAGTGTTCGACACCTATCAAGTTTTGTCACGTGTTTCAAGTTTCTCAAGGTGTTTGACACGGCCTAATTTCTAACACTCACATTTTAGTTTTTCAGGTTTCGAAGGTGCTTTGCAACTTTCAAAACCTAAAAGGTGTGTCAGGTTTGTATACTTGTCTAGCAAGCTCTCACACCTGACTACTCTTCCAGAAGTCATCAAAGCATTCTCAAGACTCCTCATGTCAGACCCTGGCCCATCTCAAGACAAGTCAAATAAGTCGGGAAAGATGAAGCATAAGTATCAAAAGAAGGATTCCTCTTCTTATATAAGTTACAACTATGACATCTGGGACACAGAGCTCGAAATATAGATATGGAAGACTTCTAGAAAATAATTACGGATTCTTCTCAGAATCCATGGACAAAGTTAATAACCGGAAGCATTCTATCTCTCATAGAAGGATTTCTAGTATCAGCCCAATGCCTTGAATTCATCTTGGCTTGCACTTCTCACTATGACTCAACCTCCCGCTCAGTAAGAAATCAAGTAAGGAGTCTATAGTGAAATTAGATGGAGATTATTTTGATCAACTCCTAAAGTTTCCCAACTTTATGAAATATGTTGATTTAGATTTTAAATCAGCACAAAAGGCTTGGGACAAGGATCAGGAAGACTGCATCAAGCACATAAATAAAAAGTTCTTGATCAAGGCTAAGCCAGTTGTTTCTAGGTTTCCTAAGTCAATCCCTAGAAGTGACTTTATTCTTGAAGTCAATGATATCATCACCCTGCTATTTGAGCCAATTGTTTGGACTCCCAGATTCAAAATAATTCCAAGGGTGGATGTACCAGTTCATGGTCATCATAAATAAAAATTACCAAGGGATTGATTGGGGTAGCCTAATAAGTAATGAGATAGACTCTCAAATGAAAACAGTCTTATCTATAGACAAGTTCTACATTATTTCATATGTCACTTATGTGGTAGTAGGCATGAGAAAATATCAAGGGTTGGATGCAAAGGGGAATTAAGTAACAGAACATATATATCAGTACTTCCCACAACTGACAATAAAAGGGTTTGAAGACCAATTTAGAAATTGAATGACACCTTTTTCTATGAAAATATTTACAGACTGGATACTGATATGAGGAAGACAAGGGTTTCGATTAAGCATGGACCAAAGTTTCTAAATGGGGTTGCATCTTCTTGCAATTCAAGAAGTTTACCTATATCCTGGGTGGTAAGGTTCCACGGTAATCCTTTCTATTTTCCCGGGTTACCGTGTGACAAACTAATCCTCATGGAGTTGGTCAGACAATTGTTGGATTTTCATAAATTCCAACAGAGTAGGCACAAAGTTGTAGTCTCCTTCCCTATTTCCATTGGAAGGTATATGTGTTCCACTATGGTTAAGGCCAAGAACATGGTGCATAAAATTTAGGATTAATTGAAGAATAACATGAAGATGAGAGAAGGATTCGACATCTGAGGAGTCCTTAAGTCTTATGGAACCTCGTACTTGCATGTACCCATTGTGGAAGATAATTGGGTTGATTTTCATGATGAAGTTTCCATCTGAAGAAAAGACAACAATAGGTTGACACTTGAAGAAGTTCAGATGTTAGATATGGCTGATATCCCTGAAGGCACCACGAGACAATGAAAGTGTCCTAGAACCTAGGTACGAACAATCAGATGGAGACCAACTTGGATTCCTAGCCATTGATTGGTCTATTGTTGAAAAGGCTTCTATCACTGAGATATCTGCTCAAACTCTTGTCCACACTAAGGCATGGCTCATTTCCTAGGGAATGAGTTATAAAGAAAAGAGCTTTTCAAAAATAGCTACTTTAGAAGTGGGACCCTCCAAGGGAGAAAAGGAAAAGGATAAAATCCCTACCAAGAGGCAAATAAAGTTTAAGTTTGTCAAGAAAGGAGAAAAGCAAGGGGCCAAATCATCTACTACTCCAACACAAACAATTGAGATCTTGGATTCACCTCCTCCTTCGCTGGAACAAGGAGAAATTCTTTCAGAAATCAAGGTTAGTCAACCTCTTATTTCCCCTTTTGTTGATTTCTCATCAGAGATAATGCTTTCTCTTACTTCTCAAGCTTTGGCATTATAATATTTACCCCATCTCTCCTAATCTTCCTCATCACATATTTAAACACCACTCTCATTAGCCATGGCTAGGATTTTCTCTGATCTCTCACCTCTCTCTACTAGACCTACGATGGCCATAGAAATGCCTCCTCCTTCCACGGCTTCATTTCCTGAATTCATTCCCATAGTCACTACACTTGCATTCATCATGAATCCGTAAGTAAATATTCCTCAACCCACAAATGCAACCATAACACCTCTAATAGGAGCAAATTCTTCCATTTTTCCTTAATGGTTGGTCGATTAGACTCCAAGGAAGAGGAAGGTGGTAGTTCCCCTTCCAAATATTCCAAGAAACCCAAAATGGTTTCAAGAGTTTTAGTGGATGCCTCAAGGCATAAGTTTGCAAAGATTGCCACTCCCATGGCTGATGAAATGAAGGAAGATATAACAGTGACTTATTATCGATTCTGAGGGTTGACCTTGAAAATGTGACAACTAAAGGAGCACAACAGGATGCAAAATTTACCATGAACATGCTTTGTCAAAAGTTGAAAGAAATAAAGGTAAGTAGGGATGAGCTGAAAGAGAAAGTGGAATAGTTGACAGAGGTACTACTCAAGCTTTCAAAGCCTTTGCATTCAACACCATCATCTTCTACCCCTACACCTATCAGGTTCAATTCTCGTCGGTACCTATGATTGAAAAGATCAATGAGAAGGGGGTAAATGTTGAAGAATGGATAAAGAGGCTACTCTTGCAAGGAAGAGAGGTCATAGATGACATGGTGGAAGTTTACAAATCCTTGGAGGATATAAAGAAATATGGTGACAAGATGGATGATGAATTTTCACAGGAAGTCGGGAACCTTGAATTAACTTTGGAAGCCCTCAATGCACTAAAATAGGTTCCATCCCAGATCTTAATGGAAGAAGGAATCATTCCACATGGGGATAAGCATTTCCAGCTTGCCAAAGCCATCAGGTTCAAGATAAATATTCTCAGTGAAGCTTGCAGCAAGTTGAGGGAATCTAGAGATTAGTTGGTTGATGCCACTAATGATATAGAAGAGGATCTTTGCCAAGGTGTTGGGAAAAATCTCAGAGATTCTACCTGCTGACAACCTCTACAAGCAAATTCAGGAATTAATTCAACATGAACCAGCTACTATCTTTGATCTATCAAACATCGATAAGTTCATAAGGATCGAAAATGTTTTGGAATCACTGAGAAAACTCAACAAGAGATTAAAGAAACTTCCTGGTAATGCAAGTGACACTAAGGAAACTTGTAAAGTTCTAAGTAATTATTCTAGTGCGTCGAGATGAAGATGAGATGTAGGGCATAATCCAAAAATTTCAAGAATTTCGAGACAAGAAGGTTGTCTTTGGAAGAAGACAAAGATGACGAAGCGGAATAAACATAATGTTTCATGTCATTTCTATCAAGAAATTGTCATGTCTTTTTCATTTTCATTTCGTCACATAGGAAGAAAATTTTGAATTGTTCTCCTACGAGAGAGTCAAGCAAAATAGGACTCTCATTTAAAATACTATTTTCTAGGATTTATCCTATTTTTTCTCTGCTCTCTCTATTATAAATAATGGATGCTTGTGTATTCCAAAGGGAGACTTTTTGAATATTAGGAGCTACTTTGTGAAGAAGAAGCAAAAATTGTATTTTCCTTTTAATCATTGAAGAATAGAAATAGGTGTTATTTTACAAACTTTGTGTTTTGGGATTCATCTATCTTGAGAGATTGTTCTTACGTCCAAAATCTTGAGCTGTTCTTTTTTAGTATTCTTAATCATTTTAATCATTTTAGAATCTTACACTCATTATTTAAAACTCATATAAGTATTTCTTGATCTGTGTTTGCTTGAAAAAAATGCATTCCTCTCATTCCCTTCCCGCTTTGTTTCATTTATAATAGTTTCCTTTCTAATCCATTCTATTTCCAAAATTGTAATATCTCCATTTCATGTGGATATGGATGTCGGGATGGTATCCCAACCCCAATGGTTAGAATAGTGTGGATATTGTTTCTATTGTTTCTATTGTGTTTTAGATTAGTAATAAACATGCAGCCTCACCTATCTTTGAGGATGGATTTAATCCCATGCACTATGGTTGAACCTCATATTTTGACCTGACAAAATATCCAACCAACACATTTCTCCACACCGCCTCGATTTCTCCTTGAGACATTTGATATCCCATTGTAAACTTTGAATCATGTCTATAGTCTCTGGTGCACTTATTTCTAATCGACAAAGTATAGATATTTTCCATGTACTACTTCCTCTCTTGAAACTAGTGTCCTTGGTCTTGGCATCTCCCTAGTGCATGCAAAGCCTCTACTTGCATCATCACTAAGTACGGAGTTCTAGCTCGACTCATGCACCACTCTTGGCATCCATTATGAATCATCCTTCTTAATTCTCACCATCTTCGTGCCCTTTTCTTTATGGTGTTGTTGGTTTATATGTTCATAAAGTTCTGGACACTCTTAGTATTTGTGTTTCTTTCCACACCATGAGAATTATAATAGATTAGGACACTCACATTTGTAATGCTCTGTAGATGCACAATTATAACATGTTCCTCACAGGAACTCACTCTCTCCTCCACCATGGTTACTACAACCAATAAATCCTCCACAAAAACCTATTCCACACACCCCTCCATCTCGTGCACCTTGATAACGATGGTCATCATCCTTATAACTACTTGTAAGGCTAGTTTGGTGCACACCTAGATCAATAGCATCGTGGATCTAATAAATCAGTCTACAATCTTTGGTATCATGTGTTTATAGGTACAAATCTTGCAATAGCAAGAAATATTCTTGTGGATTGTGCACTAGGGTAGAGGGCATCTACTTACATCATGATACCCATGGAAAATATCACGGTCTACCGACATAGTCTGCACTTGACTGACCTAGGAAAATATCCTTTGCATGTCCCTCCACTTACATGATCTGTGCACACCAAATCCACTACGAACTTCATGTGCTAAGTTTGAGATAGCTTCTCCAACTGCTTGGTCATTAGAGCAATTTGAGCGTCAAGAAAAGGACTAAGACAAGTATCAACACTCCCAATAGCTTCAACATGCATGTTAGTTTCCATGCCTCACACGGGCCATTGAAAGTCTTGTGTGACAGATCCCTTCTAAATGGTGTTATCAATCCTCCAAAACCATTGAGCATGTTGAGAAGGATGGATTTCATAGGATAGTTTTGAAAAGAGAGTCTTGAAATGTGTGTCATACTCCCACACACTCTCTGTCATTCTGATGGATCTCCTTTAGAGCATTGATGCTCTTCTACTCAAATTCTGGGATATGGAACTCTACTAGGAAGGAATTCTTCAACATAGTGTAGTCTACCACCATCTGATGGGGGTCATACTTCCTATACCAACTATGTGTGCGCCCTTGCAATGTTGTTGTAAACTGAATTGCCTTCCGCTCTAGGGTAGTGATCCCCTTCACATGCCATAGTAACTCACACTTGTGCACATGCTCTGTAGCATCTTCAATACCCCTATAGTCTGGTAAGTGCAAAGACATCTCGAAAAACACTTGGGGAGGTGGTTGGGGTCCTTTTCCTCCCGATCCAGAGCCTTGGTTCCCTCTCGGTGTTTCCTCCTCCATCAGATCCACTAGATCCACTAGGTCTTATTCCTCCCAACCCACCATATCCACCTCTTGTATTTGAAAAAGGTCTTGAAGTGGTCGCGCCAAGGGTTCCCAATGTCCAACTCAATTACATGCCTATGTTCTATGATATTATCCCACTACCTGTTGTGTGTATCACACCACTCCTAGACACGATACCAAAAGATTGTGTACTTACACCTTGTCCAAATATTATTCCAAATATAGGAATGGATTATGAAGCCATGGATGTTCCAAATGATAAATTATATCTCCTAGGCATAGATCGGTTACTCCCATTGATACCAACTAGGTTAACAATAATTATCCCTTGATCTGGAAAACCAAGTGCCAAGGGTTGGTTGTCAGGTGGGTTTAGATGTGCATCGATAGTTGTTCTTTCTCCATGCTGACCTACTCTCATCGGAAGTGAAGGGGCTTCTCTCCTACACTTTCCAAGATGGGGTAGCATAGACTACTCAGGTTCCATGTCCTCTACATGAACCTCAACTCCTTCCCGCAATGTCTACCTCCATAGATCCATCACACTTGCAACCTCACGTTGTCTAGTCATGTCCCTTTCATGAGCTTCGCTATACTTGAGTTGTCTCTCCTCCCTTTCCTTTTCAGCCGCAATGTATGCCATCTTCCTCCACCCTAGATTCCTCTCTTAGTGCTCAGAGAAACTTAGACAGCCATGGGGAATACTTCTAAAATCAAAGTAATGACCAATATCTTCATAGCCAAAGGAATATCATGCAAAAATGATACTCTAGGCTCCATTAGAAACTCAAAATCAATAACTTCTAGGCAAGAATATGTTGAAATGGCATATTCTAAAGTATAATTGGTCAACACCCTCTTCCACCAGAATCAATAGCACGTGTCCAAGTCAAATCTAAATATTACTGACCTCTGTTTTCATCTTGGGTCCACACTTGAGATCTATAGTACCAACTTGATGCGGATGCGTATGTTGAAAGCCATTCATAAATTTCTACTAGGAAGCAGCAAAATAATGTCTCATACAACTCAATATATAGGTTCTCTTCTACCCATCTACGTGTATTAAACTCGGGTCTAGTCTTTGAATCTTTGATCAAACTCATCCTCTATTCTCTTGAACCATGTTTCAACACTTTCTAAGGTCGCGCTCTTTCATCACACATCACATGGACAAAGATGCATTCCATTTATCACAACTTCAAAAAGAGGTCCTGGAAATAGAACAAAAAAGTAGTCATATTTTATACCCTTAGTCTAATAGTCTAATCCCATACGCACCATCCTATCACCCAATGGGCGCTAGGTACTCACCCAAGGCATGCACGGGTGCCGAGTCTCTCCTTTATGTGAGTTT
Source organism: Taxus wallichiana var. yunnanensis (assembly GCA_018340775.1). Taxonomy (NCBI): domain Eukaryota; kingdom Viridiplantae; phylum Streptophyta; class Pinopsida; order Cupressales; family Taxaceae; genus Taxus; species Taxus wallichiana. The sequence continues at coordinate 371,093,244 of CM031236.1, forward strand.
CATGAGAATTCATCATCTTAGAAAAAATAATCAAATGCAAGACATAAAATAATTATACCACATTCCTAAGAATTTAGAACGAGTTATCATCTCATTGTATGCAAGAAAGAGAAATAACAAGAAACATATGGAGATGGTTCATACAGAAAGGAAATGCATAAGTATTATACTCATGAACACATATATGACTTATAAAAGAGCATTATATTCATACCAATAGAGTTAATAACCCACATTACATCCCTTGAGGTCATAACAGATCCTCATATAACTATGCAGAGCCAAGTCATGCATCAGAGCTATATTATGCTCATCATATTACAAAGAAGAATGAAAACCCATCCCCCTAAGTGTGTTATTTCTCATAGAGCTCTCCTAATCCCTAACCCATAACATCCTCCATTTTGTTTCTACAAGGCTTTACCTCTTTTCTCTCCTTCACCTTCTATATCTTTCTTCTATTAGGTACTTGTATTTATAACCTTAGCACCCACCACCATGCCTTCTAAAAGTTACAGATCGGTCGCCAAGTGTCGAAGTGGTCCTCCATGGGAGCATTCCTTCATAGATCCAAGCTCTCCACTCTATATGATGATGCTCTTCTAGAACCTTCCATTGCATGCCTAGAATATTCCCTTCTTGATCCCATAGTCATCAGGTTGGCACCTTATCCACAAGGGTCATGCTTTTTCCTATGTTACAGGGTGCGAATACAACTAAATATAAAAACATTTTTTCCTTATGCACGTGCTTTGTGTGTTATGCAAAACCCTACCATAACCCTTCCCTCTACGCCTTCAAACTGTGCACCCTTCTTCGACTAGATCTCACTCACCTACGTGCCTTCTTATACTTAGCTGATATTTTGGGGCCCAACATTTTTCTTATCTTTTGGATTAGAAAATTTAGTTTGAGCCACCGTTTAAAACTTGTAACACACGTGTAATTAGAGGTTTGTTTAGATTATCCTTCTTTGGTAATCATTAGGTCCTATACACAAATAGTTAGTATTTATCCAAAAATATCTACAATATCATCAAAAATAGGATTAAATGTTTTTTTGATTCTCAAGATCATCCAGGACACAAAATAAGAGCATACACAACAGAAACCCAACTAGATAATAATGAAAATCTTGTAAATCAAATAACCACCATAATGCTTTGTAAATCAAGGTTTATTCCCAATTAATCCAAGTTCTTTTTAGTGAAAAAATAAAGTTGTTTTTTATTCTCAAGATCACACAATCGTGTAAGAGAAGAGCATACACAAGCTTTAGCCTTAGTTTTTATCAAATGAAAAGCTTTTAAATCAAAGGATCATGCAAATTCCTTATGGAAAGTTCATTCCCTTAAGCATAAAAATGAATAATGAAATTTCCTACTTACTCTAAGGTTAGAAAAAGAAGGTTTAAAGCTACTTTTGATTCTCAAGATCACACAAGGTGCAAGAGAAGAGCATACACAACTTTATCCCAAACTCATACAAAGCATGGAAATCAAAGCATTCACCAAAAAATTAAGTAAATTGTTAGAAAATATAATTTAAATGTTTAATCTCGACAGAAAATAGTTATAGAAACCTATAACCAACCATAAACCAAAAATTAGAAATGCCAACTTCAAAAAAATGTGAAAAATTACACATAACGCACCTATGTGCCATAGAGAGTATATGCACACCCCTGTGAGCATACATGAAATCCTAAGATCATATGCACATCATTTTTTACATATACATGCCTTTGTGTTATTAACATAGTAAATGTTGCATACATGCACCCCGAGAGGCATATACAAGCTGATTTTAGTGTATGTGTGGCTGTCAAAAATTAAGTCACAAAGGGCCAAAAATCAACATTGTGTATGCGTGACCTGAGAAGTGTATGCATGTCGAGTTAAGTGTATGCACTTTCCTTGAGGCGTATGCATGCTATTTTTTAGCATATGCATGCACCTTTCCTTTAGGTCATCAAAACATGGGATTTGACAAGAAAAATATGATAAAGCTCAAATTTTTGGTATTCTGATGTAATTTTGATAGCACTTTACCTCCTTAAATCTGTAAAGAACATGAAAATAAAGCATCTACTACTAATATATTTTAAACAACTATCAAAATTTGAAATTAATCTACAAAAATTTAAATTTCTTGTAAAAGAAGCTTGAAACTAAGCTAGAAAACTTCAAATTGAATGAATGTAATGGGGTAATCTCCCACCGGGCATGCCAAATGATAACACCCTAAAACTCTTGTAATGTGACTAATTAGTAAAGGGTAACACCATACTAGCCTAGAACCAATCTCAAGCTTAAGAATGAAACATCAAGCTCAAATCTTAAATGCATGCATTAATGGAAACATAATGAAATTAAACATTCAATCTACAAGCATCCTTAGTATATGAAATGATTACTTAATATAGACCTAATTAGATCTAAGGGAAATCAAACTATGTTTGTTACTACTCCAAAAATGGTGAGAGGATCTCTCTAACAATGGCTACAAGGCCATATTAGATATCCCTCTACTAACCAACATGAAGATTGGATGCAAAGATTGAGCAAGATAATCCAAGAAGGAAGTAAGGCTCTTAATCATATTTGTTATATGATATACTAATCAAAGTATGGTGTAAACTTTTAAGGTTGGAGCTTGGTCCTTTTTTAGTTTTCTATTTGAGTAAAACTTACATCTTGATGCATGTAGGACTAAATACATAAAGTATATTAAGGCTTGTTAATCATGATTGGTTAATTAACAAGTGATTAGCATGTGAGGATCCTTAATTAAACACTTAGGTTCAATTAAGAGGCTATGATAAGCTTTGAAGCCTTTTGAGATGTCTTGGAAGGAAAATGGGTGCTTTTGAATGGTTGGAAGAGGGCTTTGAGCCAATAATAGGGTTTATGGATCAAAACAAGGGTAAATAGGCTTAATTAGCTAATAATTGCTAATTGTTTGTTCAGAAGAGAATTATGACTTACTGATGTGTAAGTAAATTGGCATCCCAAATGTGAAAAAGGTTAGTTAATCAACAAAGCATCATTAATTAACCAAGATAGAGGGAAATGTTATTTAATTAGCATAAATCAATAATTATATTGGAAATGGTAAGAATGAGAGTAATTAGTGTGATTTTAGTAATAAGATACAAAAGAGGATTTTATATGTCTACAAAACTATTCATCATGTTGGGATCCCAAATTCACAGAATAAATCATAGAAAAATAAAATTGTTTACATGATACCTATGAATGCACTGATTGTTGAGGTGGTTGAGAATTTTTCAATTCCTTAAATTCCTTAAACTGATGTGAACAATTTTTTTGTAGCAGATAGTTTGAATTTGAGAGGATTATATGACTTTAAAAATAAAAGTAAGAGAGTTAAAACTTAACGGTCACTAGGTAATGTCAGTGTAGCTTATCTAGGTAAATTAACATTAATCAAATTAGAATTCACCAAAAATAAAAATATTATGTACACTTTTTATATATTAACATATTTATTATCATTTAAATCCTTTATTGTATTATAACATTACTAAATATAGTCACACATATTATACATAATAACATTATTAAGATAGTCACACACATTTTTATTAGATAAGGTAAAAATAGGGATTGGCTCCCAGGGGCCTTACAAAGGAGGAAACAACAAAAAGGAGTAGAAAACAACCAAAAAAAAAGAGACAGAAAGGTCCATAAGGAGTTAAACAAGCTTAACTCTTACAATGAAAAGTCGGACCATGAGAAAAAAACTAGAGGCACTAAATGAAACTTGCCGAGAGATACTCACACACATTATATGGAAATTTATTCTCAAATAAATTTAGGGACAAATTACATAATTTTCTTTTTTAGATAATTAAACTCTTTTGACTGGAGCTATGAACCAGGAGGGTTGATGGGTCCCCACCCTACAAGTATCAAAAAAATTAATTGATGAAGGGCTACATACAAAACCAAAAACTAGTACGATCATGTAAATAATGAGGCCAAAATATAACATGAATAACTAGGTCTAAAAAATGTAAAGCCGAGAACATTAAAAATAGGGGAATGACTAAGAAACCCTAAGTTTCCACCTCTAATTGGTCCGTTGAGCCAAGAGTTGTCATCAACACGAGAAAGAAAAAGGACAAGCCAACAACAATCTTTAACTACACCACGTGATCAAGAAGGGGTGGGGAAGGTTTTGCAAGTGTGACCAGGTCTAGGGATGTCACCTTGGAGACATACACCCCATTGAATAGACAAATTCTTTGAACAAACTCAAAAAATTGAAGGAGGACCTGAATTTTTAGTTCTAGGGCATCACAATTCCTACTATCAACCCAGAAAGAAGATTGAAAAGGATAGAGATTGTAAAGAGAATAAGAAGGCATAGTTCCACAAGAGATTCGAGACAAACCCACACAATGATGTAGGTAAATGAAATGGGATGCGACCGCCATGAACACTACCTTATCTACACACATCACCACTACACACATCACCAATAAATTGAACAAGAAGATGCATGTAATCTCGGAGTTAACATGATCTCTCCTGGTGCTCTAGAGATAATCTAGGCCCAGTACTTTCTCAATAGCATTTATAACTTGTGTGGAGCCTATGCGGAAGACATTTCACAGAAAAGTGGAAGACACGGGAGAGAGGAAATTCATTTCTGGCTTCTTATCGTGGAAGAGGATGAAAGGAACATACGTATATGTCATGAGAGGGAAGGGGAAAACAACATAGAGAAATGTGAGAAACTAAATGAGGGTAGCAAAAATCACAACCCAATTAAGTAGTCCCTCAATTTGTGTGAGGGAGGTCATTGCAACAAAAAAATTGATAGTTTCATCATTATTTTCTTGTGCATTGGCTTGATTCCAAATAAAGGGTTTTGCTAATTCATAACCACATATTATACAAAATAACATTACTAAAGATAGTCACACACATTACTCAAATATATTTAGGGACAAATTCCATAATTATAATTAGGATATTGATTTAATGACATCGTGAATGTATCCACTTCGTCTTCCACATCCTTTAATAGTTGCTGATGTAGGCCCTGACTCATCTATCAAATAGAATTGTAATATGTATTATAGGCCGCAATCCATCCTTCAATAGGTGTATTTTTACAATTGTAATATGCATTACACTTGCACTAAATGGTGCTAAGATTTTTGAGAAATATGTTTTGATTCTTGGAACCTCGATAATCGGTATGTTTTGTCACGATGTAATCTTCCTATGTGAATATAAACTCAAAGTTTCCAACCTCCAAGCCATATTATGTATCATAGGAATGAAGGCATCATGTCATTAAAATTTGACATTCTTTTTGATGTCCACAAGACAATAAATAGGAAATCTCTAAAATAATGATCTGCAAAATAATAAACAAAAAAAAATTGTTCTATACAGGCTAGCATTCACTAGGAATTTTTTTCTTTGGAATGAGGTCTTTTTCATTTTTAAAATGTCATCAAGATTAACATATGAAGATTTGGGAAAAATCATTTTATAATTTTAGGGAAGCCAACATGGATCTGCAAATCAATAAACATAACATGTTTCTATTTTATACTGTCTAGCGGATACTAGGATTTTTTTTCTTAGAATAAGGTTCTTCTCTTTTTAATGCTTATTTCACAAAATTTAGACATATTCCGGTGAATCGGACTCCAGTATTACAAGTATTGGAAGAACTCCATTTCTATTTTTGTGTATATTGGGTTCCATTTTTGGCTATACTAGATTCCATTATTACTATTATTGGATTCCATTAGTAGAAATATTGGATTCCAATATTTTCATTATTGGACTTATTCGAGTTCCAAATTCACTATTATTGGATTCCAATTTTACTATTATTGGATTCCAATTTCCCTTTTATTGGACTCCAATTTTTCTATTACTGGATTTCAATAACATAATTAATGGATTCAAATTTCGCCACTAATGGAATCCAATTTCTAAATCCCAATTTTTGGATTTTAGTTTTGCTATTTTAGGATTTATATTTTGTTATTATTTGATTCCCCCACATAAGCCTTGTGGCCACCAACTTACATAAGCCAAGTGGTTGCTAACTTACATAAGCCAAGCGGACGCTAACTTCAAGATAGTGCATAAGTGATTGTTGTCATTTATGCCACATATCAATCTTAATATCATCATACATATACGAATATTTATGCATACCTTATTCAAATCAATAAACGTTGATGTTGAAAATCCTATCCAAATTATACTCTAAGATAGATGTCATCTATTTTAGAACTTAACATCCTTGAATGGTGTTAAATTTGATGGTTATTTAGACATTTTTGTGATTTTAGACGTAACATACTTTCAAATATTTTATAGAACTGGCACATGTGACTCACATGTTTAAAAGGTGACCATCAATTTTTATATACATTTATATAAAAAAATTATTCATATATATTAAGCATAGTTAAAAAAACATTGGTGATTGTCATTTATAAATTTTGTAAGTAGTGTATAAGTGTGAGTGATCACACTTACAAGTGTGAATGGTCGCACGCCTAAGTTTTAGCATTGATTCGCACTTCTCTCGACTCAAAATTTTAAGTGCAAGTACTTGCACTTATAAGTGTGAGTCGACTCACACTTGAGTGCCAGTCTCAACTCGCACTTCTAAGTGTTGGTCTCGAATCACACTTCTAAGTGTTAGTCTCAACTCACACTTCTAAGTGTGAGTCTTGATTCACATAAATAAGTGTGATAACTCTTCTATCAAACAATTTTTGGGTAATGGTAATTTTTTAACACTACCCTTCAAAAATACAAAACAATGTTTATTTATACCAATTACTCTGTATAAATTTAATTATTTTTAATATATATTGATGTAAATTTTTATAATTTATATATAAATATATATTAAAAATTGACTATCAAATATTAAATATGCAAGTCACGTGTGACGTTTATTACAAATATTTGCAAGTATTTTATGGCTACAATCAACAAAACATCTAAACGGGTGTCAAGAGTCACACATCAAAGTGCAAGCACAAGAATTAAGAGATTTATTTTACCTGAATTATATAAGGTATTTTATTTACACTTCAAAAATTATAATGTTATATCCCAAAGAGGAATAAAATTTCTTGAAGGCACGGACTATTAATTTTAAGCAAGATCTAAATGTACCAAGTTAATTGAAGGAGACTCTTGAGTGTTATTAATAATCTTAAAAAGAAATTAAATATTTCATTATGAACCTATGATATGCCATTTTTCATAAATTTCAGATTTATTTTCAAAAAAAAAAAGTATAAAATTTCATTTTATTTTTTTTTAAAACTTTTAAAGGTAAAACACAACTAAATACTTCAGATTTAATGTATGATGCATAGCTATATTATTGCATATTTCTAAACAACCAAGACCTCAAATGAAGACATTAAAATAAAAGAGTTCATGTTTTCAATATGGTAATCCTTTACAAGATTCTTGCAATAATGAAGGGAAAACTTCCTTAGCAATGACTAAAGTTTACAAGTAGCATCAAGTAAAAAATAGGTATTTACAAGAAGGTAAAGCTTCACAAAGCCACATTTGAAGAGATAAAATGAAAGTAATGTCCTCAAAAGATGAAGATGACCAAGAGGACCAAGATGGCAAGGAGGCTCCAACTATCTCCAAACTTGAATGTTCTTCCAAGGATGCTGAAATAAGAGACAAGGCTTGTTTACCACCCAACCAATAGGCATCATCACATGCCTTTCCATGGTTGGAAGCCATGCTAGCCTCCCCCAAGCCCATGGGAGAGAGGAACAAACTTCCACAATGTGCACAAGTATAATGGGGATAAAACACAACAAGAAATACATAGACCATTTAAACACTTAGACATACTACACATGGTAAAACAACAACATGAGGAGAACAAGGTCAACCTCACAAAGGGGGAAGAGAAGAAATAGGATGCCCAAAGCAAAGGTGTCCAACCATAGGAACACCAACAAAAGCATGTTTACAAAACTCCTTATTCCTCCTAATCATTCATCCTCCTTATTCCTCCTTTATGTCAAAGAAATCCTTCTTGGGAGGATTTTCAAACCCAAAAGGGTTTCCTCACCAAGAATGGGGAAAGGTTCAAGCCATATGAACCTTTCTCCCACCTCAAACCATATGAGGGGATGAGAAGGGACCTTCATGGCTTGACCAACAACCATGAGGTTTGAGAGGGAAATCCCTCTCTCTTCCCCTACATTCTCCAAAAACCATCAATCCAAATGATGGTGGAGAGAAAACAAAAGAAAACAACAAAGCAACAAAACAAACAAACTACATTCTCCATACAACTTTACAACACATCATTTCACACACATTATTTTATTGACCATTGCATAGTTAACAAGATAAGAACAACTAGGAAAGAAAAGGATTAAGAATCCTACCTCTACAATGCTTTCCAAGACTCTAAGCTTTTCCCTTTGTCCAAGAAAACTTCCAAGCTCCCAAAATTCTCCAAGTTCTCCAAAAAAAATGAGCAAGAAGACCCCTTCCTTCCACATGAGGAAGAATAAGAAGAGGAACCCAAAAGTTTCCTCACCAATGGGAAGGTGACAAGTGTCACCCCCTCTCCTCCCATGAGTCAAAGATTCCAAAAACCAAATAAGTAAAAGTAAACTCACCTTTTAGCCCTTATCACCCAAAATACTAAAAACAAAAATAAAACAAAGTGGAGCAACTTTTAACAATTACACACAAACCAACCATCTTACATGGATGGTGACTAAGGAGGGAAAAATGGGAGGGAAACTCCCTCCAAACCTTGGAAATAAGCCCCCTACCTATTAGGTAGGGTCCAAGGGCCCATTTTCATGCTAAGGGAACTCCCAAACTCAAAAGGGGTCCCTAAAAATGCCTAAAATAACCCAATTTCGGGTTTGGCATACTTGGGCACAAGGGTAGAGGGTGTGGGGTCCACCCAAGGTTCACATGTGTCCCCAATCCCTTCTACCAACACACACACACTTACCCAAAACCATCACTAAAATTAAGATGAGATTATTAAACCCTTAAACTAGTTTACTTAATAAAACACACCCTAAACATAATTAATTTTACAAGACATAAATACATTACAATTGAGGGTTCACCCATGGTGCCCAATTAATACACCTATTCTAAGGCCTCAAACATTTAGCATGGTTAAGACTCAGCCCATGGGCCGCTCTGTGCACAATTGCGTAGCCACCCTGAAACCCATGCTCTCCTATACCTGTCACCTGCACACTCATTGCACACATTAACCATCATCTATCAATATAATAAACATCATCTACACATCACAAATTTAATCAAACTTATAATGTCCTAACATCATTATACAATTGATAGTGCAATGCATACAATTATACACATAGTTTCGCCATGAATCATCCACAGATAAAATTACAATGACATACACTTAGGCTAGCATGAGATTACCATTATTAAATCCAGAAAACTATATCATTAATCAAATCGACCACAAGAAATCAACATCTAACCAATAAATCTCACTATCATGTACCCTTGTTAGTGTCATCAACATCACAAGAAATATATCAATATATGAATCTAGTCCAATTGGCGCTACGCGCCCAAAATACCATAATGTCCATGAGGATAAATAACATAGCAAAATGTCCAAAATCTATCAGAGTCTCAATCAAAACATGTCTATGCATAAAGGAACCAACAGATAACTGGAGCTATAAAAATGTGGGCACTACATCCCCCTCTCCTAGAATTAGACTTCCTCCTGGAAGTCATTGGAAGAGATAGGGATATCTAGCCCTCAGTGGTGTAGCATCCTCCCAGGTAGCTGATGTCTCATCATATCGGTCCCACTGCACTCTAACCTGGTCCAAATCTCGACCCCGAAGGGCCAACCTCGGTGCTCCAAGTATGTATGGGCTCCAGTCTCCACTTCCCTCCATCCTCTACCTGTAATGCCAACCAATCCAAAACATGAGAAACATCTGGTACATATCTACAAAGTATAGAAACATGAAAAACATGTGGGCCCATGTAAGGCGTGGTGGCAAAGCTAGATGATAGGAAACTGGACCGATGACCTCAAGAATATCAAAAGGCCCCACAAAATGAGGTGATAGCTTAGAACCCTTTCCATAATGGATTGGACTCTTATGAGGATGAACTCTCAAGAAGACTTTGTCACCCACTGAGAAGTGACGATCAATCCTCTTGGTGTCCGCATATGCCTTCTGGCATGCTCTAGCCTACTCAAGACGTTGTCTAATCAGAACAACCTGCTGCTCTAAATCCTGAAGATAAGTTGGCCCCAAAATAATCCTGTCATCTAGTCTGTCCCAACTCAAAGGTGTCCTGCAAGGTCATCCATACAAGCCTGATAGGGAGCCATGCCAATGGAGCTATGATAATTGTTGTTGTAGGAAAATTCAACTAAATGCAAATAATCTTCCCACTTCTTTTTCTGGTCCATCACATACATCCTCAACATGTCCTCAAGAACCTGATTAACTCTCTTTGTCTACCCATCTATGTCTCTGGATGATATGCCAAACTAAAATTAATCTGTGTACCCAAAGCATCCTGAAAAGAAGTCCAAAAATGATGTGTAGATGGTATCTCTGTCATTGATGATCATCTTGGGATCCCATGCAATCTAACAATGTCCTCCATAAACACTTTGGTGATGGCCTGTGCATTATAGGTGACCTTGGTTGGTGAGAAATGCACAACCTTGGTCAACTTATCCACAAGTGACCATAATGGCATCATGACGATAAGAGGACATAGGAAGTCCTACTATGAAATCCATGGAGATCACATCCCATTTCCACTCGGGAATGTCATGAGGGTATAAGAGTCTTGTGGGATGAGAATGCTCTGCCTTGACTCTCTGACACTCAAGACAACGTGCTACAAAATATACTATGTCCCGATGAAGACCCAGCCAATAATATAACTCTCTCAAATCAGCATGCATCTTCTTCACTCCTAGATGTGTTGCGTATGGGGCTCGATGAGCCTCAATAAGGATGAAACTACACAGATCACCTACCTTAGGCACATAAATGCGCCTATGGAACCGAAGCAAACCATCAGACTCTAACATGCATCCTGAATATCTACCCTCAAAAGAACCCTGAGAATCCAACATCTACCTAGCACCCTCATAAAACTTGTCCTCTAGAAGATGCTCAAGAATCCTACCTCTCAAATCTGACTATAGTGTCAATGAAGCAAGCACATGTCATCGTCTACTAAGTGCATCTACAACAACATTTTCCTTTCCTTTGATATATTGTACCTCCATGTCATACTCACATAGGAACTCCATCCAACGCCATTGATGAGCATTGAGGTTTGGCTGAGAGAAGATATGTTGTAAACTATGATGATCCATCCTCAAGATGAAAGGTCTACCCAAAAGGAAATGTCACCAATGCACAAGTGCATGAACAACTGCTGCAAGCTCCAAGTCATGAGTAGGATAGTTAAGCTCGTAGTCTTTGAGCTTACGTGACTCAAAGGTAATCACCCGATGCTCCTGCATAAGAACTGCTCCCAAACCCTCTAGTGATGCATCAGTGCAAACAACAAAATCCTCTGTCGGGTCTGGAACTACTAAGATAGGTGCCATGGTTAACCTTTCCTTAAGCAATTGAAGGCCTGCTCACACTTTTCTAACCAATCAAACTTCTTCCCTTTCCTCTGAAGGGAGTAATAGGGTGAGCAATCCTAGAAAAGTCCTACACAAACCTACGGTAATACCCTGCTAAACCCATGAAGCTTCTCACCTCAGTCGATGTGGGTGCTGGCCAATCCATGATAGCCTGAATCTTAGAGGGATCTACAGAGATACCCTTTCCTAAAATAATGTGCCCCAAGTACTGAATCTCTATCTGAAAGAAGCTACATTTTTCCAAGTTCCCAAACAACTTCTGCTCTCTCAAAATCTGAAGCACCTATCTCAAATGCTCCTCGTGTTCCTCCTTAGAATGAGAATATATCAAAATATCATCGAGGAACACTATGAAAAAGTGATCTAGGAAGGTCCTGAACACTCCATTCATGAGGCTCATGAAGACAGCTGGGGCATTGGTCAAACCAAAGGGGACAACAGTGAACTCATAATGCCCATAACATGTGTAAAAGTTATCTTATGAATATCTACATCTGATATGCAATGCTGATGATACCCTGACTTGAGATCAATTTTGGAGAACACTCTAGCTCCCCGCATCTGATCAAACAAGTCATCAATCCTGGGGAGTGGGTAATGGTTCTTTATTGTGACTTTGTTGAGCTGTCTGAAGTCTACACAAAGCCTGAGAGAACCATCCTTCTTCTTCACAAATATGACTGGCGCTCCCCAAGGAGATACACTAGGTCGAATGAGACCCTTCTCTAACAACTCCTCTAACTAAATCTTGAGCTCATGAAGCTCTGAAGTCATCATCCGATAGGGTGCCCTAGAAATTGGTGTGGAGCTAGGCACTAAGTCAATGGTGAAATCCACCTCCCTACTAGGTGGTAAACCTAGAAGCTCTCCTGGAAACACATCTGCATACTCCCTCAAAACTACGTGATCATCAAGGGGTGAATGCTCTAGAGTACTTGTGTCGAATGATCACTGATAGTGATAGCAAACAACTAAAACCCTTACGCATGCTCCACTTGAGTTGCTTAGCCGAGATCATACGCAAGGAAATAGGTCTCTGCATCCCTAAAATCACAACTGCACTACCAAGATCATCCTGACACTCAATGACCTTCTTTTCTATAATCCACCTTGGCTCGATGAGCCTCGAGCCAATCCATACCCAACACTACCTGATAGGATCCTAAAGGAATAACTCGGAGGTCAAGTGTAGTGGAGAAGACTCCCAAATCAAGTACACAACTCTCCACATATGAGTCCATGATGCAAGTTTAGCCCCAGAGGCCAACTCAACCTACCAACTATCTGGTTGCCTAGCCACCACTAGCCCACACTAGTCTACTAGAAGGAGATACAAAAGAATCTGAAGCACCTGAATCAAAAAGTACTGAGATAGAAATACCCCTGATAGTACCTGTCATCTCAATGATTGTGGCCTGATGCTCAGCCTAGCGGTTGTCAACCATTGCATATACACGATGGGCGCGTCCCACATCACCCACCATCTGCTCGAGATCTAGGAGCTCTCTACATATCTGTAGTAGTGGGCTTGTGTGGACACATACACACATAATGGTCTGGAGCCCCACAAATAAAACATCCTCCTGTACCCCTCTGAGATGGGGTCCCTCTTGTACTGGTGAACTGAACCTGCTGGTCCAACCCTAGTAGATGCTTGTGAGCGGGCTAGCTGTGAGTGATGAGTACCCGGCCTCCTGTCCCTAGATCCACCAAAACCACCTCTAGATCCACCTCGTTAAAAAACTCGAGTCTGTCTACCCCTCTGATGTTGGTGTCCCTGATGTTGTGTCTACTACGGTGGGTGTGGTGGAGCTCTCGATGCTACTGGAGAAGACCAGAATCCTCCTCTAGGGGGTGGTGTTGCACCCCATGCCCTCTGACTCTGAAAGGCTGTATCCTATCCTAGAACTTGCTCTTGTTTCTATCTCGGTGTTCCTACACCTTGGTCCTATTCTCCTTAGCCAAGTAGGCCTTCTCAATGGCCTTCTCAAGTGTGGGAGGAGATAACATCCTAACAACTCCTGCTATATCTGCATTCAGGCCCCGAATGAACCTGTTTACCTGTAATTTCTCATCTTGCAGGTAGTCTACATACTGCAAGAGATCCAAGAACCTGCTCTCATACTACATGCCACCTATGTGCAGAGCCCTATCGTAAGTCATGAAACTCATCGATCCTCTTCTACACAAAATGCTCTGACATATACCGGGCCCTGAACCACTCCTCGAACAACTCCCAGGTCATTGTATCTCGAGTCAAATGGAGCTTCCACTCCTCATTCCTCCCAAACACCTACTTTGCATCTTGGAGGAGGTGTATGGTGAACCTAGCTTTGACATTGCTCATGAGAGTGCAAGCCAAAGCAGCTATCCAGCTAAGGAGCCAGGACTCTGCCCCAAAGCCATCTGTCGAACCAAGTAAAAGTAGGTGGCTGAAGGTGAAGAAGGTCTCGAATCACACTGCCTGTGTCTCGATCCTGGTGATGTGGTCTAACAGGTGAAAGGGGTCAGCCTATCTCCAAATGGTCCCTCGAGGTGTGTGATCGGCTGTGATGAAATGAGGCCATCCTCTCACCAAGGATGGAAGGGCTGCGTGACCTCTCTCATCTGGGGTATCGTGCTCAGGTGGCTCTGAATGTGCGTCCTCACCAATCAACTCCTCATCTCCCAACTGAATGTCCTCCTCTCTCGGCTCTGTGGTGGTGGAAGGTGCTCCTGCACGATGCCTATCAGCTGCTGTAGGGTCTCTAATATCTGAGGCCCAAAATGAGTGTCGGTGGCTCCCACATAGGTGCACTACATCCCAAGCCTCTAGCCGATCGTCCCCTCTTGGGTGCCATCTTGAACCCGAGGTAAAAAAAATAACATAAATAAACAAAAAAATTTATAAACCCTCTTTTTTTTAAGAGTTGCGGAAAACATTTTTTAATTATTATTATTATTATTATATATAATGTAACACCAGATGTAATGCCCCTTCCGTTAATAATTAATTTACATTAATCATTAAATTACCCAAAATCAAATAAACACTAGCCTAATGATAATTTAATTATTTTACTCTATCAAGCTCCCTAGGGTCATAAGTAAAAGTTTACACCCCTTGTAAATAATTAGTTTCCCCCTTTTATTAATTTTCTTACACCCTTTAAATTTAATTTGTTTTCCCCCTTTTAACTTAGTTTATCCACACACCCCTTTTATTTATTTATTTATTTTCATTCCCATCCCATTTCTCATAACTTTAAGTGTGTAGGGTTTATTGTGAGCCCTAGGATTAAACAAATCTAGGCCCTAGATCTAAGTCTTACCCTAAAGTTGCCCTAAATCTGACCTAATCATCCTTATGTTCTCTTCTCCTCCCTCCCTCTTCTCATTTTTTTTTTTTCTCCTTGTTCTCTTATTTGTAGGTTCATTGGAGAGCTATGGAACTTAAGCTCATGGAAAAAAAGGATAATATCCTTGTTGTTTTCATATTATTCTTTGAAAACTTGGTAGTTGCTTACATTCCATTTTATGATAATATTCTAGTTGTTTTATATATTTTTTTGAGGATGAATGGGCGAGGAGGAGGGTTGGCCTTGTGGATTTGGGTGGAAGAGAAGCGGTTTTTTTGCTTTACTTTTTTTTGGGGAGAGGTGGTGGTGTTTGGGGTGCCAGTGGGATAGGGGTAATGGGGAGGACAAGGCGGTAGTGGGTGGGGACAGGCCGTGAAGGGGAGAGTGTGGAAGGGGAGGGGGAGAGGAGGCAGGGGGGGGGAGTGGGGCAGGGTGGGAGGGGGGGGGAGGCAGGCATGGGGGGGGGAGGTCGGGGGGAGGAGTAGGAGGTCGCGTGGGTGGGCGAGGGGGACCTGGAGATGCACGGGGGGCTTGGGGGGTCGGCCCCCCAAAACATTTTTTATTTTTTATTTGTTTTATTATATTTTATTTTTTGTTTAAAAACTAATACGTTTTAACACTAAAAAATTTTTATTTTATTTATTATAAATTATATTATATTTTTTTTTTATATTTTTATATATAAAAAAATATATATATATATATATATATATATATATATATTATATAATAATATATATATTATTTATTATATAAAAAAGTATATATATACTATAATATATATATATTATATAATATGTATAATATTTGCATTTAATACTATAACTATATATATATATATATTTTTGTTATATATGTATTTTGCTTTTATTCTAGGAAAAATATTGTCATAAGTTAGGAACAAAATATATATATATATATAATCTGATTTCATTTCCTTGTTTAATACTACAAACTGCAAGATAAACTATTATAAATCAGCTAATATAATCATTTCAATAAATCCTACAACTCCATGAACACTAACTTTCCTTCAATGAAAATAGCTAAATAATTAATGCAGAATTTCTACAAGAGGGAGATCCAACAACAAGAAAAAAAAATATTTTCTTATAGTACTAAAGCATCCTTCCAATAAACAAACTTTCCTTTTAAAGAAGTTACAAATTTTTTTATTTTTTTAAACAAAGCAATAAGATAACTAAAATAGAAATTACCCAAAGAGTCCGTGTGTTTGAACCATGGCTCTGATACCAAAATGTAATGCCATAAAAATTTACAGATTTAAAAGAATGTTTAGCATATAAATTTCAGATTTATTTTTTCAAAAAAAAAAGTATACATATGCCATTTCATTTTATTTTTTTTTAAAACTTTTTAAAGGTAAAACACAACTAAATACTTCAGATTTAATGTATGATGCATAGCTATATTATTGCAGATTTATAAACAAACAAGACCTCCAAATGAAGACATTGAAATAAAAGAGCTCATGATTTCAATATGATTTCAATATGATAATATTACAAGATTCTTGCAATAATGAAGGAAAAATTCTTTATCAAATGACTTAAGTTTACAAGTAGCATCAAGTACAAAAATAGGTATTTACAAGAAGGTAAGGCTTCACAAAGCCACATTTGAAGAGATAAAATGAAAGTAATGTCCTCAAAAGATGAAGATGACCAAGAGGACCAAGATGAAAGGAGGCTCCAACTATCTCCAAACTTGAATGTTCTTCCAAGGATGCTGAAATAAGAGACAAGGCTTGTTTACCACCCAACCAATAGGCATCATCACATGCCTTTCCATGGTTGGAAGCCATGTTAGCCTCCCCAAGCCCATGGGAGAGAGGAACAAACTTCCACAATGTGCACAAGTATAATGGGGATAAAACACAACAAGAAATACATAGGACCATTTAAACACTTAGACATACTACACATGGTAAAACAACAACATGAGGAGAACAAGGTCAACCTCACAAAGGGGGAAGAGAAGAAATAGGATGCCCAAAGCAAAGGTGTCCAACCATAGGAACACCAACAAAAACATGTTTACAAAACTCCTTATTCCTCCTAATCATTCATCCTCCTTATTCCTCCTTTATGTCAAAGAAATCCTTCTTGGGAGGATTTTCAAACCCAAAAGGGTTTCCTCACCAAGAATGGGGAAAGGTTCAAGCCATATGAACCTTTCTCCCACCTCAAACCATATGAGGGGATGAGAAGGGACCTTCATGGCTTGACCAACAACCATGAGGTTTGAGAGGAAATCCCTCTCTCTTCCCCTACATTCTCCAAAAACCATCAATCCAAATGATGGTGGAGAGAAAAATAAAAGAAAACAACAAAGCAACAAAACAAACAAACTACATTCTCCATACAACTTTACAACACATCATTTCACACACATTATTTTATTGACCATTGCATAGTTAACAAGATAAGAACAACTAGGAAAGAAAAGGATTAAAAATCCTACCTCTACAATGCTTTCCAAGACTCTAAGCTTTTCCCCTTTGTCCAAGAAAACTTCCAAGTTCCCAAAATTCTCCAAGTTCTCCACAAAAAAATGAGCCAAGAAGACCCCTTCCTTCCACATGAGGAAGAATAAGAAGAGGAACCCAAAAGTTTCCTCACCAATGGGAAGGTGACAAGTGTCACCCCCTCTCCTCCCATGAGTCAAATATTCCAAAAACCAAATAAGTAAAAGTAAACTCACCTTTTAGCCCTTATCACCCAAAATACTAAAAATGAAAAATAAAACAAAGTGGAGCAACTTTTAACAATTACACACAAACCAACCATCTTACATGGATGGTGACTAAGGAGGGAAAATGGAGGGAAAATCCCTCCAAACCTTGAAATAAGCCCCCTACCTATTAGGTAGGGTCCAAGGGCCCATTTTCATGCTAAGGGAACTCCCAAACTCAAAAGGGGTCCCTAAAAATGCCTAAAATAACCCAATTTCGGGTTTGGCATACTAGGGCACAAGTGTAGAGGGTGTGGGGTCCACCCAAGGTTCACGTGTGTCCCCAATCCCTTCTACCACACACACACACTTACCTAAAACCATTACTAAAATTAAGATGAGATTATTAAACCCTTAAACTAGTTTACTTAATAAAACACACCCTAAACATAATTAATTTTACAAGACATAAATACATTACAATTGGGTTCACCCATGGTGCCCAATTAATACACCTATTCTAAGGCCTCAAACATTTAGCATGGTTAAGACTCATCCCATGGGCCACTCGTGCACAATTACGTAGCTTCCCTAAAACCCATGCTCTCCTATATACACTGCACACTCATTACACACATTAACCATATCTGTCCAATATAATAACATCATCTACACATCACAAATTTAATCAAACTTATAATGTCCTAACATCATTATACAATTGATAGTGTAATGCATATAATTATACTTATAGTTTGCCACGAATCATCTACAGATAAAATTACAATGACATACACTTAGGCTAACATGAGATTACCATTATTAAATCTAGAAAACTATATCATTAATCAGATCGACCACAAGAAAACAACATCTAACCAATTAATCTCACTATCATGTACCCTTGTTAGTGTCATCAACATCACAAGAAATATATCAATATATGAATCTAGTCCAATTGGGCGCTACGCACCCAAAATATCATAATGTCCATGAGGATAAATAGCATAGCAAAATGTCCAAAATCTATAACAGGTCTCGGTCGAACATGTCCATACATAAAGGAACCAACAACTAAGCTGAGTCATAAAAATTTGGGCACTACGGATGTTATGTAATGGATTTTTAAACATCAAAATTTGTCATCTCTGTAGAGAAGGGAAATGGGTAGTGGATTCACTTACTAATGATGGGGTCATCATTGATAAATTCAAATTTTGGTATGATTTTGAGGAGATCCCCCTCACACCCCAATCCATCATTATTAATGAGGCTAAGGACACTTAACATTTTAATCATGTTAATTTGGTGGACAGGGCACGTGTGGAGAAACGAGTGCAATTACTCTTGCCTTGTATGAATGTACTCTCCCAAACGGCTCATTTTTCTTTTAGCTCTGAGCCCCAACAAAAATGCCTTCATTTATATTTTTTTGTCTAAAATGGTTGGATCTAAAATATTTATCACTTATAGGTTTCATCGAATCTCTTTTGTTAGGTTGTCTCATAGCCGCATTTGGGCATATATTGCTTTGTTTACTAAGCCCAAGCTGCATAATGGGGGTCTTTCATACAAACTAGAGCCCATCTATGATCCCTCTTGATATAATAATGCGAGAACTTTGGAATATTTTAAGCTTTGAAGGGTTCACCGAATTTATGTAGAGGATTAAGGGTAATGACATCCACATCTCCCTATTTTTCTAGGAAATGGAAAGATAGAGTCATCTATTTCAAGGACAAGGAATTTTCCATTACATAAGAGATGATTTCATTCATCAGAGGCATGAGCATAGAGGGGGTCGAGTTTTTTTGAAATAAATTTGATAAATATTCCAAGGAACAATAATTTACGATAGTGGATGAGAGTATTCAAATTGGTAAATCTAGAATCCCTCATTACCGCAATAAAGTAGTGAAAATGATTGTCCATTATGTCACCTTGGAAGGAATATTCTTAATAGTGCCCATGTATCATCTTATCATGTTGAATCAATTCCACCATGCATACAAGGTGAGTTTCCCTTTTTACATCTTGCACTCACTTGAAAATTCTATTAAGGAGGTTTAAGCCCACATGTGTGTCTTTCCCTGCATCAAGGGGTTATCTTCCTACTGCATCGCTATTTCCTTGATGTCATTTCTAATCATCCTACCCCTCTCTTCTCCCCCTCCCCCTCAATAACCGAGAAGTAGGTCTAAGAACCTTAATGTTTGTGAACCCCTTTCTAATCCCCCTTCTAAATAGATTCTCTCTAGTAACTCTAAAGTCAAAAATACCATTGGAGTGGAGAGCTTGCTAAAATTTAGCCAAGATCCTCATCCCCCTTCTAGCTCGGGTCTATCGGTGCAAGTCAAACAACATGTTATGACCCTTACATAAATTGAAGATAATATGGATATTCTAATCAAGGAAGGTCTCAAAACTAGTTTGGATCCTTCTATTCTCTCTAACTTGCATAAGAATCTAGACAACCTCTCTACTCACCTAAATTTGGAACTAGAGGATAGAGTTTTTCATATGGAAGAAATGCAGTCTAACCATATTTATATACACAGGACAATTTTGGTTTATATTCAAGTCAATGTTAAATAGGTCTGTGATGCATGCGGAATTCTGGAGACCACTTGGAAGAATGGTAAGCTTAAGAAGAAAACATTGACAAAGGGTAGCCAAGACCCTGTCATGCAAATTGAAACTAATCTCTACAAAATTCTAAAGATTTCTCTAAAATTTTATGAGAAATCCATGAGTTATTTTATTTTGTTGTCCTTTAGATGTTTATGTTTTTTTGTTTTTTTGTTTTTATGCTTTTATTTCCATGTGTTCTGCTATTTTTTTGTCTCCTTGTAGGTAGTTGGTCACTACCTTAGTTTACTACTTTTTATCTTGCTTTTGGATTTTTGTTGGGGTGTGGCCCCCATGTATCAAAAAAACCACTTTATTTTCATTGTATCATCTATATTTTGAGCCTTTTTGTTCTACAAGGTATGGTCCCTGCAAAACCATTTACCAATAGTAAAAATATATAATATTAAATTCTTACATTTATTCTTTACAATACCAAATGCATTATTAATGATAACCATTTTGTAAGGAAAAATGCTAATTAATGTTGTAGTTGCCTCAACATTAATTAGCCATTAAAACAAACTATGTAAAATTCTCCATTTTAAAGTACATGCACCATTCAAAATATGTGTGCCTTTTGGAGCATGTAACTGTTGTCACCATTAATTATCCATTTAATGTAAAGAAATGTAAAATCATATGTGTGCCCTCTTAAATTCACGTGCTAATGAAATTTGCGGTTGGATTTTTTAGTTACATATCACTATAAATAGATAATTTCTAATTTTTTATTTTTAACATTTGCCTTTCTATTCTCTTCATCAATGCGTAAGCAAGAGACTTTATTCATCAATAGAAAATTTTCACCAGGGAAAGCATCAAAAAAATTGTACTTGATTTCTAGAAACGTTTTGATTTCCTCTCCATGCCAAAAATTGGTATGCGGTCTCACCTTCAACCCCTACAAAATTACAAAATTATGTTAATGTAAAATTTTCATAGATGATTAGGTATTATATCCATGTAGGGATTTTGTAAGTAATTAAACGGAAGCAGTTTTTATTCAATATTTTTTAGAAGTTAGTTTTGTTTATCAAATAAATAATTCGTAATAATGTAAACATTTGTTAGAGTAGTGAAAGAGACAGAATAGAGCACATCTTGACAAATAAAAGGCACAAATTAATTTGTAATAACATGAGAGGAAATTTTGTAGAATTTTTACAAAACCATAACACTTGATCGAATCAATTTATGGTCATGGTGGTATGCAAGAATCGATGAGCACATGTATTTGATAAAGTTAATATTATTTTGTAGACCCTATTTTTGTCCACAAATAGTCCTCTACTACACATACTTAGCAAAATTCAATGGATATGACATCATTGACATTGTCAATGACAATATTTTAGAAGATATTCATGTTAAGAATGATTTTCCATTCAATTTGTTGGTGTTGGATTACAGTGAGTTATTTGTGAAAAAATATGGTAATGCAAGAGTAGGAGAACTAAATAGATTTTGATTTTTTTCCTATGGGATTTCTCTCTTCTATTCTTCATTGTCATATTATACCTTAAGGGCCTTTTTGTAAAAGGATGCAGGTCCTTTCAAAACCCCCAAATTCACCCTTTTACAAAAAAATAGACATAGTAGTTGTAAATCAAAATATGTTGTTGTGGCATAACCTAGCAGACTCTATGATGACAATATATTACTTTATTTTGTTAAATCCTATCGATCGATAATATCCAATTACTATGGTGTTGCATAAGCTAGCAGACGCTAAGCTAAAAATATTATTCTTTGACTTGTTAAATGTTAGTGATCCATAAGCTCAAAATATTATATTGTGGAAGTATTAGGTTACCTTAGCGGGTGCTAAGCTCAAAACATCTTACTTTATTATCTCCTACATCCTGCAGAATTCTATACCTTTCATTCAAACAAATAATTTCTCCTCAATCCACCAATCAAAATAAAAAAATTCTATAACTTTTCAACTTTCTAATGTTTATATTTTATTTAAATAATTTTTTAATCTACAAAACTTATTTATATTTTTTTTATTTTCTAGTTAGTACTAATTTGACAAATATGAGGCCTTGTTGCAACATTGATTTATTCTATTTAATAAAAATCAAAATTCTAAGAAATACATTTATCTAATCTTTAAATAAGATATGAGATTTAGAAAAAAAAATGTTAATAAAATATTTACTGCATTTAATGTTTATCCAAAAAGGAAGATGTATTTGCATGCTTAGACAAGTGGCACATCCAAAATAGTACACTATTCATAAAAATTAATAAACTTTATTTAACAAATCACATTATAAACATTTCTAAATTAAATCCCATCCCACTCCTTATATATTTTTTACTATTTTGTTTTTTCTATTAAAAAATTTTAATCTTTTATTTATCCCCATTTGTAATAAAAATAGATTTGTAAGTTAAATTTTATAAAATACAATTTTTCTATGTTTGTATTAAATTTTTAACAATAATTTTTTTATATGGATTATATTGTGTTAAAGACAAGAAAAATAATACTATTATTAGTTATTGTTATTGTGATAAATCTTTTAACTGATTTATTTTGGCTATTCCATTTAATAGAAAACTTTTATCTTTATGTAGGCATGTTCAACTTGTAAAATCATGGTGGTTTTTTTTATT
Organism: Taxus wallichiana var. yunnanensis; assembly: GCA_018340775.1. Taxonomy (NCBI): domain Eukaryota; kingdom Viridiplantae; phylum Streptophyta; class Pinopsida; order Cupressales; family Taxaceae; genus Taxus; species Taxus wallichiana. The sequence continues at coordinate 371,116,238 of CM031236.1, forward strand.
GCACCTGAAAAATCTAACATATTATGTATTTCAAAATGCCACCTATATTGCTGTAATATTTTCAAGCATAATATGATTCTAGATTGCTCTATGGTTTTCCAAAGAATTATATATTTGATGAAAAAAATATTTTTGTTTTGTCTTCTATCTGAATTTTAACGTGGGTATTTACATTATGTGCAACATTTAAATTGGGTACTTATAGTATCTACATATTTTATGCATACAAAATTATTACATAGGAACATTCTAGTTTTAGTATTATGTGGATGTCGGCATACCTTATGTGCATATTTTATACATTAAGTATTGGTACATTCTACTTTCTAGAAAAAAATTGAAAGTGGTTATTCTTAGCAATATAAAGCACGTAATGCAAAAAATTATAGAAAATTTTAAAACAATCGCACAACTAGCACATCTCCCAACCCTGAGGCATGAACTTTCCACTCTGTCTTGTTTAATTTAAAATATCGTTAACAAAATTACTATTAACAAGATTTATTAAATATATGTGAACATAATGATTGGATAATTTATAGAGGGATTAAGGCACCCAGAAACCTTACAATAGAATACATCATGAGCATCACCAAGAAGGAATTAAAAAGAAGTGGGATAAAAGGGCTAAATAGCTTATCCCAAAATACAATCCAACAGATCAATACAAGGAAAAATCACAAAACATGGAGGGGAAAACATCCCAAATGATACAGTCCACAAACATTCAAACAAAATCTCCAAGATCCAAGGGACTAGTTAGTCTTCAAACATTTGTACTCCTTCGGTTGATGCTCTTCCTATCCTTTCATCTGATCATCCTGCTCGCTCGTGATAGGGATGTCATCTTCAACCTTCTCTTCCTCATCATAACTACTGAGGTGGATATTATACCTGCAAACTTTGTGTCCCCACTCTAGCTTGATCACATGCCCCTACAACTCTAAAACTAAATTTTTTTATCTTCTACAATATCTTCCCTGATAGAGTTTTGGGTGATGCAAATTTTCTTAGAGGCATCGATGCAATGCATGAAATTTTTTCCCATATCCATTCCAACTTCACCTAAGGCCTCCATATCCCTTTCCACCTAACTCACCCTGAGATAAATTTTATCAAAATCCACATTCCAACCCATCTTCACTCTATATTTCCCTTTAAATGACTCCCCTTTCATATCAATCAGATAACCTATAGCCCCAGTACCAATATTTCCCTTCCCATGAGATTTCATACTCTTATTTCTCCTTAGTTTTTTCATACGGTCAACAAGAGTACAATTTTCATCTAAATCCCTAGATTTGGACTCTAATTCCTTTGTCACCATTGGTTTACTATTATTAAAAATCAAATAATTAGACCATGGTGTATCGGGGTATCAATATTTCCCTATTGAAAATCATTCACCAATGCAGAGAGTGACATAAAAAAAAAAGGGAAGTCTCATAGAAATCTTATGCGTAAACATATTAAGTATAGTAAAATGGTGAGTAAATTTCTTTCTATAATTTGTTTTAAGAGTAATGTACCTCATAAGGTGGAGGAAGACTATATTCCAAATATCAATGATGCAGAATCTAGTTATACCTTCACTTTATAGGTAAACCATTTCTTTACCACAGAAGAACGTATCATTTTTGTGCTTAAAATGTCGGTGTGGTATTTAAATATATTTAATCCCTCCATATCCATTCTAATCACCTGTGTTGTTGAATCCTCTGAAACCTTAATTTCCATACCACGGATCACCATGTTGTCATTATTCCATGCCCAACCAAACTCCAACGCAAGATAAGGATCGACCCTCGTGATTTTTGAGATGAAATTCCTAAACCCCCAATTTTCAAAATGCGCCACAAGGAGGGGTTATCCTTCATGGCACCATAGCTCATGGGCTCGGTTCTCAAATGACCACCTCTATGGTTTTAGTTGACTGAGATTGAAAATGGAAGAAATAATGGCCAAAATGAATCGTAAGAGAAAAATTAATACAAATCCCACCATATATCCTGCACATGCAAAGGGTCCTGCTAACCATAAGAACAAGGATGACATCCCAACGAGGGAAAAGAGACATTGGCACATCATTGATTAATGTTATCACGTACTTTAAAATTGCTACCTTTAGCCCCAAATTGGCAAGATGATCCACACATTTATTACCCTTTCTAGGGTATGAATAATTAAATTTATCAAACTCTTTCAAAAATATTTCTTTAGTATCTTTAAGTATATTTCTTAAGGTCCAATTATTAATTATATCCTTTCTCACATTCTCAAGGGTTAAAATTTTGTTTTGAATAGCTAACTAGAAAAACATGTTGACCTTGGGGAGTAAATCCTTAATCCAATTTTTCCTCTAGAAATCCTTAGCAAGATAACATATCTTCTTACAATGAATATTTTTAGTCCAATAACTATTATGTCAATTGTTATACTTAAGCATCATTGTATTCATTTATCTCCATCAATGCATGCGGGACAAGCATTTTTGTGAAAACAATTGATCTAGGACGTTTAAAAGACATCAAACTATTTTATAAACATGTTCAATATTTTTAATCCAAAAAACAACATATTATAAGTACAAAGCATAAAATTTATTTTTAGTAATTAACAAATCTTTCAAATAAATACAATTTTTCATCCTCCAATCTTTACAATTCAATTCCACTTAAGGCAAGCAGATTTCAATTTTTCGACCTTGGGGATTAAATCCTTAGTCCAATTTTTCCTCTAGAAATTCTTTGCAAGACAACATATGTTCTGACAATGAATATGTTTGGTCCAATAAATGAAATGTAATGTGTTATACTTAAGCATTGTAGTCATTGATCTCCATCAATGCATGTAATAAAAGATTTTTGTGAAAACAATTGATCTAGGACATTTAAAAGACATCAAACTATTTTAGAAACATGTTCAATATTTTTCATTCAAACAACAAAATATTATAAGTACAACATAAAAGGAATTTTGTAGTAATTAACAAATCTTTCAATCCTTCCAATAAGAAGAACTTTTAACATCCATAAGGCTATTCACATATATTCAAGTAGTAACAAATTTAAAAAATAGGTTACAAATTTCACTTCAATCCCAAACTACTATACCTTTTTTTGTTATATCAGTTCAATCCTCCAACCAAGTGGAAGTTCATCACAAGATTAACACTGGAGATACTAGCGGAAACTAAACTCAATATGTCTTTCTTTAGCTTATTAAATGATAGTGACTCTTTAGCTCAAAATATTATATTCTTCAAATACATAGTGGCTGCTAAGCTCAAACTAGGTTGATTTAATTTGTTAAATCTCAGTGACCACTAAAATCCAAATAATATCTCACTTTATTTTGTTGAAACCTAGAGACCGTGAAGATCCAAATATTATGTTGTGTCATAAGCTAGTGGATGATAAGTTCAAAATATCATTCAATAAATTTTTTAAATGAAAGTAACCACTAAGCTCAAAATAATATAAACAACCAACTATCGACTATACCTGGAACAAAAAATCTTGATTCAAGTTAATATATATACCCACATCACAAACAAGTCACATAAGGGTTCAATATAAGAAGAAATTTTAACATCCATGAGGCTAGTTAAAATATTAATATTGGGCCTATATTTATGCTTTTCCAAATAGGTGGAAGTTCATCACAAGATTAATATTGGGCCTACATTTATGATTTTCCATGTCAACATGAAAAATCATATTATTCTTGTCATGTACCTGTAATTGTACCTATAAGAGAACACAAACCCAATAAGCATATTATTCTTGTCATGTACTTGTAATTGTATCTACATTTAAGTTTATCTTGGTTTGAACTACACACGCTACTCTCCGTTGAGAAAAGTAGACCCCGGGATAGAGAGGACTTGGGGGGATCCATTTTTTTTCAAAACAACACCTTCCCCATATCATTCCATTCAAACAGTGTTGTGTGAAATCACCTCACCAAATATCGTAAAAAAATTCCCATCATAAGTGTTTTTTTGCTCCTTGTAACATATTTTGCTTACCCTCTTCATTTCCATGTGTAGTATGAACAACCTTGGTGAACCTAAATATAAGAAATATATGTGTTAATAAAGAAATTGCAATAATATATTGCTTTCTAATTTGTTGTCTGATAATCTATACAATATGAAATCATGTCTAACAATGTTAGTTATTTAACATTGCTCCATTTTGTTTGTAGATTCTTCCTTTATAATATATATTTAACTAAATACATATAATATCACCAACATTCAAACCTTAAACCTCCAATAAATGCAGTAATTGCAAAAACATTAACTAATTAATGTTGTGGTTTCCTAAACATTAACTAAGATTAAAATAAAATTTGTTAGGTTATGTTGAGGCATAACCTCTTTTAGCGGCAAGAGGATATGACATTTGTGGATTTTTTGGGCATTTATGACATTGATAGATTACATTTGTGTGATGGACAAGATCAATTAATGACTATTAATAATTAGGAAATATTTTAATTAGAAATCTTGGAGACACATGTTGAATATTGGAATGAAGGTGATCGACATCTCTATTTAAGCATCGTCTATATCGGGCCTTTGGAAATCACTATCAAAATATCCATGTTCACTATGGGTGGCACCATCAAATGCATTGAGCCTTATTCCTATGAAGAGGTCAAGGTTGACCTAAAGAAGTATGGAATATTTTACATGATGGTGGTGTTACATCGTTTATGGAAAGACTATCTGGTCACTGTCTGAGTGACTAGCAAAGTGTGTTGGAAACCTGGAAGAAAGGAAGATTCAAAGTGGGCAAGAATAAATTTCTTATTTCAATAGAGTCTATTACGGATGCGATGAGGATCCCTATAGAGGGAGATATTTATTTTAAACACTCACTTTAGGAGGAGATGGATGATTTCCGTGTCTTGGTGAAAATATAAGAATGTATCACTCAGGCTATGAACAGGACTCGCTTCCACAACCTTGGGATAGGGTTGCTAAGAAATTGAGGAGGTACTTCACACTAGAGTGATGCTACAAATTGATTTATGGACCTCATATTTTTCTTATTGTACATCTTCTATGTGATCGCAAGGTAAACTTTTTAGATTTTCTATTTTAATCACTTGAGAAGTCCCTTAAATTGGATAGAGAAGAGGAAGGTCCTTCCTCCACCAAGGCCTTTTGTATTTTCTCTTTAAAATGGTAGCTTCCCAAAAATAAATCTCATGCTTCACCTCTAAGCCAAGCAAGAAGCATCGTTTCCCCCTCCTCCTTCTTTGTAACTAGCTCCCTCTTTCTGTCATTTTCCCGCCACCTTGGTCTCCCTTCCGACTCCGATTCGGACATCATGATCATTAGCCAAAGTAGTCTAGTGGTCTCCCCCATTATTTCACTCTTGTCTCTCCCTCGTCTTCTCGGCATATCTTAAAACTTCATACCCATCGGAGCACTCTCCTATGGTCTCGAACCACTTTCGGACTTGGTATCTACTTCCTCTCCATCTCTTGTCGACGCTTCTCTAGCTTCTCCTCTCATCTCCCTAGACATTGTAATGGCTACAACTGACTCAACTCACTTGATCACGAAAGCATGTGTGGTTTCCCCCCTCATATTTTTTCATGGAAGTTAGCATGGACTCAAAATTCCTAATGTATTATGGGATATCTCCTTGGTTTACTATGTATCTCCTCTATCATTGATGTGAATCTAGCTGCAAGAGGTTGAAATACCTCCAAAAACACACATAAACAGCTTTGCAAATAAAACTAGGAGTTTCAAAATAGCTTACTTCTCATTCTGGAATTCACACTAATCTATTACATCATTACAATTCTCCTTTTATTTCAAGACTACTCTAAAACCCTAAAATGCCAAAAAACCCTAAAATGCAAAACAACTCGGATTGACCCAAAAATTTGCATGCCAAATATGCATTCATAAATTAGGGCTCACATGAAATTTGGACTTATTCTGACAAGCACAAAAAAAGTTATTAAAGTTCTAAGACCTAGTCAAAAGCGGAAAAAACATTCGGAGCCAATTTTAGGCCACTAGATGACGGAATCCGAGCCCAAAAACGTGCCAAAATGAGCACAACCTTGCAAGCAAAGTTGACCCCAGCATAGTACTAATATATATCTACCACCCTATAAAATTTCAAGACGATCCAACGGTCGGATCAAAAGTTATGGTCTCTGCAAGTTATGCTCCGCATCAATCATAGAAAATAGGCTCCCCCACTACAGCTTCGAAAAACCATCATCATTTAGAGAAGATCTCACATGATCCCTACGAGGCCATTAAATATTATGTTACACTTAGTATCTGCTATCAAGGAATGGAAAAGTCACACGAACATGACCTGGATGAAAATAAATGAAGATTTCTGGAACACATTAAGTTAGTGGACATGTTGGTTGAAGGAATCCCTACTGTTGATGCTAAGGATGAAGCAACTACTCTCATGAATATCCATAAAATGTAATTTGGCTTTGTATGTTTGGAATTTTTGATTTTTATTTTTGCTACATACGGGATTGTTCTCTTCTTGTTTCACTCTAATATTTGGTTGTGAGGGGTTTTTTGTATAAATATGTGGATCATTTAGAAAAACCCACTTTTACTCTAATTCAAAATAGTTTATGTTTTGTAATATCCGAGTCGTGGCTAAGCTCCTAATATATTTATTTTCTTCTTACATCATTAATATCACTATGCTCCAAATATTATGTCTTGGTATAACCTAGACTTCTCGATCACAATATCCTATTTTATTTTGATAAAAATTGGTGACCACTAAGCTCCAAAAATTTATGGTGTGGCATAATGTATCATTTCCTAATATCAAAATATAATTTTCTTACTAGTCAGTCTTTAGAAAAAACTAATCTTAGAATATTATATTGTGGGATTAGCACAGAAAATTTATAAATATCTTCCTCTAATTTGTTAAATGTTGTGGCATAACCTGAGGAAAGCAGCCGCATGAGCTCAAAATATCTTTCTTTTGTTTTTGTTAAATGTTGTTGTCTTTTGAGCTCGAAATAATTTTTTTAAATACCTAGTGGTCTGCTTAGCTCAAACTATGTTGATTTAAATTTGTTAAATCCTAGTGACCACTAAGATCCAAATATTATGTTTTGGTATAACCCATTGGTAGCTAAGATAATAATATCTTATTTCTTTTGTTTAAACCTAGTGAGTGCTAAGCTCCAAATATTATGTTGTGTCATAAGCTAGCAGATGCTAAGCTCAAAATATCATTCAATAACTTGTTAAATGATAAAGCAACCACTAAGCTCAAAATAATATATTATGGAAGTACCTAGTCTCCACTTAGTTCAAAATATGTTAATTTAATTTGTTTAATCCTATCAACCGTAAGCTCCATATATTATTTCATTTTTTTAACTAGCACCAGCTAAGTTCAAAATATCTTCTTGTAATTTGTTAACTTGTAAAATATCGTAACTATGAATTATTGAACCCTAGTGAATATAATCTCCAAATAATATGTTGTGGCATAAAAACTAGCGCTAAGCTAAAAATATCTTAAAATATCTTGGTAGTCTCCAAATATTATATGGTGGCATAACCTCCAACTAATATGTTGTGGCATAACCTAGCGGGTGCTAAGCTCAAAATATCTTAATTCCAAATCTTAAATTCATACAAAAATTCAACTAATTTATATTGGTCTTGATTTCTATAAAGATCTCCAAGTTAATGTCATTGATAAACTTAGAGGTCATTAAGCTCAAAATAGAGTAATTTAATTTGTTAAAACCTAGCGACTTCTAAGTTTATAATATAATTTGTTAGGTTATGTTTAAGCATAACCTAGAGGACATTGGACTCAAAATGTCTTTCTTTTTTTTGTTAAATACTAGTGAATTTTTAGCTTGAAATATTATATTATTAAGTACCTAGCAGCCACTAAGCTCAAACTATGTTGATTCAAATTTGTTAAATCCCAATGACCATTAAGATCCAAATATTATGTTTTGGCGTAACCCACTAGAAGATAAGATAATAATATATTATTTCTTTTGTTTAAACCTAGTGAGCGCTAAGCTCCAAATATTATGTTGTGTCATAAGCTAGTGGACGCTAAGCTCAAAATATCATTCAATAACTTGTTAAATGATAACAACCACTAAGCTTGAAATAATATATTATGGAAGTACCTAGTCTCCACTTAGTTCAAAATATGTTAATTTAATTTGTTTAATCCTATCGACCGTAAGCTCCATATATTATGTCATTGTTTAAACTAGCGTCAACTAAGTTCAAAATATCTTCCTATAATTTGTTAACTGTTGTAAAATATTATAACTATGAATTATTGAACCCTAGCGAATACAATATCCAAATAATATGTTGTGGCATAAGTTAGCAGCTATTAAGATTAAAATATCTTAAACCACTGGTGGTCTCCAAATATTATGTGGTAGAATAACCTATTGGGTGCTAAGCTCGAAATATCTTAATTCCAAATATTAAATTCATACAAAAAAATCAACTAATTTATATTGGTCTTGATTGCTATAAAGATCTCCAAAGTTAATGTCGTTGATAAACTTAGAGGTCGCTAAGCTCAAAACAACTTAATTTAATTTGTTAAAACCTAACAACTTCTAAGTTTACAATATAATTTGTTATGTTATATTTAAGCATAACCTAGAGGACATTGGACTCAAATGTCCTTCTTTTGTTTATTAAATGCTAGTGACTTTTTAGATTGAAATATTATATTATTAAGTACCTAATGGCCACTAAAATCATACTACATTGATTCAAATTTTCTAATTCCCAATGACCATTAAGATCCAAATATAATTTTTTGGTGTAACCCATGGAAAGCTAAGCTAATAATATATACTTTTTTTTTAAAACTGGTGAGTGCTAAGCTCTAAATATTATTTGTGTCATAAGTTAGTGGCCGTTAAGTTAAAAATATATTAATTTAATCTATTAAATCCTAAAACCGATAGGCTACAAATATTGTGTGGTGGCATAACCTAGCGGGAACTAGGCTTGAAATATCTTAATTTAAAATCTTAAAATCATACAATAAAGTCAACTAATTTATACAGATTTTGATTCTATACAGTTCTCAAAAGTTAATGTGGTTGATTAATTCAGAGGTCGATAAGCTCAAAACAACTTACTTTAATTTGTAAAAATGTAGTGAATTATAAGATTTTAATAAAAATTGTTAGGTTATTATGAGGCATAACCTTTTTGGTGATGACAAGAGGATATGGCATGTGTGGCTTTAATGGGCATTTATGACATTGATAGATTGCATTCATGCAATATAAGGGATCAATTAATGGTTATACGTAAGTGAGATGTAAATGGCATTGGTAATTTATGAGTTTTAATGGGAAGCATAATATTTATGATTAGTATATCTAATCAATGATCTTCATTACCCTCACACTTGACTCCATTCGTGTCTTTGGTGAATTTATATCTCTAGGTTAGCTGGAAATTTCACTACCCCTTTCCTCTTTTCATTTTTGGTCGTTGTGCTTCATGTCTCTCTACGACGGTGATACGGGTGCTGGTTGTTTTTTTGGTAGCATGGAGTGTGGTCCTATCAGGAAGAGGTAGAGAGCTATGACAGGTAAGGATGTTGGGAATCATTTACTTCTTAGATGGATGGGAAAATCTGGAATGCATATATGTGTAATTGGCTCAAGAAAGTTTGGTTGGTCATAGAGAATTTCAAAGAAGAAGAGAACAAAATGATATTTGTGAGAGCATGCACAAGTTGATACTTGACCCAAACCTGTTCAAAGGGTGGAGGAACTTTATTTACATGGCACAAGGGTTGAGTGAAAAAAACATACTTTCCAACCCTTATGGGTAATTTTTCTTGCGTAAGAAGTAAGAGAAGTTGGAAGAGCATCTAGTCAACCTTTATTATCATGTCAATCCCTTGATGCATGGGATGTAGGTGATTGTGTGTGCTCTAAAGGTGGTTATAGGAAATCAAGGTATAGAACTCCCTACTGGCGCTAAAGTGAAAATTTCATAATCTTGTTTGGATTCGTCCCCTCCTCTCGATCAAAGCAAAGGGGACTTAGATGTCAAGATCATCGACGAGGTGGAGCCGAGAGGCATAAAGGCCTAATCTTTCTTGGTGGAATTTGTCTTTAGTTTTGTACTAAGGGTCGGAATGGCTATCTCTATATAGCAAAGTGTATGGATATAGGAAGTATTTATGGGGAATTCAATCTGATTATAGCTCTTCCCCATTCATTTTGGCATATATTTAATATGATAAGTTTCTTGTAATCATCATGGGAGTCCATTGCTAGAAGACTTATCATGGATTGGTTCCTCATGTACTATTTTTTGAAGACTTATCATCGAAATATCTTAGTTTAAATCTTAAAATCATAGAATAAATTCAAATAATATATATATATATATATATATATAGTGATACATATCATGTTTATGATTCATAATCTAAGTAAAACCTACACTAGCTAGCAGATGCTAAGTTCAAAATATCATTCAGTAACTTGATATACTAGTCAAAACTAAACTCAATATGTCTTTCTTTACTTAGTTAAATAGTAGTTACTTTTTCAGCTTAAAATATTATATTGTTTAAATACCTAATGTGACCGTTAAGCCCAAACTATGTTGATATAATTTGTTAAATCCCATTATTCACTAAGATCCAAATATTACTTTCTTTTTGTTGAAACCTTGAGTGTTAAGATCCAAATATTATGTTGTGTCATAAGCCAACAGACATTAAGTTTAAAATATCATTCAATATCTTGATATACTAGCGGAAACTAAACTCATTATGTATTTCTTTAGTTTGTTAAATGTTAGTGACTCTTTAGGTCGAAATAATATATTCTTTAAATACCTAATGGCCGCTAAGCTCAAACTATGTTGATTTAATTTGTGAACTCATAGTGACCACTAAGATTCAAATATTATGTTTTGGCATAACCTACCGGCCACTAAGCTTGTAATATCTAACTTTCTTTTGTTGAAACCCAGAGACCGCTAAGATCCAAATATTACCTTAATTTTTTAAACCCTAACAACTTTGAAGAGTACAATATCATTTGTTTGGTTATGTTGAAACAAAACCTAGCAGAAACTAAACTCAATATGTCTTTCTTTAGTTTGTTAAATGCTAGTGACTCTTTAGGTTAAAATAATATATTGTTTAAATACCTAACGGCCGCTAAGCTCAAACTATGTTGATTTAATTTTGTGAAATCATAGTGACCACTAAGATCTAAATATTATGTTTTGGCATAACCCACCGCCACTAAATATTGTAAAATATTGTAATTGAAGTTATTAAACCATAGCGAATTGAATACCCAAATAATATGTTGTGGCATAACCTAGCGGCCGCTAAGCTCATAATACCTTAATTTAGTTTATTAAATCCTAACCACCACTAGGCTCCAACGATTATGTGGTAGCATAACCTAGTGGGCGCTATGCTCGAAATATCTTAATTTAAAATCTTAAAATCATACGATAAATTCAACTAATTTATACATATCTTGTTTGCATCTTTGAAGATTACACTATCATTTGTTGAAGTTTTGTTGAAACAAAACCTAGCAAAAACTAAACTCAATATGTCTTTCTTTAGTTTTTAAATGCTAGTGACTCTTTCTGTCGAAATAATATATTTTTAAATACCTAGCAGTCGCTAATCTCAAACTATGTTGATTTAATTTGTTAAATCCTAGTACTCACTAAGATCATATTATTATGCTTTGGCATAACCTATCAGACGCTAAGCTTATAATATCTTACTTTATTTTACTGAAACACTGGAGACTTCTAAGATCAAATTAATATGATGTGTCATAAGCTAGTGGATGCTAAGCTCAAAATATTATTCAGTAACTTGATAAATTATAGCGCCCACTAAGTGGAAATATTATATTGGAAGTACCTAACTCTTTCTTGGCTCAAACAATTTTAATTTAATTTTTTTAATCCAACTAATCATAAGCTCTTAATATTATGTCTTGGGATAACCTAGTGGATGAGAGACCATGAATATTTACAACAATTTTTTAGATACGACGGGATTAACTCGATGAATCCTAGCAGACGTTAAGCTAGTCTTAAAAGTAAATATATTATTTTTATAATGAATTTGTGTTATGAATTTAATTTTTAATCTTTGTGTATTTAACACGAGACAAATAACCAATCGCTTGACTGATAAAATTTTTTTACCTATAACAAAATCCACTTATCCGTGAGTCCGCCAAGGTAAATGAAGACTGCCTCCAAATAATAATTATAGCCTAGCGGTCACTAGAGTAGGCAAAAATTTTCATGTAGAGTGTATTCATACAAGAGTTTATATAAATGGTAAAAAATAAATCTAGAATTTATATAATGGATACATAAATATACATGTAGAATCATGTATTTTATGTGATATACAGAGTATATGTATAGACTTGGACTAGTGATCTAGAAGTTATATAACCATATTTTTAATACAACACAATCTACTTGTTGCACCCTAGTGGCCACTAAGCTATTCTTAAATGTAAATATATCATGTTCATAATGAAGTTGTGTTATAAATCTAAATTGTTAATATTTACATATATAATAGGAGAAAAACAACATAAGAGATCATTAGAACCAAATAACAGTGTGTTTCCTATATAAACAAAACTTGCTTCATGAAATTTGCCAAAGTGAAATGAATGTTTTCTCCGAATAATATTTATTTCCTAGTGGACGCTAGTGTACGCATGTTTTTCATGTAGAGTGTATTCATATAGGAGAAATCATATTGAAAAGTTATAAGTGATAATAAATAAATATGGAGTTTATATAATGGATACATAAATATATGTTTAGAATCGTGTATTTCATGTGTTACACAAGTATACATATAGATTTCTCTATTTCTTATGATATTTTGGCAGAATATTTTTACATTTATGACAAGAAAATAAACTTGGACTAATGACCTAGAAGTTATAGAATAAGTTTTTAAATACAACGTGATCTACTTGTTGCACCCTAGCGGCTGCTAAGCTATTCCTAAAGGTAAATATATCATGTTCATAATGAAGCTATGTTATAAATCTAAATTCTTAATCTTTGCATATATAACAAGATAAAACAACAAAATCGATTGCTAACACCAAATAAATGGTTTCTCTAAATAATAATTATAGCCTAGCGGGTGCTAGTGTACATAAATTTTTTCATGTAGAGTGTATTCATATAAGAGAAATCATATTGAAAATCTATAAACGATAACAAATAAATCGGCATATATATAATGGATACATAAATATACATGTAAAATCATATATTTAATGTGTTATACAAGTATATGTATAGATTTCTCTACTTCTTATGATATTTTGGCAGAATTATTTTACATTTATGAAAATTATATAAACTCGGAATTGTGACTAAGAAGTTATAAAAAAATTACATACAACTCCATCTACTCGTTACATCCTAGTGGCTACTAATCTATTCTTAAAGGTAAATATATCATGTTCATAATGAAGTTGTTTTATAAATCTAGATTGTTAATATCTGCGAATATAACAGCAGACAAAGAACAAAAGCGGTCGTTAGGACCAAAAACATTGTGTAGCTTGTATATAAAAACAACTGATCCGTGAGGGGCCAAGGTAAACGAATGTTTTTTTCAAATAAGAATTATAGCCTAGTGGACGCTAGGGTAGAAAAATTTTCCCATGGTAGAGTTTATTCATATAAGAGAAATCATATTGAAAAGATATAAATGATAACAAATAAATCTGGAATTTATATAATGGATATATAAATATACATGTAGAATCATGTATGTAATTCAAAATAAAATTTGGGTTTAGTAAATAGGTTGTCAAAATAAAGAATTATATCGTGGCTGCCTCAAATCTATGTGAATTTTTGGCATAGATTAGTGGGTGTAAAAGGAAGAATTTATTAATTATTAAATACATAGTGATTAAAATTATATTTAATAATATTAACGCATATATAATGTGTTTATTCCAATGTACATGACATAAAATTGTTGAAGACATTACATTTGGTTAATTCTACATAGAAACATGATGCGGGAGCATAACTTATAGAGACCATAACTTTTGATCCAACCGTTGGATCGTCCCGAAAATTACAACAGGTGGTAGATATACATTAGTACTATATCTTTGATGTCAACTTTGCTTGCAAAGTTATGCCCATTTTGGCACGTTTTCGGGCTTGGATTCCTTCATCTAGTGGCCTAAAATTGGCTCGAATGTTTTTTCCACTTTTGACTAGGTCTTAGAACTTTAATAACTTTTTTGTGCTTGTCAGAATAAGTCTAAATTTCATGTGAGCCCTAATTTATGAATGCATATTTTGCACACAAATTTTGGGGTCAATCCAAGTTGTTTTGAATTTTAGTGTTTTTTGGCATTTTAGGGTTTGTTGGCATTTTAGGGTTTTAGAGTAGTCTTGAAATAAAAGGAGGATTGTAATGATGTAATAGATTAGTGTGAATTCTAGAATGAGAAGTAAGCTATTTTGAAACTCTTGGTTTTATTTGCAAAGCTGTTTATGTGTGTTTTTGGAGGTATTTCAACCTCTTGCAGCTGGATTCACATCAAAAAACTATATAATTAGAAATAATTATTATATAATTGAATTCTTAATATGGTTTTATAGTTTTAAATTTATTTTTTAACCTCATATATTTTCCTAAAATGTCTAAGTATAAACCATGTAAAAATGTAATATGAATTAATTAGCGACGTTTCTTTGCATCATCTTAATGAACAACGTTAAACTATTTTGGTTCTTTCAACCAAAATAAAATTTAAAAAAAGGTGACTATGCCAAAATCTATCATTAAAAAAAATCGCAGGAACGAGAAAAAAAAAATTAAAACGAAAATACCCAAAGAGAGACATAGAATGGAAAAAATGGGAAAGTGTTAAACAGAGATAAATACTTGAGTAGAAAAGGGATTAAATTTTCTTTCATAAATGCAAAAAAAAATCATGAAGAATAAGGGAGTTTAAAATGGATATCAAAAGCAACTGGAAAACAAGGATTGACTGTGGAGCATGATTCAATAGGACAAAGCAAGGCTAGTGCGGATCAAAATTGGACTACCATGCAAAACATAGGAACCAGTTGACTACAGAGAAACTAATAGATCCCAGAATAAAAAAATGTACACCTTTACTATAAATACCTGATTTAGTAATATTTGGGATTATTTCGTGCTTTATGTTGTCAGTGAAACCTCCATCTACTACCTCAATCAAACAATCTGTGTGATTTTATTTGTAACCTCTTTTGTTTGCCCCCTTCATTTGTGTCCTTTATGTGCATCCTTTTTGTTCATCTTTTTGTGCCTTATCTATAAACAAGATTATAATCACATGAAAAAAACAACCGAGATTCGAACACTTGGCCCTACAATCTACGACCTTTGCGTATTTTTTTATTTTGAAGACATGCTTTTCTGCGTGACCAAAAAAATCAGAAACACTAATCAACATTTTCTCGAGCTATTTAATTTTTTTAGCACATTCCATGAAAGAAATTTCAAAAATAGAAAAAGAGCGGGATACAAAAATTTAAAATTTTCACTTTCCCCCTCTTAAAGCAAAAGGGAGGGCTATTGAAATTTCAAATATCCAAAAATGCGGGGGAATTCGAATTTCTCTATTTTTATTTTTCCATGGTTTAAAAATTAAAACTAAACATGAATTAAAAATAATGAAATTCATCTATAGCCTATAATAATATAAACATAATAACAAATATATTAAAACAAGCATAGTAAAAAAATATATTATAAGAAAATAGAAGAAATAAATCCTAAACATAGTTTTGAAGTTTAATAGAATAATATAGAAACATTTACATTCAATTTTTTTATCAAAATCGATTTCTACATTGTTAGATATAGTGTGCACTAATTTAAATTAATTCTCTAATTAAAATGTGCCATGTGGCAAGTTCGAACAAGCTATTTGGGATACATAGTAAGCCTAGTGATCCAAGACTGTACAGATAGTGTTATTGTATGGCTATTTTCAAAATAATAAATGTTTGAGCCTAGGGTCTGATATTCCGTTTATGTCAATAAGTAAAGGAGCTTAGCAAGAACTAAGAATTTTTTTGTTAGGAAATGATGTGAAATATGTGTTGAAAACCATGTATCTTATGACAACTACATACTAAGGATAGCGATCCAAAACTTTACAGATAGTGTTTATAATGAGAAGAGGTAAAGGTAGGAGCCTAAGCGGTCCGTTAAGCTATACCATGATTTGTTATTTTATGGCTATTTTCAAAATAAGAAACTTTTGAGCCTAGGGTATGATATGTCATTTCTGTCAATAAGTAAAGGAGCTTAGCAAATAGCGCTAAGAATTTTATTTGTTAGAAAATGATGTGAAATATGTGTTGAAAACCATGTATCTTATGGAAACTACATACTAAGGCTAGCAATCCACAACTTTACAGATAGTGTTTATAATGAGAAGAGGTAAATGTGGGAGCCTAGTGGCCGCTAAGCTAAACCATGATTTGTTATTTTATGGCTATTTTTAAAATAAGAAAATTTTGAGCCTAGGGTATGATATTCCATTTCACAATAATTAAAGGATCTTAGAAGAAAGTCTTTAAGAATTTTCTTTGATAGGAAATGGTGTGAAGTATGAATTGAAAACCATGTATCTCATGGGAATTACATACTAAGGCTAGCGATCCAAAACTATAAAGATAATGTTTATAATTAGAAGAGGTAAAGGTAGGATCCTAGCAACTGCTAAGCTATACCATGATTTGTTATTTTATGGCTATTTTTAAAATAAGAAACTTTTAATCCTAGGGTCTGATATGCCATTTATGTTAATAAGTAAAGGAGCTTAGTGGTCTCCAAGCATTTTCTTTGTTGGAAAACGATGTAAAATATGAGTTGAAAACCATGTATCTTATGGGAACTACATATTAAGGCTAGCGATCCAAAACTATAAAGATAGTGTTTATAATGAGAAGAGGTAAAGGTATGAGCCTAGCAGCTGCTAAGCTAAACCATGATTTGTTATTTTATGGCTATTTTCAAAATAATAAAATTTTGAGCCTAGGGTCTGATATGCCATTTTTGTCAATAAGTAAAGGAGCTTAGCGGGTGCTAAGCATTTTCTTTGATAGGAAATGATGTGAAGTATGAGTTGAAAACCATGTATCTCATGGGAACTACATACTAAGGCTAGTGATCCAAAACTATAAAGATAGTGTTTATAATGAGAAGAGGTAAAGGTAGGAGCCTAGTGGCCACTAAGTTATATCATGATTTGTTATTTTATGGCTATTTTTAAAATAAGAAATTTTTGAGCCTAGGGTCTAATATGCCATTTCTGTCAATAAGTAAAGGATCTTAGTGGTTGTTAAGCATTTTATTTGTTAGAAAATAATGTAAAATATGATTTGAAAACCATCTAAGGCTAGTGATCCAAAACTATAAAGATAGTGTTTATAATGAGAAGAGGTAAAGGTAGGAGCCTAGTGGCTGCTAAGCTATACCATGATTTGTTATTTTATGGATATTTTCAAAAATAAGAAACTTTTGAGTCTATGGGAAACACATAATATGTCTCGATCCATTTTGAGGGTATGTAATGCAGAATTTCTCTCCACCATGCATAGCCTAGCAAATATGGTACAATTAAAATAAATGGATAACACTATCATTCAAAAATTGTGCACATAGTGTTGAAATAAGAAACAGTTGATCCTAGCAGTCATTAGGTCATTCCATTCAATACGTAGATAGTATTAGTAGTCGTTAAGCATTTTATCTCATATGAAAAGATGTGAATTATATGTTACAAATAATACGTCTTGTGAGTACTACATAAGTCATGATCCTTCTTGAGGGTTTATAGTGTAGCACTTGGATCCACTAGGGATGACACAAACAATATGTTACAATTAGAATAAATGAAAACACAATAGCAACCCAAATCTATACATATAGTATTTATAATGACTGGTAGTAATGGTGGGAGCCTATCGACCGCTAAACTAGAGCATGATATTTTATTTTATCGTTATTTTCAAATTATGAAACTATTGATCCTAGCGTCCATTATGTCGTTACTTTCGATAAGGAAAAAATTATTAACATTCACTAAGAATTTTCTCCCATAATATCCAATGTGAATTATGTGATTCAAACAATATACCTTATGGGAACTATGTAAGGCTTGATCCATTTAGATGGTATGTAGTGCAGCTATTATCTCCACTAGGTACATTCTAGCCAACATGATATAATTATAATCAATAGAAAACATTAACAATCCAAATTTGTATAGATATTGTTTACAATGACCGTAATGGTAAGAGCCTCACGTGGTCGCTCAAGCTAGGTCACAATTTATTATTTTATCACAATTTTCAAAATAAGAAACTGTTGAAACTAGCGTCGATGTGTCGTTACTTTCAATAAGTAATGAAACTAAGCGTTAGGTAAACAATTTTTCCCATATGAAATGTTCTGAATTATATGTTACAAATAATATATTTTATGGACAATACATATGGCTTGATCCCTATCGAGGATTTGTAGTGTATCACTTGTTTCCACATGGATAGTCTATCAAATATGATACAATTATAATCAATGAAAATCACTAGCGATCCAAAAGTGTACACAGAAAGTGATTACAATGAAAATATTAAATGGTAGGACCCTAGCTTCTACTAAGCTAGGTTGTTATTTGTTATTTTATCACTATTTTTAAATTCTTAGTGATTTTTACCCTCAATCAATACAATGTATTGGATAATAAATGTTTACATCCTAAGAAGAATAGAACTCTAAATGCGTTAACATAAGTTTAAACAATTTGGAATAAATTTCTTCAATTAGTATTGTAAATATAACTTATAGTAAAATCAAGAGAGGGTAGACCCTTGTTTTAGTGGTACTCATTAAACATTGTTAATAATCAAATATTTTCTCAAATAGGTATAACCCACCATGACCTTATAGAGAGCATTGTTTCCATGAAAACAACTATTGTGATGAGGTCCATACTTATGTTTAGGAAAAGTGTAATCATTCCCATTTTTTTGATAGCTTGTTGTGGAATTTCCCACCAAGAACTATGTTTAAAATATCGTACTTAGACTAGTTATAGAAATTTAAACATAATGAATAAAGTATGTCTAATATACATATATTTCACATTGTCTTATATAACAAAAATGATGAGTTATCACTAACTCCATTAATGTGATTTTTGCTCAAATACTCTCCTCAAAATACCAAACATTAGATATTCTGACCACTATCCTTTAAACATATTCCTTACTATTGTTAAAGGAATTTAATCCTCACTACTACAATATGACCGATATGCACATAAATCACATCATCTTCTAAAACAAAAAAATCTTGAGCTACCGCAAACCGTAGTGCCATCAAATTTTTTTCCCATTTTTTTTAAGCAAACACATTAAATTTTAAGTTTTAACATGTAATGCATAACTAGATAACTATTGCAGATTTCCACAAGAGAGTTATTCCAACAAACATTATTTCTTTTGTAACACAATGTTTCCAATAAACAATCTTTTATTCCAAAATAGAGTTGCAACAATTTCTTTATGAAGAGATCTTTCATATCTATTTTACAAGCTTACTTTTCCAAGGCAAGGGTTCACATTTGTAAAAATATGCTCAACTACATAGCTTATTCAAGACAACCTTTTTTTTTACAAGATCCTTGCACTATTGAAGGAAACTTTCTTAAGCAATATGGCTTAAGTTTACAAGTAACATCACATACAAAGTGGATGTTTTACAAGAAAAAGAAAGCTTCACATAATCACATTTATAAATATACAATAAGAACCAAGATGAATAGGGAACTCCAACTATCTCCAACTTGAGCTCCAAACTCCAAGAGAACATGGCTTGTTTACCACCCAACCAATAGGCATCATCACATGCCTTTCCATGGTTGGAAGTCATGCTAGCCTCCCCCAAGCCCATGGGAGAGAGGAACTAGCTTCCACAATGTGCACAAGTATAATAGGGATTAAATTCACAACAAGAAAACATAAGACCATTCAACCACTTAGACCTACTATACAATGAAAACAACAACATGAGGAGAACAATGTCAACCTCACAAGGGGGAAGAGAGGAAGTAGGATGCCCAAATCAAGGTGTCCAACCATAGGAGCACCAACAAATACATATATATAATACTCCTTATACCTCCTAATCATTCATCCTCATTATTCCTCCTTTGTGCTATGGAAATCCTTCTTGGGAGGATTTTCAAACCCAAGAGGGTTTCCTCACCAAGAATGGGGAAATGTTCAAGCCATATGAACCTTTCTCCCACCTCAAACCATATGAGGGGATGAGAAGGGACCTTCATGGCTTGACCAACAACCATGAGGTTTGAGAGGGAAATCCCTCTCTCTTCCCCTACATTCTCCAAAAACCATCATTCCAAATGATGGTGGAGAGAAAACAAAGAAAATAACAAGAACAAGCAAACAACCACATTCACCATACAACTTCACAACACATCATTTCACACACTATTTTATTGATCAAACATAGTTTACAAGATAAACAAAACTAAGAAGAAAAAGGTTAAGAACCCTACCTCTATAATGCTTTCCAAGACTCTAAGCTTTTCCCCTTTGTCCAAGCTCCCCTCCAAGCTCCCAAAATTCTCCAAGTGCTCAAAAAAAATGAACCAAGAAGACCCATTCCTTCCACATGAGGAAGAATAAAAAGAGGAACCCAAAAGTTTCCTCACCAATGAGAAAGTGACAAGTGTCACCTCCTCTCCTCTCAAGAGTCAAAGATTCCAAAACCAAATAAGTAAGAGTAAACTCACCTTTTATCCTTTTTCACCCAAAATACTAAAAACTAAAATAAAACAAAGTGGAGCAACTTTTAACAATTTCACACAACCCAACCATCTTACATGGATGGTGACTAAAGAGGGCAAAATGGGAGGGAAACTCCCTCCAAACCTTGGAAATAGGCCCCCTACCTATTAGGTAGGGTCCAAGGGCCCATTTTCATGCTAAGGGAACCCCCAAACTCAAAAGGGGTCCCTAAAATTGCCCAAAATAACCCAATTTCGGGTTTGGCATGCTTGGGCACAAGGGTAGAGGGTGTGGGGTCCACCCAAGGTTCACATGTGGTCCCCAATCCCTTCTACCAACACACACACACTTTCCCAAAACCAACACTTAACTTAAGATAAGATCATTAAACCCCTAAGCTAGTTTACTTAATAAAACACACCCTAAACCTAATTAATTTTACAAAACATAATTACATTACAATTGAGGGGTTCACCCATGGTGCCCAATTAAATACATCTAATCTAAGGCCTCAAACATTTAGCATGGTTAGGACTCAGCCCGTGGGCCGCTTGTGCACAATTGTGTAGCTTCCCTGAAACCCATGCTCTCCTATACTTGTCACTTACACACTCATTGCACACATTAACCGCATCTGTCCAATATAATAAACATCATCTATACATCACAATCTCAATCAAACTTATAATGTCCGAACATAATTTACAATTGATAGTGCAATGCATACAATTATCCACATAGTTTTCCATGAATCATCCACAAATAAAATTGCAACGACATACACTTAGGTTAGCATGAAAATCACCATCATTAAATCCAAAACACTATATCATTAATCAAATCAACCACAAGAGACTAACATCTAACCAATAAGTCTATCATATAACCC
Source organism: Taxus wallichiana var. yunnanensis (assembly GCA_018340775.1). NCBI lineage: Eukaryota > Viridiplantae > Streptophyta > Pinopsida > Cupressales > Taxaceae > Taxus > Taxus wallichiana. Next base: position 371,138,047 of record CM031236.1, read on the forward strand.
TGTTAGTGTCATCAACATCATAAGAAATATATCAGTATATGAATCTAATCCAATTGGCGCTACGCGCCCAAAATGCCATAATGTCCATGAGGATAAAATATCATAGTAAAATGTCCAAAGTCTATCAGAGTCTCAATCACAACATGTCTAGGAATAAAGGAACCAACAGATAACTGGAGCTATAAAAATGTGGGCACTACATCCCCCTCTCCTAGAATTAGACTTCCTCCTAGAAGTCATTGGAAGAGATAGGGATATCTAGCCCTCAGTGGTGTAGCATCCTCCCAGGTAGCTGATGACTCGTCATATCGATCCCACTGCACTCTAACTTCTAACTTGGTCCAAATCTTGACCCCGAAGGGCCAACCGCCGGTGCTCCAGTATGCGTATGGGCTCCAATCTCCACTACCCTCCGTCCTCTACCTATAATTCCAACCAATCCAAAACATGAGAAACATCAGGTACATATCTACGTAGTACAGAAACATGAAAAATTTCGTGGGCCCGTGCAGGGCGTGGTGGCAAAGCTAGGCGATAGGTAACTGGACTGATGACCTCAAGAATATCAAAATGCTCCACAAAACAAGGTGATAGCTTAGAACCCTTTCCATAACGGATCCGACTCTTATGAGGACAAACCTTCAAGAAGACTTTGTCACCCACTGAGAAGTGACGATCGATCCTCTTGGTGTCCGCATACACCTTCTGGTGTGATCTAGCCTACTCAAGATCTTTGGTGAATCAAAACAACCTGCTGCTCTAAATCCTCAAGATAAGCTGGCCCCAAAATAATCCTGTCATCAAGTCTATCCCAGCTCAAAGGTGTCCTGTAAGGTCATCCATACAAAGCCTGATAGGGAGCCATGCCAATGGAGCTATGATAACTGTTATTGTAGGCAAACTCAACTAAATGCAAATAATCCTCCCACTTCTTCTGCTGGTCCATCACGTACATCCTCAACATGTCCTCAAGAACCTGATTAACCCTCTCTGTCTACCCATCTGTCTCTGGATGATAAGCTGAACTGAAATTAATCTGTGTACCCAAGGCCTCCTGAAAAGAAGTCTAGAAAATTGATGTGTAGATAGTGTCTCTGTCATTGATGATCATCTTTAGAATCCCATGCAATCTAACAATGTCCTCCATGAACACTTTGGCGATGGCCTGTGCATTATAGGTGACCTTGGTTGGTGAGAAATGTGCAACCTTGGTCAACTTATCCACAGTGACCATAATGGCATCATGACGATAAGAGGACATAGGAAGTCCTACTATGAAATCCATGGAGATCACATCCCATTTCCACTCGGGAATGTCATGAGGGTATAAGAGTCCTGCGAGGATGAGAATTCTCTGCCTTGACTCTCTAACACTCAAGACACCGTGCTACAAAATATGTTATGTCTCGACAAAGACCCGGCCAATAATATAACTCTCTCAAATTGGCATGCATCTTCTTCACTCCTGGATGTGCTGCATATGGGGCTCGATGAGCCTCAGTAAGGATGAAACTATGCAGATCACCTACCTTAGGCACATAAATGCGCCTATGGAACCGAAGCAAACCATCTGACTCTAGCATGCATCCTGAATATCTGCCCTCAAAAGAACCCTGAGAATCCAACATCTACCTAGCACCCTCATAAAACCTGTCCTCTGGAAGATGCTCAAGTATCCTGCCTCTCAAATCTGACTGCAGTGTCAAAGAAGCAAGCACATGCCATCGTCTACTAAGTGCATCTGCAACAACATTTTCCTTTCCCTTGATATACTGCACTTCCATGTCATACTCACAAAGGAACTCCATCCAATGTCGTTGACGAGCGTTGAGGTTTGGCTGAGAGAAGATATGTTGTAAGCTACAATGATCTGTCCTCAAGATGAAAGGTCTACCCAAAAGGAAATGTCACCAACGCACAAGTGTATGAACAACTACTACAAGCTCTAAGTCATGAGTAGGATAGTTAAGCTCATAGTCCTTGAGCTTACAAGACTCAAAAGTAATAACCCAACGCTCCTGCATAAGAACTGCTCCCAAACCCTCTAGTGATGCATCAGTGCAAACAACAAAATCCTCTTTCGGGTCTGGAAATGCTAAGATGGGTGCCGTGGTTAACCTTTCCTTAAGCAATTGAAAGGCCTGCTCACATTTTTCTGACCAATCAAACTTCTTCCCTTTCCGAAGAGAAGTAATAGGGTGAGCAATCCTAGAAAATTCCTACACAAACCTGTGGTAATACCCTGTTAAACCCATGAAGCTCCTCACCTCAGTGACTGATGTGGGTGCTGGCCAATCCAAGATAGCCTGAATCTTAGAGGGATCTACGGAGATACCCTCGCCTGATATGATATGACCCAAGTACTGAATCTTTGTTTGAAATAAGCTACATTTTGCCAAGTTCCCATACAACTTCTGCTCTCTCAAAACCTGAAGTACCTGCCTCAAATGCTCCTCATGTTCCTCCTCGGAACTAGAATAAATCAATATGTCATCAAGGAACACTAAGACAAAGTGATCCAAAAATTTCCTGAATACTCCATTCATGAGGCTCATGAAGACAGCTGGGGCATTGGTCAAACCAAATGGAACCACTGTGAACTCATAATGCCCGTAACATGTGTGAAACGTTGTCTTATGAATTTCTGCATCTGAAATGCCCAACTGATGATACCCGACTTGAGATCGATTTTGGAGAACACTCTAGCTCCCTGCATCTGATCAAACAAGTCATCAATCCTAGGGAGAAGATAACGGTTCTTTATTGTGACCTTATTGAGTTGTCTGAACTCTATGCAAAGCCTGAGAGAACCATCCTTCTTCTTCACAAATATGACTGGCGCTCCCCAAGGAGATACACTAGGGCGAATGAGACCCTTCTCTAACAACTCCTCTAACTGAATCTTGAGCTCATGAAGCTCTGAAGTCGTCATCCGATAGGGTGCCCTAGAAACTGGTGCAGATCCAGGCACTAAGTCAATGGTGAAATCCACCTCTCTACTAGGTGGTAAACCTGGAAGCTCCCCTGGAAACACATCTGCATACTCCCTCAAAACTGCATGATCATCAAGGGGTGAATGCTCTAGAGTACTGTCTAAACGATCACTGATAGTGATAGCAAACAACTGGCAACCCTTACGCATGCTCCACTTGAGTTTCTTAGCCGAGATCATACGCAAGGAAATGGGTCTCTGCATCCCTGAAATCACAACTGCACTACCCAAATCATCCTGACACTCAATGACCTTCTCTCTATAATCCACCTTGGCTCGATGAGCCTCGAGCCAATCCATACCCAACACTACCTGATAGGATCCTAAAGGAATAACTCGGAGGTCAAGCGTAGTGGAGAAGACTCCCAAATCGAGTACACAACTCTCCACATACGAGTCCATGGCAAGTTTAGCCCCAGAGGCCAACTCAACCTGCCAACTATCTGGCTACCTAGCCACCACTAGCCCACACTGGTCCACTATAGAAGGAGATATAAAAGAATCAGAAGCACCTGAATCAAAAAGTACTGAGACAGAAATACCCCTGATAGTACTCGTTGTCTTAATGATCGTGGCTGACATGCTCTCGGCTGGCGGTTGTCAACCGCCACATACACACGATGGGTGCGTCCCACGTCACCCACCATCTGCTTGGATCTAGGAGCTCTCTACATATCCGTAGTAGTGGGCTTGTGCGGACACATACACACATAATGGTCTAGAGCCCCACAAATAAAACATCCTCCTGTACCCCTCTGAGATGGGGTCCCTCCTGTGCTCTAGTGAACCTCGAACTGCCGGTCCAACCCTAGCAGACTCATCTGCGAGCGGGGCCGGTTTGTGAGTGATGAGTACCCGGCCTCCTGTCTCTAGACCCACCAAAACCACCTCTAGACCCACCTCACTGAAAACTCTGGGTCTGTCTACCCCTCTGATGCTGGTGTCCCTGATGCTGTGTCTTCTGTGATGGGTGTGGAGGAGCTCTCGATGTTCTCTGGAGAAGACCAAAATCCTCCTTTAGGGGGTGGTACTGCTCCCCATGCTCTCTGACTCTGGAATGCCTGAATCCTATCCTAGAAATTGCTCTTGTTCCTTTCTCTGTGCTCCTGAGCCTTGGTCCTATTCTCCTCAGCCAAGTAGGCCTTCTCAATGGCCTTCGAGCGTGGGAGGAGATAACATCCTAACAGCTCCTGCTATATCTACATTCAGGCCCCAAATGAACCTGTTTACCTACAACTTCTCATCTTGCAGGTAGTCTACATACTGCAAGAGATCCAAGAACTGCTCTCATACTGTGCCACTGGGCCAGAACCCTATCGTAAGTCATGAAACTCATCGATCCTCTTCTACACAAAATGCTCTGACATATACCAGGCCCTGAATCGCTCCTCGAACAACTCCCAGGTCACTATATCCCGAGTCAAATGGAGCTTCTACTCCTCATTCCTCCACCAAACGCCTGCTGTGTCTTGGAGGAGGTGTATGGTGAACCTGGCTTTGATATTGCTCTCATGAGAGTGCAAGCCAAAGCAGCTATCCAAGCTAAGGAGCTAGGACTCCACCCCAAAGCCGTCTGTCGAACTAGTAAACGTAGGCGGCTGTAGGTAAAGAAGGTCTCGAATCACACTGCCTATGTCTTGATCCTGATGATGTGGTCTAACTGGTGAGAGGGGTCGGATATCTCTAAAAGGTCCCTCAAATTTTTGTGAATGGTTGTGACAAAATGAGGCCACCCTCTCGCCAAGGATGGAAGGGCTGCGTGACCTCTCTCATCTCAGAATGTCATGCTCAGGTGGCTCTAGATGTGCGTCCTCACCAATCAACTCCTCATCTCCTAACTGAATGTCCTCCTCTCTCGGCACCTGCGGTGGTGGAAGGCGCTCATGTACGACACCTATCAGCTACTGTAGGGTCTCCAATATCTGAGGCCCAAAATCAGGGCCGGCGGCTCTCGCGTAGGTGCACTACGTCCCGAACCTCGAGCTGATCGTCCCCTCTTGGGTGCCATCCTGAACCGAGATAAAAAAATGTTTTATAAACTTTCTAAATGTTTGTTGGAAGCGTTATATTAATTTAATTTTTTTTTTTGAGGTGATCAATGATTATTGATGCCTGCTTAAGTCTCTCCGTTAATAATTAATTTATAATAATAATTAATTCTCCCGAATTAAATTAACACTATCCTAATAATAATTTAATTTATTTTATCCTATCAAGCTTTCTAGGGTCATGATTAAAAATCTACACCCCTAGAAATAAAATAATTAATCTTCCCCTTTTTATTCATTTTACTCACTTCCCACCAAAGATTAATTTACATTCTCATTAAAATGTCATGACTTAAAGCAAAGTAGGATTAAAGGAGGACCCTAGGATCAGATCTAATCTTGGCCATTGATTTTGAATCTACCCTAAAAGTGCCCTAAATTTCTCTATGTCTCTTTTCCTCTCTATTCTTTTCTCATTTGTTTTGTCATTTGAATGTGCAGGTTGTGGAGGAGCTAAGGGAGAGATGAATTCATGGAATCTCTCATTTGTTGAGATATATATAAATATATTTTTGAAATCCATACATCCATGCATGTTCCTTTTTTTTTTTGAGAAATCCATGTATTTCTTTTGAAAAATTGGTAAGGAAAACCCAAGTTTTGATATATATATATCGGGTCGGGATTCGGCCTTGGGGCGGGACAGGTTGGAGTTCGTGCCAAAGGCGGGGAGGGTGTTAGGGGAGGGGCCGTGGGGAGGGACAGGGTCCGTGGGCCGGGGGAGTCCACGGGGGTGGTCCCGAGGGGATGGGGGACAGGGGGTTCGTTGGGGCAAGCTGCGAGGGTTTGGGGGTTCGCCCCAAACACAAACTGCTGTCTTTTTTTTGTTTAATTTGTATTTGGGCTGCATGGGTTTGGGGGTTCGGTCCCCCAAATACTGATCGCTTTTTTTTTTTAATTTATTTATTTATTTATTTATTGTATTTTTGTATTTTTTTAAATATATATATATATATAACAAACGACCATATATATATGTTTTATTTTATTTTTGTTTACCAATATATATATATATATATATATATATATATATATATATATATATTAAAAAAAAAAAAACAAACTCTTATTGAAAAGAAAAAGGAAAAGTATTTGCATTATCAAACTAAACTATATCAATATTATAACATGTTCACAACATACTCTATATTCCAAATGAAAGTCAAACTGAAATTAATAGATTATATTTTATTCTATTTTCTAACTATAACAAGTCCATTTATCTAGTTTTCTTATGGGAAAAGAAGATAAAGTTTGAAGGTAACCAAACTGATTTCATTTCATTGGATACTACTACCAAACTTGCAAGACAACTATTGTAAAACAACTAACACAATCATTTCAATAAATCCTAAAACTCCATAAACACTAACTTTCCTTTAAATGAAATCAAATTTTTTTTGCAACACCAAACTAAAGAAATATTACCGATTTTCATGCAAGGAAGGTCACAATAAGGACATGTCCATGTATTTTATTTTATTTTATTATTTTATATATATATATATATACATATATATATATATATATATATATATATATATATATATATGTTAAATGCAAGACTAAATCATTTACTAGTTACCCAAGAGTCCGCGTGTTTGAACCACGCTCTGATACCAAAATGTAGTGCCATCAAATTTTTTTCCCATTTTTTAAAGCAAACACATTAAATTTTCAGTTTTAACATGTAATGCATAACTAGATAACTATTGCAGATTTCTACAAGAGAGTTATTCCAACAAACATTATTTCTTTTGTAACACAATGTTTCCAATAAACAATCTTTTATTCCAAAATAGAGTTGCAACAATTTCTTTATGAAGAGATCTTTCATATCTATTTTACAAGCTTACTTTTCCAAGGCAAGGATTCACATTTGGAAAAATATGCTCAACTACATAGCTTATTCAAGACAACCTTTTTTTTTTACAAGATCCTTGCACTATTGAAGGAAACTTTCTTAAGCAATATGGCTTAAGTTTACAAGTAACATCACATACAAAGTGGATGTTTTACAAGAAAAAAAAAGCTTCACATAATCACATTTATAAATATACAATAAGAACCAAGATGAATAGGGAACCCCAACTATCTCCAACTTGAGCTCCAAACTCCAAGAGAACATGGCTTGTTTACCACCCAACCAATAGGCATCATCACATGTCTTTCCATGGTTGGAAGTCATGCTAGCCTCCCCCGAGCCCATGGGAGAGAGGAACTAGCTTCCACAATGTGCACAAGTATAATGGGGATTAAACTCACAACAAGAAAAACATAAGACCATTCAACCACTTAGACCTACTATACAATGAAAACAACAACATGAGGAGAACAATGTCAACCTCACAAGGGGGAAGAGAGGAAGTAGGATGCCCAAATCAAGGTGTCCAACCATAGGAGCACCAACAAATACATATATACAATACTCCTTATACCTCCTAATCATTCATCCTCCTTATTCCTCCTTTGTGCTATGGAAATCCTTCTTGGGAGGATTTTCAAACCCAAGAGGGTTTCCTCACCAAGAATGGGGAAATGTTCAAGCCATATGAACATTTCTCCCACCTCAAACCATATGAGGGGATGAGAAGGGACCTTCATGGCTTGACCAACAACCATGAGGTTTGAGAGGGAAATCCCTCTCTCTTCCCCTACATTCTCCAAAAACCATCATTCCAAATGATGGTGGAGAGAAAAAAATAAAAATAACAAGAACAAGCAAACAACCACATTCACCATACAACTTCACAACACATCATTTCACACACTATTTTATTGATCAAACATAGTTTACAAGATAAACAAAACTAAGAAGAAAAAGGTTAAGAACCCTACCTCTATAATGCTTTCCAAGACTCTAAGCTTTTCCCCTTTGTCCAAGCTCCCCTCCAAGCTCCCAAAATTCTCCAAGTGCTCAAAAAAAAAAATGAACCAAGAAGACCCATTCCTTCCACATGAGGAAGAATAAAAAGAGGAACCCAAAAGTTTCCTCACCAATGAGAAAGTGACAAGTGTCACCCCTCTCCTCTCAAGAGTCAAAGATTCCAAAAACCAAATAAGTAAGAGTAAACTCACCTTTTATCCCTTTTCACCCAAAATACTAAAAACTAAAATAAAACAAAGTGGAGCAACTTTTAACAATTTCACACAACCCAACCATCTTACATGGATGGTGACTAAAGAGGGTAAAATGGGAGGGAAACACCCTCAAACCTTGGAAATAGGCCCCCTACCTATTAGGTAGGGTCCAAGGGCCCATTTTCATGCTAAGGGAACCCCAAACTCAAAAGGGGTCCCAAAATTGCCCAAAATAACCCAATTTCGGGTTTGGCATGCTTGGGCACAAGGGTAGAGAGGTGTGGGGTCCACGCAAGGTTCACATGTGGTCCCCAATCCCTTCTACCAACACACACACACACTTTTCCAAAACCAACATTTAACTTAAGATAAGATCATTAAACCCCTAAGCTAGTTTACTTAATAAAGCACACCCTAAACCTAATTAATTTTACAAAACATAATTACATTATAATTGAGGGGTTCACCCATGGTGCCCAATTAAATACATCTAATCTAAGGCCTCAATCATTTAGCATGGTTAGGACTCAGCCCGTGGGCTACTTGTGCACAATTGTGTAGCTGCTCTGAAACCCATGCTCTCCTATACCTGTCCCCTGTACACTCATTGCACACATTAACCGCATTTGTCCAATATAATAAACATCATCTATACATCGAATCTCAATCAAACTTATAATGTCTGAACATAATTTACAATCGATAGTGCAATGCATACAATTATCCACATAGTTTTCCATGAATCATCCACAAATAAAATTGCAACGACATACACTTAGGTTAGCATGAAAATCACCATCATTAAATCCAAAACACTATATCATTAATCAAATCAACCACAAGAGACTAACATCTAACCAATAAGTCTATCATATAACCCTGTTAGTGTCATCAACATCATAATAAATATATCAGTATACGAATCTAATCCAATTGGCACTACGTGCCCAAAATGCCATAATGTCCATGAGGATAAAATATCATAGTAAAATGTCCAAAGTCTATCAGAGTCTCAATCACAACATGTCTAGGTATAAAGGAACCAACAGATAACTAGAGCTATAAAAATGTGGGCACTACACAAACTTCGTTATTTTAATTTTTTCTCAAACACTCTCTTCGAAATACCAAATATTATATCTTAATTTCCTCTACGCTTTTCCATTCAATATGTGTAAATGGCTAAAAAAATGTTTTAGTTTGTTCTTTTATATGTTGACTAGAATTCTATCTGCCACTAAAGTGTATATTTTTAACGTTCCTATCATGCCATCTATGGAATGTTATAGCTTGTTTGACTCATATGTAATCCTTTCAAAAGGTGCAAATGGTTTTTATCTTTCAATGCATCATAATTTAATTTCATACTTTTAGAAAAATTATGTTATTATTGATTTGATCCACAAAATATGAATTACTGTAACCAGTTGAATGATACATAAGATGTCCTATCAAAGCCTAGCGGTCATTAACCATTAATTTAATTATTATTTTATGATACATAGTAAATAACTCTAGAACTTGGTGACCGCTAGGGTACTATTTAAATTCCTTATCGAGAAAATGCAAGAAAAACATTTTAAAGTTCGTAAATGACCTAATTATTAATATATTTTACCCTAATTATAGGTAAAATGTCTTCCATTTTTATCACTCCATTCAGAACAATTCCATTCATCACAGGAGGTATTTTTTGGAACAAAAGATATGAGGAATGGTTTGTGGAAATCAATTCCCTAAAAATACCACGTCAACTTGTGGTTTTTTTGTTATAAATGAAAATCACGAGGAAGTTGGTATTGTTTTATTGTTAGATGTTATTGATTTGGGGACACTGCATGTCTAGGTGGAACACTTTGACTTTGAAAACTAATAAGTGTCTTATTCTTGATATGGATTTATATGTTTCTTTGTTCAGAAATGGGAAATGCATGCCTTCATATATAGACCACATTCATGTTCAAAATATGATTGGAATTTGGGTATTCTAATGGATTCTAAAATAATTGGTTGTTCAAATGCAAAAGACATTCACAATATTATGTTTACAGTATAAATTATTATATTTCATCAATAAGATCAATCTGAGAAACATAATCTAATGGCCTTCGTATTTTTTATTCAATAAAAATTAAATAGTATAACATACTATGTTCTCTTATTCATACCGAATCTAGTAATTCGATTCCTAATTAATCCCACCGGAACTATTCATATAGTTCCATAAGTTTTACTTATACTTCAAAAATTGTATAAAATATATATATATATATATATATATATATATATATATATATATATATATATATATATCTTTTGTTTGTAATTTCTTGCATAGAAAAGGTTTTCTTTCACCTCTAAAACATGCCAAGTTGTTTACTATGCTGAGGCGAACATATTTGACTAAATTAGAGATAGACCCATCTAAATCAAAATTGCATGGGTTGAAAATGAATGCTAAATCAACTAGGTCTATTGAGGCTGGTGTAATAGCAGAGACATTTGATTCTTACTACCAAAGAATAAAAGGAGACAACAAAATGAGAGCAAAATTTCTACATTATTTGATAAATAAGCATCTGGATCATATTGTATTGACAATTTGTTGTGAATCCAATTTAATTGAAAATTTTAAATTACATGAATCACACTACTACTAATTTTCTATACTATTGGGTGAAGATATAAATGGAAAAAGAAAATTTGATTCCCATATAGGGGGAAAATGGAAAACTAGAAAAAAATCATGAGGTGGAAGAAGTTCTTCGTGGTGAGGCTCGGACAATATTAGATAAATTTTTGGTGTCACCGAGAAGGAAATATACCAGCAAGGATGGAATACAAATATTTTTTATTGTAAATATGCATATCTATTCCATCTTCCATCAACTTTATCAATTATTCCTTTGACTAATCCTTTCAATGTTGAATGTGTGATCGTTGATTTTTGTAATTTGTCCAACAATATTTCTTCGGAGGTAATAATGGAGCTTCTAACAGATATCGGAACCAATGTGTTAGATTATATTATTATTGTTCTAATACCCATTGGTTATTCAAAAATGTTAAGAGACACCGTAAAAAAATACATGGAAAAGGTTAAAGACAATGGAGTGTCAATTTTAGATGAATGCTACAGACTCGATGATAACAATAGGATATTCAAAATTTTGTGTCTTATGTACACAATATATGGTGTACACAACTACAAAAATAATGATGATTATAGAGAAGAGGTCACTAGGGATTGGATAGAGAAACTACCACAAAAATTAGTAATTGCAAGCAAAATTGGCCTACAAGGAAACATCAATCCTTTTCCTTGCAAAATATCGTATGAGTTTTGGGTTGATATTTTCACTCGATTTCATTCCAAAAATTATCTAGTACTAGTGCTTTATGATGGTAGTGTCTTACTACATGCATTAGTGGATTCCAAACTATCTTGTTTTTATTTTTGAGACACATAGTGAAGAAATGTTTCTGAAACATTACTATTCTCATATGAAGAAAGGTTCATCGTTGAAGACAACTTCAACAAGATATTTTGTTTACTAGCTTTTAACCTATATACACTACTTATACATTTATTGTTTATGCAGAAAACCACAACGCTATAAAAGCTTATGTACAACCATTTCACCTTGACACTACACAACCAGTTCAACATGGTGATTTACCTTCAATCATTTTATAAATATGTTTAATGAGCTATATTTTCAATTGCCATGGTTTTCAATTTTTTAACAAACTTATGTTTTTTACAATATAGATGACAGATGTGGAGGACATAGGAAAATATTCCATGAATACGCCATTAGATATCGGTATGTTAATCATGTGAATTTACAAACAAAACCGCTAATAAGCCCCACAAATTTATAAGACAATAAATTATTATGCAGACAACCAACAACCGGAGAACGTAACCATGGAGGGCGCGGAGGTATCCAACATGAATACACACTCACAACCTAGTATGTTATCCATGTGTATTTTAAAACAAAATCATTTATAAGGCCTACAAATTTATAGGAAATGATAACTAACAGACATTAGTTTATATGTTTGGCATACGGTAGAAGAAAAAGTTTAAGGAAATTCATTTTTAAGCTATGATAACAATTTAAAACAAAGTATAGATATTAGAGTACTCTATGAATCCATGTTCAATACAGTAATGGTTAGACTAAAAACCTTACATTCATCAATATCTCGTTGATTTACAACTGCATAATGTGTATAATGTTTCATTGATTCACTATTACATATTGACTACTTACATTGAATTAACATTATTTTGGCTTCAACATCATCATAAATATAACTACATATGGCTTGATCCAGCTTGTAGGTATATAAATTAGTACTTTTCTTGCCTCGATAAAGGTTGTCCAGCTAAGTGTAGTTTGGGCAATGATGGCATGCCTAGCAGTCACAAATCCTCATCAATAGCTAAGGATTGTTTTTTGCCAAAGTGTGGTTTGACGAATATAAGCGTAGCCTAGAAGCCGCTAAATTTGAATTATAATACAGAGAACAATTGATATTATACTTACCATATCACCATAAAAGCCACTATGTTTATCCATTTAATCTTTCATTTGCCACATCATGAAATTGATTATGAATTGATTAATGTTTATTTCAAATACATTCTGATCACATTTTCAATAGAAAGAAATAGATTATGAATTGATGAATGTTTATTTGAAATATCTCTTACATCAATGGATCCAGTAGTGTGTAAAGGTGGTGTAATCCAATCCGCAATCTCAATTGGTAAATTTTAGCCATAAGCTAAAATGTTGTTTATTTCAATTAGTTATAATTGATATGCGGTGATGAAAATAAAATTTGTTTACTTCCCTGCATGTAGCGATAAGATTTATTTACTTATTTTAGATATGGAGGACCTATTATATGGGATAAAAAAACATACAATAGGAATATGTCATTCAGGTTCGGCATGAAAATTGTCAACTGCGAGTTGGCCTATCAGAATTTATAAAATTATTATCACCGTACTATGAATTGGGATTCTAGTCTGACAACATCATTTATGTTGATGTTAAAAAGATATCGCGGGCTTCAATAAAAAAATTAATTTATTGTATCCAAGACTCACTTGGGGAAAGGAACATTGCAATATAGTCGAGGGAATAGCAATAAGATACCTAGAAAAGGTTTGGAGCAGAAATTATTTTTCATACAGTTCTAAAAACACTTTGTGTATTATATTAGGTGCAAAGGGAAACCCTCCTAAAAATTTATGGTGGGGATGAAAAGTAAATGCAAAGATTTTACAAAAGATAAATGGTTGATGGTTGATTTGTAAAACAAATTTCACAAATAGTGTCTCAAGGATTGAATGTGGTAGAGGGCATCAAATATTTAGAGCAAGAAAATGTTAAATAACTATTTATCTTTTCATAATGTTTTTATGATGAATCGCTTAACATTGTCAATAATATATACATTCATATTTTATTATTAAAGTACTACGTAACTATATTATATTATGTTAATATTGTCAAAATATAAGTTGGGAGGATTTATATTTTCACTAATTATAAGATGACAAGTATGATTGAATAACTTTTGTGGTGAATTATCAGAAAAATTTGCCCTTAAAAAATTGTAAAATAGTATTTTTATACACTGTTCATGAAATAAATATAAAATTATAATGTATATATTTAATTATTTTTTAATATAATTAATATATAAATAAATCTCTAGAAAAATTGACAGTCATATCTAAAATATGCAATTCATATGTGACGGTTATTTCAAATATTTGTAACTATTTTACGAATAAAAATGATTAAAAACATCTAAACAGCATCAAATTTAAAACCACATTGTGGCCTTATTTGAAACCATTGAAGGACAAGAGAAGATGTTCGGGATGATATTTGATCAAAAACCGAATTCGAGGGAGCTTTTTTTGGAGCTTCACTATGATTTATTTTGTTAATTTGGGATCCCAGATCTTCGGGAATAGTGTTAAAATAAAATTTAAACAATTCTTTAAAAAAATTCTACATTTCTATCTTTAGTAAAGAAATTTAAATGTATTTCATATCTATAATTGAATACGTAAATATATCTAGATTGGTTTTATAGTTAATTACATTCTCCTACTCTAAATAGTCACCCTCTTCTAATTTCTTCAGAATATCTTTAGTAATTATCTGGTTACACTGAGGTTCAATCACATCATACTGCATGAACTTGGAAGTGTCTCAAATATCTTGAATTTCATTAGCCTAGTGGCCACTAGGCCACAAGGCATTTTAATTATTCAAATATTCATAGTTTAATCTTAAATACATTTAAACATTGATAAGAACCTTATTACAAAACATTGATAATGCCTAGCAATCGATACCTCGTATAAAATAGAGACATTTTTGTTTATAACAAATCATAAATAATGCCTAGTGTTCTGCTAGCCCGTATAAAGAAGAAGCATGTTCTATACATAACATGTCATAAATAATGCCTAGTGTTTGCTAGACCGTATAAAACATAAACATGTTCTGTATATAACAAAGCATAAATAATTCTTAGCGGTCACTATCCCATTTAAAACATAAACATTTTCTGTATATAACATAGCATAAATAATGGTTGGTGGCTGCTAGCCCTTATAAAATAGAAACATGTTATGTACATAACAAATCATAAATAATGCCTAGCGGTTGTTAGCCCGTATAAAATAGATACATGTTATGTTTATTCCAAAGCATAGATAATGCCTAGCGGATGCTAGCCTGTATAATAGATTCCAATATTTGACTTTTTGGATTCCAATATATGGGACTTTGGAGTGCAATAAATTCCAATATATGTGATTTTAGATTCCAATATATGTGATTCTGGATTCTAATATATGCGATATTAGAATCCAACATGTGTGATTTTGGAGTCTAGATAATTTCAATATTTAACATTTTAGAATCCAAAAAAGTAGTTTTGGATTCCAATTTTGGCTATATTTTTTTGTTGCTCGACGTTAATAAGTCGAGAATTGAAAAAAACATGTGCAATCGCAAATCTTTAAGAACTTTAAGGTAGTTATTTTATTCCATATAAATGCACAATACATTTTTGCATTTGAAAGAAAATTATATAATTCAAACACTAATGGTGTATTTGAAAGTTTTCAATGATCTACACATGTTCTTGTGTTCTCCTGCATGTTTCAACCATGTACATAATTCAATGTAAATTTTTGAATTAGTCTTATAGTTTCCATCAAATCTCCAAGTATGTTTGGGTTTTGAAATTAATTTCTTCTTTGAATTCATGCGACAAGAATCTAATGACATCAATCAAAAGTATTTTGTTTTCAACATAGAAATTACCAGTAATGTCTACTATCTGGACTGGTATTTTTTTTAGCTTACATTGATGGCATCCCTAAATGAACCTGAAGTGGGTATCTCACAGCCAGCTAAATTTTTGATGAACATGTACTTCACTATTGTTGAATCCATAAATGAAGACCATAAGGAAACCTCAAAATATTTTTATGCGTTCTTATCGATTCAAAGCACTAAATTCTTGTTCAAAGTGTTTAGTTTTCCCGAATCTAAAATATAGAACCATATTACGAGGTATTTTGTTGCTATTCTAAATAAAAACCTTCAACTCCCAAAACAAGTAATTTTTAGGCTTCCCAATTAGATCTATAAAAATAACTCAAAATTGATGTAAGCCTCAAAAAGTGATAAAAAAATAGGTCAACATATTATTGTGATAATATTTTATTTGGGTAATTCACACAAACAACTTATAAAACTATACTATCAACTAAATCACGGTGAAGATGTAAATATCGCCAACATTTAAATTTGTAATCTCAATATATAAAATAAAGAGTGGCCAAATGAATGTACGAATGAATATCATTGTAAAAACTTTTGAAATAATTAATAGTTATATAATTTTTGTTTGCTGCAATTTTTTGATGCCCTCTACAACACTCAAACCCTGAGATAGTATATGTGATATGTTTGTGTACAAATTGGTCATCAACCACATATATTTGAAACAATTTTATCCATTGGCTTTCCTCCCCACCATAAAATTTTCTGGAGGGTTTCCCTTTGGGCCTATTATAATACACAATGTATCTATAGGCTGAAAACAATATCCTCTCTACTCCAAATATTTTGGAGATCTTTTACTATAATTTTTTTCTTCTATAGAGAAATGTTATTTTCCCAAAAATAACTAGTTTCAATTCAACCACTATTTTTTCAAATCCTTTATCATCTTTTCAACTTCGGCGGAAGAGAGATAGCTAGACCAAAATCCCACTTCACATTTTGTTGATAGTAGCTTTAAAAATTCCTTGAGGCCACCTCACAAGTTGATAGTCTCCTTACCAAACTTGAATGTCATCTCCTTATGGGATTGGTTTTTCTCATCTAATCGAAACTTAAAATAATTATATAATCCTTTTGGCCAACAACAACACGAAGTAATGTTTTCTCAATGATCCGCAATTTGATATTAACCAATTAAAATTATCAAATTTTCAGTAGGTTAACACTTACTAATTGAGACTCGGCTTGAATTTCCTCGCACTCCACCTCTATAAGTTCTTGTGATGCACGTTCTATTTCAAAAAAATTATCAATTCAAAATAAATTTTATGTCGAAGTAAATAAATACATGATACAACTTGCTTTTATATAATGTTCTACTCTTTGCTAGACAATATTGCATAGATATAGTTGTATATTAGCGACCACTAGGCTAAGCCATTAATGCCTAGACTATGTTTGGGTTGACAGTCTTTGATGGGATTAGAGATCGCTAATGGCCAACTACATAGAAGTAATAGCTTTTTCAATTCTCCGCAATTTAATGTTAACCAATTAAAAAAACATTAATCAATTGGGAATAAATATCATGTCAATGTAATTAAATTTGTGATACAACTTGCTTCTATACAATGTAGTACCCTTTGCTAGACAATATTACATAGCTATAAATGTATATTAACAACCGCTAGGCCAAGTCACTACCTGTCTGGACTATGGTTGGCTTGACATTATTTTATGAGCTTAACGGCCACAAATGGCCAACTGCACAAAAGTAACTTTTTTCAATTGTCTCGATTTAATATTAACCAATTCAAAAAATAATCAATTCCAAATAAATCAATTTAATATATGTATGTTAGCAACCACTAAACTAATACATATAACAATTAAACCACTTCATTATTGGCTCCTACAATTATGTAGGGCTTATAAATGGTTTTTTTTATAATTGCACATGAATAAGATACTAGTTTCTATCTACAAATTCATGTGTGACGTGCCAACAACCTCCCCATTTGGCATCAAAACTAAAGAAAATTGAAGTTTTATTAAATATATGTAAACAATGGCAATTGAAAACTTGTTGCAGTGATAAATTTATAAAACAAGTAAATTTCACTTATCTTGTATAGATTCATTGGATGTATGGTTAGCGACATCTGGTGCAACAATTTGAATGGGTCAGTAACATTTTAAAATGACAGTCTCCTTTTTTTGTATGTGGAGAGGAAGAGACAGTGTCTTCCTCTTTTGGTTGGTTTTCTGCATAAATATTGTATGTATCAATTCAAAGGAATTTAACTAATAGAATTGTTTAATGTGATCTTCATCAACGTATCTTTTTTCAAATGAGAATAGCAATGTTTAAAAAAAAATTGATCATGCGATTTAACAATAAAAACCACAGATAAACCTGAGTCAACCAAATCATGCAATACAACACTACCTCTGTAAAGCACTATCATCAAAGAATTTTTGGAAGAGATTCAAGTGAACATATGAGACCAAAATTATAATATCTCTCATAAAGAAAATGACATGTCTTTCCTCGCAGGTTGATATCGCTTATAGTCACAAATAATTGTGGAAGTTAGTCCATAAAATCCATGATGATTTATTCTCTATCCCCATTGTCAACATCACAATTGTGCTCATCAGTTATTGTGTACATAAGACACAAGCTCTCAAATTTTATATTGTTGTCATAAAATATTTAACAGCCTTCCACAACTGATTCCCCTTTGTCTTTAAATTTTTACATGTATTTTTTTATCGTCTCACTTTATAAAATTTGAATAAGAAATAGGTAAGAGCACAATAACAACACAATTTAGTAGACTATATATGACAACTGTAATTAGGTCCATTATTGCATCGAAAGTTATTACACTAGACAAATTGTAGAAATCTATGATCACACATTTTGTATTGAATGGATTAGTTGACATAATATATTATATTGTTGACTAGAGATGGAAGGGATATGCACATTGATAGGTAAACACTTTTTGTCTTCTATCCTTTCTGTAATTTGTTCTTCCATTGAAATCACGTAGTTGTCTATAATTCTTTGAGTTGTCACTAGGAGAACCTCCGCCACTTCAACATCAATTTTTCTTCTTGATGATTTTTCACTTCCTTGGGAATCATCTTTTCTTTTTCCTTTATTCTCTTCTCCAAAGAGTACACATAACTGGAGGTAGTGAGATTCATGCAAACTAAATTTTTTAATAATATTGGATTCAAGTGCATTTTGCCAATACAATATTACCTGGATATTTATTTTTCAAATATTTTAGAACTTTTCCTCTCATTTTTCTGTCATCTTTTACTCTTTGGCAGTAATATTCAAAAGTATCTTCTATGACACCTTCTTCAATAGAGATAATTAGCCATACTTTCCCTGATTACACTTTATCTTCTAGTAATGATAACTCCTCATCGTTCATTCCTCTTACACCCCGAAGGAATTCATCATGAACCTTGACAGTGAATTTGGTTGAAAGTTAGTTGGTTATCCTTAAAAGGAGAACAAGCAAGCCCACCTAATTTAAACAACTCAAATGTTGTTTTCCATTTTTTCCATATGTCCTCAGGAAATAATAGAAATTTCCATTTGTCAGAAAGACTCTATGTCCTAGACACTTTGAAAATAACAAGACATTACTTCTCAAAACTCTGCATTGAAAGAGGAAATAGTATATTTACTTTCTGCATATTACAAAAATTAAATTTTAAATACAAATGTATTAAAATTAAGTTTCATTACCCTCCACTCCTTTGTCTTTGTGTTTCCCATTTTGGGCCTCCGAGGAAATCCTAGGGATCTCTAAATCGTTCAAGCCTTATATTATACATCAATAAAATTGGTTTCAATCCAATTTTTGTTTACCTCATTTTTTTGCTTGCAAATATCAATAATGTCTTCGCTAAACACTTTTGAAGACATAATGTGAGCCTTTCTAAACTACATCATAGTATGTAATGAATTATATTTTCTTTCAACTAAAACATTTTTGGGAATAAATGGTAAGTTAGTCATCAAGAATGTAGAACTTCACATCATGCCTTTTCAGGTCATCTAGATCCTCTAGTTACATAATTTCCTTTATAAAATGTAAAAAGGGAAGAAGAATTACATCCCTCTGTGTAGGAATAACATTAATCAATATTGAATGGACAAGAAGGTCAACATTCTCATCATGCATAGAATGGTATTGATATTTTGGAACTTCAACTAGAAAAAATCACCATTGAACAAAAATAATTTAAATTGTTCAACGGTTGAAGATTCTACTTTCTGAAATATATTGGTCACCTTTTTCAACAATACAATTGATTTATTATTCTTTTTAAGCCCTTACAAATTTGAATTAGTGGGATCTATCTCTAATTTAGACAAATAAGATTACCTTAGCATTGTAAATAGCTTTGCATATTTAATATTCAAATAATGACAAATAGAAGATGTATTATTGATTCTATACAATTTTTTAAATACAAAATTCATGTCGTTATGAATTTCAAGGAATCTTCACATCTTGTTTTGTTTGAGTGTGTGAAAATCACCAAATTCCAACCATATTTGGAACAAGAACTTGTCCTAATTTCTCTATAAGCCTCCATATCTTGTTTCTTGAACAAGGAAACTTCCAAATCCATGTCAAGAATAAGGAACTTATTCATTTCAACGTCAATGCATTCAACCTGAATACATAATGTTTGTTGATTAATAACTTCTGAAGTTAGAACCATACCGACTTCATTGACAACATCATCCTCAACAAAAAATAACCACAGATCAGTGTGATAGTTATCCAAGGAATGCATTTCTATAAACCATTCATTGTCTCTGTTTTTACATTCCTCTTCTCTTTCAATCAAAGAAATTTGAATGAAGCAGTGCAACTAATGGAGGACATGTTTCCTAAAAAAGGAATTAAACAAATTAATAATTCGTAAGTAATTGGGAAGGATAAATATTATTTTTCAATAGTGCAATAACAAGGAGATGTTGTATCTTAATGTCATTATTTTCATAGATTAAAAATCATTACCAATGGATATTTATAGCTTAGCGTTTGCTAGGAAAAATTTCAACATGCTATAGAATATGAATGGAAAGGACAATTACATTGTAGATTAATTTACATCATTCAAGGCTTGTATAGACTGTAATAATCTGACTAGCAACCATTAATCATAACTATTCGTAATGTTACATTAAACCATTATAATACACCTTGTGCTCAAGTGGATGCTAGGTCTAGAATATCATGTAATAATATCTAAATGTAATAATGAAATTCAGCATTAGTTAGGTAGTGTCTTGTATGCAAGGTAATAACAATATGTGAAGAATTGACATTTCTTAGTTTGAAGAATATGTAAAGAAGAGGATCTCAACCTATCATTGTTTGCATTAATACCACCCGCTATGACAAGGAAGGCCAGTTGTTGAAGACTGACATGCATGATTTATCCACACATTGTCCACCAACTCTCTATTGACTCTCACATGGGATGAATTAAAATTCCCTCATAACTCAGTCATGAAATTTTTGTGAGGTTTTCCAAAGTATGGAGTGACTTCCTATTGTATTTTGTACCTCGAAATTGAAATTTCAAAAGTTTAAATTTTCATTGTTTGCATTTAGGTATTTTAGATCATTTTCCTTGGTGGAAGTAGAATGGTTTATTCATGCCTATGGTAGAAGTAAAAATTTCGTATGATAATGAACGAGGAGAACTTGCAGGTGAAAATAGTGATGTAAAGAATCAATAATCTCAAATTATGTAGAAAAATACCCAAAAGTAAATTTTTCAGAAAATAATTTCTAATTGTTTCCTCTCTAATGTAAAAACTAGTGTAAAGGCTGCTTATCTCAAATGGTCGTTATGATGCACTACATACACTCGAGAGAGACATAGCCTTATGCAGTTCTCATAAGATATATTGTGTATAACACATAATCCATATCATTTCTTATCAAGGAAAATGCTTGGCGACTGCTAAGCTCCATTACTTTTGTTAGGTAGTAGCCTCTATATTTTGTAGGAATCCATTTTAACTTTGAGAATAACAATTGGAACCAAGTGTTGTAATATCCCTAACAGAGCCAAGTGCGTAATACATACCCTCGAGAAGGATGAAGCCTTATGTATTTCTCATAGGATATATTTTCATATCACGTAATTCATGTCGGTTCGTATCAAGGAAAATTCTTAGCGACCGCTAAGCTCCATTACTTATTGAAAGGAGTGGTTTGGCACTCACTAGGCTTTACTGTTTTTGGTTTTCAAAAATATCAACCTAATAAAAATTCATTATCTACCTTAGCAAAAAGATAATCATTAGACCATAGTAATAGAAGTACATAATTTAAAACTGAAGAAGTATCATGTTCATCTTGGCCCTGCATATTTCATTAAATTAACCGTTAAAAAAGTCCTAAATGCATATTACCAATTATTCGTTGATGAGAAGGCTAGCGGAGGCTAGCCTCTATATTGTCCACGAATCCATTTTAACAATGCAAAAATCAATCTAAACATCTTTGTTTTCATTATTTGTAATTATATTATATTGGTTGGACTATCCTACACAGGCAGTGTCAAGTCCTTGAATACATACCTTTGAGAATCTTGACGCCTTATGTAGTTCTCATAGGATTTATTGTGCATAAAATGTAATTCATATCTTTTCATATAAATGAAAATTCTTAGCAACCACTAAGTTTCATTACTTATTGAAAGGAAAGGCTTTGTTATTTCTAAGTTCAATAGTTTCTAGTTATAAAAATAGTGACATAGTTAGGAAAGGTTAGATCATAGTAAGAGAAGTACATCATTTAAACTTGAAGAAGTATCATATCCATCTTGGCCTTGCATATTTTATTAAAATTATCCTTAAAAGCAAATAGACCTAAATGATCTACCAAATATGCAGGGAGAAGGTGAACAGGATTCTCACTCAGATTAAATGATGAACTTCTATTGTATTGATCTAATCTTGCTAATATGCATTTTTATTTCCATTTATATTCTTTCTATTCTAAGGATCCCTAATTGTGTGTTTAATACAATCAAAAATTATGCTAACCTATCTCTAGCAAGGAATGGGTGATACCAAGAAAGTACATATTGTTCTAAAGGCTATTCTCAAAATTAATAACTTGACTAATGACTAGAATTTTAGTAAATTAATAAGTTAATAAATTAAAGCATTGGAATGTTGTTGGTCCCTGGATAATGACTTGAATAGTAATGAATTAATTATTGGAGGTGACTCTCATATTATTGTTAACATCACCATCAAAAAGTAGTCCTTGTCAGGGAAAATCAATCTTGTGTGAATAAAATTCTTTTTATGCTTTCATTAATTCTAGATTGGACCTTAAATCATATCTATTGTGAATCTAATAAATAAGAGGATTTTATAGCGATTCAAGGGATGGCCAAGAATTTTGTGATAATATTGGTAATAAATATTTTGATTGGTCAGACTTCATCACCTTTTCCAATAAAGGTTGATATTAAATCCCATAGCAAGCTTGTATTAATTACAAGCATGTGATGGCATATTCACTCCATATATTTATCTATCCTCTCTCCCTTATTTTTACACCTTTTAGGTTTCTTTCACTGGATTTCATTTCATCTGTCATGGCTGGTCCATTGTTTCCTTTCATGCAATTCTCTATGTTGGTGCATGAAATGGTATTTTATACCAAAATTTCACGTCGTCATCTAAAATCCATTTTTAGGATTAAATTAGAGCAAGATATGGTTTCTATTGAGGGAGTTCTTGGAGATGATTATATTTCTCTAGAGGGTCATCTGAGGGTTAATGTGGAAGTTACCTCGACGTTCATTTTTCATCTTCTTATCATACATTTGGTGAAGGATTGGGCTTTGGAGATGGGTCGTCACTAGATCAAACTAGCTTATAGGGTTGGCATGGAAGATGAAATGGATAAAACTTTGAGTGTTTCATGGCCCATGATTTCTGAGGCTTGCTATAAAAAATAAGGTTTGGTATATGTGTCCATTTTTTTAGAGTTTTACAATTAGTTTGACATCCTAATTGTTTCGTATATGATGTGTCAATTGGGGCAAGAGATCGATGGTGGGACCTAGTTTGTTCTACCTACCTAACCTCAGATGTTATGTTTGCTCCACTGACTATGCAACCAGAACCAACATGTTGGGATCTTATTTGTAGGAAATAGCATGATGCGTAAAAAATTTAAAGAGTTGTGTTCTATTGGAAAAGAGCATCTTTTTCTGGAATCGCTTACGGAAATCATTTTCCATCTCATTAAAGTGAAGGTTACGGGGTGTCTTCGATTCAAATAAATAATTATTTCTAAAATCTTTCATTTTGTATCTTTTTTCATTTTTATATAGCATTTTTAGTTCCAATGTGATTTACTCATCCTATTTATTTGATAATCTCTGAGGATTTTTTGTATTCCTAACCACTTATGTTTTTAGCATAGGTCCTTGCATTTTTCAAAGAAAGTATTCTTTGGATTGTTTGGTTTTTTAGAATGATCCTCTCATTATATCTTTAATGTAAAGGGAAAGGGACCCTTCAACCCTCCTTTAATTATTAAAAATAAGGAATCATTAATAAAATTAATTGTTATGCATTACACGAAGCAATTTAAATAATTAATCACTATTACATTTGGCACACGTTTCCCAATCACTAATGTTTCAGTCAAATAATTACTAATTGTCTTGTATGCAATATATTGAATAGGTTAAAGGCCTCATATATCATATTTTTGTTAGGATGGAATACATACACACGAGAGGGATAACACCTTATTTCTCATAAGAAATATTGTGTATAACACATATGTGATTTTGGTTTGTTTCAAGTTGTCAATTTGTTGGTAGAAGAGAAGACTAGTGGCCACTAGAATAAAAATTAAAATTATGATGTTCGATGTGATTGGGTATTGTCATTAGGTACTTTTTTGAGTATCAAAATTAAATAATCACTACGTACTTTTTTGACAAGTATCAAGTTGTACTATGACAAATATTGGGTGTTGTGTAATCAAGACTCTATGTCCACAATTGGACAATCATCAAGTATTGGTGGCTCTCCCATAGATACCCTCTCGAGGGATCAAGCCTTTATACTTCTCATAAGATATATTTTGTATAACATATAATTCAAATCAGATAGTATAGAGGAAAATGCCTAGAGCCATTGGCTCAATTACTAATTAAAATTAATGGTTATATGGACTCTAGGATAAATAGTTTCTTATTTTCAAACTAGAAATTGAATTAAAAACAAATCATGGACAAACCTAGTGTCTATTAGGATCCTAGCAGCCATTAATCTCAATTATTTGTTATGTTTCACCAATGGAATATTGTAATATTTGACCTTAGGGTCCACTTGGATTCAAAAATTGTGTCAAACTTCTAATACCGTGTGATAGGCTTCAAATATCTTGGAACATTATATTGTAAAATCTAAATATAATAATGGATCTTAGTTCATTTTTCAGTTGAGTTGTTACTAATTGTCTTGTATGCAAGACAATAACTATCCTAGTTGTCACTAACCTCAGTATTTTTGATGTTGTAACAAATTTATTTAATAATATTTGACCTTAGTGGCCATTCTATTTTGAATCTCATGTGATAGAATTTGAATACCATATTGAACTCAACGTCCGATAGGCTTAAAATTTTATTTTTGAATATGTGTATTCAGGAAAATCATTAATATTTATCTTGTCTTGGAATATTTGTTGTCCGCTCTTGTCGTGGAACATCAAAGAAATGTAGTAAGCATCCACTCTAGTGGTCGTTTGTATTTGAAGATATCATTTTAAAATCTAAATATAATAATGGATCACATTTATTTTTTTAGTCGAGTCGTTACTAATTCTCAAGAATACAAGACAAAGAACTATCCTAGTGGTTGTAACCTCACTTATTTTTTATGTTGCACCAACGCTATGTAATAATCTTTAACCTTAGCAACCACCAATATTTGAATATCATGTTAGGCTAGGAATATCATGTAATAAAATTTGAATATCATGTTGTACTCAGAGGTCATTAGGCTAAAAATTTCATGTTAGAATGTGTGTATTTAGGAAAACGTTAATATTTGTCTTGTATTTGAATATTTGTTGTCTTGTATTTTCTTGGATAGGATATTGAAACGTAATAAACATCCACCCTAGTAGTCGCTAATATTGTAATATTGTATTGTAAAATATAAATATAGTAATGGAGATTAGTTCATTTTTCAGTCGAGTCGTTACTCATTATCTTGAATGCAATACAAAAATTATCCTAAGAAATTTGGTAATCTCAAGTCTTTGTTTTGTTACACTAACGCAATGGAATAATCTATGACCTAAGTGGTTGTTAGGCTTCAAATATCATGTGATAGACTTTGAATATCATATTGAAATCAGTGGTCGCTAGGCTAAAAATTTGTATTAGAATATGTGTATTCATGAAAATCGTTAATATTTGTCTTGTCTTGGAATATTTGTTGTCTTGGAACATCAAAGAAATAAAGTAAGCATCCACCCTAATGGTCACTAGTCTTAGAAGGTAGTATTGTATAATCTAAATATAATAATGGAGCTTAGTTATTTTTTTAGTCAAAGTTGTTACTAATTGTCTTGTATGTAAGGAAACAACTATCCTAGCGACCATTGATCTCAATTCTTTGTTATGTTGCACCAACGTTATGTAATAATATTCAACCTTAGCGGCCACTAGGATTTGAATATCATGTTAGGCTTTGAATAACATGTGATATACTTGAGATTAGTGTGTTGTACTTAATGGAAACTAGGCTAAAAATTTGTGTTGGAATATGTGTATTCAAGAAAATCATTAATATTTGTCTTGTCTTGGAATATTTTTGTCTTGTCTCATCTTGGAATATCAAAGAAACGTAAAAAAATGCACCCTAGTTATCGTTAGTCTTTAAAGATCATATTATAAAATCTAAATATAATAATGGAGCTTAATTCATTTGTCATTCAAGTCGTTACTAATTGTCTTGTATGCAAGACAAAAATTATCCTAATGGCCACTAATATAAATTCTTTGTTATGTTGCACCAATGCAATGTAATAATCTTTGACCTTAGCATCCACTAGGCTTTGAATATCATGTTAGGATTTGGATATCATAATATGAAAATATAAATGTAATAATGGTGCTTAGCTTGGTTTTCAAGTGATTCGTTACTAATTATATCCTATGCAAGGAAACTAATGGACCTTAGCAGTAGTTAATCTCCATTCTACTTTGAATACATGTATTCAGGAAAATATTTTAAAAATTATTATCTTGGAATATGTAATATCTTGTAATAGCAAAGAAATGTTGTAAACATCTAGCTTAGTGGCCGCTAGTCTTGGAATATGGTATTGGAGAATTTAAAAATTATTACTTTATCTTGGCTCAGTTATCAAGTAAGTCGTTACTAATTGTCTTCTACACAAATGTTTTCAACAAAGAAGAATTATACCTCGGTGGCAGCTAGGCTACACAACATTTTTCTTGATTGACTTTACAAAAAGATACATAAATATACGAGTACAATCTTGTATTAATATATTTATCCAATGATATGTAGCATAATAAAATTATATGACATAGCATAAGGTCTGCAAAAGGAAATATATGTTTGTAAATAGAATGATTAAAATTTATATTTAATAATATTTACGCGTATATATAATATTCTTACCTTTTATTAAACATAAAAATCTTGCTAAAGACATTAGATTTGACTATTTATACGTGGAAAATGTATATAATTAAATATATATATCAACGTGGAAATCATATAAACAATGAACATTGAAATAATTAGTCACAACTATTTATTTCATATTAAAAATCATTAAAGGAATTCAAAATGATTACCTAAACTATACTAAATCAAACCATTACGATTTTTTTAAATGAATATGTGACTCATGTTTTGCAACTAGGGATAGATGCCACCACTTACAAAAATAATAAACGTGGGAAGGAGAATGAAAAATCCACAAAAAAATAACCAGAGAGACACATAGAAGGGCTAAAAAGGGAACCCGTTTAATGAGACATGAATACAAGAGCTACGGTAGAACATAAAAATGGGTTTTCTAAAAGAATAAAAATTGTAAAGGGGATTACATTTTCCTCGATTAGGAAGGAAAAAAATTGGTTTTCAGACAGAGCAACACATTTGACAAGGGGATGAAACGGAACTGTAAAGGTGGCAAAGGGAAAGGTAGGGTTGGATTCTTTGTGTAAATTACAAGAACTAGGAGAATACAGAGTGACTGAAAGTGCCCACCATCAACTAAGGTACACATACAATAATAGATGCTTTTGATAAATACATGTTTTAGTAGTATCTGAAATTATTACATGTTTGATAATGTCTATGAAAGCTCTGTATTCTCTCAAACAAACTATCTGCAAGATTCTATACGCAACCTCTTTTTCTTGCCTCTTTTGAATCCGTCCTTTGTGTTCCTCCTCTGAATTCAAGATTTAGAAAATATGGTCGGGATTCCTACACTTGTACTGTGGTCTATCCACAATCGTTATTTGTTTCCTCATTTTTGCACCCCCAAATGAGATTATAATCATTACATCATCTTTCCCTTGTAAAAAACATTCAAGATTAGAGAACTCACACCAATAATTTAGTTCCTCTATGTGTTGTATTCTGATTTCAAGAGATGATTTTCTATGATTTAAAAATAAAAATAAAATTGAATATATATTTCTATGGGGTATTTAATTTTTCCCAATACATTTAACAAAATAAATTAGAAAACTAAAAAAATGGAGGATAGGAAAATTTCAAAATTTGCATTTCCCCTTCATAAAGCAAAAGTGTGGGATTTTGAAATTTTAAATATTTTCATTTGATGAGGTGGATTTTGTATATCAAAATTTGAATTCATCCCTCATTAATATTTTCATGTGATTTAGGAGATAGCGTGTGATATGTGAAAATCAGATTTATGAATTTTACTTTAGAAACAAGTAAGACAATGACAATTATTTCTTTGTGAACTCATGGGACAACGAAAAATATTAATATAAGCATAGTAAAAATAAATTAGAAAATAGAAGTAAAAATTTCTAAACAAAGGTTTAAATTTTAAGAGAGCAATATACACACATTTATTATTAATTTTAATCGAATTCAAATTCATGATATTTTAAATATAGTATGCATTAATTTAAAAAAATCCAATAAAATGTGACACCTTGCAAGTTTGAACTAGTTAATTATGAAACTATATAATTGACACATTTATTAAGAAATTTTTAATTAGCGATCGAATTAAAAAATACTTTTAACCTATAAAAATCTACCATATTAATTTGTAAATGTCATCCACTAAAATGTTGACACGTGGCATGAAATTTATAATATATCTTTTGATCATCAATATTTTGGTGTTAGTTACGTTTTACTCTAGAAAAACTAAAACATAATTTTCCACTTCACAAGAATTTGAGATCAACTTATAGATAGGAAATAAATTAGCAACCGTTAAACTCCATTAGAATGATTTTTGCAACATCGGATTAAAAATAATAAATCCTTAGCTTTTATAGGGCACTAGGCTATTCTTTTCAATAGGTGTTAATGAACAACTCTGCATGTCTTATGTTGTCCATCTATTTTTCAAGGAGAATCCTAGCGATCACTAGCCTCTATAACTCCTAGGTTTCCTTTCTAGTAATGTAAAAACATATCTCTATAGATTTGGATTGTTATTATTTTTCATTAATTATAATCGTATCATATTGGATAAACAATGCCTTGCATGCGGCCAAGTGCGATACTACATACCCTTTAAAAGGATCTAGTAAAAATTTAGAGACTGTTAATCTCCATTACTTGTACAAGATCAAAAAATAGTTCATATTAAAAACATGTTTAGCAACCACTAAGCTCAAATACTAACATAAAGGAATGATTGTGCGAAAACTAGGCTAAAAAATTTCTTATTTTGAACATAGCACTAGAATAAAAAATTGTAGTAATAGATAATAGTACTCACTAGGAATTTTCCATAATAAATTTTGATGATGTTAGCAAAAATTAGAAACCATGGAGTGGGAGTGGGAGTGGGAGTAGGAGCGAGGAGGCTTTCAAAAACCAAATGGGTGGGAATTTTCGCAAGACACAGAAACCCTCAAATCAAGGTGCTGCAGATAGGGGCCCCACCGCCTCTGCTTAGAGAAGGTAAGGTATATTTTTCTTCTTCATGGGATGATAGGATTGTGGGTCGTAATAAGGACATTGTGGCTCAACCTTTGGTCTCAAATATTAAGATTGTTGAGAAGAATGGACTCTTAAGCCTGGCTATTCCAGATGGATTAGCTGAGAAAGCTAAATATCAAATGGAATTCTCTTTAGTCATAATTTTTATGGATCCAGACCTAATGTGGAGTGGTTTCATGAATGGGCCTGAAGGAAGTGGAGACCGAAAGGCTCGTTATAAATTTCTTCTTATGTGAATGGGTTTTTATAATAAATCTCTCCAATGCTTGAGGATTGTAAAAATATTCTCCTTAGAGGACCCTAGTTTTTGGGAAGATCCAGTTTGTTGGTTCAGAAATGGAGCCTGGGTTTTGATCCTTATAATGAAAAACCTGATGAGTTTCCTATGTGGGTTAAATTACCAAGCCTTCCTATGGAGTTTTGGGAGGAGGAAATATTAAAGGCTATTGCTAATGTGATAGGTTCATTGGTGATTTTTGATCCAGATTACTAGGGCTCAAACAAGGCTAATGTATGCTTGGTTTTGTGTCAATGTTCCTATTGGGAACTTGCTCTAAAAATAAATTGAACTAAATTTGAATTTTGGTGTTTGGAATCAAAAAATTGAGTATGAAGTTTCACCTCTTTTCGTTAAAAATTTTGGAGGATGGGGCATGATCAGAGACAATGTAAGGAAGCTAAGAAAGGTAAACAACAAGTTCAAATTTTTGGGAGAAAAATAAAAGGAGTTGGAGAAAAAATAGGGTTCCCCAAGTAGAATTTCTTCAGTAAAATTTGATTTCAAAGTGTTGGAAATTGAAGATCCTATTATTCAGCATATTTTTCTGAATCATCACCTATCATTGAGAAAATAACACCTTTGGATCCACTTTAGATTGAACTTGAAATTCATGTTCAGATTCATGTGTCCAGATATTTTTGAGGAGGTGGGATAGATTAAAAAGGAAGTTCGAAAGAGGAGGTAACCATAGAGGTTTCTCAAGAGAAGGATCAGGTAAAAGGAGATGATATGTCAACAAAAGAAGAAGTTGATCTTTTAGATTATGAGGTTGTGCCTTGCTCTCTGAATCTAGAAAAGAATGTGGAAGACAAAAATATTAATATAAGGAGTGCTTAGAAACAAGACAAATTTAAAGTAGATCTGCAGGAAGCCCTTGGCAAAAAGAGGTAATATGTCAAATAGGGACAGAAGGGAAAAAACATCGCTAAAGAAATTGATTCAGGTAAGAAATGCTCTATTGAACAGAGCATCTCTCCAAATAAGATTAAATGAAGCTCATTTCTTGGAATATAAGGGGTCTTAATAACCCCAATAAATAGAGTATATTGTCAAATTTTAGAAAAACTCATAAGCCTGATAATTTTTGATACAAGAAACCAAGATGAAAAAATAAAAAATGGATGATATTAAAAATAAGTTGTGGTTTAGTTCGGATATGCAATGTGTGGCTTCTATGGGTGCCTCTGGAGGAATTGCTACTTTTTGGCTTCAAAAGGATAGAGAGGGTTTGGTTATTTGTAATTCATCCCATCATCTTGTTATTATGTTTAGAGACAAGGTAAAGTGGTTTTTCTTGGATATGCTCTAATATTTATGCTCCCAATTCTTTGAGTGAGAGAAGAAATTTGTGGGCAGAAATTGTGCAGTTTCATTCTCAGTATAGGGATCTGGATTGGATGATTGGAGGGGATTTTAACACTCCCTTGAGCCCAGATGATAAGAAAGGGGGTTTAAATGTGTTTAGTGATAGTATGGGAGATTTTTCGACTTTATTGTTGATTGTAATTTGGTTGATATTGAGTTGAGAGGTGGGAAATATACTTGGTCAAATAGGAGAATGGGAGATGATCTTATCCAAATTAATTTGGATAGATTTTTAATCAACCCAAGTTGGTTCTCGGCTCTGGGTGGTTTCCTTATAACTTTACCAAGAATTGGGTCGGACCATAGTCCTATCTACTTTCAATCTAGTAATAGTACTGGAATGGCATGTAGACCTTTTAGATTCTTTAAAATGTGGTTGTTTCATCCTTCCTTAAAAGAGGAGATTAAATCTTGTTGGAAAATTAGTGTTAAAGGTAAAGCTATCTTCAAACTAGTGTCTAAGTTGAAAAATGTTAAAGCAAGAATAAAAATCTAGAACAAGGAAATTTTTGGTAATATTTCTTCCAAAAAACAAAATTCATTGAGATCTTAAAAGGATTGAGGAAGTCTTGGAAAGTGGGAGGTATGATCAGGAGATCAGGAACAAATAAAAATTTCTTTTGGTGGAGTATCATAATCTAGAAGCAAAAGAGGAATCATATTAGAAACAAAATTCAAGGTCTTTATGGTTAAAAGAGGGTGATAGGAATACAAAAAAATCATCTGACTACTTCTATTCATAAACAAAGTAATACAATAATGGAAATTGAGGATAGGAGAGGAGTGAGGTTGAAGAATCAGGATGAGATTTCAAATGAATTTATAAGTTTCTTCAGTGATTTGTTGATTTCTAGTAAGCAACCTAACCTTTTCAAGGAGAGTAAAATCACTTATTTCTTCACACATGTTATCACTCTTTAGGATAATGCTGAGTTGGTCAAAATTCCCTCCCTCAAGAAATAAAAGAGTTTGTTTTTATTTAGAAGGGGATAAGTCTCTGGGCCCAGATGGTTTCCTACATTTTTCTTTCAGGAATTTTGGGACATTGTTCATGATGATGTGGAGGAATCGGTCCAAGAATTTTTCATGACTAGTAAGTTACTGAAAGAGGTTAACAACACTTTTATAGCTCTAGTGCCAAATATTTTAGGTCTTTGGTAAAGTTCTCGACTTTAGACAAATTAAGTCTATGTAATATTGTTTACAAAATTATTACAAAGATAATTTCTTTCAGGATCAAAGATCTGTTAGATGGTTTTATTTCTCCAAATCAAGGAGCCTTTGTTAAAGGTAGACATATCCTTGACAGTGTTATTACTATTCATAAAACTATTCATTCAATGGATGTTTAAAACAGGAGGAAATTTTGTTAAAACTTGATATGAATAAGGTATATGATAGAGTGTCATGGATATTTCTTAGGATTATTCTAGAAAGGTTGGGATTTCATGATCATTTTATAAATTTGATTATGGAATGTATTACCACTCCTAAATACTCTATTCTTATCAATGGTAAGTTTGAGGGTTATTTTCATCAAGAAGGGGTTTGAGACAAGGGGATCCTTTGTCCCCTTTTCTTTATATTATTGTGGTAGAGACTTTAAGAAGACTTTGTGCTGACCGAAGGCAAAGGAGGATTTTGAATGGTTTAATTATTTCTAATGGTTTGGACCCTATTTCTTTACAGTAGTTTGTGGATGATACTTTTCTTTTGGGTAAGGAAACTACCTCAGAAGCAAGGGCCTTCAAGGATATTCTTCAAGACTTTGAAGAAGTTACTGGTCAACTTATTAATTTTTGAAAAATTTCTATAATTTTCTTGAATGTGAATGAGGAAGCTCAGAATAGAATTGTGGTTGTTTTGGAGTGTCCAATCATTTTGTTGCCTTGTGCATATTTGGGAATTCCTTTGTTTAAGGGAAGGATGGTTCTAGATAATTGGAATGCCCTTGTTAGTAGGTTTCAAAATAATACTTTCTACTTGGAAAGGTACTTTGTTATCACAAGCTAGAAAATTACAACTCCTTCAGAGTTCTTTACAGATCCTTCTAGTGTATCTTATGTCAATCTTTAAAATTCCTGCAAAGATAAGAACTGTGATTACCCAAATTCAGTGGAGATTTCTTTGGTCAGGTACTAAATCAAAGGATAGAATTCCCCTTGTGGCTTGGGATAGGGTCACTCTACCTAAGAATGTGGGAGGCTTGGGTTTGAAGGAATTAAAGAGTATGAATATGGCTCTTATGGCTAAGGTTGGGTGGAGACTTCAGTAAGAGGATGGATTGTGGGATAAGATTCTTAAAGCTAAATACATGTATGTTGAGTAGATATCTTTTATTTCAAATGATATCATCCCTGAAGGCTCTTGTTTTTGGAATGGTTTGGTAAAGTGTAGGGGTTTTTTGATGAAAGGGAGTAAATGGGAAATTGGTGATGGTAACAGGATCAATTTTTGGCAGGATTGGTGGATTGATGAAGGACCTCTGTTAAACCATCCGCTATGGAGAAATGTTGCTAATCATTTCATTTCTACAATTGGCAGCCTTTTGAGAGACTATTGGATTAGAACATATTGGGGTTGGTCTTGGAGATCTCTTCATTGGGATGGTGAAGATGAGAATATCAAGGAGGCTCTTCAAAATCTCAATACTAATCTGGGTGGTGTTTATATTTTTCAAGACCTAAACCAGATGTTCTTATATGGGAAGGGACAAAGGATGGTGAGTACTCTATGAGAACTAGATATTGTATTGCTCGTAATGGTCCTCAACCAAACCCATGGTGGAATTATCTCTCTGGGACAATACTCTTATTCCCAAGGTGAATTTATTTTTGTGGCATGTCATTCAAAATAAAATCCTTATAGTTGATAACTTACAAGCTAAAGGTATGTTGATTCCAAATAGGTGCATTCTGTGTAAATCTAATAATGAAACAATTCAACATTTGTTCCTCCAATGTCCCTTTTCTCAAAAAGTTTCCTCCAAAATTCTGAGATTATTTCAGTGTCGTGGGTTTATCTGGAAAATTTTACTTACTGGTATGAACAATGGAAGTATTGCTTTTTCTCTAGGTGTTTTTCAAAAGCCTGAAATTTGGTGTTACCCCATTTCATATGGGGAATATGGATTGAAATAAATCATAGGATTTTTAGGAAAATCAAAAAACTTCTGATAGAGTGGGAATATGATTATGGGAGCTTTGATTAGTAATCTTTCCATTATTAGATTCAAGGAAGAAAATATTTTTCTAATTGTGAAAGGGAAATCATTCAAGCTTTGGGAATTGGTAAAAGCATTCAGCAGAACTTGCTATAGAAGAATAATATCAAGGATAATGTGAAGTGGGAAAAACCTATGGTTGGATGGATGAAACTTAATTTTGATGGTGCTACCAAAAGTAATTTGGGTTTAGTTGGTGTGGGTGGTATTATTATAAGGGACAATGGTTCTTTATTTATAGTCTATGTTATGCCTATAAGAAATAAAACAATAATTATGTAGAGGCCTATACAGTTTTGAATGGTTTAAAGTGGGCTAATCATTATCAAATTAGGAAACTTTATGTGGAAGGGGACTCTATGTATATTATTAATGCGATGAAGGGTAAATCAAAATATCATGTTAATTTGAATGCTATTATGGATGATATTAGGACTTTATTATTGAATTTTGAGGAGATTCAAATTGAACATGTGTATCGGGAAGTGAATGCTTGTGCGGACACGTTGGCCAGTTATGGTGTATGGGCTCATCATAATCATATATGGAAAGATGAGGTGGATCTTTTGCCATCAACTAGGGTTGTCCTTCATGTGGAGTGACATTTATGTCAAGCATGGGATTTGGATTTGTGTAATCCTTTCTCTCATTAGCATATGTGCGGGCCCAAAGTTCTATTATTTTACTCCCAGTTTGGTTTTATGCGGGCAATTTTCTATTTTTATTTTTTTTGAAGGTGTTGTATAGTTCTTCCATCATGGGTGGTAACAGAGTGAGGGTGGAGCCTTCGTCCTATTTGGATATGGAAAGGGATATGGCTATCTAGGATATTTTTAAAAATGGGGGAGTTACTCATTTCTTTTAGAAGCTTCAGGGTTATGATGAGAATGTTTGAAGGAGTTTGCATGCAAGTCTGGGATAAAGGGATTGTGATTGTTAGCTAAAACTTAGTTTACCTAGGTTAATTATGAATTTACCTTAGTTAATCATTAATTAGTGGTAAGTTTTTACTAACCATTTATTGTTTGTAATTGGGAATAGTATTCCCATACAATTATTTTGTCTCTACCGTATTTTTATATGGTTGTATTGTTTAAACCCATATATTTGTAATTAT
Source organism: Taxus wallichiana var. yunnanensis (assembly GCA_018340775.1). NCBI lineage: Eukaryota > Viridiplantae > Streptophyta > Pinopsida > Cupressales > Taxaceae > Taxus > Taxus wallichiana. The sequence continues at coordinate 371,173,801 of CM031236.1, forward strand.
ATGTGTACGGGATTGTATATTGTTGCACTGTTTCAACATCTCATTTTTCTACACATGGTTGTTTAATTCCTATAAGAATTGTAGAACATTCATTGTAATTTTGATTTGATTAATTATTAATAATAGTATCATGCTTTTTCCCCTATTCAATACTTTCATTTGGTACCAAAGCTAGTTGATTTGGACCTGTGAGTAGAGAAGGTTAAAGAGAGAGAGAAGACAAGATTAAGGATATTGGAGAATAATTTACAAAAATTAAGAGCTTGTGCAGCCTCCTACAACTTCCCATCTCCATCTCTACCTCCCCACAACCTCCTGTTTGATCTCCAGGTAAACAAATAGCAAATTTTGTTGCCTTGGTGCTCTCTGCACTAGAAAAATTTTCTTCCTGGAAGCTAATCATATTCACAAAATTAAAAAAAAAAAAAAAAATTCCCCAATTAGGGTTTTACCTCTAAATCTAGAGGACTATAGATAATATTATCTGTATTATCAAATTTGAAGGTGTTTCCCCCCCCACCGAGTAGCCTTCCTCATTATAGGTGTGATTGAAGAGATCAACATCAAGCCAAGCATATTGGAGGTGAGCTATTTGCACTCCACCCGCCGAGATGGGGTCTCCACCAGTCGACCGAGCTATCTTACATGATACCAAGCCATACAACCTTTGGATCTAGATTTGTTTGCATTATAAGGAGCTTTGTTTTCATCCCCGACTAAGCTCTTACCAAGTTACATTTGGTTTATATCCTTGGATTATAACGAGTTACATCTCTTCATGATTTGGCTCTTGCACATTGGCTTTTGCAAAGGTCCGCATAGCTTTACATTAGCATTGTAGTGGCATACAATATAGGCATAAATCCTTTGCAACCAAGCTCAAATGACCCCTGTCATAGCACATTCACATTACATTTGACCAAAGTTGAAATTTAACATTAGCAATCTGATTATTTGTGGATCGATCTCGTCCCACACCCCGTGACCTACAAACAAAAATAAATAAATAAACAGAGGATTAAAGAAGATATCCTCAAGCTTCAAAAATTGAGCTCCACCTCCATCAATGACCCGCAACCTGCAAATTGGTGCACATAAAAATACAAAAGCAGTGGATCAATAAAAAAATGGTGGAAGCAAAACATTAGCAAAGAAATACATGGCGAAGAAAAACAAGAAAGTTAAAAGGCATCTGAGATCCATTTTTCATGGAGAAAGACCAAAAATAATCCACCCTACTTCCACAAAATCTCATAGCCACATGGATCCTCTCCATGTCACATCACCTTTAAAAAACTAGGTTAGTAGACTTTGGTTTTATTTTAATATACATTTGTTCAATTCTTTGCACAAGTGCCAAGAGCACCATTGTGGTTAGTGAGAAAGTGTTAGAATTTGTGAGGTTTGGGGTTCGACCCCCACCCCTAACACATTTTTTAACCAAATGATTTAGAGGCTATTATAGCAAGAAGACCAAAAATTTAGAGGTCCCTAAACCACTTAGCCAAAACTAAACAAGCTAATAAACTTAGTGAGAAAAACCTAATTAGGGCCAAAAAAACTTCTCTTAATTCATTTTTTTATTCCAGGAAACTTTTTACAAATGGGGATATTTGAAAACTTCTTTTTATCTGCTTTTTTAGATTTTTTCACAAAAATAAGTTGTATTAAGATCCAAAGGCCACAGGGCCCTAAAAACAAAAACAAATTGCATGTCATTCAAATTTTTCATAATTTTGAATGTAATTGAATATTTCATTATATTGTGCTAATTTTTCAGGTTTCCATATTCAACCACAAAACATTTTAAATGGTGTAAAACTAGTAGATATTTATACTCAAAAATAATAAAAATTTTGTTTTGTATCACTCACAAGATCTCTAGATCTCATTCGTAACATTTGGTATATACAAGGCCTCTAAGAAGCACTTGCGGGTAAAGTCATCGCGACTACTACCGCAATTAATGCCTAATATAGCTGCAATAATGTCATATGGGCATCGACCCTTTAAATCAATAGGGAGTAATAAGGACACAGTGTACACACTTTGATCCCTTCTATCTGTCTGCGTGAATGATTACTCAGCTTAAATCCAGGTGATAAATTATCCGAGTATATAGCGAAAATTACGCATGCATATGAGGATATTTCTTTGAGCTGGTGTCAATAATCACACAAACCCCTTTCAAGTACTATCTTGGTACCATGCATCGACTCATTCACATACATTAAAACCTCTTTCATGTACTAACGAGTATATAGAAAGGGTGATCTTATTCCACGTACCGACGCGTATATAGGAAGGATGCGTACATAGAAAGTTTTGATATATCAAACTAACGGTATATAGATTGGGAGACCATATACCTAGAGTGATAAGAGCCTTACCCTTTATCAGTTGATTCTAAAAATGGGCACCAATGCCCCCAAGTTCTTTCTTCCATTCTACACATCTAAGAGGACATAATTATGTAGCATGGAAGAAAAAAATGAAGACATAGCTTGAGTTTGAAGAGATTTGAATTGTTGTGAATGATACCGTAACCAAATCGGTAATTGACACAACACAACAGAGGCGATTGGATAGATCCTATTAGAAGGCCAAGCTGATAATCTTATTTGCAATGTCTGATGATGTGCAACCCCACATTCATGATGCCAAATTAGCCAAAGAAGTGTGGGATAAGTTGATCACAAAGTGTACGAGGCCAAGAACAAGAATGTAATACTGAATTTGTAGAGTCAGTTACACACATTGAAGTTCAAACAAAATGAGAAAATAGAAGTTTTCTTAAGAAGAGTTGCAAAGTTGAGGGCTTCACTTCTATCCCTAGGAGAGGAGGTCACTAACGATTATCTTGTTACCATTGTTATGAGAACACTCCCTCCTTCATACCACATTTTTGTGACAACACTCAACTTATGATATTAGATAGTGAGTTTTGACAAGCTAGTAAACCTACTACAACAAGAGGAAGTAATGTACAATAAAGATGATGAAGAGGAGCAAGCACTTTCTTCTCATTAGAAATGGAAAGGAAAAGGAAAAGGAAAACCTCATTCCTATCAAAATTCCCAAAATCAAAATCAACATCAAGGGGATAAACAACAAAAGAAGAAATGTCCTATTTACAAAAGAGGACATGAGTTGAAAGATTGTTGGTATAATACTTACAAGAAAGGTTCATCAAGAAACTCGGACCTCAACACCAGCAATCTCACAAGGGACATTCTAACTATAATCAAGGGTAGGAAAATGGGAACTAGAAAAGAAAACCCCATTAATAAGGAAATATTGTTGAGTAAGAAGAAAATTCAAATATTGAAGACTACTTATACATTGCTCGATCAAGTGAACCCTCCACATCATCTAGTGATGTCTAGTATGTTGATTCGGGAGTCACTCGACACATGACTAGCCACATAGACTGGTTTACTTCAATAAGGGACATGCCTTAGAAAAACATGTTTCATTAGGTGATGATTCTCCATACATAGTTCAGGGGATTGGGAACATTTATCTACCTCTTTCTTCATGCAATTGTAGATTATTAGATGTACTATATGTTCCTGGGTTAACTAAAAAAAAAATTCAATTACTCAACTCCTAGATCACAACTTGAAAATTGATTTTGATACACATTTCGAAGAAAAAAATGTGTTTAATTCGAGAAAAATAATGAGGCTCAAAAATAGTTGCAAAATCCTCCAATGTGGGATGCATGTTTCAGCTTGATTTTTTCCACAGAGATTATCAGCCACTTATGGCTAAGAACTCTGCCTCTACACAATTGTGGCATCATAGACTTTGTCATATCAGTTTCAAGTATCTCAAGACACTTCACTGGCACAATATGGTAAAAGGATTACCATCTCTCTAGAAGGATACAGACAAGTGTTCTCACTACCTAGCACGAAAACAACATAGAGTTTCATTCAAGAAGATTACTTATCGATCTCATGGTAAGCTTGATCTAGTTCATACTAATCTTTGTGATTTGATCCAACTGAGTCATTCTGGATTTTAGTACTTCATGCTTTTTGTTTATGACCACTCAAGAAAAATGTGGATTTTATATCTTCATAAGAAAAGTTAATCTTTTGAAAACTTCAATAAGTTCAAAGTGGATTTTGAGAATAAAATTGGTCGTCACATCAAAAAAATTTACTCAGATTGAGGGGGAGAATTCACCTATTATGAGTTCAAATCCTACCTACAAGCTCATGGGATTCATGAACAAACCCTCCTCCACACACACCACAATAGAATGGTGTTGTTGAGAGAAGAAATCGTATTATCATGGAAATGATGTGAGATTGTGATTTTTATTGTCTATATCGATGATCTAGTCATCACTGGCAGTTCAATGAAAATGATCAATGCAAAAAATAAAGATCTTAACCGATCATTTGACATGATAGATATCAGGTTGATGCACTATTATCTTGGATTAGAAGTATGGAAAAATGAGAATCACATATTTGTTTCTCAGTTGAAGTATACCAATACAATACTTGAGAAATTTAGGATGATGGATTGCACACCTATTGCTACACATATGGAGAACATATTGCAGTTATCTCGTTCAGATCCATCTCCTATGGTAAATGTAACTCTCTATCGGCAATTGATTGGGAGTCTCATTTACCTAACCTACACTAGATCAGATATCAGATTTGTAGTGAGCTATCTATCAAGGTTCATGCAGGAACCTAGAGTTTTTCATTGGAAGGAAGCAAGGTGAATCTTGAGATATCTCAAGGGAACAATGGATCTTGGTCTAGAATACAAGAAGAACAATAATTTCTTCTTTTCTATATATTCAAATTTAGATCATGCAAGCAACATTGATGACAAAAATCCATTTCATGGTTTGTGTTCTTTATGGGATTTGGACCAATATCGTGGGGAAGAAAGAAATAACACTTTTTTTCTCACTCTTTTATAGAAGTTGAATATCATGTTGCAAGAGAATTTGTGTGCAAATCGATATGGCTACGTCGTATACTTGAAGTACTTGGAAGAATACCACAAGACAAACTGGCCACCTTGTATGTTGAAAATGAAGGTGTTCTCAAATTTTGTTCATAATTCAGTTTTTTTCATGAAAGAACAAAGTACATTGAGGTATAGGTACATTTCATACACGAGCATGTCTTGAAACACAATATATAGCTTCAATTTTTCCCAACAGCTAAACAACGAGAAAATATCTTCACAAAGTCACTTGCACATGACAAATTTGAGTTGTTCAGAGAATTCCTCTCCTCATCCCTTGAGAAAATGCAAAATTAAGGGGGAATGTTAGGTAAAACTTAGTTTACCTAGGTTAATTATGCATTTACCTTAGTTAATTATTAATTAGTGGTAAGTTTTTATTAACCATTTATTGTTTGTAATTGGGAATAGTATTCCCGTACAAGTCTTTGTCTCTATTGTATTTTTATATGGTTATATTGTTTAAAACCATATATTTGCAATTATATGTGCACGAGATTGTATATTGTTGCATTGTTTCAACATCTTGTTTGTCTACACATGGTTGTTCAATTCCTATAAGAATTGTAGCACATTCATTGTAATTTTTATTTGATTAATTATTAATAAAAGTATTAGGATTTCACCCCTATTTGATAATTTTAGTGATTATGCGTTGTGTGAGTTTACTAGTTTCAAACGAATTGATTGGTAAGGTTACTGATATGGATTGTAACAGATGTAAGGTTTTTAAGGATAGAAAGTGGTTTCAGGAGGAATTTTTCAATTTCCTTGATATTGATGAGAAGATTGTTCATATGGATGATGGTATAGCCTGAAAATATCTTTCATGGCACTTTGGCCTGAGGTTTTTTTATTATTATGAAGTATTTCACTCTTGATGGGAAGTTTAGGAAGCTCCATACCCAACATTTCATGTTGTTAAATCACTTCCGTAGAAATAGGAAGGTGAGCATTCCTTTCTATTTGTTTAATTCCCTATGCAAGCTTTGGTGAAATATTTTCAAGTGAAGACTGTGGATGTTCCATTGCACCAAGGGTTAATTCTTCTGTTGCTCAAATTTGGTACCCGATTCTTACCAAAAGTGTTGGAATTAGGTATGGTGAAGATTGGGAAGAACATTTGACTCTGGCTGATAGATGCAGGCTCAATGTTTTGAAAGAGAAGGCTAAGAAGGAGTTGGATGCGGTGTCTTCTCTTCAATTTCTTGTAGGGAAGAATCTAGATGCAAGTACTTCAGAGGGTTGGAGTGAGGGAAATGTTTTCATAAATTTCCTTTCCAGTAAAATTGAAAGCCTTGAAGATATGGTTACTCGCTTGAAAGTTGAGAATAAGAGTTTAATTAGAGGAGCTCAATGTTATGGTGTAGAGCTTCAGATGCTTAGCAATAGGGTGGATATCCTTCAAGAGATGGTAGTGGCTAAGAAGGGGAAGAAAAGGATGTTGGAGGTTAGCAGCTCTGAGGATGATGATGATTATGTTAGCAAGGGTGGGGTAGCTTGACCGAGTTCGAGGACTCGGGCTAAAAGTACCTGAGGGGTCATTTATGGCCTTTTTTCCTTTTTATGGATCTTTTTGGGTTTGTTGTTGGGTTGGGTAGTCTTGGTTTCTCATAGTGCTACTTGTATAGAGTCAATCCCTTCTTGACTCAAACAGGGTTTCTTTTTTGGCTGGGTTTTTTTTATAGATTTTTTTGATGGATTTTATCTCACATTGTAATATCTTTCTGTATATGGTCATTGGATCCTTTCCAAATTTATCTATTAAAAAAATTAATGATAAATATGTGATAAATGTACAATTTTTATTGTTGAAAGCTATGGAGGTCTTTGTATAGTCGAGAAGAAATATGGTTATTAAAAATGTTTACAAGGTGCTCATAAAACATCATGGTGTAGAGACATGTCGTCTTAAATGTCATTGGGGAAATTTGCATTATTTATATATAATTATGTCCTAAAGGACAAATTTAAAGTAATGTTATGTTTTGTCGTCATAAAAAAATTATTGATTAGAACTACTAGGCTCACACCTTTGCATCTTTTCTTCATTATACACATCGGTGGGCATCAATGAAAAATATTAGTGACTACTAATCTCCGCTACTTATTAAAAGAAATAGATTAGTGACCACTAGGATCAACTGATTATTTATTTTGAAAATAGAGATCAAACAATGCTTTTTTAAAGAAAATGCTTAGTGACCACTAAGCTTGAATACTTACAGAAAGGAATGATTTGGAGGAAACTAGGATTAAAAACTTCTAATTTAGAACATAGCACTCGAATAATAGATCATAATAATAGATAATAGTGGTCACTAGGAATTTTTCATAATATATTTCGATGATAAAAAATGTTTGAAATGGGTATTTTTATTGTCGAAAGAAATTACGTTCTTTGCATAGTCGGGAAGAAATATGGTTATTAAAAATGTTTGCAGGGTGCTCATACAACATCATAGTGTAGAGACATGTCATCTTAAATGTTTTGGGGCAAGCTACATTGTGTATAATAACATTACTTTCTAAAGGAAGAATTTAAATTACAATTATGTTTTTTCGTCATAAAACATTTTGTTCATATTAGATACTTCGGCTCACACCTTTAAATTTTTCCTAATTTTGAAAACAGAGATCACAAAATAGTTCATATTAAAGAAAGTGCTTAGCGACCACTAATATTGAATACTTACATAACATAGCACTTGAATAATAGATCATAGTAATGGATATTAGTGGTCGCTAAGAATTATCAATAATATACTTTGATGATAAATGTGAGAAATGGACCTTTTATTGTCAAAATCTATGGAGGCCTTTGTATAGTCTTGAAGAAAAATGGTTATTAAAAATGTTTGTAGGGTGCTCATACAACATCATAGTGTAGAGACATGTTGTCTTAAATGTTGTTGGGTCAAGTTATATGGTGTATAATAGTATTATGTCCTAAAGTATGAATTTACAATACAGTTATGTTTTTGTCATCATAAAACATTTTTTTCATATTACCAATGGTTAGGCTCGCACCATTGCATCTTTTCTTCATTTTACACATCATCGAGAATCAAAGAAAAATATTTTTGTAAGGGACATTTCATACTCTAAAATGCTATGGATGGTTTTCCCTAGTTGGTAAAAAAAGATGATTATTAACAAAATTTGTAGGGTGCTCGTACAACATCATGATGTGGAGACATGTCATATTAAATGGTGCTAAATAAAGTGGGATTTGGTATAATAGTATTGTATCATGTCGGTCGAAATTAGATTTCAATTTGTATTTTTTTTTTGGTTAGCACTCTTTTCTTATATTAGAGACTGCTAGGGTAAGACCTATGTATCTGATCTTCATAATACACATCGGTTTGAATTAAAGAAAATGCTTAGCAACTACTAAGCTAGATTACTTATTGAAATAAATGGCTTAGTGGTCGCTAGACTAAACAGTTTTTTATTTTAAAAATAACGATAAAATAGATGAAGCATGTGCATCTACTCCCAAACCACCACATAAAAAGTAAATTGTTTGGGTCTTTTAATTCCAGTTTAGTTCCAAAGATGCATTTTATATCATCTTCTATATCCGTGGTTGATGGGGGGTGTTTAGTGGCATGGAATTCATAATAGTAACACCACCAAACTCAACACGCCAATGTTGTTCACCGTATTTTCCCACATATAGCAAGAATATTTGGGGAAGTGAGGGCACCTAGAAATGGGTTCTGAAACATACCTTATTTGGGTGAATAATCCTACGAGCACAACTTTTGATGGAAAATCAGTGGTTTTCTTGATCATTTCTTGCCCTTTCACTTGAATCCTACACCGTGTGATATGAGCGTGGTGTGAGACCCACATAGAAAAATTTGAGAATGGGAAATGGGAACTGGATGCCTCCAATTTCCATATTCATCCCTTCTCAATTGACAATGCATCCAAGAAACCATTCAGAATCGATCGAAACTATATTTGTGGGCAATGTAATAAGGTTATAGATTTATCTCTCTTTGCAAGTCTTATTTAACCCATAATGGTCTTGATTTTAGGATGGATATTAACGAGAGCTCTGTTTACCATAGTTCACTATAACAAATTCTCTACAACACATTTCCCCCATGTACATCAGGTGATTGAGGGGTAAGTCTCCATTAAATTTTTGTTTTGGAAGATTTTGGAGGAAAAATCATTGGGAATGGGTAAACTCTGTCAGTTTTTCCTTTTGACCACCATACATAGTTTTAGAGCTCTAGTTTACTTGCAAATCTATGGTTTTTCTTTATAGACACCATTATTAAGCTTCTAGATCTTCCAGGAGCTCAAAATTTCCCCATGTGCATCAAGTGGTTGAGGGAAAATCTCTATTAAATTTGTATTTTGGAATATTTTAGAGAAGAAACTCTGTTGGAAATGGGAAAACTCTGACATTTTTTCCTTTTGGCAGCCATACATAGTTTTAGAGCTCTGATTAACTTGTAAATTTGTGATTTTTCTTTGTAGACACCATTATTAGGATTCTAGGAGCTCAAAATTTTCCAATAATTCTCGGGTTGTGGCTCTCAATAGATCAACATTGCATTTTTGAGCTCATGGTTTGGATTTTTAACTTGGACATTGTTTGTAGTTTGTAATCTTATAACAGTCAGGCTTATGGAGGTCACATTGTGAGTTTGGTTATTTTTAATTTTTGTTATACTTCCAATAGGCTATTAAGAATTGTGTTTGGAGTGAAATTTACTGTCTAGATGACAATGTGAAAGACTTCCAAATGTTTTGTTGATCTCTAATCTGGTATGAAATCCTAGGACCTCTCCAATAATAAACTTTCTGGACCCATTCCGAGAATCTATGGGGCTTTAGAACATCTTCTGAAATTGTAAGTCTTGTCCATATAGGATTTTATAGAGCATGAGAAAGAAGTTCAGTTTCTATGAATGAACATTATATTGACTTGATGATTCATCTCAATTAAAAATTCAAGGAATTTGAGTGAAAATATACTAAATGGGTTTCTACCATAGGAGTTTGGAAATTTGAGGAGTATAGTGGATATGTAAGTTCTTCATACTAAAAATATAATTATTTAACTCACAAGGTCATGTTTTTGATCTATATGTTGTGTATTTTAATTTCAAGGGAAATTGTAACTTAGTGTGGTTTTTTTCAATATAGAGATCTTTTTGTCAATCAATTAATAGGTCCTATTCCTCAAGATCTTACGTAGTTCTGAGAACTTAGTCTCACTATATGTTCCTTTAAACTATACCTTAAATGTAAATTATTGGCGAGGCTTGTGTTAATGTTCAAATACTATTGGAAAGCGAAGCATATGCATGATACTGAAAAATAACAACTTATCAAGGGAAATGTTATTGCAATTAGCCAACTATTTCAGCATTGCTACATTGTGAGGATTCCTTTTTCCACCTATTTATTTGTGAAGTTTTTAAGATATGATTTGCAATTTTAATTATCTTTCCCTAATAATAGATGATACTATAAATGGATCTATTTATTTTACAGAAACCTCTCCTACAATAATTGTTTGGGGGACATTCTTGTCATTAAAAAAATCAAGTTTTCCTCCAGACAGGTGCAGATACAACCATAAATTTTCTTAACGGACCAATTCAGTTTTGTTTCTTATGGTTTTTAGATATCAGTAATTAATTGATGTAAGAAATAGTAATTGTCTTTTAAATAGCTTTGTACCATTCAAATCATATTTTTGGATTCAATACTACTATTGTGCATAAATATGGCTATCTAACATTCAAATCATCTAAAGGAATTTACAAAAGGATCTGCAAAAAAAATGGATCAAGGTGATAAAATTAACATGGCTACACATGATTTTATATTGTATAGATTATCGACAATGGATCAGAAAGAAATATCTTATTAGAATTTCTTTATTAACACATCTATTTGTTACATTTAGGTTCTCTAAGGTTAGTCATACTACACATGAACATGGCTCTTCACATGTATGACGACATAATGAGAATAACAAAAAATCTAAATGAGAAATATATAATTGGATATGGTGCTACAAGAATTGTTTATAAATGTGTTCTAAAGATCTATAAGCTAATTATAATAAAGAGATTGTACAGTCACTACCCACAAAGATTACATGAATTTGAAATTGAGGTGGAAACAATTGAAAGCATCAAGCATCGAGAATCTTTTGAATTTTATGGATATTCACTTTCTCCACATGGAAACCTATTGTTTTATGATTACATGGTAAATGAAATTCTGTGGGACATCCTACACAATGAGTAAAATTATTATGTTATGAAGAAAAATGAATTTTTACATTGTAGATTCATATTTTGAAATAGAAGAATCCAATCAATCTCTAACCTTCTGATTAAAATGGATTGTTGGAAAATCTAACAAGTGTTTTATTAATTTTTATTTTCGTATAGGATCATCAAAGAAGATTAAGCTAGATTGGGACACTTGGCTAAAGATTGCTCATGGTGCTGCTAGAAGGATTACCATATCTTCATCATGATTGGGGATGTGAAGACTTCTAACATTATTTTGGATGATAATTTTGAAGCACATTTGTCAAACTTTGGCATTGCCAAGTGCATTTCCTCAGCCAAAAACCACACCTCTACCTATGTTATGGGTATCATTGGTTACATTGACCCAAAATATGCAAGAACATCAAGGCTTAGTGAGAAATATGATGTATATAGTTATGGAATTGTTCTTCTGGAGTTGCTAATGGGAAGGAAGTTGTGGTTAAAAACTCAAAAAAAAATTAGTTAGTAAGATTTTGGTTTTTTAATTTTATTTCAAATCTTACACTATATATTGTTTAATTATTTTTAAGGTTTTTTTCTAGAGCATGAAGTAATCAAATGGGAACAGAGTTATCTTTGACATTGGTAAGTGAACCCAAATTCTATCAAAAGTAGACAACAACACAGTCATGGAAACTATTGATATAGAAGTTGCAAAGCAACCTATAAGGATCTTGGGATTGTAAGAAAAATCTTCCAGTTGGCCTTTCTTTGCACCAATAAATGGCCATTTGATCGACCCACCATAAATGAAGTTTTAGAGTTCTAAAGTTGACATCACCAGTTCCTACTCCTACACAAGTTCCTAGTATCCAAACGAACCAACTGACCCCTAGTAATAATTATAGGAGGTATTTGGATGAATATGCATATGGTAAGCACAAATATGTCATAGGGATCACAATCAGCACTCTCGATGGGCATTTGTTTTTATATTTAATGAGGTAATTTCACAAAACATTTTTGACTGGAATGAGACTGGAATGATGTTGTGATGGAAAAAAAATGTATCCCCACAAGTCCTCTCCATCCCAAGGTATTCTTGTCTCAATAGATGAGCCTATTTTCAAGTAAACAATGACCAATTTTTCCTTTAACAACCCATTTTTTCCATAATAATTCAGACCACTTGGAACCCTTAAAATAGATAAAAGTGTGCCTGAATTTCTTTTGAAGAGGAAAATTTAGCTTTTGGTCATTTTAATTTTTTTTTCCACTTTCCCAATAGGAATGTTTTCTTCAAATCTAAATCAATCCACTTACGATACTAGTAGTAGTACACTCTTATGTTGATGCCTTCTTGTAAATACTAGTCTCTACTTTGATAGCACCTCCACTATTACTTTACTCAATGCTACTTATATCCAAATTGGTAGTCACATTCAAGAGAAAGTAAATTTATTCATGTTTTTGCAAATAAAATTGTCCACAAAAGGAAACCAATCATCATATAATATTTGCAAATGTATATGTATGAATTTTTAAAAATTTTGAAATGTATAGATATAACCTTTCAATTTTTAACACATCCCAATAGATAAAATAACTTATACCATTTGGTGTTCACATTGCACTATACACATGCGATTGCTAGTTTATAACTATTTCAAGTTATCTCAATGTATCTAATACTTGGGAATATTAGATGAATTTCTAGGGGTTAAGATGGTATTAAGGAAACCTATCATATGTTTTTGTGAGATTTTGACATGAAGATTTTTGTTTTCCTAGGTTGTTGATGTCACTGGTTGATGGTGGTGCAGTATTGGATTCCAATCAAAGGGAATGTATTTGTTTGGGCACTTCAGTATGCAAATAAATATGATGACAGATTAGTTGTGTTATTGTGAGATACATATATCATCACAAAACTCAGAGCATGATGGGATATCTTTGAGTTTGTAGGCATGGGAAGTTATTCATTCTCCAAACCTACGTGCTCAGTGAAGAGAAAGGAGACATGGAGTAGTATATATACCTCTGGTTTGAACCTACAAAATATTTTCATATTTACTCTATTCTCTGAAACATGCATCATTGATTTGGATTTCAGAATCTTTGAAAATGATATTCCAATCAAAGTCCTCAAGAACAACAAGGTCCTGGTAGTTAGATATCCATTGAATCAACCCAAGAAGATCTACTCAACTTTTACAAGGCTAAGAGAATGGGCTACAAGAGGGATACTTGTGAAAACAAATAGTAGAAAAGTGTTATTCCATATTAAGGGGTGTGATGCAAATGTAGCTCATTCACATGGACCAACACTAGGAAAAAGGTGGTGGCATTTCTTGACTCATAAAGAATATAATTGTGGCACAATGAGTCTTTTGATTGATGTAAACTATACAATATTGGTTCAATGTATCTCCGAGGGTGTATGACTGCGTTTCTCACAAACATTTTTCTTGCATTGTTTCAAGGATTATTTCATTTTATTTATCATGGAATTAATTGACTCATTGTTTATATGGAGAATGGAAAAATTTACAAATATAAATTCTACTATCTTTCACAATAATTGAATTTGTGATATACATAACTCCCAATTATGTTATCCACTTTATAATAATAAACAATAGTGAACTTAATGTTATGTAAAATATAAGAAAATAATAATTGAGTTGTTATAATGTCATGAATGAGATAAGAAAACATAGAATTATTTCTACCAAAATAAAACTACCCCAAAAACTGAAAAGACCAACTAGCACAAGTTCCTTATTTTTCTGCAATAATTTCACTATAATGATATGTAGTCATATTTTACCTTTATCCACTAATATTTCCTTTAACACCAAGCACGTGAGCTTATCATCCAATTTTGGGTGCTCACGAGGCACGTGCGGGCACAAATCCCCTCCTTTATGTGAGCTTTGTGAGAATGTTGTCAATAATAGAGGAAAGGCTTACAAAACAAGAATACATGTATTTAATCTAATGCAGAGGTAGTAGATCTAGTTCTAAGTATAAATCATCCATGATATAAGTGTTTCACCTGATTCTTAGATGTTTCTTTGAAGTATTGATGAAATAGATAGGGTAACAGGCGTAGGAGGAATATTTGTTCAAATGTTAGTTGATGGGTTGTTGCATGCATATGACTTCTAAATCCACATCTGATTGTGAGAGCTTCCTTTTGGCTAGGAGGAACTACCTGTAATGAAAAGCAATACCACCAGAAAAAGTTAAACAATATATGTAGTGAACTGCTTAGCGTGTGCTAGATCTGGGAAGTGTGATACTTCCTAGATAGTTGTTAGTCCACTATTTTAAACAATTTAATGTGGGAAATAAAGTAGATCCTATTTTAATTTGAAATGATTTAGGTATCTCACTTAAAACACAATAAGAAAGATCTAATCTAACAAGCTAGGTTAGAATAGGATCCGAAGGTCAAATAATTGGTTCTGGGTCTCTGTAGGTCTGACAAAAGTCTCAGGTAGATCACAGGTGAATGAAGGTGAGGTGGAATTAGGTGGGTAGGTCACTGTTCTGAACTATATGGGCAAATATAGTAACTAATGTTGGTCGGGGTGGTGTCGACGGTGGTTAGATATAACCGATTCGATTACTGTGGAGTTCGGGAATGCCACAGAATGGGTTTTAGGTCTCCTTTGTGATTGCACAAAGGATTTTGGTTGGTCGGGATGAGGTATTGGGTGATTTGGGAGGGATTTGGTGAGGTTTTAATGGGTATATGGAGGGGGAATGTTGAAGGATGTCAATGGGTGGCTAGGTAAACAATAGTTGATAATATAATGAATAAATGAAGTGAACGAGAGAAGTAGAGTGTTTTACTTGGATTTTTTTCTTGGATGCCTGTGAGTGAGGGATGGGAGTGCTGGTAAGAGGTTGAAGGTTATAGGTGATCACCAATCATAGGAGAGCTTCTGCATGGGCTGCATGTGCATTCCTCTTTGCTTGGTTAGATCAGATCATTGTTGGGGTGGTTGTGCAGGGGAAAATTCTTGATCTCTTTCCTTACACACATGCTCTCACTGGAATTCAATCTTAGAAGATGTGATATCTCTCAGGAAGATCTCAATGTTTCACCAACTTTTTCCAATCTTTGCCAACCTTGAAAATAAGGTTGTTTTGGGGTTAAAAGGGTAACCGATGGCAGTTCCGGCTTAACCGGTGATGGTTAGGGGTAACCGGTGTCGGTCAAGGTGGGATTTCCTAGGTTTACTAAACTAGGGAGATCCTCTTGATTTTCTTGGATCTCGTGTCATTAACTGCAGATTAGACTGGGAGCTTCTTGTAAGCATGTGGGAATGTGGTTAGAGAGAATGTAGGCATTGATTTTTAGGGTTTGGGTAAGTCTTAGTTAGTTATGGAAACTTACTAAGAATAGGTCTTAGGTTGAGTTGGCTTGATGAGGTGTCTAAGTGAGGTGTATGTGTGGATATTATCTAAATTAAGATATTTAAATAATAAATATGGTGAGGATAATGAATTAATTAAATTAATATTAGTGGGGTGAAGGGGGCCATGGCTAGGTTAATGTGATGAAGGGTGCTTATTTGTCGAGGGACCAAAGGGGAGTGTGACCTAATTTTAGTGTCTACATTTTTCCCCTTTTTGTTGCATAGCTTGTATTGGTAAGTGATGCTAACAAAAATAAGATGTGGTTGCCCCATGTGTGGGTTAAGGTGATACCCCTCAAACTAGGAACTGATAAGGCAGAAGGTATAATTTGTGAGTGGTTTGATAAAAGGTAAATGTGATGAAAAGAAAGCTAGGTAATGGGGAAAGAGGAGAAAGGTATACTCGGGTAAGCTAGGTAATGTATCAAGGTCAAAGGTAGTAATAGTCAAATGTACGCACAAGTATAAACTGCAGCACACTACCTAGTTGAAGAGCGGAAAACTCTACATTGTCTAAGGTCGATAGTTTTATCCAAACAAGGTTGAAGTGATTATGGTATCCAAGGTATAGGATATGGTCAGGAAACACAATGTAGGTTAGGTGCAGGAATGTTTAGGTATGTTCCAGGTACACCAAAGGTAGGGTCAGGATAAACGGTCATGGTAATAGGCTAGGTAAGGTCATTAGGTCAATAACACAGGTAACATGCCACAAGGTATAGCGAACACATGAGGTCAAAGGTCACTAGCAATGTCCAAGATCCAAAATCTAGGTCATGACATGGGTAAGGCCAAGGTAGGGGTAAAATAATGAGTCCCAAAGGAGGAAAAAGGGAGGTAGTAAATGATGAGGTCAGGAAAGGTGAGGTAAATGGGTAGGGTAAAGGTGGGGTGGGGTAAATGATCAGGGTGAAGGTTGGGTGGGGTAAAAAAGGAGGTAGGGGTAGGGTAAATTGGTAAAACATAGGGAAATGTGCAAGTGAGGGTGTCCAATACCGGTCAAGGAGAACCAATTTTGGTATAGGTTAACCGATGATAGCGGTTAGGTAGGGCACGCGACTAATGTCGGTCAAGGGTAATCGACGTCGATTAGGTCGGGTTTGTTATAAAAACAAAAAATCCACGTTTTTGTTATTCATTTGTTATTGTACAAAGTGAGAAAATGAAAAAAAGAGAGAAAAGAGAGAAAAGTGTCTAGACGGAATGGAATAGTGAGCTGGCGGTGTGATTGACAAGTGATTGGTTGGTGAGCAGCGGGTCCATAGGATCATTGTGAGGGATTCAATTGGGCGGAGGTTACAGGTAGCTATTCGGTGATGGCGAGATCGTTGGAGAGGGATCAAGCGGGCCACTAGTATAGTGGCCAGACATGCCACCGAGATGGCGGTAGCATGATGAGGTAAGCGCTCTACTCTACATGTAGTTGATTTGATAGATTAGAGGATTAGTTTATTGTTGTTTGTAGGTTTTGTTGGTTTTCGGTTTTGTGGGTGGTTAAAAATGGAATTTGGGAATGGGGGGAATAGTGGGTAAAAAGAGGAATGGGGAGGGTAATAAATGGGATAGGGGGTGTGGGTGGAGGTCCAAGGGTAGTTTAGGTCATTGTAGGTGGGTAAAAGGGGCAGTGGGGAGGTTTTTTAGAAAGGGGGTTTTGGGAAATCGTAGGTTTTTCTGTGTGATGCTGACCGGTGTCGATCAAGTTTGGCTAGTGTTGGTAAGGGTGAACTAAAGTATCAATCACCAAACAGGTGACCAATGTCAATTAAGGGGTGACCAGGGAGTCGATAAGGGTGAACCGATGTGATCGGTAACCAAGCGGTGGTGATGCCGGTTAAAGGGTGACCGGGGTCGGTTAGGATGAACCGGTACTGGTTAGATTATTGGGCACAAGGGTCCAAAAGTGATGTGGGCTAGGTGGTTGAAATAGGTAGGGTGAAAATAGGGTGTAGGAAAATGATAATTGTTGAATATGGAATGATACATGTAAATTAATGTTGTGCTTGTATTGGATGTAGGGAGAGTGCAGCTACATATGCGGGATAGGGTTCCACCTCTATTGGTGACAGTGTATGGCACAGTGACCTGGAGGAGTTGTAGCATGTGGATGTAGTTGGGTTGAGTGGAGTTTTTTTGTTATAGACATGTTGTCTAGCGAAACCTAGTTTGATGGTCGCGCTCATCGATAGATGGGATTCCGTGACCAACACGTTCCACCTACCGATGGGTGAGATTACTATCACCCTGGAGGATGTGTTCTAGATTCTTTGGTTACCCATATTGAGTGCAGGTTTATTCTATCTCCTCTCGAGGCCTCGGAGGAGCTAGTGTATCTATTTTTGGAGAGGGGATGGCCGATCCCGAGAGGCCCACACATGATGTGGCCTATTTTCAGCGATTCTTGGATGGGTTTTCTAGAGTGGACATTATCTAGAGGCCATATGTGGGATTCCCCTCATATAGGAATATGTATGAGGAGCTAGCTAAGCTCCAGCTAAAGAGATGGATACAGGGTCTTCGTGCCAGGGAGGACGAGATGATCCCGTAGACGAGAGTCAGCAGTAGTTTAGGCTAGTATATAACATACCTCCACCCTTCCAAGAGTACTAGAGAGATGACATGGAGAGGCCCTTACCTCTACCATAGCCTACAGTTCCCACAGGGTAGGAGGAGCAGCTAGTGGACCGGCGGATAGATGACGTCAGGTGTATAGATAGGTACAGACAGTGGTGGGTGGCTCACTTATGAGCCATACCACCCAGACTAGGGCAGCCAGATCTAGTCACCATCACGGTGCAGAGAGATGTCATACAGGGGCGGTGGATACTCTCATTACCCAGTTGGGTATACTGCAGACACAGCTAGAGGGCTCAGAGGTGGAGGTAGCAGAGCTACACATACAGGTGGCTAGTCTACAGGCCTAGATGGCTAGTGGAGGAGATGGAGATGGAGAGGGAGGGGATGGTCAGGTGGCAGCCTTACAGGCATAGGTGGTAGGTTTATATGGCTAGTTGGTCATAGCCCAGGCATAGATTGGGGTCTTACAGGCCCAGATACAAGCACAGGGGTAGGGGGCACCACCACAGGCACCAGATCTTGGGTCCCGGTTCATAGGCGGGGAGTAGGGCAAGGTCCCGCAAGGTAGGTACAAGGGCTGAGACCTATGGGACCACCACATACTCTGCTTGTATCTAGGTTACAGGATGCCCTAGGTGAGGCTAGATATTATTAGGACCAGTTGATGGTGATCGGGATAGACTTCATATCCTATACCGAGTATAGGGCACATCAGGCATCTAGTGAGAGGATGAGATCCCACACTCACAGTGTGGAGATCACATGGGGTCACCAAGCTCTGAGGCTCAATCAAGAAGAGGCTACCAACACACACGAGGCCGGCTCTAGTTGAGGCGCAAACGAGGGGACGCAGGAGGCCGAGGGTACAGGTGATACCGAGATGGAGGACATCCACCGAGATGCTTAATATTGTGCCTAATTTTTATGTATTATAGTTTTTATGTGATATATATTGGCCTCCGTGCTGAGAGATATTTATAGTTTTGATCACATACCGGCTGCATGCCGATGACAATGAGGATGTATGAGATATTTTTGTATATTTCGAGCATATACCAACCTGCACGCTAAAGAGATTTTGTATTATTTCATTATTTTTTTGTATATATGAGACCAGCCTATGTGCCAATGATTTTGAGATGGTGGACATGATGAGATAGCCTTGTAAATTTGAGATACACATTGATTTATTTATATGATGAGATACATGGTATTATTTGATTTGTTGATGTGTTGATGAGATACATGGTATTATTTGATTTGTTGATTTATTATTTTGATATGGAGGGAAATTAGGTGAGTTAGGCATGATGGAGTCAGGTTGGTTTAGGCATGGATCAAGTTAGGTCATTAGGCATGAATCGAGTCAAGTTTGTGTAGGCATGGATTGAGTTAGAGTGCATTAGGCATGGATCAAGTCGAGGTTTGTTTAGGCATGGATTGAGTCGGGTATGTTTAGGCATGGATTGAGTCAAGTCTGTTTAGGCATGGATTGATTTAGGTCTATTAGGCATGGATTGATTCAAGTTGGTTTAGGTATGGATCGAGTCGGAGTTATAGGCATGGTTGAGTTAGAAAGTAGGTGAAGCTGTGATTCATTATTTTATGCAAGGAATGATAATATGGGCAATATGTGAGATGTGGTATTATCTATGCATATTGATGATAGATAAATGGTAGGCATAATAAATGTATGTTGTGATAAGGATTAAAATATGAAGCAACTTGTTATGTATGTGGTTTAATTTCCAATTTTGGTTATGAAAATGGAAACAAAGCAAGGTGTGATGTAATGTGAGGAACATGGAACATGAATTGTTTAGGGTAGAGAATGTCTGAGCTAACCTCTAAGGGCCCCATACCCTCGAAGTGTTGCCTACATAATCCCCCGAAAAAAGGGACCTCGAGCTAATGTAGTTTCTCAGGATGAGCTAGGGAAGAATATGAGAGGGTGTGAAAATGAGGTGGTAGGTTTTAGGTATGGTGTGGTTTTAGGTTTGTTAGGTGTGGGTAGATTATAGGTAAAGTGATGTAGGTGGGGTCGATTGTGGTGGAAGAAGAAGATTACCTCAAAGGTAAGCATCGAGGACCAAGTCTGTATAAGGTAATCAATATGTAAGTAAAGACAGTTAAGGTATAAGAGGGGGTAATAAAGCCACCTGATTGGGTAGGATCATACTGAGTAGATCATACCTTGGAGGAGGTGATGAACATGAGACCCTAAAGACATTGCATGATTGAATGTTCTACGGTGAAAAGTAGTCACATGATCACCAAATGTCTAAGTTCCAAGAAGTCCCTTGAGGCAGTAGGAAATGGGAGTGGGAATGGTAAAAAGGGTGAAAGGTAGTTAATTTTTATATGGTATAGGTAGCATGCACTTCGGGCAAGAGAACCTAGGTCACAATGGGCAAGTCCATGACAAAAGGTTTGTTGTTTTGACTTGTAGTTGAAATAGAGTGATCGATGTGGAAAGTCTATATGGGATGAAGAAAATTTAACTCCTTGAGGTCTTTGTGAAGTTGATCAATGCGGGAAGCTTTGGTTTCTCTCGTGTTTTTTTAAGATCTTTACATAGTTGTCCTTCGAGGGAGCAATCTATTTATAGCAGCAGTTTTCGAGAGGAAAATGTTCATTTGAGGGAGTCATCTTTTGAGTGGATGTTTGACTCAAGGATTTATATCCCATGTGAGGGCTTTAAAGTCATGGACAAGACCAAGGTGAAATGACCATGGGATCTCATCGAAGGTAGATTAAAATAATCCATGAGAATTATGCTATGTGCAAAGTGCCGTGGTTCAAATATTCAAGAGAAGATAACAAGTGACGGGTACTCACATGATTCTTGTTTAGTCATTGGTGAGGTGTGTGAAGTGGCTAGCGCTCAAGGGACAAGCATGGAAAGAGACAAAAGGTGAGGTAGGACTACAAGTCAATAATAGAATGGTCAAAGATGCAAGGTGTTAAGGGGCTCAGGTTCGGGTTTACCATCGAGTGAAGACAAATGATAAGCACCGGATCCATAGGTATGAGTCACAATGTATGGTCCAAGCTAATTAGGGAAAATTTTCCCGTTTTCTTTTTGGCTTTAGTTACATGTTAATTTTCTTTCAGGACAAGGTCACCAACTTGGAAGGTCCGTTCATGGACACATTTATCGTAGGCACATTTGATATGTTTTGGTAAACTTGAAGGTGATCTAGAGTGTTAAGACGATGTTTGTCTAGTAACTCTAAGCTGTGCTAAATAGTCCTAACGAAATTCATCATCATTGAGTATGGCATGGAGAGAAATGCAAAGTGAGGGAATCTAGACTTCGAGGGGTAGGACTACCTCTATACTGTAGACCAGAGAAAAGGGTGTGGCCACAGTGGAAGTGTGAATACTAGTGCGGTATGTCGATAGGGAAAAAGGAATGTGCATATGCTAATCCTTCTCGAGTATCATTAACCACTTTCGAGAGAATTTTGTTGAGGGTTTTGTTAGTGGATCCAACTTGGTCATTTGTTTGTGGGTAATAAGGTGATGAGAAACTAATTTGAATGCCGAAGGCGTCACAAATTTTTACAATGTTTTGTTTTTAATTGTTTTCCATTATTAGTGATGAGGCGATGACAAAAACCAAATAAATAAATGATGTGGTGGTTAATAAACTCACATATTTTCTCATCTTTTGTGGAGATGAGTGGTATGGCTTCCACCCATTTTGTATAGTATTCGGTAGTAGTGATGATCCATTGATGGCATTGGGAAGAATGGAGATTGATTTCTATGACAAGATCCAAACCCCATTGAGAAAAGGGCCAAAGGTCATGGGTGACATGTAAGGCATGGCTGGGTGTATGATGAAGATTGGAATGTTGTTGGCATTTTAAAAAAATTTGACGTAGTCGCAACAATCATAGTTAAGGGTCAGCCAGTAATAGCCCAGGAAAAGAATACGCTTAGCAATAGCAAGGCCACTAAAGTGACCTCCACATATGTTGTCATGAACTTCTTTAATGGTATAAGGAATTTCATAACTCATGAGGCATCGTAAGAGAATACCATCAAAGTCACACTTATAGAGGAGGCCCCCCATGATGATGTAACGTGAGACATTTTTAATAAAGGCGCGTTGTCATTACGGGTGAGATCAAGAGGTAATATGGAGAAAGAAAGGTAGTGAGTATTATTTATACAAAAGGTCACTTGGGTCGGGGGTGGCGGTTCGATCAAATAAACATTATGAGGTAAATAATAAGCTGATTGGATTCATTGTATGGTGACAAATATTTGAGAATCGGTGGGTGAATTGGGTATTTGGGAAGCTAAGCGAGGCCATGGTATCTCGTGCAAATGTGTTGGTTGAACGTGGGATGGTTTAAAGGGTGTAACGGTCAAAGGTGGTCGAGTATATCGACATGATTTTTATACTTTTAAGTGTTTCATTACAACATTGGTATATACCGGTGACTTGGTTTATGACCAATTGAGAATCACTAAAGATGTTGATGGATTTGACATGTAGGGCGTAGGTGGCTTGGAGACCTAGTACGAGCGCTTCGTATTTGGCAATATTATTGGTGCATTCAAAATCTAGTTTGAAAGACAAAGGCATGGGTTCACCATCAAGAGGAATGAGGATAATACCAGCCCCACCCCTACGCTAACACTTGGAACCATCAAATAAGAGTATCATTTGGTAAGGGGTTTTGTCCAGGGAAAGGGTAGCAATTGACTCATCTGGAAAGTCAAAATTAGAGGGTTGATCCCTGGAAATAGGTGCATTGGCCAATTGGTTAGTGATATCTTGGCCCTTGATGGAATTTTGATGAATGAATTCAAGGTCAAGATTAGATAAAATCATAAGCCATCATGCGGCACGCTGATTTTGATAATATTTTACGTACATGAAGTGTAAGGGGTCGGTGTTGGTCACAACATAAGTTTTGTGGTTGAGTAGGTAATGGCGGAGTTTGAAGGCAACAAAAACTAAGGCTAAGCAAAGTTTTTTTATATGGGTGTATCAAGTTTCATAGTCCAAAAGAGTATGGCTTATGTAAGTAACCCTGCTCTCTATGTTGTTCATCATGCAATGAGTGAGCATGGCTCCCAAGGAGTGATCGGTAGCGGATATGTATAGGTAAAAAGGTTGATTGTATTTAGGTGGAATGAGTACAGGTGGTTGGAGAAGGTACTATTTTAGGGCATCAAAAGCTTTATGACAATCATCATCCCATTTAAAGGAGACATCATTCTTGAGTAGATGATGAAATGGTTAGAACCGATCAAATAATTGTGAAATAACATGGTGAATAGACTATAACTTACCTTGTAGGCTATGGAGTTGTTTAAGGTTAGTGGATGGAGGAATTTCTAGAATGGCCTTGACTTTAGCAAGGTCAACTTCTATACCACGTAAGGAAACAATAAATCCTAGGAGATTTCCTGAGAGAACCATGAAGACACACTTCTTTGGCTGAAGATGAACACAAAATTTAATGAGGCGGTCAAAAATGGTTTTGAGGAGTAAGGTGCTCGGAGCAGCGTTTATATTTGGCCAAGAGATCGTCCACATAATCTTCCAATATGTGATGCATGATATCATTGAAGATGTAATTCATAGCCCACTGATATGTGGCACCAGTGTTTTTAAGGCCAAAAGGTATGACTCGGTAGTAGAAGGTCCCCCAAGGGGTGATGAACGTGATTTTGTGTTGATCTTCTTGGGCAAGTAATATTTGGTTATAACCCAAGAAACCATCCATGAGTGATAGCATCTCGTGACCAGTAGTAAGGTCAACCAGTTGATCAATACTGAGTAAGGGAAAGTCATCTTTCAGGAAGGAGAGGTTGAGGTCATGGAATTCCATGTAAATGTGGAGTCCCTTGGTCACCTCGGTGGAGGGGACAATGTTATAAATCCAACGAGGATAATCAATGGGTAATATGAAGGAAACAGAAAGAAGGTGTTGAAGCTCTTCTTTGACAAAAATGGAAATGCGAGGTGCATTTTTGTCAGCTTTTGTTTAAGGGGTCAATACCGGGCATGTCTGCATAAGACCAAACAAAATCATGGTTATGATCTTTGAGAAAAGAATTGATGGCTTCCTGTTCAAAGACATTTAAAGATTAACCGATCTTTAGGATGTGCGGAGTCGTCTTGATTGTGAATGTTGATCTCGATAGTTGATTCATTCAACATAGTTTTCATCTCAAAGGGTAATGACCGATGAATATATGAGTCTTCTACACCAAGGTAGGTGAGTATAGATTCATCATCCTAACATTGAACAATGTTAATTGAAGGTGTATCATCATCGATCATTTTAGGATACATGAAGGGAAGAGTGGAAGGGGCCTCGCCCCCGCGTTGATAAGTCAAAATCCCCAAGGAAATGGTGTTTATGAAAAATAAAAGTTAGGAGGGATAGATTATGGATCCATCAACTATGTCGGTGATGGTGGTGATGAAGGTGGAGTGGGTGAAGCAGATGGAGAAGGGTTGATGTCCTTGATGAGTTCAATGTGATGCCTGTTTGGTAGGTGGTTCAGGAAAGCCGATACCACTATGGTCATTATATTTTTAGGTGGTACATGGGATAATGATATGACAGCCTTTCTCGTAAAATCCAAAACCAAAACCCTTCCATGCACATCAGTTCGGAAGGTGTGGGAAAAATGGTGATTGGTAAGTGATTGGAATTCAGCGGAAAATGGGTGAGTTTGTGGTGGTGGTTCAGGTAAGTAAGTGGTAGTATCCAATCCCCATAGGTGATATTGGTACGAAGATGAGGAGGACCATAAAGGAGGCGTTCTCCTATGTGGTGATCATAATGGGGGTGTTGGTGAAGACTTCCATACTCTTATGGAGTAAGGAATGTGTTGACACTATATAGGTAGTACTCCCCTAGAGTGAGGCATTGAAAAACACCTTCCAAGGGATCGGTGGTTTGTATGTAGGTAGCTAGAATGGATGATGTGTCGGAGGTTGATGCGGAGGTGGAGTTAATGGATTGGGAAGCTGATGGGTCAGCCATGGAGGTTGGGGCAGCGGTAGGAATGGAGGAGGTATGTGTGGTTGAAGTAGTGGTTATACTGGTAAGTGGAGGTGTAGGTGAAGAAGTAATGGTTGCGGAGGTAGACGACTTAATAGGTATGAGCACATCATTGGGTCGGTAAATCATGTTGCATGTTTTAAAAGGTGATGGGTCAGTTGGAATGGTATAGGTGTGTCCTTCATGTTCAAACTTTACACAACAATGCAAAGTGGAAGGAACGCAGCCCATAACATGAATCCAGGGTCTGCAAGCAACATGTTATATTGGAATTCCCCTTCAAGAGGTAGAATAATTCGTGATAGTGTGGGGGCCCATGCAAACGTGGAGGATGATGTTGCCTAGTGTGGAGGTGATAGCATCATTGAATGAATGCAACATGATAGGATGTTTATGTATGCAATTTTAGGTCTACACATTTGAGTGAATGCATGGGATGAGATGATGTTAAAGCTAGTTCCCCATCAATAATCACACGGCGTACCCATATGTCATCTATATGGACAAATATGAAGAGGGTTGGGTCTGGGTCATTTTTTTGGTGTGGCGGATCTCTTCTTCCGAGAAGCTAAGGGAGGCTACTTGGTGAATAGGGTGGGGTCAAGATGAAGGTGGTAATTTGGTGAGAGAGGCTACATGATGGGGTGTGATAATGGAGGCTATGGGTATAGGGTCATTGGGTAAAACCTAAATAGATTGAAGAACCTCTATAAGAGCTTGACGATGGGATTTCGAGGTTTGAATGAGGTCATATAAGGAAATTTTGATGGGATATTGGTTTAATTTTTTTATCATGGTGTGATGTGTGATGTCGTTAGAAATGGGGTATGTGGGGCCGCAGATAGTGATTTTAGGTATGGGTCTAGATGGTATGTTGGGTATAGGATTGGTTGGTGGGTCAGTCACCTTTTCTTTACCTTTATCCTTCTGAGAATGTGTAGTGACGTGTATCATGTTGATTTGAGGGGATTTGGAAAATGGAGAAGGTATAGGGTGAGTGGGATAATGACATGATGGGAAAAAAATCTACCGGAGGAGAAAAAACTTATGAGGTGAGTTGGGCATAATGACATTTGGGTGGTGGCATGGCAAGTTCTCGATGCAAACCATGTTAATTTTGAATATTGGGGGTGGCTCTAGGATGCTGTGAGGGTGGAGATCGTGGTTGTTGAGTGGGCAAAGTGTGGGACTGGGTGTCGGTGAAGTAGGGTCCTCATCGAGAAGGTTGTCATTGTCAAAGTTGGATTCTAGAGGACACAACTAGATAAGGCTAGTTTTCAAGGCCTTGTAGTTCTCCACATCATTCCCTGGCACATGATGGTATGCATAAATTTCTGTATCATCAAACCCTTTTGGTTTAGGTTTGAGGGGTTCATAAGGCCTGAGTGGCGGTAATGTGATGACAGAAGTTTCAAGAAGGTTAGTTAAAATTTTGGCATAAGACCCTGCTAGTGGATCGCAATGCGAAGTGAACGTGGGTTTGGGTGTGGTTGATTGTTGACGAACAGCCTTTCGAAGAGGAGGAAAGGGTTGAGCTATGGTTTTGGGTATCGGTGTGGTTTTGGGTGTTGGTTGGGTTTGTTTAGGTAGGGGTATATTAGATGAACGGGAAGGAAGGTGTATGGCTATTTTGACTACCTTATTGTGGGGTAGTGGAGTTTTGTTTTTGGGTTACACCCTCTTGGGTAAAGGTGATGTGGGTGTACAAGGTCTAGAAGGAAAGGTAGATGGGGAAGAGGATAAGTTACCCACGGGGATAACGGGGGTGTTGTGAAGGTAGAGGATGCGGGTCGTGCAGGAGGTGTAAGGGACAAAGATTGAAATGTAGTGGGTAGTGAAGTAATAACTGAGGGTATTAGAGGTATGGGTGGTAAAGATGTTGTGGGTGTGGGTGTAAGTCATGTTGGGCATCTAGGGAGGTTAGAGGTTTGTGGAGGAGGAATGGGTTGCTATTTTTTTGGTTTATCGATGGGTGGAGGTTGTTTGACCATGTTTGGAAGCTGAGGACTTAAGATAGATGGGATAGGTGAAGGTGTGATTAGCACAGCCGGGGTATGGGTTCTGTGGGTTTGGTGCTTCATTTAGCTTTCATAGTAGGTGTGGTGTTGACTTGGGAGGATGTAGCTAAATCTAGTTTGATATGTGGATGAGTAAGTCTAGTGGTTGGGGTGACCCCTAAGGTGGTAATAGGTTTAGTCGAGGCAAACGTTGTAGGTGTGGGTTTGGGTTTAGATGTAGTTTGGGTTATGGGTAAGGGTGTATGTTGAGTTATGATGGGTTTTGTGGAAGGAATGGTGATAGAGGAGGTTGTATTCGATTCGATTAGTCGAATACTTTTGGGTAGATAGTGGAAGTATCAGTAAGTGACATCTGCATCTGTGTTGAGACCGGAAGTAGAAGGTGCCCCCATAATAAGGCTCTATCCACATAATCTAGGTGATTGTCCAAACGTGAGAATGACACATCTGTAGGTGGAGTTGATGAGGACCGAATGGTAATTATCGTAAAATTTGTCTTAAAGATGGGAAATTGGTAGCTTCATCTTTCGTGGGTAAGAGATCCAAAAGTAGGTCTCGTGTGGTTTTGGGTAGCTGATGGCAAATGCTCACCAAGAGGAAAAGGTATCTCAACTGGGTCTGTGATGGGTGGAGGAGATAATGGGTGATCCTCTATGGGTGGAGGAGGTATTGTGGGTATCGGTTCTCTAAGTGGAGAAGCCAAAGGTGAAATGATCTTGATGTTAGTGGAAGACTCCTCCGTAGGTGAAGGAGATGACAGGTGATCTTCGTGGGTGGAGGAGTAGGTGCAGTGGGTTATAACACAGAAAGATAATTTCAAGCTAGGATTTCCTCTATGGAAGGAATGTGAGGTAATTGCGAGGTGATAGGTACATCATTAAAAATAGCATGGACCTCACAGGTATGGGTATCATGAGTTGAGGCCTCACCGGTTTGATCAGATGAAGGGGCATGATTAGGAAATGGTTTCTTGAAGATGTGTAGGTTTTGGTTGGTAGGTGCGTTAGGATTATCCATGGTTAACTCAACTTTCTTGAGCATTTCTTGGACAATGTTTTTGAAATTGATGCAATTATCGTCACTATGACCCTTTACTCAATGATAGTTCAGAATTCATGTTCTTTATACCATACGGGCATGGGGCTTAGTAGGATCAAAACCAATGTGTGGTTTTATAGGTGGAAGAGTGATGGATCCTACTTTGCTAAGCTTTTCTAAGACAGAAGACTAAGGCTCCCGAGTGGGGTGTATTTCCATTCTTCTCATCCGAATTGAAAAATATGGATGGGTGAGAGATTAGATGATGGGGTAGCTTGATTTGACGGATGAGCGGGGCCGGCCTTGAGTACCACTTCATTAGTGGTACCCTTATCTTTGAATAATTGTTTTATGGTTTGGAAGAAGAAGAGGTATCATTCAAATTAAATGCCAAATTCTTATTGCGTAATTGAATTTTCTTCTCTTCGATGGCCAGAATCTCTAACTTTCACGCCATAGTGAATGCTTCATCAAATGTTTGAAAGGTTTACACCTGCAAGGTCGGTGAGATATGTCTAGCACAAGCTTATGTGAATATCTCAATGATTTCTATTTGTGGTAGTTGGAAGGTGAGTTGGTTGAACAAGCTACACCAGCAAGTGACAAAATATGTGATAGATTCATCCTCATATTGATGTGTGGAGTATAGGTCGGTCATAGTAACCTTCTTGACGATATTGATAGAGAAATAATCCAAGAAGGCTTGGTCTACCTGATTGAATGAGAATATAGAGTGTCTAGGTAACCCACTATACCAATCCAATGTAGGTCCAGTCAAAGACATGGGAAAGATTCTCAAGAGCAAGGCATCATCATGAGCGATCAGATAAAACTCTTGTTTGAAAGACCACAAATGCTACTGTGGGTCTTCTTTGCTATTGAAATGGTTGAATTTAGGCATTTCCCAATGCACGGGGTATGGGCAAATAGGAATAGATGGGTGGATGGGCTTATTATAAATCTCGTCATAGGTGAGAGTGTTGTGGGAGTTAGAAACCGATGCCTCCAATGTCTACATCTTATCCAACATCAATTTGATTAGGTCGTTGGTAGGTTGTGATGATTGGGTGCCTCCTGTAGCATGAGAGGGTTGGTTTTGGGCATATAATAAGGGTGGAACTCCAGTGTATGGTGCTACCATGTACGTTGATTGGGAAGAAGGTAGTAAAACAGGGGGTACATACCCAGAGTGAATAATAGATAAACAGGAGGCTGCTGATAGTATGTATATGGAGTTGAATGGTTGTGGTGACCCTAGTGGTAATGGGGGCTAATGATTGTGGAATGGAAAGTACCACATTCTGAAAAAGGGTAGGGGTCACCAACACTAGAGGTGGTAGTGTAGCTACGGGTATGTGTGAGACATTAGGGGTGGATGAGGTTGTGTTGTGGGTAGTTGTCAAAGGTATGGTGGATGTGGCGGGTGCCACAGAGGTGGAAAACGTGGCGCGTCGTAGTGGGTATAGAACCGGTTGTGAAATGACTGGGGATAAGGTAGATGTGGGGGCAGAGCGAGCTAGATAGAGCCGATATAGGAGTGTGAGTGAGAGTCGGGGGGATATATATGGGCATGTCATATATCAACTGACCCGAGGCATCTCAAGTGGATGAGTGGGAAAGGTAAAACTACAAAGCGGCAGGGTTTTGGTCAAGGAGTCGTGTGAACTCCTCATCTCCTGTAGCGATAGTGATAGGTTGGATGGGATCCATGGCTGGTGATAAAATGGAAGGTGGTGAAGGACTAGGTGGGAGTGGTTGATAACTGGCATGAAATATGAGTGCACTTTCTTATTTTTGGGTCAGCACCATGTGAACCAGTACTGATCAGGTAAGGTTGTTTCTCTGTAAATGACATAGAAAAATAGCAGGAATAGGTGAATATGATGGTAAAAAGTGTATTCGGTACCAAATGTAGGTTGGAAAGTGAAACAAGCTAACCGATGCGTTAGGGAAAACTAACGTTGGTCAGGGGTAACCGCTACCGGTCACTATAGAAAATGGTCAGTGAGTGAAAAACCAGGTAGAAAGTCAAATCTGACAGGTATGCCAAATCTGATGGTGTTTTAAAATGTCAATGGGAATGATGGTAGTAACAAGGAATGTGAAAAGTGTAAGAAAATGAATAAAATGTTCTTTTAGGTAGGTTAACAAAAGGACCTGGAACTGACATCGGTTGGGTATAAACGATAACGTTTAGAGGGTAACCGATGATAATTCTTGTGAAATTAAAATAGTGATGAAAGAAAAGTGGTTGTGAATTAAAATTTTATGTAGAATCAGACCCATAATTTTGAGAATGATGATGATATGGCCTGTGCACACTCGGGTGAAGCTTGAGAATACACCAACTATGATGAGGAGCGTGCAAGGATGAACAACAAAAATGAAGAATTTGATTTCTCACCTCAAAATGCAAGACAAGTAGAAACACTAAGAAAAATGTGATCCTAGGAGTGCCTTTTCTATTATGTTTATTTAGCTTACGCTATTTAAGGACCGACACTTGAACCGTGAAATAGAATTTTTGGTGAGGATGGCTTCCTATGAAGAAGGATATCTAAAAGGTGAGGTCTCGGGTATGTTATGGTGGGGGTGGGCTTCGCTCAAGTATGACTTGACAGAGAAGAGAGTCTGGGGGAGTACTGCCAATCCTCATATCGGTGCGATCATTGATGTGCATTCCAGTGAAAGATGTTGTCTAAGAATATGTGTTTGTTTTGAATTTGTGCAATTTGGCAAGACTCAGAGAGAGAAAGAGATGTGCTTTCTATGGTTCGTTTATCAACCATCATCTGGTCATGACTTCCAGTGTATAGGTTGCCCTCAATTAATGTGAGATAATGCGATAAATCAGAATGGAATGCACTTATTTTTAAACCCAAATCGAAGTGTGAAGTTGGATGACACAATAAGATGAAGAGGAAGAGGGATGCTCTTTCACTACAATGTAGAAAATGTAAAGAAATGGTTCTTTTTAATTACACCAAAAGAAAGGTTTCCTTTAGAGAAAATAGAAAGAAAAGGTGGGTTACCAAGGAAGAAAATTAATGTGTATGCTTTTTAGAAGGGAAAAAACACACAAATTTTCCTAGGAATGAATATAATGCAAGGAACCCCAAAGGGGACCCACCAGGTGTGCCAAAATGTTTCACCTAATTCTTAGACATGTCTTTAAAGTATTGTGAAACAAATAGGGTAATAGGCTTAGGAGGAATACTGTTTAAATATTGGTTGATGGGTTGTTGCATGCGTATGACTTTCGAATCCACAGCTGATTTTGAGAGCTTCCTTTTGGCTAGGAGGAACTACCTATAATGAAAAGTAATACCACCAGAAAAAGTTGAACAATAGATGCAGTGAACTACCTAGCGTATGCTAGATCCGGGAAGTGTGATACTTCTTAGATGGTCATCGTCACCCACTGTTTTAAGAAATTTAATGCGGGAAATAAAGTAGATCCTATTGTAATTTGAAATTATTTAGGTATCTCACTTAAAAAACAATAAGAAATATCTAATCTAACAAGCTAGGTTAGAATAGGATCCGAAGGTCAAATAATTGGTTTTGGGTCTCTGTAGGTCTAACAAAAGTCTCAGGTAGATCACAGTGAATGAGGGTGAGGCAGAATTAGGTGGGTAGGTCTTTGTTATGCATTGTATGGTCAAATATAGAACCGATGCTGGTCTAGGGTGACCAACGGTGGTTAGATATAGCGGTGCAAAAGAAGTTCTTATGGAGTTCTAGGAATGCCACAGAATGGGTTTGGGTCTCCTTTGCGATTGCAAAAATGATTTTGGTTGGTTGGGATGAGGTATTGGGTGATTTGGGATGGATTTGGTGAGGTTTTAATGGGTATATGGAGGGGGAATGTTGAAGGAGATCAATGGGTGGCTAGGTAAACAATAGGTGATAATATAATGACAAAATGAAGTGAATCAGAGAAGTAGAATATTTTACTTACTTGGATTCTAGTCCTGGACACCTGTGAGTGAGGGATGGGGGTGTTGGTAAGAGGTTGAAGGTTGCAGGTGATCACCAATCGTAGGAGAGCTTCTGCATGGGCTGCATGTGCATTCCTCTTTTCTTGGTTAGATCAGATCATTGCTAAGGTGGTTGTGCAGGGGAAAATTCTTGATCTCTTTCCTTACACACATGCTCTCACTGGAATTCAATCTCAGGAGATGTGATATCTCTCAGGAAGATCTCAATGTTTCACCAAATTTTTCCAATCTTTGTCAACCTTGAAAATAAGGTTTTTTGGGGGGTTAAAAGGGTAACCGACGGTAGTTCCGCTTAACTTAGGTGATGCAGGTTAGGGGTAACCGGCGTCGGTCAAGGTGAAATTTCCTAGGTTTACTAAACTAGAGAGATCCTCTTTATTTTCTCATATCTCGTGTCATTAACCTACAGATTAAATTAGGAACCTCTTGTAAGCATGTGGGAATGTGGTTAGAGAGAATGTAGGCATTGATTTTTAGGGTTTTGGTAAGTCTTAGTTAGTTATGGCAACTTACTAAGAATATGTCTTAGGTTGAGTTGGCTTGATGAGGTGTCTAAGTGAGGTGTATGTGTGGATATTATCTAAATTAAGATATTTAAATAATAAATATGGTGAGGATAATGAATTAATTTAATTTAATTAATATTAGTGGAGTGAAGGGGGCCATGGCTAGGTTAATGTGATGAAGGGTGCTTATTTTTTGAGGGACCAAAGGGGAGTGTGACCTAATTTTAGTGTCTAAAATAAGCACAAACATTACAAGAACATATGGAAATAGATCTAAACCATGAATAACATGAAAACACACTAGGGTTTAGTCCATAGACACAAATATACAAAATAGAGCTCCATATATTGATTAAATCCATTTACTAGTAGCCATATTACATAAAACAGGGTCATCTTAGACCATAAGCATCATGAAATAATATTACAACCCTACAAAAGTAATCGAACAGATATCATAGCTATGATTTCCCATTATCACCCTTGTTCAGACCCGAGCGCATACATTTATACTTAGTACTAGCATTCTTGTTGCACTTTGTTACCCTTATTCTTTATTCTCCCACTATTTTAGACCCAAGCACTCTTTTAAATAGAATTTGGATCCACCACCATAGCTTCACCCATGAGCAGATTGCATGCCAAGTGGAAGTGTGGTCCTCCATGATCGATCAAGAGCTTATGCCATCTTGCAAAGGCCTCCACTAACTATAATGATCCTCCTAGGAATATTCCCTACGTGGAATATTATTTTCTTGACCTCTAAGGCTCCAAGATAGCACCTTATCCATTCATCATGCCTACTTAGGCCTTCACGTGTTTTTCTGTGGCACTTCTTTGAAATATGGCTAAGTCCTCAAACCCTTTTCTACTTTTGCATGCTAATCTCTTCTCAAGTACACCTTTCCTTGACCACCTTCCTACTTGTTTGCCTTACACATGTGCGCTCCTTCTACCTTGGTACTTAGTTAGTTATGGCCCAACATTACCCCACACTACGTGTGTTATCCGTCCTCGAAACACTCTACTCTTTCACCAAAGAATAAATAATAGGAGAAATGAAATAATCTGCAATTGAATAAAGAATGGAAGAATAGAGGATCCTGCTACTGCTGCATGAGGAGTGGGAAGTATTTCTTCACGGATGCTTCAATTTTATCCCAAGCATCTACCTCACCCGTGCATGTTGAAGTAAATCACCCACCAGCGTGCTAACCTCATCAAAACTTAGTTCATCTCCCTTAGCCTTCAGTGTATCTGCAATGTTTTCCATCTACTTACTAAGGTCACCCAACACATCCATCCTGCAAGTGACTTGGGGGTACAATTCCTTCATTTTATTTTTAATTGAAACCCTCAAGACCTCAATCACCTCTAAATTCTTCTCAACCTCTACCAATATCTTATCTCACTCTGCCCTATTTCCTTGTTTTTCTCTTGAAACTCCTTCAGATCTACCTCATGGGTAGCAACCAATATGCTTGCTACTCTATCTTTGTCACCACAATTATCATACATAGCTTCAGCCATACTGCTCCGTAGTATTCACTAATGTAAGGAGCTCATAGCATCTAGTTATTGTCTCCCCAATATTCAACTGCTCTTCTCCCTTTTGGTGCACCATCGCCTCTTCTGCCAACTCCAATATAAGTGGTTGCCTCTCCATGCTGAGTATACAAATCAAGTCTTCCAAGTAGTGTGTGTTCCACTCATATTTCTACTAGAGGGGCCATGTATTAGTTCTTTAAGCTAATGGCATTTGAAATAACATCTATCTTCTTGTATACTTTGCACACATTCACATTTTCATCCCTCCACCGATCAATTCCTTCTATTTTATTTCCCTATCCTTCTCATTGATCTCCTTAATATTTTTCTCAAAATCCTCCTCCAAGACTCTTATTCTATCATTTCTATTGAAATTTCATTCTTCCACCTCCACTAACACTTTGTTGAGCACATTGAAAACTTTCTCATCTTGCATTTTTTGGGAATTTACAAGAGGGTTTATTCCCTTAGCATCTGGTGTCTTCATCAATGCATCACTATTTACCTCAAACTCGGGCTCATCAACGTGGGACTTAAAATCCTAAGATAGCATTTTCCTTGTGCATGGGTATGCACCCTCTTCATCAAAATAAGACCAAATGAGGAGTTTATCTATGAGAACTATGCTTTGGAAATGCATGCACAATACCTTTTTTAGATCATTGATGTAAGTCATGGCTTACTTTTGTGCCGCTCCTATGCCCTATCCATCGGTGTGCACTACCTTTGGGAAGTTCATTGTTAATTTTGGGTCTCCACCCATGGTTCCATATTATTTCCCTACATTCATTCTCTCTTTGGTTTCCTTAAGAATTTCATCCACGTTGCGCTCCACCTCATTCTCCACTAACTATTGTATAATACCTGCCACCTCCTTCTCTACTATGTCATCTATTTGTTCTTTGGTCAGGGTCGAGGTCTTCTCGAGTATGCATGGTTACTTCCTCGGTTCCTCCTATATTTCTAGAACCTTCTTCATAGTCATTCTTCTCTTCACCAAACTCATGTACATCATGAACAAGGGGAATCTTACCTTCTTTGCACTCTTCATCTTCCTCCTTAGAGTCATCACCCTTCATGATCTTTGTCTCCTCAGAATCTGAGCTCTCGGTCACCTTCTAATTCTTCTTAATTGGAGATCCCTCTAACACCAGGGACAACTTCCTTCCAAATGACTCCTCTCTCTCAGGTGAATTCTTCTTCTCCTGTGTGGGGACTTCTTTTAGAAAACATAAGTGCTTGTGCCCGCGCCTGACTCTTGTACTCTACAACTGTACTATATATGCACTTGGTGTCTTTTTTTCCTAGAGTCTCTTCTCATTCCCTTTTCTTCAACACCATATTATTTCTCCTAGTGGGGTCCTTTGGGATTGATACATCATCCTCAATGTAAGTTCCCTTCTCAAACTTGGGCCTTAGTCACACATATACCCTTGTTGTCATCCTACCCATAATAGGAAATGTCACCGGTTTTACCATGTGCACGTCATGAGACATGTACTTTTCTACATATGCACACTTCTTAGGATACACCAATGTCTGGTGCATCTCGTGGTGATCCTGATCTACAACACTTAGATCAAATATAAGTTTCTTTGCCTCCTTAAACTGGTTGACCATGCCTTGAAAATATTATGCTGTGAAGGAGAAGGGTAATTTAAACTAAGGGCTCTTGGGGTCATTCGTGAAAG
Organism: Taxus wallichiana var. yunnanensis; assembly: GCA_018340775.1. Classification (NCBI taxonomy): domain Eukaryota; kingdom Viridiplantae; phylum Streptophyta; class Pinopsida; order Cupressales; family Taxaceae; genus Taxus; species Taxus wallichiana. The sequence goes on from CM031236.1 coordinate 371,209,908, forward strand.
TAAATTTGTCAATACTGAAATACTTGGTATCTGAGAAAACTCATCTTCTCTAGTCACCAAAGTGCAAGAAACTTCTCGGGTATCGTACATTCTTCCCCAAATGCATCGCGCATCCGTTTATACCATTTTTCTAAGCACGCCTTATGAGTGGTTGTCATGGTGTCACAAGTATATGCTTAAAATATCTTTGTGGGGGAGGGGTCCTCATCCAGGTATTCCCAAACAAACTTATCTGTCCCATCGGGCACTCCAATTTCTAAAAATACAATGGTGAGAAGGACGTTACCAAACATAATATTTTCCCCGTCACACATGAAATCTATGATATCCTCTGCAATAAAATTTGAAAGGTTGTAGATGGTTCCCTCTGAGATCTTACGAAAAACATTCAACCAACCCTTATTTATCTGCATCCATCTCTCCTACCCATTCAGTTTTATAACTAGGTGCACGGCCATCCTCATGACAGGTTTGGTCATTGCAAAGATATCAAAGTAACGTGAACCCTTCTTGTAATCATATGCTTCAATTTTTCTCTTAATGGCCTCCTTGTTGCATAAGTCATCATCTAGGACCTCTCCTTTGCGAGATAATTCCGATGTAGGTACTATGAAATAAGTTGAGGAGTTATGTGTATTCTCCATCTTATGAAATAAAAATTATCCTCATGCACGTGCGACATTAACCATTGGTGTAGTCACTCGGGTTTTCCAAAATAGGGCAACTCATAGAGTTATAGGAGCCCACCTTTTCCAACTTAACCTTTACTTCATCATCATATATGGGCTTCCCATCTGGTGTCCTCTTTTCTGTAGGGAAAACCAAATCTAAAGTCATCTCCTTTTCTATGGTGCTCGTTTGATGGTTATAATCACTCATGGCCATCTTTCATATATGAGACACCCACTCCTTTCCTAACACACACAATCTGGGTACTGCATCTCTGTATACCATTCTTCATTAAAATTGGTCAAAATGGTCAGTTTTCCTTTGCCCTTGCCTTTTCCCTTTTTTGGTGAAGTGTTTACTCCCTTCCTTGGTGTCATTTTTCTCCTCCTTGGTCCTCTGTAGTTCTTCCCTTACGTCAAGTTCACTCACTACTCAAACCCTTGGCTCCACTTCTATGAAATCTCCTCGAAAACCCATGCCCTAGCTTGTAAACCCTAACCTAGAGCACTTATTTTCCACAAGGCAACGTAATCACCCACAGGATCCCAACAAATAACCTCCTCGTGTATGCTCGTGTACTTTGCTTCCACACTAGTTCACAAATCCATTGATCTCTTCAACTCGCACACTACTCTTCACAACTTCTTCGCAAGAATCACCTTAGATTGCAAGAACTTCTTCGATATCAAAATACAAGGTGAAAAACAATAGCTCACCGACCTTCTATTTATATCTTCTTGATTTTCTCTACATTAAATGCCATACCACCTACCAACGTATGAATACAATAAAGTCATATTTTTCCATCGACATTCCACCGCGTGTTTTTTCCAATGCTTTCCCTCCATTTGCAAACTCACGCAAAAATTTTTACAACCTTCGGCATGCAAGAATTATGTGATAGAAGACTCACTTGTACGTACCCTCCATGCTGAAGTATGTCATCCTGTGTGTCTTTTACCAAGTTCTTTCCTTTGCCTACCTCACGTTGCACTTATATCCTTGAATGTGGTTTTCTCAAATCCTTTTGACACCATTTTTATATCATGAACACTTCTATTACATGCCTTCCTTCATCCTACATGCCTTTGAATTCACAACCTGGGCCACCATCCAACATTTCTCTCAGCACTTACCGTGTATTTTTCTGAAGTTCTCTTTATCACGTCACCCCACACTAAATAGATGCATGGTCATTTGCACATAAAAACCCTTTAGATAGTAACTGGATATCGGTGCACAAACACACCCACAACAAACCAAACAAAAGACAAAGCAAAGTAACAAAAAGGGGAAACACAAAGAAAGGAAATTGCATTAAGGGAAATCCTAAGCTAGATGGCAATATTGCCTTATTTACAAACACACCGAAGACTTATTTATAGTAGGGCTTCAACCTACTCCCGTTAAAATGACCAGGTAACATTGTTCCATCTAGCACTTATAACTTACAAGTTCTTAAATCAAGTATATGAAATATCATGTATGGACCCAACCAATGTAATTTAAGCTTCCCTAGGTGGCGCAGAAACTTGGAATCATACAACAGGACCATCTGCCCAACCTCAAACTTCTTATTTTTGATGTGCCTATCATGCCATGCCTTCTACCTAGATTTTTCCATTTTCTGACTCCATCGTGCTATGGCACATCACTCATCCAACTACATTAACTTGTCAATTATTTCCTCAAGCACTTTTTCATTAGCTAAACCTCCTGCACACGTGATATGCAATGATGGTAACATGAATTCAACAGTAACATAGCCTCCACACCAAACACCAATTGAAAGCAATGTGTGGCTTTGTTTAATCTCTTATAAGTAGTCTGATATGACCATAATATGGTAGAAACTTTATCATCCCAGTCCCTTCTGCCAACATCACAAATATTGGTCAACATGTGACTCAAAAATTTGTTAAAATCTTTTGCTATCCCATTAGCTTGTGGGTGATAAGGGGTAGTCTTGTGATGGGCCACCATGAAATCAGTTAACTATATTATCACCATCTCATTTTGAAAATGAATACCCCTATCACTCGTTAAAATTAGTAGGCATCTATACCTTTTGATTATATTTTCCCACAAGAATCTAGTTGTTGTAACTTCAATGTAATCCTTCGTAGGCACCGCTTCCACCCACCATGTAATATAATCTATACATATAATGATATAGCATGAATTCTTCCTTCGAGCAAAGCTAGGGTAATAGGGCCTACAAATTCAATTGTCCATTTCTCAAATGGTTCGAACTAGTAATAGGCCTTAGTGGAATCTCATCTCTTTTTCCTAGTTTGCCAAGGTGCTGGAAATGATCATAGGCCTTGCAATACTCAATACAATCCTTGTAAATGATTTCCCACCATATTCCTACCAATAATATCTTCCACGTGGTGGCATTTCCTATATAGTTCCCTCCTGCAATTCCACCATGTGCTTTCTCCATGATTACAACGTGTTCATGCTCCAATACACACCGATGCAAGACCTCATCCCTACCTAACTTGTATAGGTATCCCCGATTAACATGTAGAGCATGTCACGCACCTAATTGTTTCCTCTACAAGGTTTTCATCCCTTTTGGTGCCACACATGTTCTTAATAACACAACCATATCTTATAAATCATAGGTTGCACACTACAATCTAAATAGGTATGCATCCGGCATTATATCCTCAATTCTCTATGTATCCTCTCTAGAATCAATCCTTGATAAATGGTGAGGCCCCAAATTAATCTTACGGTTTTACAATAACCATAAACTCAAACTCCCGAAATAATAGGACCCACACTGTATATGTTCCCTTTAAGATGGGATTTTTCACCAAGCACTTTAAAGCCATATGGTCCATATAAAAGTTAAAAGGTGTTGCTAGTAAATACTACCTAAATTTATGCGTGCTTAGATCATTGATAATTCCTCACGCTCCATTGTAGTATAATTATGTTCCTCTTTGGGGTTAGATTCCTACTAGAAAAGCACAATATATGGTAAACAATTCCCTCTCTAATTTGTGTTAAAAATTCTCCAATCGTCATCCCAGATGCATCAACATGCACGTGAAAAGGTTTATCCCAAGAGGGAAAGCATAATATGGGCACAATAATGAGTCTATTCTTTAGTGTGTTGAAATCCATTTGTTGTGCCTCTCCCCAATAGAACATACTCTTGTGTTTTAGAAAATCCTCCAATGGCATGGAAATCTTGGCATAGCCCTTGATGAACTTCCTATAATACCCTGTATGTCCAAGGAATCCACACACCACACTCTGGCTAGTAGGTTCCCCTAATCCCACAATAACGGAAACTTTGGCAGGATCCACCAGCAAGCCTTATTTACATATGATATGTCCCAACAGGTGTCAAATGGAGTAGCGAAGACACATTTCTTAATGTTGAGGGATATATCCATCTATGAAGGAATAGATCTCTTGTCCTGCGACACCTTCCAAAATATCTTTCGTAAATGGGGTCAAGAAGGGATCAATGACACATACCGCATTCAAATCCCTATAGTCAATGAAAATCCTTATTCTCCCATCCTTTTTAATACCGATAACCATCGGACTTATCCAATTTTATTACTCAATAGCCTTAATGATGCATGATTCAATCATCTTGTCAATCTCCTCCTTGAAATTGACATGCAAATTCAAATTCATTTGATAAGGTCTCTTCTAAATTGGTTGTGCGCCCTCCTTCAGCTTGATCCACATCTCTCCTAAGGAGTGGTGAACTCCCTTGAATTTTTGGGTGTGGTAATAAATCCTAGAATTTGTGAAACAGATCAATAATATTTGAAACCTCCCTTTCGACCAATAATCTCTAATAGTAGCTTCCTTGGGTTCCGCCCCAAGCCAATGTTAACATTCTCGCTTTTAGGGGTTCATGGTAAGCATGCACTTCCTCATCAAGCACTATCCATAACCTTGCACATACCCATAGTATGGTTAGCATCCAATTTCTCTACCTTTTCATCATCTATCAAGTAGAACAAATTGCATTTATCCTTCTCTAGGTAGGTGTGCTCAAGTTGTATTTCCTCTTATTCTTCCTCCACAAAGCACGCCCCCAAATATGGTTCTCTTAATAGCTCTAAAATCTTGTTCTCTACCATGGAACTATCTCCCAAGGTAAGATGTTTGACTACCTATAATGCCTCATTCAATAATGGCTTAGTACTCTGATATTCAAATGTTTAAACAAGGTCCGCCATCAACTCCTTTCATTTCCTTGTTTTTCATTGCAACTCTAAATGAATATACCATGCACACGTGCAACCCTGTAAGGTGGAATAGAACTTATGCACCCATAGGGAAGGGGGTAAATCTTCCACGCCTCCCATCCAAGTCTTCTCACACTCCTAAACATGACATGAGGTAGATCCCTTCCCATCATAGTCACAAATTTGAGATGGCACATTTCTTCTAAGAAACCTAAAGAGAGAGTGACTCTCACTTCCCACCACTGTAGAATATTATCTCAATGTTTCACCCACCAACATGTTGGTATCTCACATAAAGTATAGGTAATCATATTCCTTCTCTCCACTTGAAACTTCCACTGGGTCTCCATTTTGTGTAGAAATACATTAGGGTTGGCTTCCCCAGTGTACCGTGGCAACTACCTTCCTCCCAAGTGCCTAATTGAGCACATTCTTGACAACTTGAGTCTCAGTATCCTTCAAATGCCTTCTAACCAACTCATAAGTCCCATGCACCTAGTTATCACAAGCAACATTGGTTGTATCACTTATGGATTGTGCATCATCCCATTGAATGACCCCTTCCTTCGATGATTGAATGAACTTTGAGTCCTTAATGGTGCACGCGTATGTCTTGTTTAATTCTTCTTCACCTAATGGCTCCACATATGGTGTAGACTATCCATTAGTTATTAGAATGATCATGTGCTCTTCCTTGTTCTCAAAACTGATGTAGCCCTTATTGAAATACAAATCAGCATTATTTGCATAGCACCAAGGGCACCCAAGTAATGTTGGGAAACTATCAACCTCAGTGAGCTCTAGAACCTCAAAGTCCCCAACAAACTTTTCCCCTTGAATAGTAATGGATGCACCTTTTAACACCCCTAGAGGCATGGCCTTTGTCCTATTAGCCATGTATAGTATATTCAAAGATGGCAGTAATGGGGGCCTCCCCATCTAATTCCATGCATCTAGAGTAAGGACATTAACCTTCGCACCTGTGTCGATTAATATATTACTCAGAAGTCACCCATCCACAACTACATTCAAGGTGATTTCCTTATCATAGTCTATACTTTGTTGGGGGAGATTAGCATGTAAGCCCCGCCTCTTGCACTCACCTCCAACACATGGTACTTTCTCTCTCAGCAACTCTCCTAACATAGGGATGATATTATCTTGGCATAGCATCTTACATACCTTCCTGACTTCATCTATATTTTCCTGAGGGACTTCAGCACTTTTCTTTTCTTCAAAATTTTATAATTTCTCCTTCAAGCACTTTGAATCTCACCTTGAAGACTCCTAATCACCTCCATGATCTCTTTATAGACCTCCTTCTAGTGGCTAGGATCAAGATATTTCTCATCTAATACTTATTATCTTGTGGTAAGGGGATTTTTCTTTGGTTCATCTTGGGCGTTTGTAGTGACCAAAACAAACTCTATCTTGGAGTTAAGCACTATCCTCGGCATCCATTTTGGTTCAATCCTCTTTACACTCACCATCCACACATAGTTTTCCTTCTTCTAGTTCTTGCTCATGTGGTCATACAACTCTGGATACTCTTCATACTTGTGCTTCTTTCCACACCTTGAGCATTGGAACAAGTCCGAACACTCATGCTTGTAGTATTTTTTCAATCCATAGTTATATCAGGTTCCATGATGAAATTCACTTCTTCCTCCATGATTTTTGTGGCCTCACGAATCTTTCGTGAAAACCTCTTCCTTGACCTCCTCCATTTGTTTGCCATGCATACTAATGATCCTCGGCCTTAGAACCACTCCCAATATTGGTTTGGCATACACTAAGATCAATGGTTTCATGGAGCTGCTCTATCAATTTACAAGCCATTGTGTCATAAGTAGTAGAGGTGTAAATCTTACAATAGTAAGATACATTCTTGGATCATGCACTACAGCGGGGAAACCTACTTACATCATGATCTCCCCTGGAAAATCTCATAGTCCATCGACATGGCATGCACTTTTCTTCATAGGAAAATATTTGTTGTATGTCCCTCTACTTCACATTCTATGCACCATAGCCCACTACGAGTCTCATGAGCCGATTTCATAGACAATTTATCCAAATGCTTTTCCATGATAGCAATCTAGGCTTTAAAAAAATAGACTAACTCCAGTATCAATACTTCCCATGGCCTCAACACATAAGGTAGCCTCTAGGGCCTCACGCAGATCTGTGAAGGTCTTATGTGAAAGCACCCTCCTGAATGGTGTGATCAGCCCTCCAATGAACCACTAAGCATGTTGTGAAGGATGAATATCATAAGATAACTTAGATAGGAGAGTCTTGAAATGTGTGTCATACTCCTGCACACTCTCTGTCATTCCTTACTAAATCTTCTTCAAAGTGCTGGTGTTCTTTTGTTTGAACTCATGAATGTAGAGCTCCACCAAAAATGCATCACGCAACATGATATAATCCACCATTGTTTTGTGTGGATCATACTTTTTGTACCAGCTATGGGTGCACCCTTGTAACATGGTTTAAAAATGACTCACCTTCTACTCTAGGTAATTAATACCCTTTGTGCACCATAGTAAATCACATTTTTGTACATGCTCTGCAACATCTTCCACACCATTGTAATCAGGAAAATGTAAAGATATCTCAAAAATACATACTAAGGTTGTCTAAAACCTTGGCCTTCTCTAATATTTCCACCACCTCTAGCACCACTAGATCCACTAGTGCCAACTTTCCAGATCCATCGATCCTATTCTTGGCATAGGTAAGGGGCCTAATGCAGTTGTGCCTTGTGAACCCACCATCATGCTAAATTACGTGTCGACAATCTGTGAAGTTGACCCACTCCCAAATGTGTTTCTGTGCCACTTCTAGATGCAATACCCAAAAAATTTAAACCCACACCTTAAACGATTTGCTAGATAAAATACCTCCAAACACCGGAAATGTTTGTGTGCCCATAGATGGGTGTAATGTAAAATGATATCTACCTGAAGCTATCTTCTCACCAACACCAACTGAACTAGAAGTACTTGTCTCAAATACTGGAAAAATAAGCGCCATGGTTTGGTCTCCAGGTGGGCTAAGATGCATGCCTACAACTCTCCTTTCTCCATATGATGAGGTCTTACTAGAATTCGAGTAAATTTCTCTCCTGCACTTTCCAAGATGGGGTAGTAAAGATTTCTCAAGTTCCGCACCCTCCGCAATAACCTCAAATCCTTCTCACAATATTTGTCTCCATAAGTTCATCACACTATAAACTTTTCATTTTCTTACTAACTCCCTTTCTCAAGCTTTATTATACTTGAGTTTCCTCCTCTCTCTCTCTACCTCTATCACAAGGTTCTCCATCTCCACCACACCACCTTATGTGCCTCGTACCTAGCGAGATTTTAGCCAGCCATAGGAAATGCTTCCAAACTCAAACCGATTATCAAAATATTGATAACTATAGGTATATCCTGCGAGAATGATCCTCTGGGTTTTTGCAAGAACTAGAACTCAGTAACCTCTAGACAATAATACCTTGATATTACATACTTTAATGTGTAACTAGTCAACACACCTTTCCACTAGTGATCAACAGATGATTCAAGGTCGATCAACATCTCGCAATCTGTCGATATTCCTCCCGGGTCTAAACATGAGGTCTATAGTACCCATTTTCATACATCAAACATAGATCCAAAGATCGAACCTCTAAGTAAACTCATCCTCTATAATTTTAAGCCATGTCTCAATGCTCTCCAAGGTTAGACACTGTCATCACACATCATTCTCACAATAGCTTTAAAAGAGGTCTTGGAAATGCAGAACCAAAATGTAGTCATATTTTACCTCTATCCTTTAGTATTTCCTTTAACCCCATGTGTGTCGGCCTATCACCCAAGTGTAAGGCACTCACCCAAGGTGCACGTGGGTGTCGAGCCCTCTTTTATGTGAGATTTGTGAAAATGTTCCATCATTAATGGAGGAAAGGTTTATAGAATAATAATACATGCATTTAATCTAATATAGAGGTAGTAGATCTAGTTCTAAGCATAAATGCTCCATGAGATAAGCATAAACATCACAACAACATAATGGAAACAGATCTAAACCATGAATAACATGAAAACACACTAGGGTTTAGTCCATAGACACAAATATACAAAACAAATCTCCATATATTGATTAAATTCATTTACAGTAGCCATATTACATCAAATAGGGTCATCTCAGACCATAAACATCATGAAATAATATTCCAACCCTACAAAACTACTCTGAATAGATATCCTAGCTATGCTTTCCCATTACAACCCTTGTTCAAACATGAGCACATGCATCTATGCTTAGTAATAGCATTCTTGCAGCACTTCATTACCATTATACTCTATCTCTATTTCAGACCCAAGCACTCCTTTAAATAGAATCTGGATCCACTATCATAGCTTCACCCATGAGCAGATCACATGCCAAGTGGAAGTGTGGTCCTCCATGATTGATCAAGATCTTATGCCATCTTACAAAGTCTCCACTAACTATAATGATCCTCCTAGGAATATTCCCTATGTGGAATATTCTTTTCTTAACCTCCAAGGCTCCAAGTGGAACCTTATCCATTCAACACACCTACTCGAGGCCTTTACATGTTTTTCCTATGACACCACCTTTGAAATTTGGCTAAGTCCCTAAACCCTCTTCTACTTCCACGTGCCAATATCTTCTCCCATGTGCCTTCCCTAAGTACCTTCCTTCTTTCTTTCCTTGAGCACACACTCCTTTACCTTGGGACTTAGTCAATTCAGGGACCAACATAATATGAAACAAAAAGGTCATATTTTTGGAGAATCATAAGGTATATTTTTGGGTCTTTGTAATTTCCACTAGAAATCAAAATAACACCACTAAAATTTGAGGCCAATGCCAATTTTAAGTATGCGCATAATAAACATTGAAATTGTTAGCCTCACAAATTTGGAAGTGTGAGGCTCACACTTTCAAAGTTGAGAGGCTCACACTTGAAAAGTTATGAGACTCGTACTTGAAAGTGTGAGATTCACACTTTCAAATTTGTGAGCCTTGCACTTTGAAAGTGCAGGCCCGCACATTAAAAATGTGACGCCCACACTTTCAAAGTGCGGGCCTCGCACTTTCAAGTGTTATTGTTTCACTTTAAAAGTATGATCCCTACACTTTCAAAGTGTGAGCCCCACACTTTCAAATTGTGGGGCCCACACTTTCAAATTTTGAGGCTCGCAACTATGAAAGTGTGATTCTCGTAACTTTGACAATGTGAGGATCAAAATTTTAAAGTGTGCAATTCACAATTCGAACTTGTTATTGCAGGGATTTATTATTAGTTTTTATTTTTATTTAATATAATGGGATCATGACTTATAATAGTTAGTGGTTGCTAACCTTACATCAAGGCTCGTAATTGGAAAGTGCACGGTTCACATTTGGAACTTTCTATTATAGGAATTTATCATTAGTTTTTATTTTTAAGTTAATAAAATAGGCTCATGACTTATAATAGTTAGTGGATGCTAACCTTACATCGAGTATTTTACACTTTCATTTAATAAAATGGGCTCATGAATTATAATAGTTAGCAGTCACTAACCTTACATCAAGGATTTTACACTTTCAAAGTGCAAGGAAAGTACTAGCATCACCTTTTCAAATTACGATGGCTTGCACTTTGAACTTACTTTTATAGGAAGTCATTTTTTTTTATTAATCCAATGGGCTCATGCCTTATAATAGTTAGCGGCCACTAACCTTACATACTCCCAACATGAAAATCTAAAATCAACAAAATTGGAATCCAATAATAGTGAAATTGGAATCCAATAATAGTGAAATTGGGATCCAATAATAGTGATATTGGAATCCAATAATATCAAAAATTGGAATCCAATAATATTGAAATTGGAACTCCAATAAGTCCAATAATGACAATATTGGAATCCAATATTGTTACTAATGGAATCCAATATAGGCAAAAATGGTGATAGATTTCTTCCAAAACATGTAATATTGGAGTCTAGATTCACTAGAATATGTCTAAATTTAGTGAAATAAGCACTAATATATCATTATAACATAACCTAAGTTACTACACACACCCTATAAACTCATCTTTTTACCCCCATTATTATTATTTACTTATCCTTACCCTAACCTATCTAAAACCTCCTAACCACTTACAACCCATCCTACCCATTTTTATCCCAACCATGTAACTCCTTAACCACACCTAACCTCTTCCCTAACCATTTCTGTCGTCCTCACACCTAAAACCTCATTTTGGAAGTGGTTGAAACCACTTCCAAATGATTTTTTCCTTAATTCTTGGATTGCCAACGACTATAACAAATCACGGTGATTATAAATAGAAGCTTCCAGCTCCTTTTTTAGGTATATTTAAATTTGGCGGTGAAAGTTTATCACTACAAGAAATATCAAAGAACTGCAACAAATCTTTGTCACCATGAATCCATACCATTTCATTTTGTGCAACCACACATCTCCAATACCCTTGACACATCATGATACATTCATAAATACATCATCACAAACTTAGCAAGTTTTTGTAAGTGTATTAGTCCATTTTTCACATCAACGGTAAGCTATATCCATTTATTCTTGTTTTTGTTCTATTTACACATCAAAACAAGGTCAAAACAAGTATCTCGGTCTCTATTTTTATTAGTTTAGCATTTTGAAAAACATAAAATATTTCACAGGAATCACTTATGATTCCTTCAATCACCAGCGATTATCCCAAATCACCTATGATTTATGTGAATTATAACGATTATTCTCACTATAATTAATTTTATTATTCATTACATTTTATCATCGTTTATCTATCAATTTGGATGTAATTTGTCTATTTTCGATATGTTTCTTCTATAGATGATTGTTCCAAGTCAATCCCATCCAATCACAAGTATTTACAATCTTGTGATCATCCAGCAACCATTCATGTGGGAGCACATCCTCCATGAGCTCGGTTTGTGTTCCATTCCATTTGCACCAACATTTTAAGATATCAAAGAATATTTTGATATCCTTTACGATATATGAGAAGCAACCAAGGAGTATTCATACATGAATACTTTTAAGACACCCTAATCCACTTATGAAGCTTAAAAGGACCTCCCTGTCCATCTTGAGTTTTAGGTTCCTTGTTTGTTATCGGTTATATTATCTTTACCAAATCCACTCAATTGTATCAATGAGCTTACACCCTTCAAGGAAGTCCCTTTAGATTCCTGGGATCAGCCTTTTCCAAGAAACTTGTTATCATATATATCTAATATCTCTTGTTTAGTTATATTTATTTACAAGTCTCTTCACTTAGTGAAAGGAGGAGAACTTTTACGGTTTCCACATTTTATCACCCCGACATTACAATTTTCAATGTAGGTATCAAGTAAACACGGTTATGTTTTATTTTTAGGTACTTTCTATATTTGATAGCACTAACCAAAAAATACCTAATACAGTACCCTACAAACATTATAGACCATAACCTTGTTTCCTTTTTCGTGTAAATATCTTCGGGGCTTCATGACAAAAATCATCAATGAAATAGATATTGAGCCAAAGGACATACTTGGGTTTACAACAAGATTTTTATATCTCTTGTTTTGAAAATTTGGTTATATCAACAAATCAATGTAATATTTTTGATCTTATCGATCACTAAGCTCATCCTCGAAAAATATTTAGATGTTAGCAGTCTCAGGCATCATTCACGGGACAACTATTATTGCGGTGGATAAATTTTTTCACTACATGCACTCTTGAGGGATTAATCTGCGTGTAGTTCTCATTAGTTTGTTGTCGATAATACAACATTTCAGTCTATGAAAATTCCATATTATTCATTAATACTTATTGTAAGGAATGGGATTAGTGCCATTTGGGTAATTCGAATGTAGCATTTTACTAACAAAGCATTGTAAAAAAACTTATTGGTCACTAGGAATTTTCAAATATAAAAGTTGATGTGAAACATGTGTGTTATGGACATTTGGAATTTTACGAAATTTATGTCTTTAAAAAATCATAGGATGAAATTTTAATCTTAGTGATCTCTAGGGAATTTTGAAAGAGGATATCAAATATAAATTTTTATCTTATCGATTATTATGTAATGCTTAGTTAGGTAAACATCAATGAATCTCTCTACTCAGAAATATGATGATTGGCCTTCAAGATGATAATCATCAAAAAACATATATTGAACCAAAGAACATAGCTACATTTACAACAAGAATTTTATGCCTCTTACTCTGAATATTTGGTTAGATTAACAAATCATTACAACATTGCCACCTTTAGGGCAATTGAGGAGTTCATTGAGGGTCATGCCAAAAGTGTTTCCAACCTCAGCGGTGTCCCGGCTACACTTTGGGGCAACGAAAAAGAAAGCAAAAGAACCATTGAGGAGCTTGATAAAACTGATGCTGCCCACATGACAACTTTGGGTATGTTTCACGCCTGGAAGAGAGTCAAGACCAGCATCGACAAAGCTGCCAAGAAGTAGTATTGGTTGCTTCTGCTGCTACTGTTGTTTTTTTGCTATTTTTTACTGTCTCTTTACTGCTTTTTTGCAGTAATTTTGTTGTTTTGTCTCGTTTGAGTAGTTGTTTCTGGGCTACTTCAAGCTTCATTGTAACACTTGGATCTTGATCCATTCTCTCTGATTCTCACTCTTATTCTCGGCTCTCAGGCCTTCTTTTGTTCTCAAGGGTATAGTCCCTTTCAAAAAACTATTTGCCAATAATAAAAAAACAAATCATTTAACATATCAATGTAACAATTAGTAATAGAAACATCAACGAAATAGATACTAAGTCAAAGGATGTACTTGGGATAAATTTAACAAATCAATGTAAGAAATTTTGATCCTATCGGTCACTAGGCTTAGCCTCTACAAAATATTTAGAGCTTAGTAGTCCCTAGGCATCATTCACCAGTCAACTATTACTACACTTGAGCTAAGTGTTGCACTACATGCACTCTTAAGGGTTCAAGCATTACATAGTTCTCATTTGTTTGTTGTCGATATTATTACATTATGGTCTATGATAATTCCCTATTATTCATTAATACTTATTTTAGGGAATGGATTGGTGGCCACTAGGTAATTTGAATATATAATTTTTTTTTAAAAAGCATTATAAAGGAACCTAGCAATCACCTAGGAAATTTCAAATATAAAAGTCGATGCAAAATATGTGTGTTGCGAGACATTTGGAATTCTATGGGATTATATGTATTTAACAAATCATAGTACGAAATTTTGATCTTAGCGATCCCTAGGTAATGCCTGGAGAGGATATCAAATACAAATTTTGATCTTAGCGATCGCTAGGTAATGCTTAGTTGGGTAAACATCAACAGAAACTCTCTACTTAGACATATAATGACTAGCCTTCAAGATGATAATATAGAGCCAAAGGACGTACTTACGTTTACAACATGACTCTTATGCCTCTTAGTCTAAAAATTTAGTTATATTAACAAATCATTTAATATATCAATGTAAGATATTTGAGCTTAACTAGTCACTAAGCTCGGCCTTTACATAATATTTAGATCTTAGCATTCGTTAGGCATCATTCACAGGACAACTATTCTTGACCTTTGAGAAAAAGTTTGCCTTGCATTCTTTCTTAAGGGTTCAATCCTTACATATCTCTCATTAGTTTGTTTCAGAGATCTTTATACCTCTATTTCATTTTTTATAATTGTATCATATTGGTAGGACTATCCCTGGTGGAGCCAAGTGTTGCACTAGATACCCTTGAGAGGGATCAATCCTTATGTAGTTATATATATATATATAATATGTATGTATGTATGTATGTATATTTATATAATTGTATACATATTTTTATTGATATATGTATAAAAATATAATGAGTTTATTTAGATATTAGCGGATGTTAGGATTCTCCTAGATGTATAAATGGATATTGTATAACATTCATTGTCATTCATTATTATATATTAAAAGGTTTTCCTTAGCAGGTGCTAATCTTCATTACTATGATTTTTTATTCAATCATTGTATTAACAATAAGAAACAATGTAAAAGATGTGCGTAACATACATTACGTAATCCACATGATTATATGGCTTAGTTAGATTAGCCACAATTAGGTAATTTGAATATAGCATTCAAGTAACAAATCATATTAAAGGATCTTAGCAATCTCTAGGCATTTTCATATATAAAATAAGATGCCAAATATGTGTGTTGTAGACATTAGGTGTAATAATAGTGTAGCATGGTGGCTGCTAGGTCATACTTTTCTTGTTTTAATCAAAAGGATTAATAATTCAGTTTCATTAAATAAGAACCTTTTAAACTAGCTAAAACCCACTTTATTAATAGATTTATATACCTTAGTGTTCATTAGTCTCATAACAGTATACTTTTTCATTGAAAACCAACTGTTTTTTAAGGCATTGTGGCCATGATCCTCTAAGCATTAGATCTTATCATTGGAAAGAACATTTGTTTTACTGAGAGGTAGCTTTATTTAAAATATTTTCAATCCATTCTCATCACATAAGACTACTTTTAACTAGATAAAATCCTCTTCAATAAAGTTTTGATTTTTATTTTAATGTTTTTCCCGCATTAGATATTGTGAAGGGATTTGTTTTGTATGCATGCGTCTATCACTTGGTAATGAATTTGATATTGAATTGTAACTCCTATTTGACCATTACAATTTTATAACTATATAAATTTTCAAGAAGAGAAAACCTCTTTGATCCTACTACTCTTTGTATCATTTTATCCATATAAAACATGGTATAATGACCTTAAATAAAACCATGTTTTAATGACCTTATTCATATATTTTTATCAAGGGTAAAGGTTTTTACAAGGATCTTACCCATGTACAAAGAGGTCAATGCCTAGATATAAAATGAAACAGAAGAAAAACTAGTCCGGGTAAAAAAATAGATAACATCCAACAAGAAATCAGGTTGAAGTCAACACAAAGTAAGCAAAAACATAGTTGATAAACCAAAAGGGAAAAAAACATAGAAGCAACAGAAGTCAACATAGAATCGCCAAAAGTCAGCACTAAATCAGCCATGAACATCCCAACTGTGTTGCATCATCCATGTTGTTATTTTAAAATCATCTTGAAACTCTTTTTGACATTCTCCAGGCCCTTTTTAATATCTCTGAAAGTGTTACCCTTGTTATTTTTATCCTTCATTGAGAACAACAAAATGAGAAAGGAGGTCCATACTCTTTGTAGAGTTAGTATGAACCTACAAACTCTAAACCCTTTGTATAA
The DNA here is from genome assembly GCA_018340775.1 of Taxus wallichiana var. yunnanensis. NCBI lineage: Eukaryota > Viridiplantae > Streptophyta > Pinopsida > Cupressales > Taxaceae > Taxus > Taxus wallichiana. The sequence goes on from CM031236.1 coordinate 371,226,109, forward strand.
TCTCCCTGGTCATCATATATATGTATTCCCAAGATTGTAAATCTCACAATTTCCTTACACTTCCACCTCCCAATAAAAAAATCAAGCAATTAATTCCCTTCACTCACTTACCTCAATTTACAAGCAAGGTAATGGTATTATGCAAGATCAAGTATCAATATATTTAGTAAAGAAACTTTCATCACATTTATTAAATTCTGATTAAGCAAAATCAACCTTGTCATCTTATAATTGTTAATGTCAAGATATCATTACTTTATTTAACTAAAACACCCACAACCTGTAATTTTAGTCTATGTTAAATGTTTCTTTTTAGAACTCTCTACTCAGTGATAGGATTTTAATCCTTCTAAATAATATTTAGCTAATTTCATATTGAGTTCTCAAATTGTAGGGTTTATACTTATTTGATTCATTATATTGTTAGTATAAACCTACACAAACTGAACCCTTTGTATTTTCTCCATGACCATCACATATACATTTTCATAAAATTGTATTTCCCATGATTTCCTTATTCTTTAACATCCTCACGAAAACAAGAAAGCAATTATTTTACTTCATTCACCTACCTCATTCTATATGCATGGTAATGGTATTCTTTAGGATCTTAATATCATATTTACTAAGGAAAATTTCCTCAAGTTTCATATATTGCATTAAGAAAAAAGTATGTTTTCATCCTCTAATTGTTACTATCAATATATCATTACTTTATTTTACTAAAAATTTTAGGTCGTGGATCCTATTTTCATGTGTGAAAGTGTTGAAGACTATACATTAAGAGTATTATACACTTTCCACAGTTGTCTCGCCAAGTGTAACACTCGTTAAAACAACCCACTTGAGACCCAAGAACATCCTAGGATTAGTTAAGAAAATTATAGAAATTTTTTTTTATTAAAAGAATCTACAACCATGTTACAAAACAACAGTTGTCACTAATAGGTTCCAAGACAATTCTAATCTACTAGAATATAATTTTCTTTTATTAATAATTATTAGAGGTCATAAGGTCCAAAATTTGGGGTTAGAAGTTCCAATTAGGTTCAGAGGGAAAAATTCCTCACCATACCCATTCTCTAACAGCTTAAAGTTTCAACTTGATTTTTCTCATACTTAATGCATTCAAAATTTTCCTAAATCACTCCCATTGGATATGAAATTTCCTCACCTTTCCATTGATATAAATAATTCCTCCTAACTCCTCATATTTTTCAAATTATGGGCCGGCGGGCCTTGGGGTGAAAATTTTTCCCAAGGGAGGGTCTCATGGGCCCAAGGGATAAAATTGCCCATAGGGTAGGTTGGTGAGCCACGGGGAGAATTTTGTAAAAAAATTCCACATGGGGAAAAAAACACATTTGCACCCATGCTCCCGCAAGTCCGCAAAGGACACATGGCACTCCTTAAGGCAGCGCAGGAAAATGAGGAAAGGCGGGGCGGCGGGAGACATTTTGCAATTTCTCCCACACGGGTGAAAAGTTAGCTCTGCATCCATGCTCCTATGAGTCTTCAAGGAAATGTGGTATCTCATAAGCCAATGCATGGAAGGCAGGGCAACGGGGAGAAAATTGACTTAAAGCCCCGAAGGGCTAAGAAGGTTCATAGACCCGCGCCTCTACCGACACCTCATGATGCCATGTGGCAGCCCCTAAATGGTTATGGGTCGGCAGAACAGCGGGGATCCAAGATGAAAAATAAAAAAGGGATCCATTCTCTCGGCTGATGGCTCATGATGCCACATGGCATCACCTGATTGGTTGCAAGCTGGCGGGGAAAGTTTAAAAAATTTTCCCAAAATTTTCCGAAAACACTAAGTTCAAAAGAGAATCCACCCCTCCATTGTCATCTCATGGTGCCATGTGGTAGCCTCTAATTAGCTATAGGCTGGCAAAGAAAATTTGAAAAAAAATCCAAAAAAAATCCTAAGCCCCAAGGGAAAAATTTGGGCCACAGGCCCACCAAGGAAAATTTTCCCAAAATTTTAACGCCAAGTGAAGAAAACTTCATAAGGCCATAACTTTTGATAGAGAGCTCGGTTTGGGGAAAACAAGGAATTTTTGGAAAGATATCAATGTCCTCTTTACACATAGCTCATTAATTTTTGGTTTTGATAAATTTTAAGGGGTCAATTTTAATAAAACTACCTACATGATTTTATAGTGCAAACTGGTAAATTTTAACTTGTTAGATCTGTTCAATTTGATCTTATTCCTCTCTCAACATGTCAAATAGACATGGGGGATTTTTCTTAGATGAATTTAGGATAGATTTCAAGGGTTAATTTGTTTTATTGAGGCTTAATTTGAAATTTCCAACATTTGACAGAAAAATGACTACAAAATGATAGTAAAACGGTTCCAGCCAATTTTACTAAGTTTTCTAAGAAATTTTCTTGAGTATTAATGTCCAGATGAATTTTTTAGAGCCTACCACTTCAATTTAATTATTTAATTTGTTATTTTATTGTTGCAGGTTTGAACTGTGTGTTTTTGGTTTAGATAATTGCCAGTTTGAAATTACAAATAACAAGGATCAAATTTTAAAGGATCTATTTGCCATTTTCATCTTCTAAGTATTAAAATTCATTCCAATTCCAATCTAACACATTTTATTTGATTCAAAACAAACCATTCAAGACCAAAATGCAATTCTGATTTCTAATTTTACACATTTCCAAAAGACAAAATATTGTATTTTTCTCACACACATTTCTTCCTTTCAAACAGAGATTCCAATACATTGAAATGATCAGATTCAATACTACAATGCAATTTGAGAAAAGCATTACATTCATTTGTTGGTTCCAATAGAAAAATTTACAACTTATTTCTTTTATTCCTTCCAAAAATCATTTATTGACATAGGGCAGAATAATACATTTTCTTTTCACGTGTTACACATTTCCACTTTCAAAATAGCATCTGAGTATAACTCTTTTACATTTCTAATTTCCACTTGCAGTTAGTACAACATATTTCCATTACAAACATTTACAAGGTCATCCACTTCAAGTGGGAAAGGTTACAATGATATTTCATTTCACTAGGGACTATCAAACTATCTTTTCTTAGCTCCAGAATAGCAACATGCATTCTTCTCTTTCTTCCAATTTTGATCACAACAAAGGCAGGGAAAGGAAACGCTCTCCACCCAACCAAGACATCCAATGAAAGGAGAATCCATCCTTCTTCATTGGCCCCTGAGCCCCAACCACAATGAAATAAAATATGTGATCCAACTCATGGCAACAACAGGCTTCCACAAAACATACACACAGCATTTTCACAATAAAACACAGTCCAAAACAGAATGTAGTTTTTACAACTACAATAACACATGACAAGCAATACTAAGGCTTCACCAAGCAAGCCAAAGGAGCAAGAACTATGGGGGATGCTTCTTATGCCTCCCAAACGGGGAAATGGGTATCACCACCTGAGTTACAAACCACCAAAAAGGATAGTATATCAAATCCCTGACATTCCTTATGCCTCCCCCAAGTACCCCTTATTCCTCACATTTCCTTATGTCTCCCCAACCTCTTATGGCACCCCATAATGAGTAAAGAAATGCAAGCTATTTCTTTGTAAGGTGGAACCAAAATCCCAAATCCCAACTCCCTCCACCCTTATACCTCCCTAAAACACACTTTTGCCTCCCACATAATAAACCCCATAGTCTTCTCCTACACCATTCCTAGGCCATCTACCCACAGTCCACAACAAAAACAAACATACCAGCATTTACATATTCATAAAATGGAAAAGAAGAGTATTTCCAAGAGCCAAGCTCTTACCTCTCCATGATGGAGTTTGTTCCAAGTTCAAAATAGCAAGCTCCTTCCAATGCAAGAAATCCAAAAATCAACCCAATACAAGCATGCAAAAATATTCCAAAACTTCTCCAAGCAAGAGCTCCCAAAATAGCAAGAAAATTCACCCAAAAGAAGTCTCCCAAAAGTGAAGCAACCCAAAACAAGACAAGGAATTTGAATTTTATAGAGGAGGGAAGAGAAGAGGATGAGGTGGATCCATGTAGGATGCCACATCACACATCCTCAACCCCAAACACAAATTCAACTTCATTCTCCAATGCATAATAAATAGGTGGGTGAATAATATGATAGATTTACTTACACACTCAAACAAGTCCATACCCCATAAGGACTGAAATTAAATTATGTAAGAAAAGTACAATTACAACATTCAACTTGACTTGTAAAAATGCATTAAAAGGTCTAAATTTAACCCTCCAACCATAGGCAAGGTTGGTATGTAAATTTAAGAGGCATGAGACAAGTTTAACTTGTCCCACAAGCCTCCAAGGACAAATTCAAATTTCCAAGAAGGTGGAGTGTTTCACACTCAAAAGTTAACTTGCACATCACTTACACATTACTTAAACATTCTTACAATACTTTAAAACATAGCTAACAACTCTATTAATTACATTCTTATGACATCTCTTAATTAATTAACTAAACAATATGATTACTCACAATATTTACACACCATTTAATAATTAATGAAAGGGTAAAAGCATCACAAAATAAACACATGCAAACATAACAAAGGGACCAAAAAAAATTAAAAAAAAATACATAAAATCCCTTGGTCACATTTAAAGGTGATCCCCCCATGGGAATCTCTAATACTAACAAACACAAACAAAACAAAACTAGTTGTCATGGTGACCTTGTTGAATTCATCTAGAATTCCAATGTGGTTGGTCTCAATCCCCTGATGTTTGTTGTGGTATTTTAACTTGCAAAACACAAATACCTCCTTAGGCCTCATGGCCATATCGAACGTTCAAAATAATATAAATATAATTAAATTTCCAAAATCTTCTAGATATATGAATCACAACAACATCAAAGTAATCTAACAATATCATTATAGTTTTATCAACAGCTATATCATCATCCAATAATTTTCCATTTCTAGGGCTACTCATAATATCTAAATATCACAAGTCCAAACAACATCTATCATATAACCATGTCCAATAGTATAACATCATCAACATATAAAGTGTCTCTAATAATCGTCATGTATCATATAAGAATCAAAGTCAACAATAATCCATGATCAAATATATAACAATGTACTAAATCAAAACTATAATAATATTTATAATATAGCATGTGTCATGATCAGCATCAAAAGGTGTCAAAGGGAAGTGGGCACTACAACAAGGTTTAGGGCCGGTCCCTGGGCCCAAGTGGGGGTCCAATGGTGGTAGCCCCTAGTAAGGGGGTTCAAGGGCGCAACCCTTGAGAAAAAAATGGCCTCGAAAAAATGTGCCCAATATACCGGGAAATGTATTTTTCTCATATGGGTGGTATTTTGACCCATAGTTTTATGGGATGGTTTTAGCCCATGGTTTTGATACCCATGGTTTTGTAAAACTTTTTAAGTAGTTTTCTACTTATTTGGTTTTGTGCATATAGTAGGTATTATGTAGCATTGCAGATGTGTCTGAATTCAGGTGTGAATTATGTAGAGTTTGTTGAGCATAGATCCAAACAAATTTGGGTATTGTATTGAGAGAGCAGTGGCTTGTAATAAAATCTAAGCAAGTGATTCTTGGTGGACGTAGCCCAAATTGGGTGAACCACATTAAATATTGTCTCTTTGTGTTGTGTTATTTTATTCTACACTTTTATTTGATATACGTAATATTTTACGCATATTAGTTTTCTCTTGTTGTGATTCGTGAGGGATTTTTCCACATATTTTATCCCTTATTTCCTAACAAAAACACCCACAATTTTAAGGATACAATAACGCGAACATTTCTTTCTTCAAAATGAAACATTACTAAGTATTTCATACATTCATTCATTTAAAGATTTTCATAGTATGAGTTTCCATGATCCCTCCTATAGATCTGTTGAGACACACTTACAAACTCCTAAAGGAAGGAATGTGAAACATATCAATTACATTAGTAGTATCCCCTCGAAGTATCCCATTTGTTTCCCAATGAATGCATTATGTCATAATATTAGGATATGCACTTTCATAAGATTAGGATAACACATGTATAATATATAATTAATTCAATCTTCACTAAGGTATTGAAATCCCTTACCTCGAGCTATTGACTATGGGATAAAAACCCTCTCACCTTTCATTAAATAAGAATGGAATACTTAAAAATTACTCTTATATTCTCTTCACTATATTTAAATGAGCTCCTCTTGTCTCTAGATTATTCCCAAATTTACATATCTAGGATTAATTTCCCTTTGCTTAGTCTCAGCTACTAACACTTTGATAATGTAAATCTTTTATCACATATTCCTTATTTTAGTGATCCTTTGAGATTGAGAACACTTATTTTAGTGATCGTAATTAATCACCTATTCGTTTTGATATGTTCTTAACATCTGAGTTAGGTGAATCAAGAAATACTTACAAAATTAAGTCTCTTATGAAATCACTTATTTGATATAAAAATCTACATGAAATACCACAATAACCCCTAAAATTTCATAATAACGCGTTTGCGCTCTGAAAAATTTCCCTAATAATGCATTTTCACTCTAAAAATTTTCTTGAATAACAACCTTCAAACTTCAAAACTTATTTCAATAATCAATTTCAAATGAAATATCTAGTGAAACCCCCCGAAGGTGGTCTTAAAGTTCACTTTAGTTCAATTATCGATAAAGGCCATAATGTAAAAATCCCTAAGCGAAAAAAATCCATTTTCCAAATCCTTTTCAAAAAAACCATTTTGTGCACTTCTAGTAATCAATGTTGTCCATGAAACCACATTCTTTCAGGAATTTTAAAAACATCTCTAGTCCTTGCATAGGGTCATTTTAGAAAATAGTTCTAATCTATGGTGTTCTAGTTTTTCAAAGGGATTACATGCTTGGTGAGGAAAAAAACCTTCTCATAAATTTTTGTGCATTTCTTACAAGCATGATATCCACAATGCTTCGATGGATGTCTCTAACCTATTCAAATCTCACAATTCAGCATGGGCTAGAGCTTTACACATGTTCATTGCACTTACTTCAAAATTAATTAAGGGAAAATTAGATTGAATAACTATGCACATTTCTAGTGCATCATTTTGTCAAAATGATGCCAAAGTTATTCAATGTCAAACCCTTTAAACTGATAATTGTTTTCTAAAATTCCTGAAAGAATGTGGTTTCATGGACAACATTGATTATTAGAAGTTCCCAAAATGGGTTTTGTTGAAAAGGATTTGGAAAATTATAAAATTACAGGTTTTCATAATTTTGGAAGGGATGACAGGAGAATGCATACTAATTTTTGAGAGCCAGAGGAAATCAAATAGTCTCTAGAAACCGTGCTCAAATTTTTCAACGCATGCCCTACTCATATTTTTCAATGGATGAAGGGAGTGACACGCTTCTGCAAATACGAAGAGAATAGAAAGGTGAATTTTCTTCCCAAAATCTTCAAAACTTCAGTGTCAAAAATATATACTAAAATTAAATGTCAATCTATGGTGATATACAATCGACACATCCAACCGCCACTTTCTTTGGTATATATTAAATATCACACATTACATTGATTTAGATAGTGTTCAATTTAATGGCTAATTAATGTGGAGAAACCACCATATTAATTAACATTTCACCTTAGAAAAAGTGTATTTTATTGGAAAATGGTCCTTGGGAAAACACCTGTAAGAATTAATGTAAGAATTTTATAATATAATTTTTAATGTATGAATTTTTAGTAATAGTTTTATAATTTTTATAACATTGAAATTTCTCATTGAACTTTCCTTAGTGCGAGTAATATTTTTATAACATTGAATTTTTAGTAATTTTTTATAATTTTTATAACATTGAATTTTACTCACAGTCTAAGAGCGAGCACTCACACTTCAAAGTGCAAGGATTCAAAAGGTTGTCTTGAATCCTCACACTTCAAAGTGTGAGTGATCGTACTTTCAACTACGAGTGATTTCACTTAAAAATTAAATCAATCACACTTCAAAGTATGAGTGCATACATTTTAACCTATCAGTCTAGTCAATCCCTGCATGAGTGTGAGTACAAGAAAATTTAAAAGCATGAGTGGGGCATGAGAAATTTGATAGCCATACACCATGTGTTATATGGATAAAATTATACAAACAATAGCAGGATCTAATAGTCTAATACAATGTCTTATATGGTCAAATAGGAGTAATAATTCAATATCACATTCACTACCAAGTGACAAAATAATTACCTTCGCAATATATAATGTAGGAGGAAAATTTAGGATGGGAATAGAAATGGTTTTTTGAGGTATCATTAATGAGTACATAAAAATCTATAGTATCTTTATTTCATATGTAATGTAAATTTCCCCCAAATATTAAGGTCAAATTTAAAACTATTAATAACCACACAACCCTAACATTGTATTAATAAATCAAAAATTAATGAAAGTTTTGTAGTGGAGAAGTGTTATGAAAGTTGTGGTTTTAGTCCGACATGGACTAATAACCAAATACACATAGCCTTTATATAACATAACACATACATGGCAAGGTGAAGTGGAGGGTGAGAGAGATGAAGATTTGAATGTTAGCGATATTAGATGTATTTAGATATATATTTATTATAAAGGAATAATCTTGAAGTTTATTGTATGTGGCCACAATCCATTACTACTAGGCTCTAGGTAAAATAAATCCTTGTTAGAACACATGAAGTACTTCTCAAAATAAAATAGTAAGGAATATTTCCAATAGTCATCTTAACATAAATCCTTATATAGAGAGGTAAAAGGAGGTAATAGTTTCCAATTGTTTTTACAAGGATGTTAGGTTCTAAAATAGATGACATCTACCTTAGAGCATAATTTGGATAGGATTTTCAATTTCAATGTTTCATGATTTGAATAAGGTAGGCATAAATAGTCTTATATGTATGATGATGATAAAATTGATATGTGGCATAAATGACAAAAATCACTTATTTAATGTCTTGCATGTTAGCCAAATTCTCCATAGGTTCAAGATTTAGATTGAAGGTGGTTTTAGAGATGTTTATTTTTATTTTTCATTGTCATTTCAAGGATTTGTTTTAACCTTAGAATTGTTATTGTTATTTCTCATTGCCAAATTCTCTGTAGGTTCAATTTTTAAGTTTCAATGTTACCAGTTTTCTCTTTTTATTTGTGGACAAAATTGAAAATGAACTATGTTTTTGAAGGAGTATATGTAGATTTACTCTCCAAATGTATGAAAGTTATGGAGGGAATAGTATATATATAACTACACTCCATTGCACAGACATGGGTTCTAGATTATTCATTGTCATAATAAGCATTGTATTCAATGGTAAAGTGAGACTATCATACACAATTGATAATTGTAAAACCCTCAAAGACATTAAAAAAGGGTTATTTTATCCCATGGGAAAGGAAGGAAATGATTAAGCATGTGATTTTAGAAGTTTTACATGTGGGGGTTGATGACATATAAAACATCATGAGTAGTGACTCAGAGGATACATTTGATGAGGATGACGGTTTGAATTATGACAATGAAAGCCATTGTTTCACAACTCCTAAAGATAGGGATGAATTTTCTACAACCTACGTGGTACTAAAACATAGGTGTGCTTTGAAACAATGTGACATAGCCAAAAAATTTATATCCTTGGTATAATAAGAACATGTGATTTTGGGAGCAGTGTTGGGACCCACACAGTTTGGTGTTTTTTAGAAAATATTATAACTACATGTAATTTTTTTATCCAATGCTACAACCGAATAGTGAAGTTGTATGGCCAATCAAAAATCTAATGTATCTCAAAAGATGAACTATACTTCATGTTAATAGAAAATATAAATTTTGGTAATTAACCCCCTTACAAAACACTAACAACAATTTGAATTTCAAGGGGTTGTTGCGAAGTTGATACATTTTTGTTCAAAAGAGCACAATTTTTTGTAGAAATGACAATTTTAAATTTTTGTGAAGGAGACATGGTGCAGTTTTAAAAATTAGATGGTAATACATTTGGGGTTCATATTCATAAAATAATTTGACCTATTTGCAAGGGTTGCTTCATATCGAAGGATCTATCATCGATGGTCTGTCATCTATTTATCCCATCTATATGGTTTCATTATGCAAGTAACGCTAAATAAATTCAGAAGAGGTGCCGGTAAAAATGTGGAGTGCATTCAAATATACATTACCTCAATTGGTATATCCAATTTCAATTGATTCCTCCATTTTCAATAGTAATGAAAAGTTAATAAAAAGACCTTACAACTCCCACAAATGCCAAATTTTAAATACTAGTCCATCTAGTACACAAAAGGCAAGGAAAATGGGAAAAAAACAAGATCTTACTCCTTGTCTAAAGTTGAGAAGAAACCTTGTTGCAAGGAAGTATGTCTTTCGAATCTATCTCTCGGTGCTTTCAATCATGGTTAGAATATAACTCTAGGGATGAATGAAAATTCCATCAAAAAAATTGTACTTAATGCATTCACCACAAATGCTAGCAGTTGTGATGGAGGTCAAACTTTTGAGAAAACTATAGATAAATTAAAATTAAGTGTAAGGGACGTATTTCAGAATGCATGGTACATATGTCATGGGATTCAGAAGAGAACCTATTATGGTTACAAACAATATTGGATGAATGGTGAGAGGAAGGAAGTAAATGGAAATATAGGAAAATAAAAACAAATGCCAAGAAGTGTCACAACTATTGCTTTGATATCCAAAATGGTGGAGTAAAATTTGGATATATCACCACACATATCGCATTAAATGGGACAAGATTATACTAAATTAACAATAAGACTGCTACTTGCATGTTATAGTTATGCTTACATCCTTAAAAATTGTAATGAGGGCCTTTCATGTTTTAACCTTCCTCCAACGTCACGGTCAAATCATAGAAAAATATGGCTAAAAAATTTCTCCCATTCTTCATTCGCTAAGAACAACTTATTCACAAAATGTTACAAGTGCACAAAGATTAAGAACAAATGTAAAGCTACCTCATGTCCAAAAATACTAGCACATGTAGATCAATGCCATAAATAGCACAATGACTACATTCAAAGTTGTCGTGAAAATTACTATACCCATAGATTTCAACCGAGTAACAACTTAATATCTTCTCGAGCATTATGCATGACAAAATAGATAAGATGAAAACCGACTTACCAAAGATGGGAAAAAATCCAATAAGTAATTTTATTAATATCCTCATCACCTTGACTAGTATGTTGACACATGGGTGAAAATCGGGGTTTTGGACACTATGGTCTATCTTTTATTAAGCAAGGAGAAAAATTCACAATAACATATTTGGCTCTATGTATCAAGAAGACAAAAGAACCACTTACTTATCAGTATGGTGATTTTTACTATATAGTAGTGAGACATCAAAACACCCATTACATGATACATTGTTGCAAAACTATGTGTATGAATAATTCAAGGAATATAAGTATAAAAATGAGTATGCTCATACAACTAATATTATAAGTAGATGTACAAGTTCATTTAGAAAAAAACCACCAATTCTCTACTTGCAACTAGATAATGCTTCAAGTGACAATAAAAATCACACGTTGTTTGCATTTGCATCCATGTTGACATCCAGAAGGGTTTTCAACATAGTGTATGTGAGATTCCTTCCAATGGGTCACACGCATGAGGATATATATGGGACATTCAGGTGATTATCAACATCATTGTGTAAATTAGAAACATTCTCTTTTCCAAAAATAATGGACACTTATAGAACATGCAAAGAGGGGTCGGCACATTCATTCCATACCTTATTCAGGAATTTTATGACTTTAAGGACTTATGGAACCACACCTACTAGATGGAAACCACAAGATTATGGGTATCAAAAAACCAAAGATGTTTAAGTTCCATGTCATCAACAACATTCCCATCATGGAGTACAAAGCATCAATCATGGATGCCTTATGGTCTCGAAATTTGATATTTGTAAAGCGGTGGGTGGGAAATATTACTTTTTCAGTAGGGAATCCTCCATTAGCTATATTAAAATAAAAAAGAGAGATGGTGGACCTACATAGAGGCATCCAGAATACATCACACATTAGCAAAAGAGTTCGGCGGTGGTGGAGAAGCATTCTGGCTTCCAAAGATAACATATTGGAAAAATGTTCTATGTTCCCTAGAAAATCCCTTTATCAATTGTAGCATGATGAGGAGAGATTATTTTTGGAAAAAAAAATTTAGGATAGTGAAATGTATGATCAAATATAAGGAGCCCCACGTCTTGACATAGATAGCTACTATAGTCAAAATGTCCTTTCAAATAAGGATGTGTGTGTGTGTGTGTGTGTGTGTGTGTGTGTGTGTGTGTGTGTGTGTGTGTGTGTGTGTGTGTGTGTGTGTGTGTGTGTGTGTTAGGCCTATTTTTATCAACCTTGAGATGAATTCAATTCAATGGTGGATGTGAATGATTAGTGGATTATACTAGTAAGACCAATCTGATGATAATGTACCTATATGGATGGGTAGGGTAGAATGAATTCCAATACAAGATGTTCACACAAAGGCTCAAAATATAAGGGTAAGTTGGTGGGAACCCACAAGAAAATAAAATATAGAAAAGTAAAAGTATCAAGAATGCTTAAAGAAAAATCAATGGTGGTGAAAATAAAAGGAAATATCAAATATTGATCTAGACAAAGCATCATATGGGTATGGACACCAAGAAAAATTTGGAAATGAGATCAAATTAAAATGCCAAATTAGGGACATGAATCCATTCAGGAATACCTTGCATAACTTTAAGAACCATAATTAACGCATTGTGGTTGAAATTGGCTAGACTAGATACCCTCGAGAGGGATCAATCCTTATATAATTCTCATTATAATTATCCCAAAGGAATTGATTACCTATGGAAATAAACTATCAAATCCATGTTTCAAAACAATTTGTTTAACATAATTCTTAACTCTTTGTTGTTATTTATGATTTATAGAATGGAAAATCATAGCAACCTCTAAGCTCTAACACTTTATTGTCTTGTATACAATTATTTCATGTTGTTTGGATTATCTTCTATTTACAAATTTCTAGTGACTACTAAGTTCCATTATAATGGTTTCCATCTTACAAATTGATCAAATAAATGTTTAAAATATTTAAATTAGTGGCCACTAGTCTTATGTAACTTACTTGGTCACTAAGCTTATGTAACTTAGAAACCACTAAGCTTATGTAACTTAGTGGTTGTTAGGCTTATGTAACTTAATGATCACTAGCCTTATGTAACTTAGTGGCTACTAGGCTTATGTAACTTAGCAACTGCTAGGCTTATGTAACTTAGTGGTTGTTAGGATTATATAACTTAGAAACCACTATCCTTAATTCAATTCTTCATTAATATAATCAAGTCTCAATATGCAAAAATATATTTAGTGATCATTAATTAGCTTCAGTCAACATAATTCTTCATACAGATCAAATTGGCAAAATTGGAATCCAATAATAACAAAATTGGAATCCTAAAATTACGAAATTGGAATCAATAGTAGCAAAATTGGAATCCAATTTTAGTGAAATTGGAATCCAATTGTAGTGAAATTGGAATCCAATAATAATGAAAATGGAATCCAATAATGGTGAAATTGGAATCCAATAATAGCAATATTAGAACTCCATTGAGTCCAATAATGCCAATATTGGAATCCAATAGTACTACTAATGGAATCCAATAATAGGAATAATGGAATCCAGCAGTAACAAAAATGGAATCCAATATACACAAAAAAGGGGATATATTTCTATCAAAACTTAAAAGATTGGAGTCTAAATTCACTGGAATATTTCCATATTTATTGAAATAAGTTTTGTATTCTTCATATATGTAATATTATAGGTAAATGAAATGTCAACAAAATTGGTAGTATTTTTATTGTTCAAATAAATTATAGGGTTAGGTTACTCGGGTATGGAGTGATCAAGAAGGGGATCATTGTAAAATTTCATACATTCATTGACTTGATAAACCACTTAATGCCAATCACATTGTTGAGATTTTCCACCTACCTTAATGGCATCATCTAACCTTTCCTAATTGATGAGCTCATGATTGATTTATTTCCTAAGGGGAAGGTATAGTTAAAGGATCAAAGGCCATAGTAATTTTTGTAAGAATGACCCCAATTAGCATACCTCCAAAAAAAATATTTCATCGTGACATTGAGGAAGAGGTTTCAAAGGTTATATAACCATGGTGAATGGTTGGGACAGATTTCATCTCAACTCCTCCTTAGATAGAGGTTGGTGGGAGTCAGTATAAGAGGAAGAAATATATTTTCCTTTTGGCTTAGAAGTGGATTGGTCGATGTTGTGAATTGTATTATTAGAGGAAGTACCTTGAGGAAGAATGTATGTGACTCTAATGTTAGTGGCATTATTATTTCTATGATTCATGAGGAATTGAATGTTCTTAGGTGGTTGTTGTTTAGAGGAAGTATTTTAAAATTCCTTCATGAGAAAATCTTGGAAAAAAATTTCTTGAATATCTCTTCTAAAGAGGTAGGAGAGAAGGATATCACCTTGTATTAAAGGTGAGATTTGAGCACTCTAAGAAATAGTTGAAATAAACTTTCATTATGCACGTTATGCTTAGCCTTAGTAGATAAATTATTCCAATGTTTGATGAAATCTTGGGAATATTAGTTATCATCTTATTTATAATTGATGAAAGCAATGATGTTACTTTCGGGAAGGTCGTGATCTTGAAATATATCTACCAATTCCATTACAAAGCCTTCAAGTTCAACAATAGAGTTGGCTAGATGGTATGATACCAATATAGAGCATCTCCCATAAGTGTCTTAGCCAAAATAAATTGGTGGAATATAAATTAGCTTTGGCACAATCTTTTTATATGTTTTCAAAGTCTTGTATATGAAGGGTAGGGTCAGCAGAGTATTTATAAGAGATGAAAGGAGTGATCCCTCCAATTTCCATGGAAGAAATGTATGGAGTGATTGGTTCTCTTTGAATGGATTAAAGGACCTTGTTGTGAATAGGAGGTTTTGAAATTGGAACACCATTTATTCCAATTAAAAGGGGAGGGGGCTCAAATTGGTTTTTCATTCCCTAAGAGATCGTTTCTAGGTCAACTAGTAAGTTAAGCTAGATAGTTTTATATTTGTAAGAATTGATTTACAGTTGTTGTTTGGTGTTGATGTAGACACAAAATTTTGGTATCGTTACCCTCTTCACCCCACGTTCACTCTCTTTCACCATGTTCACCCATTCACATTTCCCCTTTCCCTCTTAAATCCCATTTAGTAAAATTTCCCACTTTCCTACATTATCCCATCATTTATTTTATTTCCCCTAATTTATTTTTATTATTGGTAAATAGTTTTGAAGGGACTATACCCTATTACAATAAGGGCTCAACAGCCAAATAGAGCTATAGAGGAAAAAAAAAGAGGATCAAAATCCAGATAAAGCATTATGTCCAACAGTAACAAAAAAATAGTTACTAGTAGAAAGCTAAAAATGTAGAAGCTATGCAACAAGATAGCAAAACAAAGGCATAAAAAGCAAGTAAAAAAGACTGAAATATAGCAGCATCTAGAATGAAGACCTCCATCCCGAGGGAGATTATTTCTTCGAAGCTCTGTCAATCTTGGATTTGATTTTTTGTAGCAAAGTGAACAATGCCAAAGTGGTGATGTGTGTGGGGTCACTTGCATTCAGCTGCGATATGGTCTAGCTTCTCTTCTTGTCGAGTCCCCGGATAGTTTAGGGGACCCCGCTAAGCATAGAAATGTTGCAAACATTTTGTTCTCAAAAGTCACTAATTACATTTAAGATACCCATGTTATGATGGTTCCTATCTTTAGATCTCCTAATATGTTGTCCAAGAGTTTAATTTCTTGTAGATTTCTGCAATCTGATCCTTCCCATTGTCAGTGTCATCTTCAACCTTTATTTTTCCCTTTTGTTTGGCCATGTGTTGCAGGTCCTTTTTTAACTTCATCATCTCATTTTCCAGAGACTCCAACCTATGAGGAATATTATTCCCCTCCTATTGCAGGACTGTATCCTATCCAACATTACTTATATACAGCAAATTATACACAACTTCTAGCTCTTTGGTGCTTCTAAGAACCCAGGTAGAGTGAGGGTTATCAATTTTGGGAAGTTTTGGGTTCTTAGTCTTGGATTTGGAAGAGGTGTTCAGGGTGGAAGTGGGAGCAGTGGAGGTAGGGATGTGTGGATCACTGGGAGAGAGCGAGGGAAGCCGGGGAACTTAGAGACACAGAGCTTATGAAGTAGAAGGATAAGGCCTTGGTGGAGAGGAATGGCATGAGAGTTCTTCTGGAATTCTAAAATGGATCGTTGAAGGGAATTTAGAAAGTAATGGAGGAAGCATACCACAAATTGTCTTCTAAAGTGGTTGAGAAAGACCAGGTGCTTGACAGGGACTATTTTGTAATGCCCTTTAAGAGAAATGTACCTAACCATCATTTTTGTAACCTCATCAAAAGGCTTGGGGATAGAACTTTCCCTAACACCCATGAAAAATCATATTTATTTATCACATCCCATTTATTATCCCTAAACCTATTTATTAACCTCTTTTATCCTCCCTAAGCACCCTATTTATCATCCCTAGGTTCTCACCTACCCTCATTTAATATTTTCCTACCATCTATCCTCCCTAAATGTCTCTTTTATCTTCTTTAGGCCACCATTTAATGATTTCACCTCTCCATGGCCTTTATTTAATAAATTACATCCTCTCAACCACCTTTTATCCATCCCTAGGTTCCTAACCACCTTCATTTAATAATTTCATCTCCCACCTACCTTTATTTAATGCTTTTTCCTATCCCCCTCATCCATCCATCCTCCCTATAAATACAACCATACCCCCTCCTTCTTCGGGGAGATCAGAAGAGGAAATTATTTGAGAGATTAGGTCTTCTTATGGATTTGTTGTGTTTATTTCTCATCTTCATCCCTAGTCATGATCGACCAGCCCAATCTCGACCCATCTCAATTGCCACCATCAACCCTATCTACAATTATCAAATCTATCCATTTTATTACATCCTTTATGTTTCCTCTTGTTCTAGATCTCTTGTAGGTTTTTATCAGTCATCATAGTGTTGTATCAATCTCAAGATATGCAATTAGACCCTTCAATATCTACATTTTTATCATTTTCTTGGTTCACCTACCTCCATTCGCCATCGACTGGACCTCTACAACCTAGGTCGTCATCGATTAACCCAACCATGTATGATTTATTTTATGTCAATTTAGATCAGATCTACTTCTATTATCTTAGATCCATATTTTTCATTTTTATTATCTCAGATTCTACATTTTATATCAGATCCATATCCATTTACTTTATCTATCTTTATCAAAAACAGGGTTGACATCCACATAAGGAAGTTCACACTTCTTGGAACTAACTTCATTGGGAAACCCCCATCTACCATCTAATCCATTTTTCTTTCTAGTTATCTTTGTTTGTAGATTCATCTAGCTCACAACAAGGAGGAGTTCATCTTTTCACCCATCCATCATCACCATCTTATCCCAAGGTACCTTAAACCCTTGCATGTTTTGAGTTTTTTATTTTATTTAGTATCTAGTTCACTAATTTGAATAGGAAAGATAAAATTTCATCCAACATTTTGCATGCCCAGTGGGACCACCCTCTTAGGTGAGTCTCTTGCATTTTTTTCATTTTCATTTTCCATATTTCTTCCATTTTCCACTAACATTATAGGTAGAGGATTTTTTTTCTTATTTTCATGTTATCTTTTGGATTGCTTGGATATTTCTTTTCACTTTCTTTATTTTGAAGATCAGATAAAAAGGAAAAGTGAAAACTAGGTATTCCCCTTTTTGTCTTAGTTTCTCCTTTTTGCATCACATTTTCATTCCTTGTGTGGTTTTTCTCATCAAATCTCCATATTTGGTTTTGGGTTTAAAATGAACCTCTTTTTCATTTTCTTACAAATCTAGTGTAAGTAGGGGTTTAATTGGTTGCATCTCACATTTCTTCACACACATCCAAACACACAAATCAATTCACACATCAAAATCAATCCCTTACTAGGTGGACCTAATTGGGATTTGATCACCCAATAGGAATCCCATGGTGTTCTGGCCACGTTATAAATCCTATAGACTTGGGCCTCATGTACCTTTGGGTATATCAAGGACTCCACAACAAAACTACCTAAAACTAGCCATAGACTGTCATTTCTTAGGTACCCTCATCATCCACTTTTCTCTTTTCCACATCTTCTAATTAATCATGATGATAAAAAAATTTTCTTGATTTGTTTGTTAACAAATTACATAAACAAATGTTCACCTATTTCATGCCTATTGTCACCCTTTCTCAAATCAAGACAACACAACAATCTACTCCATCCAATGATATCCCTTCCTCCAATGATATTTTCCAACAAGATTCTAAACTTGAGACCACACCTTTGATCTCCCAACCTTGTGTTTCCATGGTCTCGCTTCATGAAGACCATGTCATCAAATTGATCCCCATATTGAAACCAATTCTCCTATCTCTCATCATTCTATTTCCTCTAGATAACTATACACCTCCATCTCCCACTCCTTTAAAAACTCTTGGACCTCCTTCTATCACCCTTTATGACTACTTATTTCATAGATCCTCCATAATCCCCCAATCCTACCAATCCACTCAATTGGTGGATCCCATTCCACCCCCATCACCTCATGTCAATGTTATCCCCACTTCATCCACTATTGTCACTAGTATGTCCTATCCAACCATCTCAACCTCCTAACACTCACATTCCTACTTATCATATGCCTCAACAATCAAATATCCCCATCTCACAACAACCCATCCAATCTCAACAATCACATCACATTTCATGTTTCTCAACAACAATCATTATCACAACCCATCCAATCCATCACGTTCCTATTTCCCAACATCAAACATTCTCCCAACCAATTCAATCTCAACCTCTTAATTATATCCCCTCTTACAAACATTCCCTTCTACATCAACATACCCCCAAGCTTCTCAATCCTATCAACAAACCTATTCATCCACTTCTCATATCCATACCACAACCATCTACTTCTCATCCAACCACTTCAAATGATCCTATGCATGCCTTGATGAATAGGTTGGCTAACCTCGAAGCCATTTACCTTGGGACCTAAAATCACATTCTCCTATGAAAAATATGTAAATGAACCTATCAATCCATCCATCCCTATCAATCCTTACCCTCCTCATTGGGAACTTCCAAAATTCACCAAATTTAATAGTAAGGAGGATCCCCAAAAACACCTTCATGCATTTAGGCATGCATGTTATCTCATTTCCCATGACCAAGACCTCATGCTTCACACTTTTCCCATGTCATTGGCTAGTCCACATTGGATTGGTACAATGGCATCCCTCAACACTCATTGTTCTCATTTACCCAACTTACATACTCTTCTTGGAACACTTCTCAATTAACATTATGTAAGGTCACCATTACAGACTTATATGCCATTCGACAATTTGATGATGAGTCTATCACAAATTTTTCACATGGTGGCATGGAATCATAAATCAATTATCATTTTTCCATGCAAATAGAGCTCATTGAATTATTTTCACACTCTTGTGCAAATCATATCTCATCCACCCTACAAATCCAATCATTTCAGACATTTGAAGAAGCCTTCACCATGGCTTGTAAACTTGAAACTCGTGCCCTTGAGCAAGGCCAACTCAAGCTTCAATCAAAAAATCCCAAGACTGAGTTCATCAAACCCTCTACACATAGTGACAAGTCTAAAATTGTCACCAATACCATCATGGTTCAATCTCCATCCACATCTACCTCTCACACAAAGTCTTTACAAAGATATTTTAGACCATCTCCTAACTATACCCCTTGGGGGAATCCTATAGTTCTAGTATTTGACAAGTTGATGGCAAGTCCACTTCATCTAACTTCCTCCCATACGACCCATGGATGACTCACAACCCAAGCCCACTTGGTATCACGAGGGCCACTATTGTAAATATCATCAAGTTAGAGGTCATGACATTGAGAAGTGTCATTCCTTCAAATATCACATCCAACAACTTATAAATCAGGGGGATCTCCAAATAGACAATTCCACCATGTCACCTAGCCAACCCCTCAACATTTTTAAACAACCATTTCCTAATCAACCACCAATAAATCAAACCACCCCTCCTATATCTCAATCACCAAATGCTCATGACCCATCAACACCATTAACACCATCAATCAAGAATCTCCATTATTACCTATATCCACTACCCCATCACCTACCACATCTACCCTACCTTAGACATTATGCCTACATCTACTACTTCCTCAATATCTACCCCAATCACATCCATGACTATCACACCTATATCAACTTCTACTACTTATCCTATATCTATATCCACTCCTACCCTTACCACATCTACATCAAATTTGACCATATCTACTACTTCATCAACATCTATCATCCCCAATCTATCACAATGGATTCATCCTTAGCACCTATTTTGGCCCCATTGATATCCACACCTATCCCTACACCTCTCACATCTATTCCTTCACCCACATCTACATCAAACACACTTATTACTACATCCACACCACCTATATCTACAACCATCTCAACCATACCTGTTATCACTACATCTCAATCTCACATCTAGTCCTTCACCCATATCTATATCAAACACATATATTACTACATCTACATCACTCACTTCCCCATCAATCCCAACTATACCTATGTCTACCACATCTACTTCTACAAATTCACTTAAAACTATCCCAACATCTACCTTGACATCTTCATCACATGTACCTACATCTTTACTTATGGCCACACCATCTATTCTATCCCAATCCTTCACACTTAATTCTTCATTAAGCATCCACTCCTATATTTATACCCACTTCCACACCAATCACATATTCTAGCATAACCACACCTATGTCTATGCCTTGATTTGAAAATATAACTATGATACCTCTTGAAACATTTATGACACAAAACACCTCGCCTAAGGCAACCACATGAACCGTATTCATCCCCCATCTACAAAACCAACCATCTCTACACCAACCAATCCAAAACCTATGCGGCCCCAACTCATTTAGACCTCATCAACCACATCATTTGAACACCTCTTCCTTCATCAATATCCACCATTACACCACAATATTCAGACCCTCTAGTTGAGATCATTTCATCCCCTCTAAGGAAAATCTTCACAATCAAAATCCAAGACTCTTGGCGTATGCTTCCCCAAAAGTCTCTCATGCATCCTCATAAAAGGTAGATCTTACCCCTCTAAGCAATCCAATGCCACATCATCTCTCTTAGGAGTGCCCCCATCCATCTTAGGGCTAAGCCCTTCATCTAAGACACCCATCACCAATCAATCTCAAAACACCAAGACATCTAACTTACCTCTCAAATCTACACCTCCAATGTAAATATCTACTTCTTCTTCCAGATCCAAATCAACATCTCTATCAAACCTCACAAGAGAAATCTTCCCTACACCACTTCTATTGGATCTTACATAGAGATCCTTAGACATTTAATTCAACTATCCTTATCACACTCCCTCCTATCAAGGCCTTTGATCCACATAGTAAAAATCCATCATGGTTCAACTCCAATGTTGTTTTGTGTTTATCATCGCACCCGAGTCATGACACAAGCATTATAAGGCCCTTCAGGCTATCATTCATGATCTTATTAAGGAAGATGACTTTCTCATCTAGGGGATCATCCTTCTCCATCCATTATCCTATCCATGACCAATCCAATTCCCATTTCTACATCTTCATCCACCAAATTATCTAAGTCCCCTCACTCAACCACTACTCCATTTTCATTTCTCCTCCACATGTTACTCCTCCCAAAGAGGTTCCTCCCTTATTCATCAATGTTTTTTTCTTACCAATCACCCCTATGATCTTCAATCATCTATCCAATCAAAACCTAAAGTCACCATTGCTACTCCTAACAATCTCACCCCATCTCTCTCCATGTCCTCTAGCTTATCCTCATCCAAGTTGCTTAGTGTGAGGAAACATCCCTCATTGGGGGAGTATCCACCCCTTTCTCTCAATCATATTTCATCTTCTCCCTCATCCACATATCCCATGCACATTGATCCATCTTCCTCTCCATCAAACAACTCCCTGGATACTGGGGGACTTCACTCTAGGACAGTCTACTATCAGATTAGTTCCTTTCCTCTTAATCCTTGACATTGTCTTATCTATCTCTAACCTTATCCAATTTATTATCTCATCTTATCCAATATACCTATCTATCATCCCATCCCACCTTATCATAAGTCCACCTTTTTTGGCCATATTTGTGCCTCCCTTGGGGCACCATATCTCATCCTAAGTACACTTTTGTGGCCATCTTTGTCTCACTAAGATGCATGTTTCCTCGCTTCCTCACTTTTAAGGGTAGTAGCATAGTTTTTATCATTTATCTCATCCTATTTCAATATTTTACAAGCTATCATCCTATCTTATCATGACTTTAACATTGGTGACCTTGTCCTTAAATCAGATCATCTCTACTCTAGAAAGGATCCAATGTGGAAATTTTTCCCCAACTAGATTGGACCTTACATTATCATGCATAAGTATGGGTTGGGAGCCTATCATTTGGCCTCCCTTGATGGTAAACCAGAAGTGGAACCACTTAACACATTGCACTTGTGACCATTCTATTGTTAGCATACCTACTAATGAGCACTTAGTCATATCCTTAGATCATTCCTCCATCATTATCCTCTTCCATCTATCATTGTAATGATTTGGAATTATGTGGTCTTGTCACCTTCCTAGTCATGACCTTAAATATGGGCACCACAACTCTTTCCATAGCATTTTCCTTATGGATAGGTTCTCCTTCTTGGTGAGAACTCCGTGATCATTACATCCATCACCCTCTTATCTACCTATTGGAACCACATAAAGGGTCCATAGGTGTTTCTTGTACATCTTCTCATCCCCTCCTAAGTGGTCTACTTAACTATACCCATCTCTTCCCCATGAAAAATTCAAAATTCCAATGGATGCTCATATCTCAAATTTATCAAAAAAATAGATGATCCTGAAGGATAGTTCTTCATATAATTAAAAAAAAAAAAAAATATTGATCCCTCGAAAGGACATTTGTTCATATCATGCATATAGATTATCCTACCATTATAAAAATCTTAATGTCATCTCAAAATCCCATAAAAAATTAGACCACTCCCTTGAAGGATGGCTATTCTATTATATCATGGTAGTGAAGGCTTCCCATGGTGATCAGCCTTCTATATATCCAAAATAAAAGAATATATAAACAAAATAAAAAATCAAGCATCCTAAGAAAGCTTCCTGCATTGATCAATCAATTTTCTCATATATTCAAACTTCCACATTGATCATTTTGCACTCTTCCCTCCACCTAGAGCTGGGGCATAGTCCTAAGAAAAACCACCTATGGAGAACCTTCTTCCCACATATAAGTTACATCTAAACCCTTTTTTGTGTTGACACTAGGTTTATAATCTCATTTCATCCATATTTCCCTCATGATCTTTGGTATAATTAACTATTATTGGTTATGTGTTAACATTTGTTTTGGTTGCAAGTGCATTGTCTTAATTGGCTCCCTTTCTTGTTTACCTCCAATCTGATTTGAAGCATCACTTCCTCGCACGCTCCTTTATATGACATAATATTGTTTGTACCCTTTGGTCACCTATATCAAGTCACATTCCTTTTCTTCCATCTATCTCATCTAATCTCTCTCATCCATCCTATCTATTTTATCCCATCCAATCTACCATATTTTTCTCACCTTATCAATCTTCTCTCATCCCATCTTATCAACTTGTCTTATCTCATCCAAATCTCATCCAATCTGACATCTTATCCAATCTATCTCATCTTAAGTCCACTTTTGTGGCCATCTTTGTGTTCCCTCTCGAGGCACCATATCTCACATTTTCCTATCTCACCTTTTTTTGGCCATCTTTGTGTCCTTTGCTGGGGTACCATTATTTTCATCATCATCCTCATCCTATTTGGACACATATTCTTCACCGATTCCTCATGTATAAAGGATTTCACATTATTATTCTTGCATTTGTTTGCACATATTTTGATGTATTCCTTTGACCCATTGGTCCCATGGCTTACACATCCATTTGAGTGGATTCCCATTAGATTCCTCCATCTCATAGTGGTTTTTATGACTCACAAGCATGTAGGACATTTCCATCATCTCCATTGAGGTCATACTTTGTTCCCTATGAAGTGACTCCTAGAATCACCACCATAGTTTTTATTGTTGTTTGAATCCTTATTTCAAGGGCATCTCCATTATCCCCTCATCTTATTTTCTCATCCTTTCCATCCTTCTCATCTATCTCTTTCAAACTCGTCATCGATTCCCCTTTGTGTCATTGATCCCTAGTTTGAGGGGAGCACCTCATCAATCCTCTGTCATCCTTCATCTTAATTCTTCATCTCTCATCATTTTTTTCTCATGGATTGCTTGCACAAACCACGTGACAAAAAGGGGAAAATGTAGACACCAAAATTTGGTATCATTACCCTCTTCACCCCGCGTTCACTCTCTTTCACCATGGTCACCCATTCAAATTTCCCTTTCCTCCTAAATCCCATTTATTCAAATTTCCCACTTTCCTACATTATCCCATCATTTATTTTATTTCCCTAATTCACCCTTAATCAAATTTAATTAATCCATAATCATATTTATTTATCACATCCCATTTATTATCCCTAAACCTATTTATTAACCTCTTTTATCCTCCCTAAGCACCCTATTTATCATCCCTAGGTTCTCACCTACCCTCATTTAATATTTCCTACGGGTATCCTCCCTAAATGTCTCTTTTATCTTCTCTAGGCCACCATTTAATGATTTCACCTCTCTCATGGCCTTTATTTAATAAATTACATCCTCTCAACCACATTTTATCCATCCCTAGGTTCCTAACCACCTTCATTTAATAATTTCATCTCCTTTTCCTTTATTTAATAATTTTACCTCCCACCTACCTTTATTTAATGCTTTCTATCCCCCTCATCCATTCATCCTCCCTATAAATACAACCATACCCACTCCTTCTTTCGTAGATCAGAAGAGGAAATTCTTTGAGATCTTAGGTCTTCTTGTGGATTTTTGTGTTTATTTCTCATCTTCAAACCCATTCACCATCTACCTAACCCAATCACCGTCAACCCATCTCATTCGTCATCGACCCTATCTGCACTTATCAAATCTATCCATTTTCTTGCATTCTTTATGTTTCCTCTTGTTATAGATATCTTGTAGGTTTTTATCAATCATCACAGTGTTTTATTAGTCTCATATATGCAATTAGACCCTTCATAATCTATTTTTATTTTTCTTGGTTCACCTACCTCCATTCACCAAATGAACCTCGGAACTCACACTCCGAGGTCATTTTTGTCAACCCAACCAAGTATGATTTATTTTATGTCAATTTAGATCAGATCTACTTCTATTATCTTAGATCCATCTTTTTCAGTTTTGTTATCTCAGATTCTACATTTTATATCAGATCCATATCCATTTAATTTATCTATCTTTATCAAACATGGGGGTTGACATCCACATAAGGAATTTCATGCTTCTTGGAACTGAATTCATTGGGAAACCCCCATCTACCATCTAATCCATTTTATTTCTAGTTGGTGAGTAGATCATTATTTGCAAGAATATTTTTGTTATTGATAGATCATCATTTTCCACTTGGATGAGGTTTGGTATGATTGATATTCGAATCCAAATTGCTCAAAATATAGTTATCAATGCATGTTTATAACATTTAGGTAGATCTCCTAGCTATTTAGGAAATTGTTGAAGGAATGTTTGTATGGTAGGAAGATAATGATTCATTGGAATCTTCATGTTCCCCTTAGTCATATTCAAAGACATGATTTTGATGCTGGATGCATTTTATACATTACGAGTTGGTGGTTTTGGATCCTTAGTATTAGTATATGATTTCACCTTTTTTAGGTGATTTTACCATTTTTAATTTAAGAATGTTTTAATTAACATACATAAAAAGGATAAACAAGTTTATAGGTGGATATTTTGATTTGATTAACTTCTAACATAAATTGTACAAATCAAAATAATACTTTTAAAGTGACTATTAATCTAACAACTATATTAAAAAAATAGTCTAGTTGGCTGATTTTGTGTGGATCTATAAGATTTTGGGTGGTCTTGGTGTTAGAATAGGAAGATATAGAACTAGAAATTATTTATTAATGAAACTATAATTTGAAACTGAGCCTATTCAAAACCATACACTTAAGTCTATAGCATCCATAAGGTTCGACCCTTTTGTATGATCTTGGACTTACTTGGAATCGGGTATACAACTTCCGAGTACTTCACCTGCATATAAATGTATGTCTCTATCTTTCAATATTATTTTATCACCTTCAAAATGGATTTGTAAACTCTTCTCAAACCCTTAAATCCTTGTAGTACAATAAGGAGTTCCTTTGAAAAAAATATGTGGTTTGTACCACCAATGTTGCCAATATTATTAGCTTTGATATATATTGTAATGTAATCAGAACTTGATGAGCATTCTTTGACAATGCTTCACTTGATTTTCACACTTTCTCAAATGATTGGGAAGGGTCACTTCACTTTCTTGTAGGAGTAAGATGGATACTCTTAGAACTCGGGAGGATACTTTATACCAAGAGAGTTTTTTTCCTAATGTATGTGCATGAATTATTTTAAATTTTAGGGAGCTTTGATTTCCTTTAGAGTTAGATTTTTCATGAGGATTTCATAAAGTGTCGGGTCCCTCAATGAGGTATGTGAAATTTCGAACTGAGAATAGTCAAGAATGAACAATATATTATTTCACACTATATTTCATTCAATAGTAGGTATAATTATATAGGCATACTGATCTCCATTATTATAGGAAATAACATTAAAAACCCAACAATCTCCTAATATCTACATGAGTTATTTTAAAAACTCAACAAATAACAATAATGTATGCACTAGTAAAGTATATTTCCTAACATTCCCCCTTTAGTGCAAACATGGAGAAAACCCACCTTTGGACTTGCACCTTCTTTCATGATTAGGTGATTTTCACGGGATGATCACAAACCTCAAGGATGGTTTTGCAAATGGTTGACCAAAAATTTAGAATGGTGGTTTTATAATTGGTTTACCACAAACCACAAAGTGATGGTTTTACGAATGATTTACCAAAGCAACCAAGAATGGTGGTTTTGTAATTGGTTTACCAGAAACCAAAAATGAAGTTTTTCAAGTGGTTTACCTACAACCACATCATAATGTGCCAAGTACTATTATCAACCCATATCAATATCTCGGTACGCAAGGAATAACATAAGAAAATTCTGCTGAAATTTATTTCTCATGTACAAACAAATAAAAGCTAACATAATGGAAATGGAACATTGGGATCATGTTCCCCCCCTCAATGTTAAATTTCCATTTATTCACACTACACATGAACAATGAAATTTGAACACTGCAAAATACAGTACAAATCATATTGAAATCAAATAGCACACACACATGTCACCAAACCTTTTTGTGGCCTCATCGTTGACGACTAACAAGAGGTCATTGATTGACCTCCAACCTTTGTTTACCCCCTTCCTCCTATGAAAGGTTGCTAAATCAGATTGATTTGATCATGGATCTCATTGTACAATTTATCCCCATAGGATGGACATCACATACAAGTGAAAATGCATCCAATTATTGAAAAATGAGACAATTTTTTTATTTTTCAGACTTTTCTCAATGACTCAAATCAATGACTTATATTTTAAAAGAATACTATGATGAATTCGTTGACAATACAAGACTAAAATACTTACAACATAGATTATTTTAACCAAGATTTATGATAAAATGATAATTACAAATATAAACTATTAACATAAATAATAAAAATAAACTTAGAGACATACAAAGAATTTTATAAAGACACTTAAAACATCCTAAAGACTCAAAATACAAGAAAATTTTGATGACAAATAATTCACAATGACAAAGTATTTAACTCCAAGACTAGATGAGATTGGGACACAATTGATAATATCAATTTTTGACTTACAATAATGATAGGCTATATGACTTATGAGACACACTTAAAATAACAAAAGCATGACTCACTCTAAACCTATTGAATTATTAAAACTAAAAATGGTTACTTCACCAATTTATGGAGGTTCACTAAAATAAACATTATGACCATTCAAAAAAATAACCAAGTCGACAATATACAAACCCAAACAGAGGTGCCACTGGAACGTATCTATGTTTTATTTTGATGAAACTGAACACAAATATCTATCAGGAGTGATGGTACTCTACCTGCTGAAATTTATAAAAACTTGTTCTTTTTATTTTCCCAGTCATCTATCCCCCACACATAAAGTTGGGTACCTCTTCCTCATCAATAGAAGAGTCTCAATGATTACCAAATTTCTAGATCATTGAATGGGATTCAATGCAAAATGTAAAAATTGTTGCATACAGCTAGCACAATATGCATGTGGATATCTCTTGAGCATAAAATATTAGGGTAGTGGCACTTTCCAATAATGTGATGTGTAAGAAAACTAACCACACATATTATTAAATTAAATCAACTCTTTTATCCTTTATGACTGCTTAGATCTGTATTTGAATGGTGATTTGCACTTGGATAGAAATTAATACAAAACTTGCATCTGCCTCACAAATAATTTGATAGGAAATCATGACTCATTTATACCTTGACGTATGAGATCGGATGTAAATATAGCCACAAACAAGATAGGTATCTCTTTATTCCAAAATAGATTAGTCTCAATAGTTCTAATGTAAACAAAAAATTGTTGAGAAATACATACAACAGGAAACAATGATGAAGGCTGCTACAGGATGGAGCTCGTGGTACTTCCTTGCGCACTCTAGTGTCCACTTGATAGGAAATGACCACACCTTTAGACAATGCCAGTTCCTTGAATGGATAAACCTTAAGAATTAAAATAGGGATCTATGTAGACTCCTAATCACGATCTTAAAAATGACTCTCATGTCAAAGGATCACAACATTCTTCATCACAGGGGATCAAAAATTTTCTCGAGACCAAATGAAATAGGGAACCATAATAGTCACGAATGCACAATATATCATTTCATGCTATATTTCATTCAACAAGTATGTATAATTATATAGGCATAATAATCTCCACTACTATAGGAAATATCCTTAACAAACCCAACAATCTCCTACTATCTACGTGAGTTGTTTTAACAACTCAACAAATAACAATAATGTATGAACTAGTAAAGTATATTTCCTAACATTCCCTCCTTAGTTCGAACGTGGAGAAAACATGCCTTTTTACTTGCACCTTATTTCATGATTAGGTGATTTTCACAAGATGATCACAAACTTTAAGGATGGTTTTACAAATGGTTGACCAAAAACTGATAATGGTGGTTTTGCATTTGGTTTACCACAAACCACACAGTGATGGTTTTACGAATGGTTTACCAGTAACAAATAATGGTGGTTTTGTAATTGGTTTACCATAAACTAAAAATGAAGGTTTTCAAGTGGTTTACCTACAACCACATCATGATGTGCCAAGTATTATTATCATCCCTCATCAATATCTCACTACAAGGAATAACATAAGAAAATTTCGCTGAAATTTATTTCTCACGCACAAACAAATAAAAGTTGACATAATGGAAATGGAACATTGGGATTATGTTCCCCCCCTCAGTGTGAAATTTCCATTTATTCACACTACACAGAACACTTGAAATCGAACACCGAAAAATATAGTAGAAATCACACTGAAAGCAAAAAGCACACACACATGTCACCAAACCTTTTTGTGGTCTCATCGTTGGCATGCATCGACAATAGGTCGTTGATTAACCTCCAACCTCTATTTTCCTCCATCATCCTATGAAAGGCTACTAACTCATCTTGATTTGATCATGGGTCTCATTGTATAATTTATCCCCATAGGATAGACGTCGCGTACAAGTAAAAATGCATCCAATTATTGAAAAATGAGGTAATTTTTTTTTTTTTCAGACTTTTTACAATGAATTATATTTTACAAGAATACTATAATGACTTTATTGACAATACAAGACTAAAAGACTTACAACATAGACTATTTGAACAAATATTTATGATAAAATGATAATTACAAATATAAATAATAAAAAATAAACTTAGAGACATACAAGTAATTTTATAAAGACACTTAAAACATCCTACGTAATCAAAATACAAGAAAATTTTGATGACAAATAATTCACAATGACAATATTTGACTCAAAAACTAGATGAGATTGGGACACAATTGATAATATCAATTTTTGACTTACAATAATGATAGGCTATATGACTTATGAGATGCACTTAAAATAATAAAAACATGACTCACTCTAAACCTATTGAATTATTAAAACTAAAAATGGTTACTTCACCAATTTATGGAGGTTCACTAAAATAAATGCTAGGACCATTCCACACAATAACCAAGTCGACTATATATAAACCTGATAAGGGTGCCACTAGAATGTATCTATGTTTTATTTTAATGAAACTAAACATGAGTATCTGTCAGGAGTGATGGTACTCTACCTGTTGGAATTTGTAAAACCTTGTTCTTTTTATTTTCTAAGTCATCTATCCCCCACACACAAAGTTGTGTATCTGCTCCTCATCAACGGCAGAGTCTCAATGATTACAAAATTTCTAGATCATTGAATGGGATTCAATGCAAAATGCAAAAACCATTTCATACAGACTAGTACAATATGCATGTAAATATCTCCTGAGCACAAAAGATTAGGGGAGTGTCACTTTCCAACAACGTGACATATAAGAAAACTAACCACATGTATTATTAAATTAAATCAACTATTTTATCCTTTATGACTGCGCAGATCTGTATTTGAATGGTGATTTTGACTTGGATATCAATCGATACGACACTTGCATCTACCTCACAAATAATTTGATAGGAAATCGTGACTCATTTATACCCTGACGTCTGAGATTGGATGCAAATCTAGCCACGAACAAGATGGGTGTCTCTTTCTTCCAAAATAGAGCAGTCTCAATAGTTCCAATGTAAAAAAATGATAAATACATACAACAACAAACAATGATGAAATCCGCTACAGGATGGAGCTCGTGGTACTTCATTACACACTCTAGTGTCCACTTGATAGGAAAAGACCACACCTTCAGACGATGTCAGTTCTCTTGAATGGATAAAAGCTAAGAATTAAAATAGGGATATATGCATACTCCCTAATTATGATCTTATAAATGACTCTCGTGTCAAAGTATCATAACGCTCTTCATCACAGGGGATCAAAAAAATGCTCTGATACCAAATGAAATCGGGAACCAGAATAGTCATGAATGTACAATATATTATTTCACGTTATATTTCATTCAACAGTAGCTAAATTTATATAGGCATATTAATCTTCGCTATTATAGCAAATAGCCTTAACAAACCCAACAATATCCTACTATCTACGTGATTTTTTTTAACAACTCAACAAATAACAATAATGTACACACTAGTAAAGTATATTTCCTAACCATATGATTTACTTTCTTATATTTAATTTCAAAGGTTATTTTTAATGAAAGGATGAAAATTGGTGTATATTTATTCATAAGAATGTGATCGAATTGAAAGAATTAATTCAAAACATGTCAGTCCAAAACCATACAATAGGGTCGTATGTAATTCTACATCCCGACCAAAACTGAAATTTTATGACGTATGAGTGAGAAAATTATATTTTGACTTCATGGGCCAAGCATGGATGTTTCTATATGTATTTTTATGAAATTAAACTTCAGATACTAATAATAGAGAGGTTTGAAAAATAAGAAAGTGCATGAAGTTTTATCAGGGTGTGCTAAGAAAGAGTGAAGAGAGTGCATTTGTCCATACAAGTGTGTAATGTCAATATTAGCAATTTCAAAGGATAGATTTCCAAATTTGAGTGTCTACATTTTCCCCCTTTAAGTATGAAATTGAAAATTACATGCTTAAAAGGAAAATATACTTGAGTGTGTAGATACACTTTTTCTTTTCTCATAGTAGCTTTGTTTTGCAATATCCCATTGTGTTGGTGTTGGCATGTTCCATAATGAAACCTATAACATAGAGTGTAGTCAATGACCAAGATAGTAAATTGAATTGTAATGAAATTAATGTAAATAAATGTGCAAAAAAATGCCAAAAGATATGTAAAACATGTAAGGAATACACATGTTTTCTTTGTAGAGGGAATGTGCTCATGTTCTTGTGCCCTAGAGATTCTATATTTTTGAAATCGATGGAGAATGGGGGTGATGAGTCCTCAATTTTTAGAGGAGAGGAATATGTATTAGGTGTACCAACACAATACACAAATGCTGAAGAGAAGAACCAAAATTATGAGGAGTTGAAGCACCCCATAAAGGAAGAATCATATGTATAAAATTTATTCAAGAAACCCCGATATCTTCCCCTTAAATACAAGAGGATAGGAAAGAATACCTATGAAGAACTTAGCAACTTTTATACCTTCCATAAGCGCATGGAGCATACCACCGCAAATGGATATAAAACCAATTTTTAAAATTAGAACACAATATAAAATATGATTACCCCCATACTCTTCCCATGTGTCACACAACTAAGTAAATAATGATTATAACTTATGCATATTGATATCTGAATAAATAAAGAGACGTGTGCCTCTAATGTGTCCAAAATGGAAGTGGAACTAAGTGTCATTGAGAAATAGAGAGTGAGATACTTCATGCCCCTTGAACATGTGCCAAAATGAGTCAATATTAGTATTAAACCATGTGAAAATATTGTATTACTAATAAAAACTTGAAACTATTGAAATATATGGATAAAATTCCCCCGAGTAAAATTGTATAATAGGGTCAAAACCATTTGTACAATCCTAACTAGGTTGTACATTTCGAACCTATGTAGATTTTGCTAAATTTCTATGTCTGAGTCAAATTACAAGGTAATTATGTCTACCTCTACATATGTTTATTCCCAAAAAAATGTTTGTATCTATTGGAAATATTAAATAAACCCCGGATGTTTGCCCCCACTTTTGAGGCGTGTGTGATGAATAATGTGAGCACATAGATCAAAATAAAATATGTATTACCCATGTCTAAAAATTTGAGAACCTATGTCTAGCTTTGTGAAAATTGATGTGGTGGTCACCAAGAATAAATTATATGTATAAGGGGAATGCACATTGTAGAAACCATGGCATAAAACAAGAGAAAAAACAACAAGAAGCATAATAACTATAATACTGTTAATATAACAAAAACAATAATAAAAAAAAATAGAAAACTATCTATTAGTATAAAATAATTTCATACAATATAGAAACAAATGCAATCATATCAAGCAATGTCACACAAAAGGGAAGTTCTTGTAAACATGGGACACCCATGGTGTCATAAGAAAATAAAGGCCTTTAGGCTAGAAAAAAAAAGATACACAACCACACACAAGGCATTACGCTACAAACATGGGACACCCATGCTGTCGTTAGACAATCAAGGCCCTTAGGCCACAATCACAGTAATAAATAATCATACACCTGCACACACACACACACACACACACAACTAGAAAACTTGCATGAAAAATAAGTATAGCCAAAGGTGATGAAAAACACATAGTATATGATTTAAAAGATCTAGTAATAATTGTAATCACTACATAAAACAAAATTGTTAGTCTTGCTTTAGTCCAAAATATAACAAATACACTATGTATGTGTTTGTGTGTGTGTGTGTAACCGAATGTAATGAGGAAATAAAGGAACTATAATAGAAATATAACACTTGGATATAGTGTGCAAAAGTAGATTCCCTATAGGTTAGAATTATAGGTAAAGGGAAATCCAACATCTATCATTTTTATCACTCTATGTATGCCCTACATCATGATCAATATAATGTGTGTAAATTAGAAGTGTCATCGATTAAAACAAAGGAATAAACATCATGTATAATGTTAAGTACAAATAATGTATGCCATAAAAATAGGTCCTGATTTTGTATTTTTACAAATATTTGAATGTTTTTTACATTTTGAGAATATTTTGTTGTGATATATAGTATGCAACAAAATATTAGAAGCAAGGTTTCCCCTATGTGTTTGTGAAAAGTGAGTTTTGGATCTAGAGCCACTCCCTCAATAGTCAAGTTGAACCTATAAATAGAGTGTGTCATCATTAAATGAATGGTACATCATAAAATCTACCATAAAATAGTGTCGGTAAAGTGAGAGGAGAACCCTATAAGTTCCAAGATCCCAACTATATAAGTAATAAGTGTGATGACATAAACAATAAAAGGTATTCATTCGTGAGCAACTAGACCTAGTGGAATATTGGTATTATATTGAAAACATAAGGATAAATTTGTGATTCAAGATATGTGTAACATATGTAATGTTAAGAGGCT
This sequence comes from Taxus wallichiana var. yunnanensis, assembly GCA_018340775.1. Lineage (NCBI taxonomy): Eukaryota > Viridiplantae > Streptophyta > Pinopsida > Cupressales > Taxaceae > Taxus > Taxus wallichiana. Next base: position 371,260,787 of record CM031236.1, read on the forward strand.
CATTAATATAAACCTCAAACAATGGGGAGAGACACAATACTCGCCATAACCTATAGGTACAATATGGGAATATTGCAAGCATTAGAACTGTATTTGGGAGCCCATATGACTATAGGAGAAACCATAGACATAAATGTAGAAAGAGAGGGAAAGTAATATGCCCCGAGTTTTGGATTAGAAGCCATATAGTGGATATTTGAGAGGCATACTTAGGATTTAGCCTATATTTTCCCATGCCTATAGAGATCCACAAATCATCAAGTAAGTCATCGATACTTATTTTTTGATAATCCATAATAGATTTTTCCATACTAATAATAGGCATAGAATCATTTGTATTGTTATCAATGTGTATTGATAGGTGGATTAGAATCTATATCAAGTTATTGTGAAGGAGTAGGGATATTTAAGGAATCCATTATCATGTTTTCCCTTGATTGGCTTTGTGCATGCTTGATATTATTATTTTCAGAGGTATGGAATTATTAGTCTCTTGTCAAATAAGTGCCTCTTTTATTATTGGATAAGTTGAATCATTAATTATTGCATTATATTCACCAAAAATAGATGGATCATCTTTAGGAACCCATTGAGATTTATAAACTTGAGATGAATCTGTAGCAGAAAGTCGTGTAGAAAATGAAATAAAGACCTTATGCTTGAGTTGGATTTTGTGACATAAATCATAAAAATCATTGTCACGATGTCCATTAATTCCATGATAATTACAAAATGGTTGACCTTTGCGTTTTGTAAGCTAGTAGTGAGGGCAAAAGTAATGAGTAAGTAACAAATTAATTAACCTCTTTTATCCTAACTCACATAGGATATCGTGTTGTGTAACATTATTTTTAAATTTGAGAGGTTGATCTCGTGGAACATACACATTGTTGTGTTTATGTACGATGTTAACCTCACTTTTATGAGAACATGTAGTAGACATAAAACTTGTATCACATTGCATATATTTGGCCTTATAAATATCATGATGAAGAGAACTAATATTTGCATTGGAAGTATCCTTGAGATGTTTTATCTCATCCTTGAGAGATGTAATCATAGTATTCATATCTTTAAAATTATCTTGAAAAGTATGTTGTAAAGATTGAATAGACTCTCAAATATATCTATGGAATGTGTCATCATGGGTAATGGAAGGATATAAAATACAACTCAAAATTTCATTCACATGGGAAGTGTCATATTATCGGGAGCTTGATTATGTGCACTAGGTTTGTGAGAGTATCTCAACATACTGGGTGTCTTTGAATTAAATGATACAAGAAGACATGATAAACAAAGTGGGATGGGCCATGATGAATAAGAAAGATTGAAGACCACAAGTAAATAATTAAACCCTAAGGTCACTATGGATAGGTCTACGATGTTTAATTAGAGAGGGTTGGGTTCACCAAATGATTTCACCTTTTTTAGGTGATTTTACCCTTTTAGTTTAATAATGTTTTAATTAACATATATAAAAAGGAAGAATAATGTTACAAAGTGGATATTCCAATTTAATTAAATTCTAATATTAATTACAAATATTAGAATAATACTTTTAAAGTAACTATTGATTTAATAAATATCAAAATAAAATAAAAAGAGTGCACTTAGCTAATTTTGTGTGGATATGGAAGAGTATGAGTGGTCTAACTATTGGAATAGGAATATTTGGAACTAGAAATTCTTCGTTAATGAAACATTAACCCAGTAACTAAGCCTAGTCAAAACCGTACACTTCATTCTATAGAATTTGTATGGTCCTAAACCTTCTATACAGTCTTGGACTTCCTTAGAATCTATCTTTACAATTTCTTGAGTGCTTCACCCGCCTATAAATATATGTCACTATCTATCGGTATTATTCATTCACCTTTAGAATGGCTCTATAAACTCTTCTCAAACCCTCAAAACCCTTGTAGTACAAGGAGTTCTTGTAAAAAAAAGTTAGGTGGTTTTTGGGAACCCTTGTACACCATTGATGCCACCACTACTCCAAAGAGGGCTCAACCCACACATTATTCTCTTAGCATGTGAAATCTACCATAGTGCAATCAAAACTTGACAATTGTGCTTTGACAATGTTTCACTTGAGTTTCACACTTTCTCAAATTCTTAGGAAGGGTTACTTTTATTTCTTGTAGGATGAAGATGGAGACTCATATACCTAGGATGATACTTCAGACCAGTAAAGGGTACTTTCCTAATGGATATGCATGATTTATTTCATAGGTTAAGGATCTTTAAGTGCCTTTAGTGTTAGCTTTTGCATGAGGATTTCATAAAGTGCCAGTCCCTAAATGAGGTATGATTTATTTGCTTATATATGCTTTCAAAGGTTGTTATGTCATGAAATTATGACCAAGGAGGTATATTTATTTTTAATAATGTGATGTAATTATAAAATCATGTCGGTCCAAAACCAAACAATACACTCTATATGTAATTCTACATCCCAATTGAAACCAATTTTTTTGGACACAAGGGAGAAAAGTATATTTTTACTTCATGCGCCTAAGAATGGATGTTTCTAGATGTATAAAATTCATATAATTATGATAGAGAGGTGTTTAAATATAGGTAAGTGTGTGAAGTATTATCAAGGTTTGTTAAGCAAGAGTGAAGAGAGTGCATTTTTCCATATAAGTGTGGAATGTCCAGATTAGTATTTTCAAAGGATAGATTGCCAAATTTGAGTGTCTATAGTAGATCCTATGGAAAAATAGTTAGTGTAATGAGGAACTAGCTTAGGAAAATTATCATCCTCATTATTAGTGTTAGGAAAATATGGCTTACTAGAATATGTAATAGAATTACAAAGTAAATATTCCATTATAAAGAAAATATACCCGTCTAGCATGGTTTAGCAAAACACACAACACATGTGCGTAAGACAAGATGGGTTTTGGGACTTAGCCATATTCGAGTTCCAGATAGCACACAAGGAAAGTGTAACCCATCTAGAATACGGAGTGGATAAGGTGCCACTGGTAGCGTAGGATCAAGAATGGAATATTCCATGCATGTGATGGAAGGATCTAGAAGGACATCATTACAAAGAGTGGAGAGCTCAAATCAAAGGAGGCATGCTCCATTGGAGGACCACTTGGACACTTGGCAACTAATCTGTTACCTCATAAGGCATGGCGGTGAAGGAAAAAAATCTATATATAGAGATGAGTGCGGGTAGAAGAAGATGTGTGTGGTAAGAGTAAAGAGAGGTAGGTGGAAGATATTCAAAGCTCTGTAGAAATATTCATGGAGGATTCTATGGGTTTGGATTAGAGGAAACATAGGAGTGATGGCATATTTAGAGGATGGGTTTATGTTTATCCTTGTAATATGAAGGACATAGTTTAGTTCTAATGCATGACCTTGCTCTACATTATTATATGGGTCTATTATGGCCTCAAATGAATGTAATGTGGTTATGAACTCATTAATATGAATATAAGATTATGTTATAAAAATATATGTGTTCATGAGCATAAGTCCTAGTGCATTTCCTTTGTGTTATGAATCAGTTATGTATTTTATTTGATATTTCTCTTTTATGGATGCATTGATATGATAACTCATCCTAGGCTCTTAGAATGAATGCATGGTTCCTTTCCATTCTTTTGCACTTAAGTATCTATCATAGATGATGTATTCTTACACAAACTCACATAAAGGAGGGCTCGGCACCCACGCGTGCCTCGGGTGAGTGCCCAATGCCCATTGGGTGATAGGTCGGCATGCATGGGATTAGAATATTGTTCTAAGGGTATAAAAATGACTACATCTTGGTTTCATTGTCGGGACCTATTTTCAAATTTGTTGTGAGAAATGGCATACATCTTGGTCCCTGTGATGTGTGATGACAGAACGTATGACCTTGGAAAGTGTTGAAGCATGGTTCAAGAGCATGGAGGATGAGTTTTCTCAAAGATTCAACACTGGACCTGAGTTTGATGCACGTAGATGGGTAGAAGAGAACATGTACCATGAGTTGTATGAGACATTCTTCTATTGTTTTCCAAGTAGAACTATATGAATGGATTTTAACATATGCATCCAGATCAATTTGGTACTATAAATCACGCGTATGGACCCAAGATGATTACCAGAGGCTACAGGATAGATCTAACTTGGATGTGTGTTGTTGATCACTAGTGGAAAGGAGTGTTGACCAGTTATACTCTAAAATATGTCATTTCTATGTATTCTTTCCTAGAAGTTTCTGAGTTTGAGTTTTGAGGGAGCCCAAGAGGATCATTTTTGCATGTTATTCCTTTGGTTATGAATATCTTGGTCATTACCCTAAGTTTAGAGGCATTTCCCATGGTCGGCTAAGCTTCTCTGAGCGTTGGGTGAGGAAGCTAGGGTGGAGGAAGATGGTGGACATTGCGGCTAAAAAGGAAAGGGAGGAGAGATGACTCAAGTATAGTGAAAGCTTGTGAAAGGGAGATGACTAGACAACATGAGGTTGCAAGTGTGATGGATCTATGGAGGAATACGTTGTGGGAAGGAGTTGAGGTTCACGCAGAGGACATGGAACCTGAGAAGTCTATGTTACCCCATCTTGGAAAGTGTGGGAGAGAATCCCCTTAGCTTCTTATGATGAGATTTCATCACATGGAGAAAAAGAAAATGCGCATCGAACCCACTGTGACCAACCCCGGCACTTGGTTTTCAAATCAAGGAGAAGTATTGTTAACCCAATTAGTATCGGTGGGAGTAATCGATCTATGCCTAGAGATATAATTTCTCATTTGGAACATCCATGGCTATGCAAACCATTCTCAAGTATTTGGAGGAATTTTTGGACAAGGGTAAAATACAAGGTTTGGGTATCACATTCTGGGAGTGGCATGAGACACACAACTGGTAGTGGGACAATATCACAAACCATCGGCGTGCAGTTCAGTGGGACATTGGGAACACTAGGCGTGACCACTTTAGGCCATTTTTGGCGATGCCAGGAGGTGGATATGGTGGTATAGGGGCTGGAGGACCTAGTGGACCTAGTGGATCTGGAGGATCTGGTGGGTCAGGAGGAATAGGACCTAGTGGATCTAGTGGATCTAGTGGAGGAGGAAACACCAGAGGGAACCAAGGCTCTAGATCAGGAGGACAAGGGCCTCACCACCTCCACAAGTATTTTTTGAGATGTCTTTGCACTTACCAAACTACATGGGTATTGAAGATGATAGAGCATGTGCACAAGTGTGAATTACTATGGCACGTGAAAGGGATCACTACCCCAGAGTGGAAGGAAAGTCATTTTTAATGACATTGCAAGGGGTCATATGCATAGTTGGTACCAAAAATATGACCCCCATCAAATGGTGGTAGACTACACTACATTAAAGAATGCCTTCCTAGCAGAGTTCCATATCCCATAATTTGAGTAGAAGAGCATCAATCCTCGAAGGAGATCCAAGCAAGGAATGAAAGAGTGTGTGGAGTACGACACATGGTTCAAAACTCTCTTGTCAAAACTATCCATGACATTCACCCTTCTCAACATGCTCAATGGTTTGTTGGAGGATTGATAACACCATTTAGAGGGATCTGTCACACAAGACTTTTCTGCACTAGACCCACAAGGCCTTGGAATTTTCCTTGAATGCTGAGGTTATTGGGAGCATTGATACTAGTGTTAGCCCTTTTTCTAGAGGCTCAAATTGCTACAATGGCCAAAGTTGGAGAAGCTATCTGCAAACTTAGCGCATGAGGTTCATAGTGGGCTTTGGTGTATAAATTGTGAAGTGGAAGGGCATACAAAGGATAGTTTCCCTGGAATTCTAGTACGTGCTATGGCAGTAGACTGTGAGATTTTCCATGGGGATCATGATGCAAGTAGGTGTCCTCTACTATAGTGTGCAATCCATAAGAATGTTTCTTACTATTGCAAGATCTATACCTCTATAACCCATGATACCAAGGATTATAGATTGATTGATCAGATCCATGATGTTATTGATCTTGGTGTGCGCCAAACTAGTCTTATAAGTAGTTCCAAGGATGATGATCATCGCTATGAAGGGGCACGAGATGGAGGAGCATGTGGAAGAGGTTTTCATGGAGGATTTCATGGTTGCAATAACCACGGTGGAGGATGAAGTGAATTCCCATGAGGAACCTGTTATAATTGTGGATCTACAGAGCATTACAAGCATGTGTGTGTTTGATCTATTACAATGCTCATGGTGTGGGAAGAAACATAAGTACGAAGAGTTTCCAGAGCTTTATGAGCATATGAACCAAGCAACACCAGAAAGAAAAAGGCATTGGGATGGTAAGCATCAAGAAGGTCAATGATTCACAGTGGATGCCAAGAGTGGCGCATGAGTCAAGACTAGAACTTGTATTGGTGATGACGTGACGAGTAAAGAGGCCACATGTGCCAAGGAGATGCCAAGACAAAGGACACTAGTTTCAAGAGAGGAAGTGGTACATGGAAAGTATCTGGACCCTACTCATCAGAAGGAGGTGTATCAAGAGACTATGGATGTGATTCGAGTTTACAAGGGAGATCCAATGTCTAAAGGAGAAATCAAAGTAGTTAGAGCAAAGGAAGAATGTCGAGGCTCCAAAGGAGGACCTGGATGAGGTCAAGGAAGTATGTAGGATGTTAAGGCAAGAGAATATTATTCCCTTGCTAGGAGAATGGCTGAGGGAGAAGGTACCACATGCCGGAGAGAGCGCGAAAGGTAGGTTTTGCATGCAAACCTTCCTCCTCACAACCTTGACTATGATAAGGAGATTACATTAAATGTAGTTGTTGATGGGTGGCTTCTAAGAATATCCTCATCAACACAGGAGTGGAGGTCAATGTTCTCACCTTGGATGCATGGCATCAAATGGGAAGACCCCACATTACAACCATCTTCAAATGTGTTGTATATGGAAAACAAGACAAAGGAAATGCCCATTGGATTCTTGAAGGATGCGGTTATCACTATTCAAGGGGATAAGTTCACTGGGATTTGAAGTCTTGGCACTCACTCGAGGTGGATAATTTCCCAGCATTACTTGGGTGCCCTGGTGTTATAAGAACAATGTCAACCTATGGTTTAACAAGGGGTATATCAACTTTGAGAACAAGGAAGAAAGGGTGATTATCCCTTTAACAGATGGGAAATCAGCACCCTATACTGAGCCCTTAGGAGAGGAATTCCTCGATAGAATCTATGTGTGCTCCATCAGAGATCCTGAGATAATTCATCCCACGGAGGGAGTTATCCAGTTTGAAGATGCTCAATCCTTGAGTGATACCACTAGCATGGCATGTGAAATTGGGATGCATGGGACTTATGAGTTGATTGGGTGATAGTTGAGAGGATCTGTAACAAGGGTAATGAAGGCACTCTAGTCAAGTGCCTAGGAGGGAAGAAGTTGCCAAGTTACTCTGGAGGAGCATACCCTAAAATTTTCTTGTGAGAAATGGAGGCTCAGTGGAAGAATGAGGATGAGAGAAGGGGAATGCTCAATTATAACCTACTCTAGAACTATAATGCACATTGGTGGGCTACACATCAAGAGAGCCTCCTAGAATGGTGTGAGGTAAGGGTCACATTTTTGTAAGGTTCTCCAAGAGCAATGTGCCCACTATGATCCAAGACTACCATGGTAAAGAGACCACCTCATTTCATGTCCAAGCATGTGAGAAGGCCTGGATGGGAAGCAAAAAGCTTTACCACCTTCATTATGGGTGCATAAGTTGTATTCCACCTTACAAGGTTTTGTACATGCACATGGTATATTCATTCAAAGATGCATCGTCAAATAGGTAATTGGCAAGAGTTAGCGGCTGATCTCATTCAAGATTTGAGTATAGGAGTACAAAGCCATCGGTGGATAAGGTGTTACAAGTAATCAAGTGCCTTACAATGGGAGATAGTGCTATGGTAGAAGATAGGCTACTGGATTTTTGGGTGAGCCTTATTTGGAGACGTGCCTCAATGAAGAAGAATCAGAGGAAGTACAACTTGAGTGAGCGTGCATGCATGGAAAAAGGAAAAAGGAAAAATGGTCTATGTAGTAGATGGTGAAGAGATGGAAAGTTTGGATGTTAACCATTCTTGAAGGTACGTGCAAAGTCATAGATAAGCATTGATGAGTGAGCATGCACCTACCATGAGCCCTTGAAAACAAAGAAGGTTAACATTGGGATAGAGACAAAACCTAAGGAAGCTATCATTGGGGACTATTGGTCAGAAAAATAAGTTTCAAAGGTCATTGATCTATTACGTGAGTTCCAGGATTTTTCCCTCATGGGTACCATGAACTCAAAGGCATCCACCATTCCTTGGGGGAGATGAAGATCAAGTTGAAGGAATGTGCACACATGATCCGAAGAGGCCTTATCGGATGAATCCAAATTTACACGTATGGGTCAAGGAAGAAATAGACAAGATGATAGCATCTAGTATCATTGAGGTAGTGGAAGAATCAGAATGGATAAGCCCAATGGTCATCAATATCAAGAAGGATGGAAGAATAAGGATTTGTGTTGACTATAGGGATCTAAATGTAGTATGTGTCATCGATCCTTTCCCAACCCCCTTTACTGAAGAAATTTTAGAAGGAGTGGTTGGGTGTGAAGTCTACTCTTTCACGGATGGGTTCTTAGGGTATCACCAAGTCAGGATTGCAAAGGAAGACCTAGAGAAAGAAAACTTTCACCATTGAATGGGGAATTTTTTCCTACATGGTTATGCCTTTTGGATTGAAGAATGTACCTATTGTGTTCTCACGCATCATGGTACAAGCATTTCAGACTTCATCCATAAATTTCTTCAAGTTTACCTAGATGACTAGACTGTATATGGGTTAGTAAAAGACCATTGTGACAATTTGAGGCTAATGTTTGAGAGATGTTGGCAATTGAGGATATCCCTCAACATTAAGAAATGTGTCTTTTTACTCCATTTGGAACCCTGTTAGGACATATTATATGTAAAGAAGGCTTACTAGTGGATCCCACCAAAGTTACAGTTATTGTGGGATTAGGGAGCCTACTAGTCAAAGCACAGTGTGTGGATTCCTTGGGCATATGGGTACTATAGAAATTCATCAAGGGGTATGCCAAGATCACGCCTTGGAGGAATTGCTAAAACACAAGAGTGTCTTTCATTGGGGAGAGGTGCAACAGAGGCATTTGACACTTTGAAGGATAGGCTTGTCACTGCACCCATACTACATTTTCCTTCTTGGGATAAGCCTTTCCATGTGCATGTTGATGCCTCAGAACAACCATGGGATCAAGTACTAGCACAACCTAGTGAGGGGATTTTGATCACCCCTTGTGTTTTTCAAGTAGAAGTTGACACTAGTAGAATAAAATTACACAACTACTGAGTGTGAGGCATTATCAATGATCTACGTGTTGCATAAGTTTAGATAGTACCTATTGGAAACACCATTTATATTCTACATGGACCACATGGCATTGAAATACTTGGTGAACAAGCCCATTTTGCAAGGGTGCATATGTCGTTGGGTCCTATTATTCCAAGAGTTTGAGTTCACGGTGGTTGTAAAACCAGGAAAAAGCAATTCAAGACCTGACCACTTATCAAGGATTAACTCAGGGGAGGACGCATAAAGCATTGAGGATACCATGTCGATGTGTAACTATTTAGGTTATGGCGCATGCCCTTAGACTTGGAAGATATTGTTATATTCTTGAAAATAGGTGTGGTGGCACGAAGGGATGAAGGCTCTGGAGAGAGGAAGTAGTTAGAAATATGTGCCACACCCTACATGTTGATTAGTGGAGATCTGTATAAGTTAGGACATGATGAGGTTCTGCACCGATGCATATTGGAACATGAGCATGTGGAAATTATGGAGGAAGTGCATGGTGGGATTGTAGGAGGACACTATGCAGGAAATGCTACCCATGGAAGATTCTACTGCAAGGCTTTTGGTGGGAAACCATCTACCAAGATTGTATTGAGTTTTGCAAGGCTTGTGACCATTTCCAGTACCTTGGAAAACCTAGAAAGAGGGATGAAATTCCCTTATGACCAATAGCCAACACTGAACCATTTGAAAAATGGGAAATTGACTTTATAGGGCCAATTTTTTCCAGCCACGCGAAGGACTAGTTCATGGTATATCATTACTTGCATTGATTACTTGACACGATGGGAAGAGGTAGCACCTATGAAGGATTACACACAAATGAAGCTACTATATTTTTATGGGAGAACATAATCAGCAGGTATGGTTGTCCTTTAAGCTTAACAAGTGATAGAGGTACACATTTTCTCAATGAAATAGTCAGGATTCTGTTAGCAGAATTTATGGTGGCCCATCACAAGACTACCCCTTATCACCCTCAAGTGAATGGAACTACTGAGGCATTTAACAAAATACTAAGTCACACGTTGACCAAGATCTATGACGTTGGAAGACAAGATTGGGATGACAAAGTATCAGTCATTTTATGGGCATACAAGACAACCTACAAGAGGTTGAACAAGGCCACACCATTTCAATTGGTGTTTGGCATGGAGGCTATTTTACCAATTGAATTCATGTTACCATCACTATGTATAGTGTGCACAGGAGGGTTGGATGATGAACAAGCATTAGAAGAGAGGATTGATAAGTTGATGTAGTTAGACGAAAGGTGATCACTTGCTAGATGGAGTTAGAAGATAGAAAAAAAGAAAGACAAAAGGCATGGCATGATCGTCATATCAAAAACAAGCAATTTGAGGTTGGGTAGATGGTGTTTTATATGATTCCAAGTATCTGTGCCATCCTGGGAAGTTGAAATTCCATTGGTTGGGACCTTACATCATCTTGTACATCCTTGATTCAGCACTTTCCCATTACAAGTGCTAGATGGGATGAGATTACTAGGTCATTTCAATGGGAGTAGGTTGAAGCCCTACTATAAATAAGTCTTCTTGGTGTTTATAAATAAGGTAGTATTTCTAGTTAGCTTAGAATTCCCTTTATACTTTTTCTTTTCTTATGTTTCCCTTTCTCATTGTTTGTTCCTTTCTTTTTGTTTCATTTTGTGCCTTGTGCATTAGTAACCACATTATTTTCTAAAGGTTTTGTATGCATGAGAGGACCGCGCATTTTTTTAGTGTGGGGTGGAGTAATGGAAAAGTAAAGTATAAGCCAGTAATAAAAGTTGAGTGGCCCAATAGAAGGAAGCATGTAAGATTGAGAAAGCGCAGTGGGGAAATGGTGGATAATGAATTATGGTGTCAAGAAGGTTGTAACAAAGACCACATATAAAGGATGAAGAGCATAGGAACAACATGAGGTAAGAGGGAAAAATCAAGTAAAGGATAGAAGAAGTTCCTTCAATGCTATAGATGCATGCATGTAAGAGTCTTCAATCATATTGGATTTTTGTGTGCCATAAGGTTGTAGAAGGTTTTTTGCATAGGATTGGGCACATGGGTAAGGGTGCTTAAAGTCGGCCTAGTGGAAAATCCACATTTAATGTTAAGTATGTTGGTAGGTGGTATAGCATTTATTATTGGAGAGAGAAAAAACTATAAATATGAGGTCGGGAAAGTCATTATTCTACCTTGTTATTACAAAGTTGAAGTGCTCTTGTGAACTAGGGAATCCAGAGAGATTTTTGAAGGAAGAAGAATCCTAGAAATCTAAGTGTGTGACTAGAGTAGATCTACAAACCAAAGTGGAAGGAGTACATGGGCATGGGGAGAATTAGTTTGTAGTGCACCATCTTGTGGAAGGTTTTCCTAGTTAGGGTTTGGCAAGCTAGGGCATGGAGATAGAAGGATTTCTTTTAGGAGTTGAGTTTGAGATTGAGTAGAGTAGTAGAGCAGAGAAAGGAGTTTTAAATTTTAAACCGATAAAGAATGGCACCAAAGAAGGCAACCATTTCACCAAATAAATAGAAGGGAAAGGGTAAAGGAAAACAAACCACTACCATCATGAGCTCTAATGAGGAATGGTATGCAGAAATGCAGTACCCAGATGGAGTGTTGCTAGGAAACAAGTGGGTATCACACTTGAGATAGATGACCATGAGTGATTACAACCATCACATGAGCACTATAGAGAAAGAAATGGTGTTGGAGCTGGTTCATCCAACTAACAAGAGGACACCAGATGGAATGCCAATATATATGATGAGGTGAAAGTAAAGTTGGAAAAGGCAGGGCTATTACAACTGTATGAGTTGCCTTACTTTGGCAAGCCCAAGCGGCCTATATCAATGGTTAATGTTGTGTGTGCATGAAGACCATTTCTACTTTGCAGGCTGCAAGATGCACATAACACCGCAGTTGATATCCAAGTTCACTGGCCTAAATTGTGAAGGGAATCCATAGATGATGATTTGAGTGATAAGGAGGCCATCAAGGAAATAGTAGCAACTTATGACTACAAAAAGGGTTTGTGGTACTTTGACATCATAGAAATTCCAGACCTTGTTATGAGGATGGCACGCACTTGGTCACCAAGCTTAATGATCAAGAAAGATGGACGTAAGTGAACAAGGCATGGTTAAATGTATGCCGAAGATATCAGAAGGGACCATCTATAACTTTTCCACCTTTATTGTGGATGAAATCATAAAAGCAGTACACAGAAGGAGAAAAGATACTATTTGGAATGTCTTCCTCACCATCGTCTTTTCGAGATTGGAGTACCAGATGGGCCAGAAAATTTCATTTGGGAGTATCTAGAAGAGAACCCCTTTCCCATGAAAAGGTTCGAGAAGTATACTTGTGAAACCATGATGGTCACTCACAAGGCACACCTAGAGAAGTGGTATAAATAAATGCATGACACATTTGGGGTAGAGTGGAGGATCCAGAGCAATTTCCCGCACTCATGGATGGAGAGGAAGAGTTTTTGTAGTTTATCAACATTTTTGCATTGGCAAGTTTACTTTGACAAATGGGACTAAGAGCCCATGGTGCAAGCTACCCTTCTCCTTCACCATGCAATACTTCCAAGCAAGGGTCAACTGGTTCAAGGAGGCCAAAAGGCTAAGGTTTGACCTTAGTGAGGTAGACCAAAGACCACCGTGAGCTGCACCAAAATCTCATGTACCCTAATAAGTGTGCATACATGGAGAATTATGTCTCCCATGAAGTACAAATGATGAAGCCGATAACGTTCCAATCACCTGGAAGGGATGCAAGCAAGGGTATATCTATGCATAAGGCCTAAGTTTGAGAAAGGCACCTATCTAGAGAGTGATGTCTCCATTCCAGAAGACCCCATGGTTAGAAAAAAGGTTACACCAAAGAAGAGGGAAAGAGAAGAGGTGCAGGAGAAAAAGGCACCAAGTGTGCAAACCACACAATCGGTGGGCACACTAGAAAAATTCGCATGAAGCCTATCACTTACATGTGCATAGAAAGAAGTACCCATTCAAGGAAAAACCCTATAAGAAGAGGCATTAGAGTATAAAGAGCCCCTCACACATGAAGAATCACCAAGGAAGATGTCACCTATTAAGGAGAAGGAGAAGGAATAATCTCCTATACTGGAATCACCAGTTAGGAAGAAGCGTAGAAGGTGGTAGAAGAGGTAGACTCGGAGGAGATAGAAATATTAGATGCCTACATTGGCAAAAAGGATGATGACAAGCTGAAGGAGGTCAAGACCATTTGGTATATGATATACATGACTCTGAGGAGGAGGAAGATGAAAGAGAAGAATGACAAGGAGGTAGAGAGAGAATGATCAACAGGAAGGGTCAAGGGTGAGTGAAGAGGTAAGCACTAAAAATCAAGGAACCACAAGCCTCACCAAGGAACAAGTGGAAAATCCATGGAGAGAGAAGTGGTGGGCATCATTAAGGATTTGGTGGAAGGAGTTGGAGTGGAGTGCGGATGAAATTTTAAAGGAGATATGGAAGAAGAAAGCATTGGGAAAGAATATGGCAAAGCATGGGTGGGAATCCCAATTTGGTGGTAAGCTTCCCAAAGGTTATGCGAACATGTGGGAAGGGTAGTAGTGGTAGCACAAGGGTAAGGAATGGGATACATTAATGATCCTAGAAAGGTGCTACACATGTGCTTCCAAAGCACCATACCAATGGAACAACTCCTGGCTATGTCTTCATTTGATGAAGAAGGCACATATCCCGAACCAAAAAAATGCTATCTTGGGAATTCGAGTCCCATGTGGATGAACTGTTTGAAGTAATTTAGGAGCACTGATGAAGGTTCTAGAAACAAAAGGAGTAAATCCCTTGGTGAATGCTCAACAATTTATCAGATGAATAGGTTTGTAATGCACTCAACAAGGTTTCAATTGAGATTGAGGCCAGACTATTCGAAGGAATGATAGAGTGAGATTCCTAGAGGAGGAATTAGAGAAGGAAAAGAAGGAGCTCGTTGAGAAGAGAAAGGACTTGAAGTAAGAAGATCTTATCCACATATAGTTAAGGCATGAACTAAAAGAGGAGAAAGAAAGGGTGTGTGAGCTACACAAGAAGATTGAAATGATTATGGGTGTTATTGTTTTAAAGCATCCTGACCTAGCGCCACCGAGAAAAAAATATGAATCAACCTTGTAGTGTCTAGAGGATTTGACCCACATCCTCATGATGGAAAGGTGGCCACTTGCCTTAGAGTCTACAGAAGAAGTGTTGGTGTGCCAAGAGAAAGAAGAGAAGATGAAGGTTGTCGAGATTGTTGCTCAATATACTAAACTCCTTGCAGAGGTAAAGGCCACCGCTGCGCAAGTTGTAGAAGCTACATATGACAACTGCATTAATAGAGATAGAGTGACAAGCATCCTGGTCACCACACATGAAATGGAACTCAAGGAGTTTCAAGAAAAGAATAAGGGGAACAGGTAGAAAGAGATAAAATCCTAGCCAAGGTAGAAAAGAAGTCAAGAATCTATTGAGACCTTGTGAGGCTCGATCAAAATCTAGCTAAAGGAATTATACCCCAAATCACCCGTAGGATGGATGTGCTTGATGACTTGGGAAAACAATTGGAAAGTATTGTTGAGACAATGAGCACCAAAGGGGAGGAATTAAGTTTTGAGGAGGTGAGTGCCTTAGTCGGAGACCTCACAAGCAAAGTGTAGAGTGAGGTTGACACTTGGGAAAATCTAGAGGTAGAAATAGGGAAGGATTTCCCTCTCCTCCTTCAAAAATAATAAGCATTTTCTCCTTCATTTTCCCCATTCTTTCATTCTTTCTCCCAATTCTTCATTCCTTCATTCTTTTCCCCTATTATTCGAGATCTTGCCATTCTTTATTCTTTGAAGAGAAGTGTTTCAAGGATGGAGAATAGGCATAGTGTGGGGTGATGTTGGGCCCCTAGAATATTGGCTAAGTATAAGAAGGCACATGCGTGCATCGGAACTATTTGAATAAGGGTGCACGAGTTGAAGGTGTGCAGGAAAGGGTTCTAGTAGGGTTTAGCATAACACATGGCACATGTGTGTAAGACAAGATGCATTTTGGGACTTAGCCATATTCAGAGTTCAGACAAACACATGAGGAAAGTGTGACCATCTAGCATGTGGAGTGGATAAGGTGCCACCTAGACAGCTATATGATCAAGAATGGAATATTCCATGCATGTGATGGAAGGATCTAGAAAGACATCATTACAAAGAGTGGAGAGCTCGAATCAAAGGAGGCATGCTCTATTGGAGGACCACTTGGACACTTGGTAGTCGATCTGTTACCTTAGAAAGCATGGTCGTGAAGACAAAAAAGCTATATATAGAGATGCACATGGTAGAAGATGATGTGTGTGGTAAGAGTAGAAGAGGTGGTGGAAGAGAGGTGAAGCTCTGCAGAAATATTATGGAGGATTCTATGGGTTGGGATTAGAGGAAATATAGGAGTGATGGCATATTTAGAGGGATGGGTATGTGTTTATCCTTGTAATATGAAGGACGTAGTTTAGTTTCTGATGCATGACCTTGCTCTACATTATTATATGGGTTTGTTATGGCCTCAAATGAATGTAATATGGTTACTTAAACTCATTAATATGAATATAAGATCCTTTTAAAAGAATATATGTGTTCATGAGCATAAGTCCTAGTGCATTTCCTTTGTGTTATGAATCAGTTTTGTATTCTATTAGATACTTCTCTTTTATGGATGTATTGATATGATAACTCATCCTAGGCTCTTAGAATGAATGCATGGTTCTTTTCCATTCTTTTGAACTTAAGTATCTATCATATATGGTTTATTCTTACACAACTCACATAAAAGAGGGGCTCGACACCTGCGCTTGCCTTGGGTGAGTGCCAAAGGCTTGTTGGGTGATAGATCGGCACGCATGGGATTAGACTATTGTTCTAAGGGTATAAAAATGACTACATCTTGGTTCCATTGTTGGGACCTCTTTTCAAATTTTTTGTGAGAAATGGCATAAATATTGGTCCCCTGTGATGTGTGATGATAGAATGTATGACCTTGGAAAGTGTTGAAGTATGGTTCAAAAGCACAGAGGATGAGTTTTCTCAAAGATTCAGCACTAGACCTAAGTTTGATGCACATAGATGGGTAGAAGAGAACATGTACCATGAGTTGTATGAGACATTCTTCTAATGTTTTCTAGTAGAAATATATGAATGGATCTTGAAAGCTTGACTTGCTTTAGCTAGGTGTGTGTTGGCCCTCCGCTACGAATTGAAAGAATTGTAAAATTTATCCTTGGGTGCTAATGAAGAAGGAAGAGGGCTACCTCTTTTAGGATAGTAACATCCGGCCAAGGATATTCTCTTTCTCTTATTTGGCTATTTGTGGATGCTTCAAAGCATTTTGGCATGTCTAGGACCTTGTGAACACCGTAAATGTGTGACCATCAGAATCTTCAAAAGATTCATAGTAGCCATCGTTAGATTCGTAGTCCAGGTAACAAATATTGGAGTCACCAACGGGATCTACAAAGTCTTCATCATCAAATGATTTGTCAATACCAAGATCTTCTTCATTAGTTTCCAAGTTATTCCTTGGAGCAGTTCAATTACCAACCGTTGTGGTGCAACAGCAAGTCTGTTTCGGTTTTGATTTTGATTTTGACCATTAAAGGTCCGAGTAGGAGCTAATCTTGAAGGGGTCGCATTTCCTGCTTGAGAGATATACCTCTTGATTTGTAACATGTCATTAGCCAATCTTTGTAGCAAAGGATCTGAAGTACTTGAAGAAGTTTTGATCAGAGAAAACACTCAAAGTAGAACTCACACATAGAGTCCGCGCGGGAGAACAGCACAAGAGCAAAGGCGCGAAGGTATAGGAAGGCATCATGCATAAAGGTGTAGAGTCAGACTTTCATGAATTAGCCGATTTTGGAGATCAGGGCTATTATTAGAGGTTGGCATGCGGAGCACACAAAGTGATGACAAGACTTGTGCACCACTCTTCATGGAGATTTCAAAGAGCATGTCAAATCACTCTTGCATGGGCATAAGCTAAGAATAGATCCACCACTATAGTTAACTATCAGCAATCTATAGATAGCATACTTGCATGTATGGCTATAGTTGTAAAAGGTCCATGGCTATTATTAACATGCAACCTATTTTGGTAGAGTTATGTGGTAAAGGGCTAGTCCCCCACCTTATATATATGTAATGAATTACTTAGTAAGATATAGACATAGACACATACTATTTTGAAGGGTTAGAGATACATGAGTGCATGAGACTGGATAATTGTAACAGATCCATGCATGCATGTTTGGCATTGTATGAAGCATTTGTACTATTGGTATGATGAATATATGAAGAATATTAGCTGAATAATAGTGTTTGATATGTTTTTCAATGTATATTGTTATTATCATGATGATTTATACTTAAGAGCTTATAGATCTGGTACGGTGTAACGATGTATATTTGGATTAGTTTTATATATATATATATATATGTTATACTACTTCATCATTCTACCATTCTACTTCAGCAACCCTAAAGAGGGACCTGGTACCTTTGTGCGCTTTGGGTGAGTGCTCATCCTAGGCTGAGTGATGTGCTACCATGACTAGGTGTTATCTAAGGATTCTAGGTTGCATCATTGGTTCCGTTGCCAGGACCTCTTTTTCAGTTGTTTAGGAATGGTTTGTGATGAAGACATACCAACTAACTTTGGCGAGCGTTGAAGAGTGGATTCACGATCTGGAGGAAGAATATGCATGAAGGTTTGACATTGGATCTAGATTTAGCACACGCACTTGGGTAGAGTAGAATCTATATGACAGTTTGTGTGAAAACTTCTTTGTTATCTTTCCCGTAGAATTATATGAGTGGTTGACTGCATACACGTCTAAGCGGAATTGGAGGTATCGCACAGCTTTTTACACACAAGAAGAATTTCAAACACTATATGATGTTGACCTAAGTTGGACTCACATGGTAGATACCTGGTTTCGCGGTGTTCTAAATAGCTATATTCTAGAGTATTCAATTTTGACTTATTCGTGCCTAGAGGTAGCAGAGTTCCAGTTCCTACGGTATCCTAGAGGGACGTATTTGCAAGGTATTCCACTGGCAATCAAAATACTAATGGTAACGTTGAACTTGGAAGATAAACCCATGGAAAGCTAAAAATCTCCACGCGTGGGGGTAGGAATAGGATTGGTGAAAGATGGTAGACCTAGTGGTAGCATGGTAGAGGGAAGAGAGGTGGTTGAAGTATGATGAGGCACGCAAGAGGGAATTATGTAAGAAACAAGAAATTGCAAAATGGATGGTGTTGTGGAGAGATATGGCTTGTGAAGGATTTGAGGCTCATGGGGAGGACGAAGAGAAAGAGCGTCAAGAAATCCCCCATCTAGGAAAGCATGACAGAGAACCCTCTTTGGCCTCACATGGAAGCATGCTAGTAAATATGACCTAGGCCACAGCGCGCATCTAAGCCAACAACCTTGACCTAGCCCTTGTGCTTGGTTTTCCAAAGATATCTAGTACGGTAGGCAAACATAGTTTTCATTTAGGAATTAAAAGAATAGAAATAAGTCAAATAGCAAGTACATCAATGGCAGCACATATAGCTTTGTTATTCTTTGGGGGTACATTTTAAGGCTCATCATCTACACAGAATATGAGTGCACCGAGTGTAGGATTCACCTCTGGAACTGGGGCCACTTCATAGACTGTAGGGGTCTAATATAATACCACTATCAAGACACAGGGGAGTGCATCCACGGGCCCTATTCCAAAATCTAGAGGATGATCGGGTTGTATGGGCGAGTTCTAGTTCCAGTGGTTCGGGTGGTTTTGGAAGAAGAGGAAGCCAAAGAGGTTATGGGTCGGGTGGTCAAGGCCCGCAGCAACCCCAGAATATTTATATGGAGATGTCCCTTCATCTCCCAGAGTACAGAGGTATCAAGGATTTTGTGCAACATGTTCATATGTGTGAAATATTGTGGCGCGTAAAAGGTATCATGGCTTCTAAGCGCAAGGCAAGTCAATTTTCTACTACATTACAGGCACGTGCGCACAGCTGGTATAGGAAGTTTCATCCCTATCACACTTGTATATACTATGTAGCATTGAAAGATGATTTCTTGAAAGAGTTCCATATCCCGAGTTTGAGCGGAAGAGTATAAGCACACTCAAGGAGGTAACGCAAGGTACTACCGAAACTATACATGAGTATGATGCCTATTTTAAAACACTTCTATCCAAACTCTCCTATGACATTCATGCAAGTCAGCATGCACAATGGTTTGTTCGGGGATTGAATACTCTATTTCAAATAGCATTATCGCATAAGACTTATACCGACTCGCACAAAGCATTGGAAGTAGATTTATGCGCTGAAGTAGTTGGGAGTATTGACACATGAGTTAGTTCATTCATGGAGGCTCAGATAGCATCTATGGCAAAACAGTTAGAGAAATTATCGGTAAACTCAACTCATGAAACACACTCAAGAATCTGGTGCATAGATTGTGAAGTAGAAGGCCACACCAAGGATAGTTGCCCTCGCAGAACCGTACATTCACTCTTTGTTAGATCGTGAGATTTTCCATTTGAATCATGATGATAGTCACTTCCCCTACTACGATGCACGATCGAAAGAATGTATCCTCCTTTTGTAAAATTTGTAGGTCTATCAATACTAAAATTTTCCTCCGTAATTTCTATTTCATTAATGTATGTATTAGGAATAGGATTTTGTTAAGTATAATTAGTAGTAGCGTCTAATAGAAGATAACGGCGCTACTTAGCTACGATGCTGATGCCAATAATGTATAGTACGGCAATAGTCAAAAAGTACAATAGGAATGTTGTGGTAAAAATTAAATAGTTGTCGTAAGTGGTCCAAAGTAATGTTAAAATGTCAAAGTTGGGGTAAGTAGAGAAGTAGGGTCTACATGATTAGGAATTAGAAATATTATATTGGTAATAAGGACAAGGAGTGAGGTCATAAATATTTTGTATATTTTATTTGTAAAAAGTCTAAAAATGTGGAACCCATGTGAAATGATAAGGTTTATCTTATCTTACAAGATAAGTTTACATGTATGAGATAAGAGTTAAGGTATGGAATATGATTCGTCAGAGTGGATTTCTTATCCTATCTTAGAGATAAGATGGATAAGCCTAGAATTCTATAAATAAAGAGGCCACCCCCCTCATTTAGCATAGAAGGAAGTAGTGAGAAATATTGTATGAGTAAGTGTGTAAAGGAAGCCATCAGTTTAAAGGTGTGTTGAAGAAGCCATTAAGAGGTGTAATTGTGAAGTTTCTCCCATAGTATTGGTGGAATGCAAGTGAAGTCAATAACACTTGAAGTACCTCATGGGTGAGATTGTAACAATTTCATGCTAATATTATAATTTACTCTGATATTTCAGATTTATCATCATTCCTTTTTATCATAGTCTATGGTATTCTTGTGTTATGTTTGTTTTTGTGTTTCCAGATTACATCCACCAAACTAAAGGCTATGCATTAGTAAATAATCATAGCACGAGGAGTTCCCGGTGAAGAATTATCATAGTGCCGGATTGGTGATGACATTTTGGTTCCGTTGCCGAGACCATTCCTCGTTGGTGGATTTTCTGGAGAGATATTCCCACTTAGTCAAAAATCAATTGGAGGGTAACCTTATTTTTACTGTGCATAGTAGTTACCATGGTAAAGTCATTTTTGCCGTGAATAGTAGTTACCATGGTAAAGTCATTTTTGTTGTGAATAGTATTTATCATGTAAAGTCACTTTTTACCGTGAATAGTATTTACCACAGTAACTTCACTTTTTACTGTGAATAGTGTTTACCACAGTAAAGTCAATTTTTACCGCAGTAAGTCAAGTTTTACCATAGTTACCGTGGTCATTTCTATTTTACTGTAGAAAGGTGTAAAGTCACTTTCTATTACAGTGATTCCAATTATTTGTGCACATAAGTCTTGTTGATTGTACTTGTGGGTTGGTATTTTACGGTGGTTACTTTTGAAAATGGGGAAGATTCCTGTTTTTTCAGCCCAATCTAATGAAGATGCTTCCTCTTTCATTCAAGAGTTTAAACGATCTTGTATTTGTAATGGCCTTATAAGAAGGGAATAATGGACTGAATTTTTTCCTACCTTTTTGGATGGTTCAGCACTTAGGTGGTTTCAAACACTAGGTGAAAATGTGAAAAATTCATGGGATTTATTAACTAAAATTTTTCTTAAAGAATTTGGTGAACAACAGAAATATGTAGATCTCATGATCGAGATCACAAAGCTATCCCAAGGAGAGAAGGAGAAGATAAGGGATTATCATGCTCGTGTTCTAGAGCTAAGGAGGAAGCTCGATGCCCATATCGGAAGGAAGGATTAGCGGATGGGTTGATGAATGGCATGGATAATCTCCTATGTAAGCACTTCATTCTTGGGATGAAGCCTAGAGATCAGACAACAAGTGAAGTATGACCGCCCAGCTACCATTGAACAAGCAAAGGAGATTGCAAGAAGGCAAGAAGAAAACATGGAAGAGGAGCCCAAAGAAATTGTTGCTAAAGTAGAGCCTACACCAGCACCTTTGGTCTAGAATCCACAACCACTCTCGGTGAGCACAAATATTTCTCCTAGTACATCTACTAAGTATGAAGATCTGCTCAGAAAGATGGGTCAATTAACTATTAATCTTCTTCAAGGAAAAGAATTTAGTTCTCAGGGAGGAGATAGAGGTCCAAAAAGAAATATTTCTGAAGTTGTATGTTATGGTTGTTATAAAAAGGGTCATTATAAGTATAATTGTCCAGATAGAGCTTCTACATCTAGTAAAGGAGATAATGATAAAGGAAAAGCACCTGTGAATTCTTTTGATGTAGTAGATAAGAGCAGAAATAATGAAGTAGATGTGTTTGTAACAAAAAGAAAGAAAGAAAAAGATAATCAAGATGGAAATGATCCTAAGAAGATGAAAGGAGAAACTAGTAAGAAACATAGGAGAAGAAAGTTAGGTGTGCGGGATTTTACGATTTCACAGGGCAAGGACCATACTCCATCTTGGAAGATCTATCCAAAAGGCACCTGCAAATATTACATATGGTCAACTCTTGGCTATGTCTTCGAGAAGAGGCGGAGTTGCGAAGTGGACTCAATGCTCGGACGAAGGAAGGAGGTTGAGGTCCCTGTTTTGGAGGCGAGGCGGATCCCTATGCTCCAAAGCCGAGGTATTATGTAATGGTATTTCAATTCATGATTTATTAGTTGATGGAGGTGCTTTGTAGTTAATGTAATGACCAAGTCCGTAATGAATATGTTGGGTTTAAAATTGATCACCCTTCAACACTTATGTTAAGGTCATTAAATAAAGGAAAAACTAAACCAGAAGGTGTAGTTTCAAATGTGGCAATATCTGTTATGGGTGTTGTATGTGTGGTAGACTTTCAGGTGATGAAAAATGGTACTGTTGCATACCCAATGCTGCTGGGAAGACCATGGCTAAGGAGATTTCATGCAAGAAACTACTGGAATGAAGGTTTCATGACACTTGGATGTGGTAGAGAGAGGGTGAAGATAAACGTGATCCCTCGACATCATAAAGCAGAACCTGTGGATTCAAGTGATGAAACTGATGATTGGACATCCTCTGATTACTCTAGTACCAGTGAAGTGGACACTGAAGATGAAGAAAGTGAGGTTGATGTTTCAGTCATGGATATCCTTCCAGTCACACCAACTCAGGACCCCATAAAATTATCTGAAGAAGAAGTTGATGATCGTCTCCAACAAATAAAGATTGGTGATGTTGTGATGGAGAGTGAGAAGGAATCCTACCTCCAGCTCTTTCGAAGGTACATACACATATTCACTTTTGATTACAAGGAACTCCATCAAGTAAGTTGGGTAGAACATTCTATTGAGCTGGTAGATGGTGCTAAGCCCATAAAGCAAATGCCATATAGAATGAATCCTAATTTTTCCAAGCGTAAAAGAAGAAATAGATAAGTTGTTTGATGCGGGATTCATATTTTCTTTGTGGAGAATTCAGAATGGGTTTCTCCCATTGTGATCTCAATAAAAAAGAATGGGAAGCTATGCATTTGTGTTAATTACAGGAAGCTCAATAAGGCAACAAAGAAGGATCATTACCCTCTTCCATTTTCAAATCAGATCTTGGACAAAGTAGCTGGCCAGGAGTGCTATAGTTTTGCTGATGGATATAGCGGCTACAACCAAATTCCTATAGCAGAGAAAGATCAGCTGAAGACCACGTTCACCACTCCTTGGGGAATGTTTACTTATAGAGTTATGCCTTTTAGGTTGTGTAATGCTCCGGCAACATTCCAGCGTTTGATGAATAGGGTGTTCGAACCCTACATTGGGACATTCATCAGAGTATTTTTGGATGATTTTTGCATCTATGGGAGCAAGTTGGACCACCTGCACCAAATGGAGACAACATTTCAAAGGTTAGATGAAGCACAAGCCTCATTAAACCCTACAAAGTGTGTCTTTGGATGTTCTAAAGGCATTTTGTTAGGGCATGTTGTATCTAGAGATGGTATTGGTACTGATCCTGATAAATTTTCAAAAATCAAAGAGTTACCATTTCCTATGAATAGAAGTAAGTTGAGATCATTTTTAGGCCATGTGGGGTACTATAGAAGGTTCATCAAGAATTTCTCAAAGATTGCATAGCCACTAACCTAGTTCTTGAAGAAGGATGTTACTTATGAACCAGGAAATAAGGCACATGAAGCTTTTGGACAACTGAAGGAAGCCCTGGTGTCTTCACCTGTTTTAAAGAATCTAGATTGGAGCAAGCCATTCATTGTGTACACTAATGCCTCAGATGCAGCACTAGGAAGTACTTTGAGCCAAAAGGATGAAAATGGGAATGAACATCCAATTTACTTTGGGAGCAGACAAATGAGCAGTGCTGAGGTAAATTATACTGTAACTGAAAAAGAGGCTTTGGCTATCATTTTTGCTATAAAGAAGTTTAGGAATTACTTGCTAGGGAAAAAATTTATAGTTGTAACAGATCATCAGGCTCTAAAATATATTGTAAATAAGCCTAACCCATCAAGGAGGATAGCAAGATGGATAATTTTTCTACAAGAATTTGAATTTGATATTATAGATAGGCCAGGAAAGAAGCATGTCAATGCAGATGCACTCTCTTGAGCCTATGATGGTTTAGGATCATCGTGTGATGGTGATGATTTCCCCGATGCAGCATTGTTATCTCTTGACACAATCCCTAGTGAATACATATATATTTGGAATTATCGAATGAATTCAAGTTTCTTGATGGTGCTAATTCAGAGACTAAGAGAAATATTACTCAAGCCGATCGTCAATATTCTATTCTACATGGAGTATTATTTCAAATAGGACACGATGGACAAGATAAGAGGGCAGTTGGACGTGATCAAGGGAAGGAACTGCTAGAAGAATTCCACAATGGTACATGTGGAGGGCACTTCTCTGGACAACTTACAACAAGAAGGATCTTGGATGCAGGTTATCACTGGCCCACTCTTTTTAAAGATTGTTATAATTATTGTAAGACATGTGATATTTTTCAAACACATGGTAACCGTAAGACTTCATCAGCTCCATTATGCCCTATTCTTCCACTTGGTCCCTTTGAAAAGTGGGGAATAGACATTGTAGGTCCACTTCCAACTACCTCATGCCAAAATAAGTATATTGTAGTTGCCACAGATTATTTAACCAAGTGGGTTGAAGCTAGGCCATTGAAAACAGCTTCCATGGATGAAGTGGCAAGGTTCATATATGAATGCATTGTCACCAGATTTGGTTGTCCATTAGAAATTGTAATAGATCAAGGAAGCCACTTCATTAATGAGGTGGTAGAAGCCCTAGTCAATAAGTTTTCTATTAAGCACGGGGAAGGCAACAACATACAAGCCAAGAACAAATGGACAGTGGAACAAAAAAATTTTGTGTTGTGTCAAATTCTAGCAAAAGATGCAGCCTTGCGCAGTACATAAATGGGATAAAAGGATTCATGCAGCATTGTGGGCATATAGGGCAACATCAAAGTCAGCAACAAGATACTCCCCATTTCAGTTGGCTTATGGCATTGATCCAGTTCTTCCTATTGAGTTTGATATTCCCACGGTCAGAGTAATGAAAAATGAAAGAATGGATGAAAGTGATTGATAAACGAAAGTTGGTACATCTTCATTTGCTAGAGGAAATGAGGGAAATAGCTAAGGATACAAGCTATAAGAAGAAAATGAAGTAGAAGGAATACTTTGATCAAAAGATCCGGTGGTCTCCATTTCATGTGAATGACTTGGTTCTAGTATATGATTCCGAGATATAAAAAAGAAGACAGAGAAAATTTATTCCAAAATGTATGGGGCCCTACAAAATAGCAGTTGTGCATGAAAATGGTAGGTCTTACCGACTGGAGGAATTGGATGACACTCCCATTACAAAATGGGTCAACCACGACAAGTTGAATATTTTCCAAGCACTAGAATAGTCTACTCCGAGGACGGAGTAGAAGCTAGGAAGGGGGAAGATGTCGACACTAAAATTTTCCTCCGTAATTTCTATTTCATTAATGTATGTATTAGGAATAGGATTTTGTTAAGTATAATTAGTAGTAGCGTCCGATAGAAGATAATTGACGCTTTGCCAAGACGACGCCAATAATGTATAGTACGGAAATAGTCAAAAGTACAATAGGAATGTTGTGGTAAAAATTAAATAGTTGTCGTAAGTGGTCCAGTAATGTTAAAATGTCAAAGTTGGGGTAAGTAGAGAAGTAGGGTCTACATGATTAGGAATTAGAAATATTATATTGGTAATAAGGACAAGGAGTGAGGTCATAAATATTTTGTATATTTTATTTGTAAAAAGTCTAAAAATGTGGAACCCATGTGAAATGATAAGGTTTATCTTATCTTAAAAGATAAGCTTACATGTACAGATAAGAGTTAAGGTATGGAATATGATTCGTCAGAGTGGATTTCTTATCCTATCTTAGAGATAAGATGGATAAGCCTAGAATTCTATAAATAAAGAGGCCACCCCCCTCATTTAGCATAGAAGGAAGTAGTGAGAAATATTGTATGAGTAAGTGTGTAAAGGAAGCCATCAGTTTAAAGGTGTGTTGAAGAAGCCATTAAGAGGTGTAATTGTGAAGTTTCTCCCATAGTATTGGTGGAATGCAAGTGAAGTCAATAACACTTGAAGTACCTCATGGGTGAGATTGTAACAATTTCATGCTAATATTATAATTTACTCGATATTTCAGATTTATCATCATTCTTTCTTATCATAGTCTATGGTATTCTTGTGTTATGTTTGTTTTTGTGTTTCCATATTACATCCACCAAACTAAAGGTTGTGCATTAGTAAATAATTATAGCACGAGGAGTTCCGGTGAATAATTATCATAGTGCGGATTGGTGATGATAGGTCCATGACTTGTGATACCGAATATTGTAGACTCGATTGGCAGATCCATGATGCCATTGATATTGGGGTGCGACAAAGCAGTGTGGCTGATAGTTCTAAAGGAAAGAATGAGCATTAGGATAGGGATTATAATCAAACATGCTTTGATAGTAATGATGGAATATTTGAAGGGGTTTGTGAAAAGGGCTGAGGATATCAAGGCGGATATAGATGATGAGGCCGAGGCGGAGGAAGGAGTGAATTCCCTCGAGGAACTTACTATAGATGTGGCTCACCTGACCATTATAGGCACGAATGCCCACAGAATATTTCCTACTCATTTTGTGGAAAGGGGCATAGTTATGAAGAGTGTTCAAACTTGTATGAGCATCTCATTAAGTAGCACATGTAAGAAAACAAAGGCATAGGGATGGTTAGAATCAAAGACGCAAAGAGATAATCGGTGGATGCCCAAGTTAACACCGTAACCCGAGGTAGTGAATAGCCAAGATAACCACACGAGCCGAGGCAAAGATGCATAAGAGAGGTTTTGCAACAAAAATCGATAGTCACTAGGGAGGAGGTTTTGCATGCTAGGAATCTAGATCCAACTCATCGAAATAAATCTATCAGAAACTATGGAGGTCCTTAGAAGCCTTCAAGGTGAAATACGGGGTTTGAAAGAGCACTCTCAAAAATTGGAACATAAAGGGTACAGAAAAGGCCCCGTCGATATTGACAACATCGGGGAGGTATTTAGAACATTGCACCGTGAAGAATATTATTCCTTTATTAGGAAATTGGTTGAAGTGCATGCGGGAAGTGAGACTAGAAGACAAATACTTCATGCAAATCTTCCCTCGATAGCATTGACTACGATAAGGAGATCACTTTCAATGTTTTTTGGATGGGCGGTTGTTGAGCAATATTTTGATTGACACAGTGTGGAATTGAATGTACTTACATTAGATGCATGGGTACAAATGGGGAGACCCCATCATCCTCGTTATTAGCCAATTTTGACTTTGCAACATTGTGAAAAATAATAAAAATGAAAATTTTGAAAATTTTGAAAAGTGTTGCCTTGCATGGTTCATCAGACTCATCGCCATCATATCATTTTTGTGATTGTTTCAGTCTTCATTTCATCCTTTTCGAGCAAGAACTCTTCCTACCAAGCTTTAAAATGCGTTAAAATACATTAAAAGTAATTAATTAATATTTAATTAATTAATTGCCCCTTGTTTGATTAAATTGATTTTTAAATCACTTAAGGGGTATTTAATTAAATAAATATAAATTAAAATCATTCAACAAATTTTAATGCCGGGAAGTAAGCTTTCACTTCCAACTGCCGAGAAGCCAATTTGGCTTCCCGACCCCGGATTTCCACTTTCCTGGCAATCCTCTTCAATTTTCCTGCACATGGGATTTTCTCTACCAATTGCCAAATCATGGATTGGCTAACGGGTAGGAAATTCCCCAATTTCCCACATGGGGAAATTAAACAGGATTGCCAACCCACTTTGCCATTCCCATTGGCAATTGTCGTTGCTTTCCCCATTTCCCCCTGGCACTTAAGCCACTACCCGGGAAGAGAGGAAGTTAGATTAATTCCCGTAACTTCCTCCATCAAACCTATTGGAAAAAGTCATTCGAAGCTTTGCTCCTTATTTCTTCGAAGGAAGTATTATTTTTCCACAATACGTGAATGTATTTGTTATAGGAAAAAGAACAGCTTTTTTCCAATGCCCGGAGGAGAGTTTTCATAGTCCCACACACTCATCCAAGATAATCTCTGCAAGGAGAAGACAATCTAAGAATAGAAGAAAATCACAGCCCAAACAGAGTAATTTCCCACGCCTTGGGTGAAAGAAAGGCAGAGTTTTCCACAGTTTGAAGACAACAAAAGACAAAGCCAGAAGTGCTACAGGCTGCGCTAAAAGAAAAGAAGTCAGTTTTTCAAATACAATAAAGATGTTTTGAAATTCCCACGCCTAGGGAAAGGGAAGGAATAGTTTTTAAGTAATTTTTAAACTCCACAAGTTGCGCATTGAGAGAAGGAGGTGCCTGGAGAAGAGTAGCATTAAAAGACAACAAGAAAACAAATTTGTTTTATTGTTTGCTTAAAGCCAAAGACCACGTGAGCAGCAGAAGGAATTTTCCATGCAAGGAAGAGATAAAAGGATTGTTTTCAATTAAACAAGATTTAAGATCTTCTTTCCACGCCTAGCTGGAGAAAAGAGAATAGTTTTAAAAGGACGCGCCTGGAGGAAGAAGTTAGTTTTTAATACAAAAGAACAAAGCAAGTTTGTTTCCCATGCCTTCCTTCCCACACATCCAACAAATTCCATGCACTGAGGGAAAAAGAAAGAGAGGCGTTTGTTTTAAAAAAAAAGACAGAAATAAAGATTTATTTCCCACATGAGCAGGATAGACAAGACAGCATCCACACGCACTGCCAGGAATAGAACAGTTTTTAAATAAAAGATCTAAAAATTCCTTTACACACCTGGCCAAAGAAGGGAGAGATAGGAACAATTTTTAATAAAAAAGAAATAAACAAAGGCCCACGTCTTTGGAGAGAAAGGCACATGATGTTTAATATATAAAAAAAGAACATTTTTTTTTACAAAACACCAAGAAAAAGGTCACGCCCAAGGAAGAAGGGGACAACTAAAGACAATAAAGTTTCCATACCACAGCCAAGGAAGAGGAATTAATTATTTATCCAAAGTGGAAGACTACACACGCACGAGGAGAAGATTAAAAATAGTCCAAAAAGAAGACAAAGGAAAGAATTCATTTCCAAGCATTAAAAAAGCAAGAACAGTTCAAAACGCATTTCAGAATATCTCCTCCGAGCCACGAAAGAGAGGAAACTCCATGCACGTAAATTATTAAAATTGGGATATTTTAATTGTTATTATCGAGTTAGAATTCAAATTTAGTCTCGATTTTTTTATTGACATATAAAAAAAAAAAAAAATTGTAATTCGAGACAATTATTATTATTATTTTTAAAATAATAATAATAATAATAATAATATAATGAGAATATTTTTCTTGCATTGACGGGGTGTTGGAGACTAAGACCGGCCCCATTTGCATTGTCTTACATGCCTGAGTCACTATTTTTGTTAAATTCAAAATGGCTAAAAGATCCAATTCTGTAGGGAGATCGAGGAAACTAGTGGAGAATCTAACAAATCCGCCCTAAAATATGAATTCCAAGGAATTATCCCTTTCAATTCCATTGAGTCGGCATATGACAACATCACTGATACCAATATAGTTCACATCAATGTGCAACAGTTTTGCAAGCGAGTGAACACTAAAGGCAAAACCATTTTCTCAGATAGGCTTTACCATAGTGGCCTACCCCAAGCAACAAAGCATTCCATATCTTGGTGTAGTGTCCATAATTGGTGATTGCTTGCGCCAACCATTATGACCCTGAGAGATGAGGAATTTATAAAGATAACCGCGAGCCTTTCTTCTTGATCACACTAGAACACATTGAGGAGTTACTCGGAATACTCGACTTTCCGAGAATGTAGATATCACTCGCCAATTAGCACAAGAGTTCTAGGATGAAGAACCCCTGAGATGGAGCAAAATGGTCAACAACAACTGGCTGGTAACCAAGAGACCTCGAATTGACAGGCTCCCCAAAGAACTATACCACATTGAGTTCGTGGAAGAAATCAGAGACATGATCACTCTCCTAAGTCAAGTTTACGGTCTACTTTCTGCTAGGATATTCCACCCATGGATGTACCATTTTATCTATATCGTCCTAGCCAAGAAAGAGTTTGTGGATTGAGCCACCATCATCAGTAACACCATTCACAAATAGTTGATAGAAGTTAAGATGACTGGATGCTTCTACATGACTTCATATCTGACCTATGCAGAGAAGACGAAGGAAGCTATTTTCGGGACTCAAAATGAGAAGGGGTCTTGGGGTCATCAAAAACAGTTGTTTTTCACTATTACCCTCAGCTCAACTTCAAAAATAGTTCTCACCATTTTAGAAGATTCAATGATGCATTCACCTTCATCGTGATCTAGAACCTAAATCATAATACCGAGGAAAGGTTTATCAAAGAATCCATGAGTGTTATTTCTCAATGGGGAACCTAGTTTATTCAATTTTCCTCTTTTTCCTACATTCACATGAGTGGATTTGCTAGGACCTCGTGGAATCTTCCCAAGGACATCAATGATAGATGAACGTTAATGGAGTTGGCATGACAATTGTTCCAAGTTCATTGCCTACTTAGTGACAAGCACCGTCCAAGAATTCATTTCCCAATCCAAATCGGGGATACCAATGCCCAAATCTATTCAATGCACAACTCATGGAAAAAAATTTCTCTCATAACCATTCATCCATATGTGAAGAGAGACCAGTTCGATATCAATGGATATATGGAAAATATTCTTGGAGTAAATTACCAACATAACCCTACCATGGAGGACTTTTGGGCTGCTTGTTCAGATGAACATGAGGTGAGGAGACGCGAGTACTCTCACCTAACACTTGCTTAGATCAAGGCTTTCCACATCAGGATTCCTCCCGATTCATTCATAAATGATGATGAGGATGTCGTCGATCCCTCATATGATGTCATTTTCTTTACACCATTGCCTCAAATCGATTTGGACCAAGAGGGATGAATTTTCTCTTGATGAAAAGAACCAACAAATTATTGAAAGAAGAATATCTTGGTATGATAGGAACTTGCCAAATTTCAATCAATTCTAGATCACGTTTTGGAATCTTAAAATTTTCCTATATGAGGGGGTCTCCATTCGACCAAGGTTTCTTCTCGATCAACTTTGTTAACATCCAATCATACACAACAAGAAAGAAAAGAATGGTTGCCAAAATCCACTTTGCTAGGCAACGTGTCACGAGGAGAGAGATCCAAAGATCCAAACCCTGGAGAAGGAAAAGAGCGTGTGTCTGGATTTTCTACCTTGAGTAGAGATTCTTCCACCCACATCATTAATAGCACTTAGAAGTGGGTATCAAATGATCCTCAGCCATGCTTCAAATAAGCATCCACTCAGGTGCAAGTAATTCAGATATCAAACACTTCGGAGCATGTAGTTCATGAGGGGATTTCCCAAAATCTCCCTAATAATCAAGAAGTGGATATTGAAGTTGTGTCTCCTCAAATCGATGTTGTAGATAGGATTCAAGAAGGATCTCATGATGTTGGGAATAATGATAATATTGATTCGAGCTCCAGGATTCTATATGCTGAAATAGTGAATGATACTCCTTGGGTTGATTCGAAGTGAAGAAAAGGAAGAGAGTTTTCAAGCCAATTGACATTGATTTTCATGCCCTTTTCAAACTTTTGAATGACACCATTCCTAAAAATCCTAAGGCACTCTCTCTTATAATGGTGGATAACGATGGAAACAAGTTTTCAGACCTTGCCATTCCACAAGTGGATAAGGAGCACGATGTTATGACACCATCCGACTATGAAGTTTCTAGACTGGGACTTGGAAAATATACATTAGAAAGTGACATGGTGATGGCTCGAGACTCAATTGACATTGTGCTAAAAATACTTGAGAAATACAAGTCTCAAAATTCATGGCTCAAGGCTGAAAAGAATCAATTGGTGGAGTATGTTAAACATTTGATAAATCCCATATCATCCATCTTCCCAAGACTGCACGATGCAAAGTGGCTGCCCCGGATGAAGAGAGTATCAATTTGTCAAAGGAAATAAACACATTGGGCCATGTCACTAAAACTTGGCTTTCAGAGATTCTCGTTTTAGGCCAGGAAGTGATCAAGACCGCGGTTAAGCTTCATGAAGATATCGGTGCATATTTGGATCCAATTCTTTCTTTCAAGGAAACTTTTGTTTCTGCTATATCAAATTTGGATGAGATATTGCCCAGTCTACAAGAGATGACGAGTATGGAATCTTCAATTTTAGCTATTGAAGGAATTCTTGAATTTGAACATCGGGGGACATGTTTTCTTTGGTGTCTCCATCTCAAATCAATAAAAATGCTTCTCGAGGATTCTATGATTCATTATGATAGCATGTGTAATGAAGCTTTTGCTTCACTCTCCTTGATCCAGAATTCATGGCTGAGATTCCTTGTAACCTTGTAAATGAGCATAATCAAAGGTCTTCATCGGAGCAAGTGGAAGAACAATTTTAAAATTTTTAAGGACATGTACACTCCCGCCAACAATTTCTCATCAGTTTCCATGGATCGGTGTATCAAATTGAAGAACTTTTTTGAGAATGCTCAATTTAAAATTGTTAATTTAAATATATGCCAAGTAGAATTCTTGAATTGCAGGTATTTTGTGAGGCTATTCTTCAACCAAGTGATCCTCTGGAAGAAGAAAAGATGTTTGAAACTTTGGGAAGGCTTAGATCCTTTCAACCTGGAAAAGACAAAGAGATCATAATTTCACCGGTGGTGCGGGGACTTGATTTTCTTGGTATCTAGCGAAGTGGGAGAGTACATTTCTCATACATTTGAGATAGGCGGACCCCGTTTCAATGGATAAGGCACTAGTTATTATTGTATATTTTAAAATGTGTTGTTATTTGGGAAACAATGGTTATTTTAAGTAATTTCTATTTTTGGGTTATCTTTAATAAAGTTGGTTAGAAAAATTCAAAGGTCACTTAAGTGCCTTATTTAATGATCATGTAAAACCTTAGCTACTTTGTAACCAACGTTTGGGTTATAAAAGGAAGTGAGGGGCTCATTTTTAAGGGTGACTTTGAGAGAGGAGAAGAAAATACGTTTGTGCAAGCTTTGTTTGGGGAAGAAACTTTGTGTTGTTTTTGTGAAAAACATTTTGGAGTTAATGAAAATAAACTTTGTGTCTCATTTGAAATATGAACTTTGTGTCGCATTCATTATCTCTTATAACATTTGGTGTTCTTATGTTCATTAGATGTTAGGTGTTTGAATCTTACATGAAAATTTTATCTTTGATCTTATTTTCAACATTATTTATTAGTTGTTCTAGTTCACATTGATCAAGCTCGATTATCTACTTGTTCATGTGTGTTCCCTTTTACACATTCTTGTTTGGCTAACTCAAACTCCATTTTATTCGTGTTGGTCATTCATCTTTATCTCCATGTAATATTATGCTTTGTTTTTACCTAACTCTTGCATGTTCTTTTGATTCATTCCATTCCACTCCTTTCCTTCATTCCATTCTATCTCCTTCATTCACTTTTCTTTCCATTGATGTTCTAAAACACCCCCACATACAATTTTGAATGTATAGATGTAAATACAGATTTTGGTTTTCAATAAAGGCAGCCTCACCTTCATTGAAGAGGGACTTTATTCCCACACTATTGCATGCCATTTGCATGTGTGCAAATCCATATGCTAACATTTTTGGCTACTCTGCTTTGGGATTTAGGAATCATTAACCAATGCTTGGTTAAAACTGTATGACTATCCCTCTCTGCACAAGCTCTAGTTCTTCAACCGAACCTTGTGTCCGATGAATATTTACAAGGATACATTGTTGCCAACCTTGAACAAAAAGTAGCTTGGGAAAACCGTGAATGCATACAGCAATTTGTGGTTGTTTATAGAGCCATTGACAAAGAAATCTACATCGAAGACCTTAGAAGAAGAGCACCCACACTTGTGGCCAGAAGACCTCCTGCACACGTGTTGATCATTGTTCACTAATGTGGTCCTCTTCCACCAAGGTAAAAATTTATATGACCATTACAGATAACCCACCTTATCTTGCAACCAAATCTTGTTTTTGCAGATACTCAAGAAGACATATCATCATATTTGAGGCAAGCTATTTGGGAAAAGTGCACAAGTAACCATCATTTTCATCTCGATGCATCAGTACTAGATAATGAAGAAGAGAATCCGTGAGATTTGCTAGAGTTATTCAGGCACAAATAGCTCAAGAAAGAGAGTGAAGAGAAAAGGCTAGAGCCGATCGAAACATGCCAGTAATCTCTTCACCATAAATATTCCAAACTAGAAGGAAAGATGTTTACGCGAGGAGAAAAAGCTAAAGTTTGATCTGACCCCACTTTTGAATTTCAAGGAAAATTTGGTTTCAAGTTATCTCCTCCAAAGAAGAACACACCTCATAGATCTACAAGCCTTGCATCAAGTCCTGAAAGAGCAAGCAAGGAAGGAATCACTACCAATCAAGCACTTGTCCTTGCTCACATTATTTTACCTTCACATACCACCTTTCCTCAAATGGAAGCCAATGTACCATGGGGAAATTCCATAGGTCCATTGGCCTTACCTGCTCGACATGAACTCCCACGAGGATCAAGAAGATTCTTCCCAAGTTTTACGGAGATGGGAAGACATCACCAAATGACCATATTTCTACCTTTTTCGCTACATGTGTTGTTTTTTTGGTAGAATATGAAGATGTTGCTATTCGTCTCTTCATCGAAACATTACATGATGTTGCTACGGATTGGTTTCATCATCTACTCAATGGATGTATCACAAATTGGAATGATATAAAAACTAAGTTTGAAAATCGATTCAAAAACAGTGGAAGATGAACATGCTCTTCTTGCCCAACTATCTCAGGCGAAGAAAGAACCAACAGAACCCATGAGGAATTTTGTGGATAAATTCAACAAGATGGTGAACAAAGTTCCTGTCGGGATTCGTCCAAACCTTGATGGACAAAAATGTTTCTTTATTAATGCACAACAACCAGAAGTGTGCTATCAGCTGAGAAGGGCTACGGTGGCTACTTTAGAACTTGCTCAATATTTGGCCATAGAAATTGAAGATGACTTAATCATGGAAGGTAAATTCAATAAAAATTCCCTCAAAGGAAAGAGTCAAGGAACTCCCAACGCTTGAAGCTATACTCACTAAGTTGGCTAATGATGTGTTGGCTTTGAAAAATAAAGTTTCTCAAATTAGTAAACCTGCTCCTTAAAAGGGCATCCCAAGAAAAGGATATGTTCCCAAAAAGCCTAGTATTGCAGATGCTCCAATGAGACTTGCTATTGAAGTAGCTCCTACAACTAATTCAAAATGTGATGTCTTGAAGAAAGTGATGATGAGATTAAAGTCATCGAGGTTGATGAGGAAGAGCCGATTCTGAGACATCTAAACTTGAAGTTGAATATCCTGAGGGGGAAATTAATAATCATTTCTTTGAGTACCATTCTGATGAGGAAGAAGAATACGAAGAAATTATAGAAGATATGAATAGCCAATCTTTCACTGTTTTCACGTGCTCTCAGAAAAAGGAGCAGGATACCACTAAGGCAGGAGATAAAGAAGTTTCCAAGGAAACTCCCAAAGAATCTAAGACAAATAAGGCTCCCAAATAATCCAAAATGACTGAGGTTTTAAAGGTCAAGACTATCTTAAAGAAAGGAGGGCCTTTGTTAGATCAATCAGTTGGTAAACCAACTAGGAAGAAAGCTCCTTCTTCCACATCATTGTCAAACAATCCGAGGCCAAGGTCAAAAGTGTGCCATCATCAAGTTTGAAATAACTTATATCTAAGACTTCAAGTGTGATTACTTTTCCTAAATTTGATATCATTGATCATATCAATAAAACAAAAATTTCCATGTCACAGGCAGAGTACTTGAAGTCCAATAAGGATCAGCTCGAGAAATTGGTCTAGTTTATCAAAGGTGACTCTATTGTTCATTCCTCCAAAGGAATTCTAAAAACTCCCAAAGATGGGAAAACTCAAAATATTGTGGTGGCCACTACACCTTCAAATGAAAATATCGAACCTTTCTTTGTGTCCTTTCTGATCAACAGATGCAAATTAAGTAATTACATTATAGACTCTGGAGCCTTGGATAATGTGATGTTGGAAAAAGTAGCACATGCTCTTGGTTTGACTTGTACGAGAACATTCAGATCATGTTACTCCATGGAAACCAAGCAAGTTCCTCTAATCGGGTAGATTAAAGACACCCAAATGGTTTTAGCCCAATTCCCTCAAAAGTGAGTTAAGGTAACTATTCTAGTTGTTGATATTCCTACCTCATATGGAATGTTGTTGAGTAGGAAAATTTACGAGAGATTTGGGTGGTGAGATTCAAATGGACTGGTCTCATGCTATGATTCCTATCAATGGAGAAATGAAAAATCTTATGCCGGAAGCTCACGTAAAGTTCATGATAACTAAAGCTGAAGATCCTTGCACACATATCCTTCTCCAAGGCTCAAGTATGGGAAATTATATGATGACTACAGAATTTCATACCCCTGAAATCACTTGCTAAGATTCCAATGAGATATGGACTCTTGAGTTCGATGGAAGTTGTTGCTCAACGAGTTTTGGTGCAGGAGTGGTGCTCATATCTCCAAATGGTGAAATATTTCCTTTTTCCTACAAACTTGAATTTTCAAATACTAATAAAACTACAGAATATGAGGCATTAATCCTTGGCCTTCAAGTAGAGGAGAAAGGGATCAAAAATTTGGAAGTCTTTGGAGATGCGGAATTGATCGTGAAACAAGTAAGAAATCAGTTCCAAGTAAAGAATGATCATTTGAGACACTATAGAAATAAAGTGTGGGACGCAATCGAATTCTTCGATGCCTTTTCCATAAAATTTTTCCCTCATGAAAGAATGACAAAGCAGATTCTCTAGTAGTCTTAGCTTCATTAATGATTCCTCATTCAAAATTTGATCAAGTCAAATACACCATTGAAATGGTTTTTAGGCCAAGTGTTCTTGACAATGTAGAAAATTGGCAAGTAT
Organism: Taxus wallichiana var. yunnanensis; assembly: GCA_018340775.1. Classification (NCBI taxonomy): domain Eukaryota; kingdom Viridiplantae; phylum Streptophyta; class Pinopsida; order Cupressales; family Taxaceae; genus Taxus; species Taxus wallichiana. The sequence goes on from CM031236.1 coordinate 371,298,363, forward strand.
TTAATGATGATCAACAAATTATTGCCTTCTTGGAAAAGAGAGAAAATTTTGAACAATTGTACTTTGAAGGAAGTGATTCGGTGTTTTGTGAATCAACTACCTCACCCATTCAGGAAGGAGTTGAGAATGAAGATCCTAGTGATGGCATCATTCAACTCAAAGGAAATAAAATTCCCAAAGGATTGGTTTCACTTGAAGAACTTTTGACAAACATGACAGGTTTATCAAAGAGAAAGAGTAGGCAGGACCTATGAATTCTACTGACTATGAGCAAGTTAACATCGGTACCAAGGATAAACCTTGCCTGATCAATATTGGTAAGTGTTTCTCACCTGAGGACCGCTGGAAATTCATAAATCTCCTTACAAAATATTCTGATGTTTTGGCTTATTCATATGAAGACTTGAAGTCTTTCCAACCTAGGTAAATGGAGCATGCCATTCCTCAAGCCCTGGCATAGTTCCATTCAGGAAAAATCAAAGACAATATAATCCCAAGATTGCGGGGACAATATTTCATGAAGTTCAAAAGATGCTAGATGCACAAATAGTGTTTCCTATTCGACATTCAACCTGGATAGCTAATATTGTACCGGTTCGTAAGAAAAATGGAGAAATTAGGATTTGTGTGGATTTCTACAATATTAATCAAGCTTCCTTGAAGGATAACTACCCACTACTAGTCATGGACCATATTCTATAGGTAGTAACTAGATCAGAAATGCTATCTATGCTAGATGGTTTCTCTGGCTATAATTAGATTGAAGTGGCTAGAGAAGATCAACATAAAACCATGTTCACTACCCCTTGGGGTACGTTTTCATATATAATAATGCCCTTCGGTTTGATCAATTCCAGTGCAACTTTTCAAAGGGCCATGGATATGGCATTTGTAGATTATAAAGACAAGATCATTGTGATATACCTAGATGACTTGATGGTGTTATCTAAGAAATGAGAAGATCACCTAAGGGATTTGGATAAAATATTGCAAAGGTGCAAACTCAATAAGATTTATTTGAATCCAAAACAAAATTTGTTTGGAGTTATAGAAGTGAAACTCCTAGGTCATATTGTTTCTAGGGAAGGAACTAAGATCGATCATGAATGCGTTCAAGCTATTAAAAGTATTTCCTTGCCTACAAGTAAGCTTGGGGTCCACTTCTTCTTTGGGAAGGTGAACTTTTTGAGAAGGTTCGTGCTAGATTTTACTGAGCTAACTAAGGAAATCGCTGATATGATGAAAAGAAAAGAATATTTCAAATGGTCAAAAAAAGGTGTAGAGGCATTCGAGAAAATCAAGGGTGCTATTGCAAAAGCTCCTACATTGGTATGTCATGATTTTAAAAAGGATTTTATAATCTATTGCTATGCTTCCCCACACACAATCTCCGCCATTTTGACTCAGCACAATCAAGAAGGGATCGAATCTCCTATCGCATTCATGAGTTTGGGATTCAAGAAACATGAACTTAATTACACTCCTCTTGAGAGACATGCATATACGGTGGTAAGAGCCCTGAAACACTTCAGGTATTACATGTTGAATTCTCATACCAAAGTCTTGGTTTTGAACACCGCTGATGAAATCAATGTTGACATAATAGGAACTAGGATCTAAAAGAGGTGATTGAGTCTCCTAGATCCAAGAATATGATCTGGACATCAATCCTAACAAGTTGGTTTGAGGAAGAGGACTCTACCAACTCATTGCAGAGAATGAACCATGAGATAACTCTAAGGAAGAACCAGTTGAAGACAATTTACCATTGGTGGTTTTTTGAGCACACAGATGAATGGTATTCGATATTGCCTACTTCCTCGTATATGGTGAATGAACAGAGAATCTAATAGCTAAGGAGAAATGATCTATCAAACTAAGATCTACCAGGTATGTCATTTGGGATAACACGTTGTTCAAAAAAGAAATCGATGGCATGTTCCTCAGATGTGTTGATAAAGAACAACATCCTAGGTTGTTGGAAGCTTTCCACAAACATGCTTGCCGTGGTCATTTCTCTGGCCCATTAACAGCCCATAAAATTATGAGAGCACATTATTACTGGCCCACTATGTTTTCTGATGCTCAGAAATGGGTGACAAAATGTGAAGCCTATCAACAATTTGTTAGAAGACCCAAGTTGACAGCATTGCCTTTGAAGCCAGTTGTCATTGAAGAACCATTTCAACAATGGGGTTTAGATTTCATCGGGGTTTTGAATCCTAATTCTAGCACTGGTCATACTCATGTACTCATCACCACTAATTACTTTACAAAGTGGGTGGAAGTTATATCGGTGAAACAAACATCTACTGTAGTAATCTGTGATTTCATCAAAGAAAACATATTGGTTCGTTATGGAATTCCTCACAAGATTGTGACAGACAATGCCTCCAATTTTTCTTGTACAGAGATGATAGGTTTTTGCTATGGATATGGGATATCTCTATCTCATTCATTAGATTACTATCCGCTGGGGAATGGTCAAAGTGAATCCAAGAATAAAAACCTCATTACCATTGTGTGCAAGTTAGTCAAATAAAATCAAGTAACTTGGCACAAAAAGTTATACGATGCATTATGGGTTGACCGCATAACTCCCAAAAGGGAAATCAGGATGTCTCCATTTCAACTCTTGTATGGAACCGATGCTCAAATTCATGTCACACTTGGAGTTACCAAAGAATAAAATTAGCTCATTTCATTGATGATGAATGTTTCACCAATGCATTGGATAAAAGGATCATGTTCCTAAGCAAGATCAAGGAACAAATAAGTCAAGTGGAAAACAGGATTGAGGAACATCAATCCAAGGTAAAGAAATTGTTTGACAGGAAAACTAGGGAGAGATAGTTTCAAATCAATGACTTAGTTCTTCTCTGAGACAAAAGACGTGAGCCGAAAGGAAAGCATGGGAAGTTTGACTCATTATGGCTAGGCCCATTCAAGATAAGACATTTTTGTGGGGATAGTACCTATTACTTGTCATATCATGATGGAACTCATTTTCCTTTTCCCTATAGTGGGTAGTATCTCAAGCATTATCAAAATTGAAAACGGGTTATTCCCCGTATGTACATACATTTTGGTTTGTTTGTTTCCTATTTTTCATTCCCCTCTCTTGTGTCGCCCCATTTTTGTGACCCATCATTTTGAGATCATGTTCATTAATATTTTGGTCCGGGTCCATTCGTGTCCATGAAGTCCTTGTCCCTAATCGAGCAACAGTGTTATCAGCCAATTTTGACTTCACAAAATTGTTAAAAATAATAAAAAATAAAAAATTTGAAAATTTGAAAAGTGTTGCCTTGCATGGTTCATCAGACTCATCACGATCATATCATTTTTGTGATTGTTTCAGTCTTCATTTCATCCTTTTCGAGCAAGAACTCGTCCTACCAAGCTTTAAAATGCGTTAAAATACATTAAAAGTAATTAATTAATATTTAATTAATTAATTGCTCCTTGTTTGATTAAATTGATTTTTAAATCACTTGAGGGGTATTTAATTAAATAAATATAAATTAAAATCATTCGACAAATTTTAATGCCGGGAAGTAAGCTTTCGCTTCCAACTGCCGAGAAGCCAATTTGGCTTCCCGAACCCGGATTTCCCCTTTCTCCTGGCAATCCTCTTCAATTTTCCTACACGTGGGATTTTCTCTGCCAATTGCCAAATCATGGATTGGCTAACGGGTAGGAAATTCCCCAATTTCCCACATGGGGAAATTACACAGGGATTGCCAACCCACTTTGCCATTCCCATTGGCAATGTCGTTGCTTTTCCCATTTCCCCGGCACTTAAGCCACTACACAGGAAGAGAGGAAGTTAGATTAATTCTCGTAACTTTCTCTATCAAACCTGTTGGAAAAATTCATTCGAAGCTTCACTCCTTATTTCTTCTGAAGGAAGTAATATTTTTCCACAATACTATGAACGCATTTGTTGTAGGGAAAAAGAACAGTTTTTTTCCAATGCCTGGAGGAGATTTTTCATAGTCCCACACACTCATCCAAGCTAATCTCTGCAAGGAGAAGACAATCTAAGAACAAAAGAAAAGCACAGCCCAAACAGAGTAATTTCCCATGCCTTCAGTGAAAGAAAGGCAGATTTTTCCACGGTTTGAAGATAGCAAAAGACAAATCTGGAAGTTGCAGTCAATTGCGCTGTAAGAAGAAAAAAGTCGCTTTTCAAATACAATAAAGATGTTTTGAAATTCCCACGCCTAGGGAAATGGAAGGAATATTTTTAAGTTTGAAACTCCACAAGCTACGCATTGAGAGAAGGAGGTGCCTAGAGAAGTGCAAGCATTAAAAGACAAGAAGAAAACAAATTTGTTTTATTGTTTTCTTAAAGCCAAAGACCACGTGAGCAGCAGAAGGAATTTTCCATGCAAGGAAGAGATAAAAGGATTGTTTTCAATTAAACAAGATTTAAGATCTTCTTTCCACACCCATCTGGAAAAAAAAAGGGTGTGCATGGAGGAAGAAGTTAGTTTTTAATACAAAAGAAAAAAGCAATATTTTTCCCACGCCTTCCTTCCCATACATCTAGCAAATTCCATGCACCGAGGGAAAAAGAAAGAGAGGCGTTTGTTTTAAAAAAATATAGAAATAAATATTTATTTCCCACGTGAGTAGAATAGACAAGACAAAGCATCCACACACACCTGCCAGAATAGAACAGTTTTCAAATAAAAGATCTAAAATTCCTTTACATGCCTTGGCCAAAGAAGGGAGAGATAGGAATAGTTTTTAATAAAAAAGAAAGAAGCAAAGGCCCACGTCTTTGAGAGAAAGGCATAGTGTTTAATATAAAAAAAAAAAAAGAACATTTTTTTTTACAAAACACAGCCAAGGAAAAGGCCATGCCCAAGGAAGAAGGGGATAGCTAAAGACAATAAATTTTCCATGCCACAACCCAAGGAAGAGGAATTAATTATTTAGCCAAAGTGGAAGACTACACATGCGCCAGGGAGAAGATTAAAAACATTCCAAAAAGAAGACAAAGGAAAGAATTCATTTCCACGCATTAAAAAAGCAAGAACAATTCAAAATGCATTTCAAGAATATCTCCAATATAGGCCAAAAATGAGGAAACTCCATCCATGCAAAATATTAAAATCGGGAGCTTTTAATTGTTATTGTCAGAGTTAGAATTCAAGCTTAGTCTCGATTTGTTTTTATTGACATATTAAAAAAAAATTTGTAATTCGAGACAATTATTATTATTATTTTTAAAATAATAATAATAATATAACAGGAATATTTTTCTTGCATTGACGAGGTGTTGGAGACTCGAGACCCGACCCTGTTTTCATTGTCGGCATGCCTAAGTCACTAGTTTTTTCAAATTCACAATGGCCAAAAGATCCAAATCTATATGGAGATTGAGGAAACCAAAGAGAGAAATCTAATAAATCTACCCCGAAATATGAACTCCAAGGAATTATCCCTCCGAGGCCCATTGATTCAACATATGACAACATCACCGATACAAATCTGGGTCACATCAACGTGCAATAGTTTTGTGAGCGAGTGAAAACTAAAGGCAAAACCATTTTCTCATATAGGCTTTACCATAGTGGCCTACCCCAAGCAACAGCATTCCCTATCTCGGTGCAGTGTCTAGAATTGGTGATTGCTTACGTAGAGCATTACGACCTTGAGAGACGAGGAATTTATAAAGATAAACGTGAGCCTTTCCTCTTGATCACACCAGAACACATTGAGGAGTTACTCGAAATACCCGACTTTCCGAGAATGTAGATATAACTTGCTAATCGCGCAAGTGTTCTCGGGATGAAGAACCCCTGAGATGGAGCAAATTGGTCAACAACAACTGGCTAGTAACCAAGAGACCTCAAATTGACAGGCTCCCTAAAGAACTATACCGCATTGAGTTCATGGAAGAAATCAAAGACATGATCCTCTCCTAAGTTGAGTTTTGGTCTACCTTCTCGCTACGATCTTCCACCCATGGATGTACCCGGTTTATCGTATCATCCTAGACAAGAAAGAGTTTGTGGATTAGGCCACCATCATCAGTAACACCATTCACAAACAATTGATAGAAGTTAAGATGACCGAATGCTTCTACATTACTTCATATCTGACCTATGCAGTAGCATAAAGGAAGCTATTTTTGGGACTTGAAACGAGAGGGGTCCTGGGGTCATCAAATAGTGTTTTTCACTATTACCCTCAGCTCAACTTCAAAAATAGTTCTCACCATTTTAGAAGAGTCAATGATGCATTCACCTTCCACATGATTCGGAACCTGAATCAAAATACTGAGGAAAGGTTTTCCAAAGAAGCCATGAGTGTCATTTCTCAATGGGGAACCTGGTTTATTCAATTTTCATCTTTTTCCTACATTCGCGTGAGTGGCTTTGCATGGACCTCATGGAAACTTACCAAGTATGTCGTGATGATGGGTGTTAATGGGCGGCATGAGAATTGTTCCAAGTTCACTACCTACTTAGTGACAAGCACCGTCTAGAATTCATTTCTCGATCAAGGAATAGCAATGCCCAAATCTATTCAATGCACAACTCATAGAAAAGTATTTTTCTCTCATAACCATTCATCCATATGTGAAGAGAGCCTAGTTTGATATCACCGGATATATGCAAAATATTCTCGGGAGTAAAGTACCAACATAACCCTACCATGGAGGATTTATGGCCTGTTGTTTGGATGAACATGAGGTGAGGATACGGGAGTACTCTCGCCTAACACTTGCTTAGATCAAGGCCTTCCACATTAGGAGTCCTCCCGATTCATTCATAAATGATGATGAGGATGTAGTCGATCCCTCATATGATATTGTTTCCTTTACACCATTTCCTTGAATCGACTGGACCAAGAGAGATGAATTTTCTCTCGATGACAAGAACCAACCAATTATTGAAAGAAGCATATCTTGGTATGACAAGGAACTTGTCAAATTTTAATCAATTCTAGATCACGTTTTGGAATCACAAAAATTTCCTATACGAGGGGGTCTCCATTCAACCAAGGTTTCTTCTTGATCAACTTTGTTAACATCCAATCATACACAACAGGCAATAAAATAATGGTTGCCAAAATGCACTTCGCCAAGCAACATGTCACAGGAGAGAGATCCAAAGATCCAAACCCCAGAGAAGGAAAAGAGCATGTGTCTGGATTTTCTACCTCGAGTAGATATTCTTCCACTCACATCGTTAATAGCACTCAGAAGCTGGTAGAAAATGATCCTTAGCCATGCTTCGAACAAGCATCCACTCAGGTGTAGGTAATTCAGATATCAAACACTTCAGAGCATGTAGTTCATGAGGGGATTTCCCAAAATCTCCCTAATAATCAAGAAGTGGATATTGAAGTTGTGTCTCCTCAAATCAAGGTCGTATATAGGATTCAAGAAGGATCTCATGATGTCGGGAATAATGAGAATATTGATTCGAGCTCTAGGATTCTATATGCTAAAATAGTGAATGATACTCCTTCTTCAGTTGATTCAGAAGTGAAGAAAAGGAAGAGAGTTGTCAAGCCAATTGACATTGATTTTCATGCCCTTTTCAAAGTTTTGAATGACATCATTCCTAAAAATCCTAAGGCACTCTCTCAAATAATGGTGGATAATGATGGAAACAAGTTTGCAGACCTTGCCATTCCACAAGTGGATAAGGAGCATGATGCTATGACGCCAACCAACTATGAATTTTCTAGACTGGGACTTGGAAAATATACATTATAAAGTGACATGGCAATGGCTCGAGACTTAATTGACATCGTGTTAAAAAGACTTGAGAAATACAAGTCTCAAAATTCTTGGCTCAAGGTTGAAAAGAATCAATTGGTGGAGTATATTCAGCATTTGATAAATCCCATATCATCCACCTTCCCAATACCGATGCGGTGGCTGCCCCGGATGAAGAGAGTATCAATTTGTCAAAGGAAATAAACACATTGGGTCATGTCACTAAAACTTGGCTTTCGGATATTTTCGTTTTAGGCCAGAAGTGATCAAGACCGCGGTTAAGCTTCATGAAGATATCAAGTGCATATCTTGATCCAATTCTTTCTTTCAAGGAAACTTTTGTTTCTGCTATATCGAATTTGGATGAGATATTGCCCAGTCTACAAGAGATGATGAGTATGGAATCTTCAATTTTAGCTATTGAAGGAATTCTTGAATTTGAACATCGGGGGACATGTTTTCTTTGGTGTCTGCATCTCAAATCAAGAAAAATTCTTCTCGAGGATTCTATGATTCATTATGATAGTATGTGCAATGAAGCTTTCGCTTCACTCTCCTTGATCCAAGAATTCATGGCTGAGATTCCTTGTAACCTCGTAAATGAGCATAATCAAAGGTCTTCATTAGAGCGGTGGAAGAGCAATTTTCAGAATTTTTAAGGACATGTACACCCGCCAACAATTTCTCGTCATTTTTCATCGAGCGGTGTATCAAATTGAAGAACTTGTTTGAGAATACTCAATCTAAAATTGTTAATTTAAATGATATGCCAAGTAGAATTCTTGAATGCAGGTATTTTTGAGGCTATTCTTTGGCCAAGTGAACCTCAAGAAGAAGAAAATATGTTTGAAACTTTGGGAATGCTTAGATCCTTTCAACCTGGCAAAGGTAACAGATCCTAATTTCACCAACGGTGTAGGGACTTGGTTTATTGGTATCTAGCGAAGTGGGAGAGTCCATTTCTCATACATTTGAGATAGGCGGACCCCATTTAAATGGATAAGGCACTAGTTAATATTGTATATTTTAAAATGTGTTTTTATTTGGGAAACAATGGTTATTTTAAGTAATTTTGATTTTTGGGTTGTCTTTAATAAATTTGGTTAGAAAAATTCAAAGGTCACTTAAGTGCCTTATTTAATGATCATGTAAAACCCTAACTACTTTGTAACCAAATTTTGGGTTATAAAAGGAAGTGAGGGGCTCATTTGTAAGGGTGACTTTGAGAGAGGAGAAGAAAATACTTTTGTGCAAGCTTTGTTTCAGGAAGAAACTTTGTGTTCTTTGTGAAAAACATTTTGGAGTTAATGAAAAATGAAATTTGTGTCTCATTCATTATCTCTTGTAACATTTGGTGTTCTTATGTTCATTAGATGTTAGGTGTTTGAATCTTGCATGAAAATGTTATCTTTGATATTATTTTCAACATTATTAATCAGTTGTTCTACTTCACAATGATCAAGCTCGATTATCTACTTGCTCATGTGTGTTCCCTTTTACACATTCTTGTTTGGCTAACTCAGACTCGTTTTATTTGTGTTGGTCATTCATCTTTCCTCTCCATGCAATATTAGGCTCTATTTTTACCTAACTCTTGCATGTTCTTTCAGTTCATTCCATTCCACTCCTTTCCTTCATTCCATTCTATCTCCTTCATTCACTTTTCTTTCCATTGATGTTCCAAAACACCCCCCACATATAATTTTGAATGTATCGATGTAAATACAGTTTTGGTTTTCAATAAAGGAAGTCTCACCTTCAATGAGGAGGGACTTTATTCCCACACTGTTGCATTCCATTTGCATGCATGTAAATCCATATGCTAACAGTTTTTGATGACTCCGTTGGGGATTCAGGAATCGTTAACCAGTGCTTGGTTAAATATTTATGACTATCCCCTCTACACAAGCTCCAGTTCTTCAACTGAACCTTGTGCTTGACGAATATTTATAAGGAGACATTATTTTCAAACTTGAATAGTAGCTTGGGTAAACCGTGAAATCTTACAACAATTGGTCGCGGTTGATAGAGCCATTGTGAGATAAATCTACATCGAAGACCTTATAAGAAGAGCACCCACACTTGTGGCAAGAAGACCTCCTAGACACGTGTTGATCATTGTTCGCTGACGCAGTCCTCTTCAACCAAGGTAAAAAGTTGTATGACCATTACATGTAACCCACCTATCTTTCAACCAAATATTTTTTTTGTATATACTCAAGAAGACATATCATCATATTTGAGGCAAGCTATTTGGGAAAAGCACACAAGTAACCATCATTTTCATCTCGCTACATCAGTACTAGATAACGAAGAAGAGAAAGCTAATTTTGAAAATCGATTCAAAATGGTGGAAAATGAACATGCTCTTCTTTCCCAACTATCTCGGTGAAGAAAGATCCAACATAACCCATGAGGAATTTCGTGGCTAAATACAACAAGATGGTGAACAAAGTTCCTGTCGAGATTCATCCAAACCTTGATGGACAAAAATGTTTCTTTATTAAACCACAACAACTAGAAGTGTGCTATCAACTGAGAAGGGCTACGGTGGCTAATTTGGAACTTACTCAATATTTTGCCATAGAAATTGAAGATGACTTAATCATGGAAGGTAAATTCAAGAAAATTTACCTCAAAGGAAAGAGTCAAGGAACTCCCAACGCTTCAGAAGCTATACTCACTAAGTTGGCTAATGATGTGTTGGCTTTGAAAAAGCAACTTGCTCAAATTAGTAAACCTGCTCCTTACAAGGACATCCTGAGAAAATGATATGTTCCCAACAAAGCTAGGATTGCAGGTGCTCCAATGAGGCTTGTTATTGAAGTAGCTATTAGTGCAAAATCACAGCACCCCTAGATGTTGGTCAGGTTTCTAGGTTGACCATACTATCATCCAGTGTGATTGCATAACATTGAATCCTTTCTCCAAGTGTGGGACTTGAAAAGTGAGAAAGGATTCTCCAGAGAAGGCTGGTTCCTATTCCTCTGTTCAGATGCACACGAAATATGCAGAGGGTTTGCTCGAAACCTAATCTAATCTGCCAAGGAGACAGGGTAAGAAGATGCATAAAAATAAATCTAAGCTAATAGAGGTGATGCACCGAGGAATGAAGAACAACCTATCTTGCCAGTAAACACAGACCATTCAAATGTGATATAAGATCATGCACAGATAACAAAACTTGCAGTGAAAGACCAGGAGGATGCAAAATGAACACAGAGAGGGTTGAGAATCATCCACAGACATGTATTACTTGCTCCAAAGATTGATACAATGCACTACAGAATGCCAAGAGGCAGAGTCGTATTACAGTTTCGAATGAGAGGTTCGAACTCCACGAATTCGCCCGATAGGAGAAGAAGGGAGGAGAAAAATAGAAAATGTTCAACCTTTTGAAAGAAGCTCCTCTTTACAATATATAGGAAGAATGAGAGAGGGAAAAGAGAGGAAATTCAGAATCTACCCCAACCACTTCTAGGTCATATTTTAAATCATCTCATTATGGTAGAAGCGGCGGATCCTGGAAAAATGGCGGGCTGTCTAACAGAAGCGGTGAACTGTCTGCTGCATTAAAGCTGGTTGTTGGAGCGTCACTTCTGGCATTACCACACGTCAGGGACGTTTTCTCAATTTTCTCTCTCTAGACTACACCAAAATGTAAGATTGATCCCAGAATCATGTAGATAATTTCAACAGATTTCTGTTGATATAAAGAACGTGCAAATCCGAGCTCTGGATCGAAAGATATGATGATCGATCGAAGATTTAGGGCAAAAACAGGTCGGTGGGAAAAATATTTGAACTTTCCCCGTGCTCTGCCACTTGGATGACACGTGGCAGGCTCTGATTCGCTGAGAAATTCTCTCTCCTCCACCTTTCCGCAGCTTTCCTTTGAAATTTCCTTGTGGGCCCTTAAACTTGGACACGTGGCACTATTTCATTGGTTCGGGTCAGTGCTTGAAACCTCACCCTTTGACTGGAATTTCTCCCTCATGACACGTGTCGTGATTTGATTGGTATTCGGTCTCACGACTTTCGCGTCCACCGCGTCCATTTGTCCTAGATGTCCCAGTGTTGTTTGGGACAGAAACTTCCGATCCACCCGAAATGGGCTTCCCTGTCCCTTTTCTGCTGGTGACACGTGGCATTGCTTGATTAGCTTTCGGCTCCTTTGGCTATCTGTGTCCCATGCGTCCCTTTGTCCCAACTGCCCCGTCTCTTGAAGTTCCCCATTTCGGCCGAACCGGCCGGTTGGCGTCCTTTTGTTCCAACTGTCCCGGACTGTCTGGGACAAATTCTTCCGAACCGCCCGAAATGGGCTTCCTTTGCTCTCGGCCGCTTCGCCTTTTCACGTCCTTCACATCCTCATGGCCCAGATGTCCCAAATGCTTAGTGCGAAAGTTCTCCTTTTCGGCCGAACCAGGCGGTTTGCGCCCTTCGCGTCTTCATGTCCCAAATGTCCCAGAGCAGTTAGTCAATTTTCTTCTCCTTCGGCCGAACCGGCTTTCCGCGTCCCACACGTCCCGATGTCCCAGATGTCCCTTTGCTTTGTGGGCCGCCTAGAGGCTTTTCAGCCGATCTCGTGCCTCGATGTCCCAACTGTTCCAAATTTTGCGAGGACTAGGACTTAGCCAATTTTCACGATTTTATCCCAAGCTTGTTTTTGCCGCTTTTTCACCTTTTCTCAGAACTTGCTCTTTTCCTCTTAGACAGGGGACTTAAAAAACATTTGAGGGGACCCTAGAAACATGATTTTTTCCCTGAATCAATCCATATGCCTGGGACTTGAGAATTCTAATGCATGTTATCAAATTAACCACGGGGTGAATTTTGGATAACAATTAGCGACTCATTGGGTACTACGCCTGCTAGGTGAAAAGATCAGTAGCCTGAAGCAGTCCATTGGGCATGGAGTCATCAAATATTCTATTCAGAACCCTAACTGACTCAGAATGTGCAAGGAGGAAGATGGAATATCACCTGATGAAAGCAAGGACTCGCTAAACATATCCATGGATGCAAGTTGTGCCAAAGCACTTAGGGAAAACAAGACTAACCTACAGAAAAATAATGTGCACAAGCACTTGGAGGAAGGAAAATCTAATCTAATATTTATAGAGGTAGTGAAATTTCCTCTAGAAGCAACGCTTGAGATAGATTCCATTGACTGGAATCTGTAATTCTTCACCATCCAGTGAGGCTAATTGGAAAGCATTGTTGTTCTTACACTTAGTGACCACGTATGGGCCACTCCAAATGGCATCAAATTTTGAATGCCTTCCCGGTTTTGCTCTGTCCACGTCCCATTTCAACACTAGATCTCCAACTTGAAAAGATCTATCCTTGGCCTTTCTATCAAAGGTCTTCTTGATCAAAGCTTGATCCTTTTCCATTACTTGGGATGCCTGATTTTTGATCTCTTGCAGCTCCATCAACTCTGCATACCTCACCTCCATGGGCTCAAATTCAAGCAACTCCAGCTGCTTCATGAGTTCCAACGTTGGCAACTCAAGTGACATGGGCAAGATTGCCTCTCTTCCATAGACAAGCCTGAATGGAGAATTACCTGTGGATCTTTTGGGAGTGATCCTATCAGCCCATAAGGCTGATTTCAGCTTGGTATGCCAAGACCTCTGATTCTCATCAAGAGTCCTCCTAATGATCCTCAACAAGTTCTTGTTTGTAGACTCGGCCTGGCCATTACCTTGAGGGTAATAGTTTGATGAAGTGCTTAGGTAGATCCCGTTCTTGACAGCCCACTCAGTCACCTTAGATCCAATGAATGCCAATGCATTATCAGAGATTATTGTAGCAGGTACACCAAATCTGGTAGTTATCCCCTCATAAAAGTCTAAGATGCTAGACTCATTTGCCTCTTTGAGTGCTACTACTTCTGTCCATCTGGTGAAGTAGTCCGTGGCTGTCAAAATCCATTTGTGCCCTTGGCTTGAATTGGGATTAATGACTCCAATGAAGTCCAAACCCCATTGCATGAATGGCTGGTCAACTGAGATTGGATGTAATGGAAGGGCAGCAAGTCTTTCTTTTCCTGTGAAGAATGCACAATTCTTGCACTTCTTGATCCATGCATAGCAATTGCTGAAGATTTTAGGCCAATAATAACCAGCTTTCATGATTTTTAGAGTTGTCACTCTTGGTGCAAAATGACCACCAGCTGGTCCACCATGGAACTCTTCCAACACCCTTTGAATCTGATTTGTGCTAATGCATCTCAGCAACACTCCATTCACATCTTTCTTGAACAAAACTCCATCAACAATGGCATATGGAACAGCCTGCAACCTGAAGTATCTCCTCTTCACTTTGCTCATCTCTGGAGGGCATAGGCCTGTCTGTAGGAAGTGTATCATACTCTGAGTCCAACAGGGAGTGGGCACATTATCATTTTCCTGTTCTTGACCATCCTGTAGTACCAAGACAAAGCATCTTCTTCATTACCTGCTTCAACTTGTCGACTCAAGGCTAGTTGTTCGCATAGTCCCTTCCCATGTACTAATTTGGTGACCTTGATCTCGATGTCATATTCCATGACACGAGTTATCCATCCTGCACATTTCTCATTCAGATCCTTGTTTAGAAGGAAGTCCCTGACTCCCGCATGAGAGACCAATAATTGGATTTTGTTGTTTGAGACTAGGTGCTTGAATTTCTTTAAACTCCTGATCACTGCAAGTACATGCTTTTCAATGAAAGAGTACCTAGTTTCGTATTCCTCCAAGCCTTGACTGAAGAAAGCAACTGGTTGTTCTAATCCTTCTTTGTTTTGTTGTGCCAAGATTGCAGAAATTGTATCTCCACCACCAAAGGCGTATAGCATGAAATCCTTGGAGAAGTTTGGATTGACGAGAGTTGGAGCTTGAGATATAGCCTCTTTTATTGCCTCAAAACTTGCCTTGCCTTCAGATGTCCACTTAAATGCCATGCTCTTCTTCAACATCAGTGTTATTGGCTTTACGAGAGCTACAAAGTTTGGAACAAACCTATAGACAAAATTGATCCTTCCTAAGAAGCTTTGAAGAGCCTTCTTATGACTTGGCAATGGCAACGCTCGAATTGCTTCAACTCTTTCTGGGTCAATCATCAATCCCTCCTTTGAAACAATATGGCCAAGAAGTTTTCCCTCATGAGCCAAGAATATGCATTTTTTGGGATTCAATGATACCCCAAATCTTCTACACCTCTGAAATACCTGCCTCAGATGAAAGAGGTGATCCACTGCATTTTTGGAGAATACAGTGATGTCATCAAGGTATATCAAAACTATTTTATTGATCAACCCCTTGAATGCCATATCCATTGCCCTTTGGAAAGTGGCTCCAGCATTTGATAGCCCAAATGGCATCTTCTTGTAGGCATAGGTCCCCCATTTGGTGGTGAAAGCCGTCTTGAACTGGTCATCTTCCTTCACCATTACCTGATTATACCCTGAGTAGCCATCTAGGAGAGAGAATCTCTCCGAACCGGATACTACCTGCAATATTTGTTCCATTGAAGGAAGTGGGTAATGGTCTTTGAGAGATGCCCTGTTTAGGTCTCAGAAATCTACACACAACCTGATTTCTCCGCTCTTCTTCCTGACCGGAACCAAGTTTGCGACCCAGCTTGAGTGCTTGATCGGGAATATAATGCTTGCTTCTATTAGCTTATTTAGCTCTTTCTTCATTAGAGGCTCAATGTGAGGGTTGACTGGTCTCTGCTTCTGCCTGATGGGCTTAGCATCTGGATCCAATTCTATGGTATGCTGAGCCAGGTTGGGATTGAAACCTTTCAAGTCTTCATAGCTCCAAGCGAAGACATCTGGAAATTCTTGGCAAAGTTGTATGAAATCTGATTTCTCCTGTTCAGTGGCTACCTTGCCAATTTGAAGTGTTTTGTTTTCCCCAACCGGAATTGGCTCTGAATCTTCTCTTTTGACCTGTATGTTAGCCTTTTCCTTACGGAACTGGTCATTAGGGTTGAAGATAGACTCCAATGTTACTAAACCCCTAGGAAGCTTGTTTGTCCGCAGCTGCACTACTTGATCCCCATACTGCTGCTCTAATCTGTCCTGATTCCTAGCTGAGAATTCAGCCTCTTCTTGTAAGAAATTGATGATCTGTTGATCATTCTCAAACACCTGCCAGCTGGTGTTATTATCTGGAACTGCTGGCCTCACAATCACATGGACATGTGGCTGTGTTTTTTCCCTTTTGATGTTGTCAACCACATCAAACATTGCTCCAACAGCTGCGAGCCTATCCGCGGCTTCATTTTTCTTCCTAGGTATGGACGTGATATTGAAAGCTTCGAAATCCTCAACGAGGTCCCATACCCTATTCTTGTAGTTCTTTAGCAGTTCATTCTTTGTAGCATGTTGTCCCCTGACTTGATTGACGATTAGTTCACTGTCACCAAAGACTTGCAAGTTCTTTATTTTCTTCTTGATTGCCCAATGTATCCCTTGCACCAAGGCTTCATATTCAGCAGTGTTATTTGAACAGGAAAACTGGAAACGGAAGGCTGAGTAATACCTTATACCTTGTGGTGAAATGAGCATAGCTCCTCCTCCTACACCTTGTCTACTCCTTGATCCATCAAAGAACAGCTGCCATACTTCATTCTTGTCCTTATGATCTGGCTTGGTGATGCTGGGGAGAGGTTGATCCTCTTCATGTAAACAATAAACCCCTAGCTCAGATTCTTCTACTTCTTGATAAGGATCAAAAGCATGCACCTTGCTTGCCCATTCATCAAGAGTCAAATCGGGATACTTCCAACCTTGGTGTCAGCCTCGTCAGTGCTAGGGTGATCTTCTTGATCAAATGCTGAGCAATTGGCATTAATCTGACTTGGAGTGTAAGGCTCAATATGGAAGTTTGCAATAGGTTCAGACCTAATTGTAGCCTTAGTTCCATACCTTGTTCTAAACAGCATGTGAGACCAATCCACCGAAAGATAGCCTCCAATTTTAGCAGTGAAGTCTCTTGACAAGCACAATGCAAAGAGTGGTGGAAGGTCTATGACTGATACATCTTGTAAAACAACAACATTTGGACATGCATGCAAGGTAAGACTCAAATTTCTAATCACTCCAACTGTTGCTATTGCTGTCCCATCTAGCTGCACTACCCCTTTAGATGTTATTTCATACTGGAGCCCTAGCTGATCAGCTATCTGTTTAGGCATTACTGAGCTACTTGCCCCGGAGTCTATCATGCAATTATGTACTAGCTGATTTCCAATGATTAACGAAACATAGAAAGGGGGCTTCAACATTTTACCTTGTTGTGCTCCATGACTTCCTTCAGGCTGGGCAGCATTTGTAAGCACTTTGTCTTGCATCTGAACCTGCTGATTTGAAGTTGGCCAATCCTTCATGGCAGCTTGCAGCAGATCTCTTTGGCCTGGGATGGATAGGGATTCCCACATAGATATATTGACGTTTGTCTTCTTCATCTGATCAATGATACTGAATGGTGATGAAGGATCTCTCTGTTGTCCCTTGGTTTGCACATTTACTCCTTGTACGTGGGCAGCAACAGCTGGCATTTGAGTTGGCCTAGGGGCTGTTCTTGGCTGCCCTTGTGCATTTGAAATGGGACTTTGCTTGCCAATCATTTCTGGAGTCATAGAAGGTTGTGGGCTGGTTGGAGCTAGTGGCTGCTCCTCACCCAAATTTCTCCTTTTTGACCTTGTGTTGGCTGCAACACCTTGAGAAACCACCTGATTCATGCCACAGAAATCCTCTGCTTGCCAGTTCACCAATGTGGTGTCATTTGGGGCTGATTGCTGTTGGAATGTTTCTTGTTGTTGACTGTTTCCTTGACTTCCCTCGCCCTCCACTCTAGTAGTTGTCACCATCAATGCTTGATTGAGAGCACCATTGAAACACATGGATTGGTTATGAGGCTCGTTGCATGGAAAGCACCAATCGTATTCCTAAGCAATGTTGTTCTGTGTTGGCACTAATGCCTTAGAGGTAGATATGACATTTGGATTATAGGGCTGGAATGGTCTATTGGCAGGAGGCCTTGTTTGATTCGTATTTGCAGCTGGAATAGGTGGTCTTTGTGGTTGGTATGGCTGCCTATTAGGTTGAGCTTGGGGTTGATAAGAAGGTCTAAAACCTTGGGCTTGTTGCCTCTTGAGAGTAACTAGCTCATTGCCTAGGTTTTGCAATTGCTTCATGACCTCTTGAAGCTCATTTGGGGCACTTGGAGATGAAGTGGAAGCTTCATTTGAACTCTGATTTCTAGGAGTGGGAGAAGGAGTCAAATTAGGTGCTTGACTAGTGTTTGGACTCTCTAAACTTGGAAACAATGGCATGGGAGGCCTAGGGGCAAGTTTGCCAGCTTGGATTAAACAATTTTCAGCCCTAATGGCAATGCTATAAGCCATAGGGATAGTTATGCCTCCCATGGACTGAATCAACATAGAAATATCAGAATTTAAAGCTTTGAGATAGTAGAGAAAAGCACCTTCTGTTGTTGGCCTGACTGCTACTGGAATCCTCTCCCAAGTTTTTTGAAATCTGAAGTTGAAATCGGTCAGCTGCTCATTGGGAGCCCTCTTGATAGTTGTCAGCTGCTCCAAAAGAGACAAGTTGTCTCCCTTTATCCAAATTGCTCATGAAGTGCTATACACGGCTGATTCCGGTTTGTGATAGAACCACCTCAAGGCTCCTAAACCATTGCAATGCTTTACCCTTGAATGAAGATGCTAGTAACTTGATGTACCACTTGCATTTCATTGATTTCATGGATTACACAAAGGTTAGCAATATCTTTAACATGATCACCTGGAGTAGTCTGATTTTCTCCGGTGAAGTAGGGAATGTTCTTCAAGGCTGCAATAGGAACTGGATGTTGTGCACCGAGAGCAAGTGGGTCGTTGCTCATGAAGTTGGACGTAGGGGTTGTTCTGAGCCATTATAATTGGTCTTAAAACCCTTGTATACTGAATGAAAGGCCTATCAGGTGGAGGAGTTGAGAGAGTTCTATTTGGTGGAGATGGAGACCTTTGAATCCTTCTTCCTCTTTTCCTTCTTCTCGGAGATAATTGCAGGTATTCAAACAGCACTTCTTCTTCTCCGACTCTTGACCTTGTGATTCTTCTCATAAGTTTTCAGGCCTGCACTGCTGAAACCAGTTGATTTTTCCCCTTGGAGTCACCAGATATGCAAATAATAGCTCTTTTTAAGCAAGAAAAATGCAGCAGATGCACATCAACCCTGCTACAATAAAAATGAGACCTCTAGGTCCCACCGGGCGTGCCAAAACTGTTAGTGCAAAATCACAGCACCCCTGGATGCTGGTCAGGTTTCTAGGTTGACCATACTATCATCCAGTGTGATTGCATAACATTGAATCCTTTCTCCAAGTGTGGGACTTGAAAAGTGAGAAAGGATTCTCCAGAGAAGGCTGGTTCCTATTCCTCTGTTCAGATGCACACGAAATATGCAGAGGGTTTGCTCGAAACCTAATCTAATCTGCCAAGGAGACAGGGTAAGAAGATGCATAAAAATAAATCTAAGCTAATAGAGGTGATGCACCGAGGAATGAAGAACAACCTATCTTGCCAGTAAACATAGACCATTCAAATGTGATATAAGATCATGCACAGATAACAAAACTTGCAGTGAAAGACCAGGAGGATGCAAAATGAACACAGAGAGGGTTGAGAATCATCCACAGACATGTATTACTTGCTCCAAAGATTGATACAATGCACTATAGAATGCCAAGAGGTAGATTCGTATTACAGTTTCAAATGAGAGGTTTGAACTCCACGAATTCGCCTGATAGGAGAAGAAGGGAGGAGCAAAACAGAAAATGTTTGACCTTTTGAAAGAAGCTCCTCTTTACAATATATAGGAAGAATGAGAGAGGGAAAAGAGAGGAAATTCAGAATCTACCCCAACCACTTCTAGGTCATATTTTAAATCATCTCATTATGGCAGAAGCGGCGGATCCTGGCAAAATGGCAGGCTATCTAACAGAAGCGGTGAACTGTCGCTGCATTAAAGCTGGTTGTTGGAGTGTCACTTCTGGCATTACCACACGTCAGGGACGTTTTCTCAATTTTATCTCTCTAGACTGCACCAAAATGTAAGATTGATCCCAGAATCATGTAGATAATTTCAACAGCTTTCCGTTGATATAAAGAACGTGCAAATCCGAGCTCTGGATCGAAAGATATGACGATCTGAAGATTTAGGTAAAAACAGGTCGATAGGAAAATATTTGAACTTTCCCCACGCTCTGCCACTTGGATGACACGTGGCAGGCTCTGATTCACTGAGCAATTCTCTCTCCTCCACCTTTCCACGGGCTTTCCTTTGAAATTTCCTTGTGGGCCCTTAAACTTGGACACGTGGCACTATTTCATTGGTTCGGGTCAGTGCTTGAAACCTCACCCTTTGACTTCTAGACTTTCTCCCTCGTGACACGTGTCATGATTTGATTGGTATTCGGGTCTACCGGCTTTTCACGTCCACCGCGTCCATTTGTCGGATGTCCCAGTGTTGTTTGGGACAGAAACTTCCGATCCGCCCGAAATGGGCTTCCCTGTCCCTTTTCTGCTGGTGACACGTGGCGTTGCTTGATTGGCTTTCGGCTCCTTCGGCTATCCGCATCCCATGCGTCCCTTTGTCCCAACTGTCCCAGAGGTCTTTGAAGTTTCCCATTTTGGCTGAAACCACTGCCGGTTGGCATCCTTTTGTTCCAACTGCCCGGGATGCGGGGACAAATTCTTCCAAACCGCCGAAATGGGCATCATTTGCTCTCGGCCACTTCACCTTTTCACATCCTTCACCTCCTCATGGCCCAGATGTCCCAAATGCTTAGTGCGAAAGTTCTCCTTTTCGGCCGAACCAGGCGGTTCGCGCCCTTCGCATCTTCATGTCCCAAATGTCCCAGAGCAGTTAGTCAATTTTCTTCTCCTTCGGCCGAACCGGCTTTCCGCGTCCCATGCGTCCCGATGTCCCAGATGTCCCTTTGCTTCGCGGGCCGCCTGGAGGCTTTTCGGCCGATCCGCGCCTCGATGTCCCAACTGTTCCAACTTTTGCGAGGACTAGGACTTAGCCAATTTTCACAATTTTTTCTGTCCCAAGCTTGTTTTTGCCACTTTTTCACCTTTTCTCAGAACTTTCTCTTTTCCTCTCGGACAGGGGACTTAGAAAAAAATTGAGGGGACCCTAGAAACATGATTTTTTCCTGAATCAATCCATTTGCCTGGGACTTGAGAATTCTGATGCATGTTATCAAATTAACCCTGGGGTGAATTTTGGATGGATAAGAGCTCCTGCAACTAATTCAAAATGTGATGTCTTGAAGAAAGCGATGATGAGATTAAAGTCATCGAGGTTGATGAGGAAGAGCAAGATTCGAGACATCTAAACTTGAAGTTGAAGATCCCGAGGGGAAATTAATAATCATTTCTTTTATTACCATTCCGATGAGGAAGACGAATACGAAGAAATTATAGAAGATATGAATAGTCAATATTTCACTATTTTCACGTGCTCTTAAAAGGAGCAGGATACCACTAAGGTGGGAGATAAAGAAGTTTCCAAGGAAACTCCCAAAGAATCTAAGACAAATAAGTCTCCCAAAGAATCCAAAATGACTGAGGTTTCAAAGGTCAAGACTATCTTAAAGAAAGGAGGGCCTTTGTTAGATCAATCGGTTGGTAACCCAACTAGGAAGAAAGCTCCTTCTTCCACATCGAGTGTCAAACAAGCCCGAGGCCAAGGTCAAAAGTGTGCCATCATCAAGTTTGAAAGAACTTATATCTGAGAATTCAAGTGCTATTACTTTGCCTAAATTTGATATCATTGATCATATCAATAAAACCAAAATTTCCATGTCACTGGCAAAGTACTTGAATTCCAATAAGGACCAGCTCGAGAAATTGGTCCAATTTATCAAAGGTGACTCTACTATTCATTCCTCCATAGGAATTCTAAAAACTCACAAAGATGGGAAAACTCAAAATATTTTGGCGGCCACTACACCTTCAAATGAAAAGAATTATTTGGTGAGATAGAGACAAGGGCATGTTTACATAATTGGTGATATCATACTACTTGAGCGTGCTTCTCACGGGAAAAGACAAGGGGAAGATGGTTTACATAATTGATGATGAGGAAGTTGAGCACTTGGAAGTGGATCATTCACATGGAACATGTGAAGTGTTAGCCAGTGTGGATGTAGATGCACGTGCATATCATGAACCTATGAAGACAACAAAGGTAAATATAGGCACAGAAGTTGAACCTAAGGAGGTGATAATTGGGGATTACTGGTTAGAATCAGAAGTATCAAAGATCATAGAGTTACTTAGAGACTATGAGGACTTATTCCCAAGAGGATACCATGAACTTAAAGGCATGCATAAATCACTTAGAGAAATGAAGATAAAGCTCAAGGAAGGTGCGCACCCTATTAGGAAGTGACCTTATCAAATGAATCCCAATTTGCGTGAGAAAGTAAAGGAGGAAATTGACAAGATGTTGAAATCTGGGATCATTCGACCATTGGATGAATCAGAATGGGTCAGTCCTATGGTGATAAGCATAAAAAAGGATGGTAGGATTCAAATTTGTGTTGATTATAGAGAGTTGAATGCAGCATGTGTTACAGATCCCTTTCCTACACCATTCACAAAGGAAATATTAGGAGTGGCTGGGTGCAAGATATATTCATTTACAGATGGGTTCTCAGGGTATCATCAAGTTAGGATTGCCGGAAGATCAAGAGAAGACCACCTTCACTACTGAATGGGGAAGCTTTGCCTATACTAGGATGCCCTTTGGATTGAATAATGCACCTACTGTATTTTCATGGATAGTGGTATAAGCATTCAAGGATTTTGTTCACAACTTCTTACACGTCTATCTTGATGATTGGACCGTTTATGGGCTAATTAAGGATCATTATGACAATCTGTGCTTAATGTTTGAAAGATGTAGATAGTTGAGTATCTCATTGAACATCAAGAAGTGCATCTTTGCTACTCCCTTTGGCATACTTTTAGGACACATTATCTGCAAGGAAGGGTTGTTGGTTGATCTAGCTAAAGTTGCAGTCATCATAGGCTTGAAAGCACCTGCCAGTCAAAGTGAGGTGTGTGGATTTTTGGGTCATACAGGGTATTACAGGAAGTTTATAAAAGGGTATGCAAAAGTTGCCACACCCTTGGAAGAATTTCTCAAGGGGAAAGGTACATTCTATTGGGGGAGTCGCAGCAGCATGCACGTTTGAGATATTGAAGAAGAAACTTACTACCGTGCCTATCTTGCACTTTCCTTCATGGGATAAACCTTTTCATGTTCATGTGGACACCTCTGGCATGGCCATTGGTGTTGTTTTAGCTCAATCAGAGAAGGTATAGTTGATCATCCCATTTTTTTTACTAGTAGGAAGTTGACCCCTGTAGAATAGAATTATACCACTACAGAGCGCGAAGCTTTGTCCATGATCTATGCCTTACACAAATTTTGTCAGTATTTGTTGGCCACACCATTTTTTTTTATACAGATCACATGGCATTGAAGTATTTGGTGAACAAGCCCATTTTACAGGGGCACATATGCCGATGGATACTCTTATTTCAAGAGTTTGACTTTACAGTTGTGGTAAAACTAGGAAAAAGCAATTCTGGACCGGATCACTTGTCTAGAATTCAATCAGGAGAAGAGGCACAAACAATAGAAGAGACCATGCCTGATGCACAACTGTATAGGTTACAACGCACGCCATTGGAATTAGAGGACATTGTTGTCTTTCTAAGGACTGGTATGGCACCAGAAGGCATGAAAGCTTTAGAGAAGAAGCAACTTGCTATACACGCGGCACCATTCATGTTAATCAGTGGTGATTTGTACAAATTAGGTAGAGATGAGGTGTTACGCCATTGTGTATTGGAGCATGAATGAAATGATATAATGGAATAAGCACATGTCGGTATTACAGGTGGCCACTATGCAGGTGATACCATAGTGAGAAAGATCCTACTTGCTGGTTTTTGGTGGGAAACATTATACAAGGATTGTAAAGAGTATTGTAAGGCATGTGACCAATATCAATGTCTAGGTCGACCAGGACACAAGGATGAGATGCCTTTATGACCCATTACAAGTGCAGAACCCTTTGACAAATGGGTGATTGACTTTTGGGCCTATTTCACCAGCCACGCGTAGGACTAGATCATGCTATATCATCACTTGTACATATTATCTTACCAGATGGGCGTAAGAAGACTCTACAAAGGACTGCGTATACTGACTAAAGAACAAGGTTCTTATGGTAGAATGTTCTTACAAGGTATGGTTGTCCTTTAAGTTTAACAAGTGATAGGGGCACACATTTTTTGAATGAGACAATAAGAATTTTGTTAGATGAGTTTATGGTTGCCCACCATAAGACTACACCCTATCACCCTCAGGAAAATGGAACTGCTGAGGCTTTTAACAAGATTTTGAGCCACACATTGACCAAGATTTGTGATGTTGGAAGGAAAGATTGGGATGATAAAGTATCTGCTATTCTTTGGGCTTATAGAACAACATACAAGAGATTGAACAAAGCCACACCTTTTCAATTGGTGTTTGGCACGGAAGTTGTTCTTCCTATAGAATTTATGTTACCTTCTTTACGCATTATGCATGCTAGAGGTCTAGCTGATGAGCAAGCCTTGGAAGAATGGATTGAGAAGATGGTTCAACTAGATGAGCACCGAGCCATAGCATGCTGGAGTCAGAAATAGGAGAAAGCACACCAAAAGGCATGGCATGATAGACATATCAGGGATAAGAAACTTGCGGTTGGAAAATGGTACTTTTTATGACTCCAAGTTTTTACACCATCCAGGGAAGCTCAAGGTGCATTGGTTGGGGCCATATATTATAACTCATATACTTTAGTCAGGTGCTTTCGAATTAGAAGTAATTGATGGCATGAGGTTGCCTGGTTATTTTAATGGGAGTAGGTTGAAGCCCTACTATAAATAAGTCTTCTTGGTGTTTGTAATAAGGTAGTATTGAAAGATAGATTAGGTTTCCCTTTCTGCATTACCTTAATGTGTTTCTTTCATCATCACTATTTTTTGTAAATTTAGTTCTTATTTGTGTGTCATAAGCACCCTTGTGTGCATGAAGCTAACTACAATATGAAGCTTGTTGATGCGCAGAGGACTGCACATACTTTTAGTGTGGGGTGGATTGTTGGTGACTCTCAGGTATATGCTATGAATATTTAATGTGTCGAGTGTTGACAAAGAAGGTTGCTAAGGGTGATTGACAAGAAATTGCTTCTCAAAGATAACCAAGGATGGAGATGAATGAGGGAAAGTATAACACGAGGTAAGTAGCAGCCATGGTAACTACCAGGAGATGGTGCAGTAACGAGGTACTCGGGCACTAGAGTGCGTGCTGAAGAGAAGTCTATGACAAAGGGTAAAAAGGTGCACTAGAAGGTTATAGCTTTTGGCGTGAAGATGTACCACACGGAAATGACAAAAATAGGTAATAAATGAGGAGAATTTGGTAGGTGGAGGAGCAATTAATGCAATGAAAAGTGGAAATCTATATAAGGATGGGATGTGATTTCATTTTTACCCTTGCGACTACGAGAATTCGACAAAGAGCTACATGAAGAGCCAAGTAAAGCGATTCAAGGTGTGAAGCAAGCGAACCAGGCATGAAAGACAGATCTATGTATTGGAAAGGCTTGTATCCCTATAGGAGAAGGGTTTGAACGAAGCAGAGTGACAGAATAGAGCTAGGGTGCATGATTTCACGATTGTAAATTAGGGCATGGTTGAATCGAGTTAGGGTTTGAAGGAAACTAATAAAAACTTGCAGCAGAAGGTCTAGAAAACAAAACCCAAAGAGAAGAATGGCTCCAAAGAAGAAAGCAAAGCACCAGTAAAGGAAAAGAAGAAGGTGGTAGTAGAAGAAGAGGAAGAGATGGCCCTGGAAAGTAATTTTTCAGAGATGTAGTACCCTGAGGACGTAATTGTGGGCTAGGAATGGGATACCCACATACGACAGAGCAAGATAAGCAAGTATAATCACTAAACCAATGATAACCAAAAGAAATTAGATGACTTGCTCACTTCCCAAATGAACAGATGAACTGAGGATGGCATGCTAGTATATGATGACGCTGGGAAAGGCTACTGAAAGGGATTGGTGTCTACCAGCTGTATGAGCTCCCATACTTTGGGAAATATGCACCATTGTATAGATGGTTGATGAGCCGAGTCCATGAGGACTTTTTCTATTTTGTAGGATGGAGGGTAAGATTGACACCCATTCTTATTACCATAGTAACTAGACTAAAGGCAACAAGTGAGGATATTAAGATTGACCTAGCTGATAAGAGTGCCATTTTGGAGACACATAAAGCGTTGGGCTACCAGAAAGGATCACATGGAATGGACATTGATAAACTACAAAATTATCTAGTAGTTCAGGCAGCAGTGCACCTAATTACAAGTTGAATGACCAAGAAAATTGGTCACAAGTTAACTTTATGTGGCTGCATGTGGCAAAGTGCATGTCATAAGGAGTCACTTACAACATTTTCAGCTTCATTGTAGAGAAAATAGTAGAGGAAGCGCACACAGGAAATAAGATAAGTTTTGGTTGTGTTTTACTAAGTTTGGTATTTATGGAGATTGGGGTACCAAATGGCCCAAAAGAGAATATATGGGAATACCCCATGAATCACAAGTCTCCAGCTAAATGATTCAGCAAGTATCTATGCAAGGTTTCAATGACAGACGAGGTAAAGGAGCAAGTGGAGATGTGGTATGACAAGGCTTCATGCAGAGTTTGAAGAGGAATGACGTATACCCAAGGAGTTGCCTTCGGTTTTACGGAAGCAGACACGTTTGTAGTCTACCAACACTTTTGTATTATGCACTTTCTAATGGTAGATGGGTCGTGGAGCCCCTGGTGCAAACTACCTTATGTGTTTTCCACATGATATTTCCAAGCTTCAGTTCATCGGTTCACCAACACATGAAGGTTAGTGTTTAATGCAGACAAGGTGGACTATGAATACCACACCTTGCAAAAACATATGGATATCTAGGGAAGAATGCATATAATGAGAGTAATATCTCGGAGATTTTGAGCATTAAACTAGAGACACTTGCCATTGTGGATATCAGGGCTACGCTGATATACCTTCAACTTAAGCCGAAAATGGAAAATAACAAGTATGTGGAAAATGAGTTCACACTTCAGGGCCACCGAAGGGGAAGCATACCATGGAGAATGTCCCAAAACCTAGGCCCGCTGAACCCAAGCAAGATGATGAGGAAGACGATGAAGGGCAGGAGGATAGCGGTGGCTTGGTTTATAGGAGGAAGCAACCATCTGACCAAAAGGATAAGGAGTGTGCGATGGATTCACAGGGAGAAGGAGTTACTGGGGAAGAGTAGGGTGACCAAATATTTAAGAAGGTATTCAAGTGCATGAGGGCACAAGGATAAACCCAACAAGTAAAGGAGCTAGAGGAGAAGAAAAGAAGAAAACTCAAGCTAGGTGAGGAAGCAGAAGAATCTGAGGAGAATGCACCCTCATCTCTAGCAGAAGAGGAACCTCAACACGAGGAGGAGGAGAAAATGGAAGGAGGAGAAGGGGAACAATCAGAGGCCACACAAGACAAGGGTGAGGATACATCTAGTATTCCTAACCTTGATGCAGCCATTCCAAGAGGGCCAAGATCTCACAAATAGGTGAGGATGCCAAGGCACATACAATGGGATATGTAGAAGACCCAAAGCTGATTGTTCATGCTTGGTTTTAGAGCACCATCGAGCAGAAGGATCTATTCGGATGGGCACTCATGGACGAGGACAAGGCAACACTGCGTACATGGAAGAAACTTTCATGGTCAATGCACACGCATATGGATGAGCCAGACTTTGATGTCGGTGAAGAATCATGCGCCAAGATGATTGAAGAAGGCACATGACAATCAAGCCAACGGTGATGATAGATGAGCAGGTAAGCAATGCTCTAGTAAAGGTATCTGCTGAAGTAGTAAGAAGAAATGTTGATAAATCTGCTACCATTAAGGCACTGACAGAGAAGCTGAAAGCCAAGGATGTGGAGATAGCGTGCCTAGTGTAGGAAAAGGACCTAATCAAGAGAAAATATGACACTTTTGTTAGTATGGCGGAGGAAATTGGAGATGATGTCCTAAAGGTACGCCCGCATTTGGAATCCCAAGTACCAAAATAATTTCCTTCTACGATGCACTATGTAAAGACAATGATAACATTAGTGTTGGAGGATGAAAAGGTGCGTATACCAAAACAACCCAAGGAGCCCGCGGAAGAGGCAGGGAAGGTACAAGCTGTAGTAGTAAGGAAGATTGCTACTTATGAGGGCCTACTGCAAGCCATCCATGACAAGCTAAAGAAATTTGATCATGCACTAATGATATGCATAGCTCCAGATGCGCTAATCATGGTAAAAACATTGGAGGAAGATAATGAAGTGCAAAATGCTATGAAGGATGCAACTCTAGGCCACATTGAATGATTAATCCTGGTGAAGCAAAAGCGTGAGAAACTAGTGATGCACAAGCACCGCATAAGGAAAGGTTAGATGAGCTTGGAAAGCTCATTTCTCAAAAGATGGATATATTGGAAGAGGTGAAAACCTCTATGTCAAGCGTAATTTTTGTGATACAAAATGAGCGGGAAAGCTAACTATGGATGAGTTGGAGTCTATCCTTGTAGACATGCTGGAGAAGGTAGGAATGGTGTTGACAAAGTGGGAGAATTTGGAAGTAGATATAAAAGAGGAATATCCAGAGTTACTGCTTCAAAATGAAATGGAGGAGCCTGAGGCCTGAACAGTTTTTGTTGTGTATACCTTATTCAAAATTCTTTATTCAACCATTCTTTATTTATCCATTCTTTGTTCAAGTTTTGGACATCACCATTGTTGAGGTGACAATGAGACTAGTGTGGGGTAATGTTGATCAGAGAAAACACTTAGTAGAACTCACACACATAGTCCACATGGGAGAATAGCATAGGAGCAAAAGCGTGAAGGTATAGGAAGGTGTTACACGCGGAGGTGTAGAGTCAAACTTTTGGGACTTAGCTGATTTTGGAGATCAGGGATATTCTTAGAGGTTGGCGTGCAGAGCACACAAAGTGATGCCGAGACTTACGTGCCACTCTTCATGGAGATTTCAAAGATCATGTCAAATCACTCTTGCATGGACATAAGCTAAGAATAGATCCACCACTATAGTTAACTATCAGCGATCTATAGATAGCATACTTGCATGTATGGCTATAGTTGTAAAAGGCACGTGACTATTATTAGCATGCGACCTATTTTGGTAGAGTTAATCGGTAAAGGGCTAGTCCCTCACCTTAAATATATATATATATAATGAATTACTTAGTAAGATATAGATAGAGACACATACTGCTTTGAAGGGTTAGAGATACATGAGTGCATGAGACTGGATAATTGTAACAGATCCATGTGTGCATGTCTGGTATTGTATGAAGCTTTTGTACTATTGGTACGATGAATATATGAAGAATATTGGTGAAAAAAGTTGTCTGATATATTTTTCAATGTATATTATTATTATCATGATGATTTACACTTAAGCGCTTATAGATGCACAAGTGTAACAATGTATAGATGGATTAGTTTCTAAATATATGTTATACTACTTCATCATGCTACCATTCTACTTCAGCAACCCTAAAGAGGGACCTAGTACCTTTGCGCGCTTCGGGTGAGCACTCAGCCTAGGCTAAGTGATGTGCCAATGTGACTAGGTGTTATCTAAGAATTCTAGGTTGCATCAAGAAGCTCCATCACCTTTGTGAGATGGTTGTTTGAGTTTTCCAGCCATGATCAAGTCATCTTCAACTTCCATGGCAGCATTTTGTGCTTCAAGTAAATTCACAGGTCTTTCCCTTCTCATCTAATATCCAACTTCGGGTAACAGAGAATTTATAAAAAATGTCTTTTGATTTTCATCAATCAATGCAGCAGAAGTGGGGATTTTATATAAAAACCTTTGGAACCTTGCAATAAATTTCTGCATGTTCTCACTTAGTTCTTTCTTCAACTACGTCAGTTGGGTGATCAATGTGCTAGCGTCCTCTGCAGGTTTGAATATTTTCAGAAATTGCTCATGCATAGTCACCTAGTTGGTTATGGTGCCAGGAGCTAGCTGATAGAACCATTTGCCAGCCAAGTCGTACAGGTCTCAATGAAGAGTCTGACCGAGACATCTTCATGCTCCACTGCAAGCACACCACAAGATATGAAGAAGGTTGCCAAATGATTTTCTGGGTTTTGCTTTCCATCTCCAAATAATTTTGGAAAATTCTTTTGGATCCTTTTGGCTGATCATGCATAGGTGGAGCCAAGTTCAGTGGCCCAAAAGTTGCTCCCCATGGGACAGGTACTATTTGGTTCTGATTTTCCATGATGAACGGAGCATGTCTTCTCCTTGTGTAGACTTGGTGAATAATTCCAGCCACCGGATTATGCTGAAGATGATCCGGATCTGGATGGGTGTGCACTCTCCTTCCTGGTGAGAGACTAGATCTGTGGCTTCTAACTTGAGGAGGATGATTGAAATTGAATTGCTCTTGCAATCTGAAGAAATGATCAATCCTTCCTTGCGCCTTCACAGATCAGGTGAATGGACGTTCAGCCAGGTTGAGATTTGTATGGAAAACACTCTGATCTTCAAGAGATAAGCTTTGATCTGTAAAGATAGTTGTTCCCCAGCGAAGTCACCAAAAACTATTGGCTATATTTTCTGCATAGCATAAAACCTAGGTAGTCATGAGATAAATCTCCCTCATTTACCGGTGAGGCTCCCATGTCAAATTTGTCAATTAAAATATGCTAGTATCTATATGGGGTTTTACTTTAACTGTTCAGCTCATGAACCACACTTTCTGATTCTGCAAAGTAAGTAAGCGCTTGTTTAAGAAAGGAAATATTTATAGAAGAAGGGAATTATATAAACACAGAGAAGAAATGGGGAAGATGTGCATCCTAATCAATAGATAGCATAGTTGATTGCATGCACATAGAAGAAACTAATAGATATAAACACAGAATTATAAGCAAATGTAGCTCTAGATCTAGATCTAAAATAACACAAAGTTTATTCAAATATCTAAGATAGAAATAAAATACACCATGACACAAATTTCTCTCGGAAATATGCTCATGTATATTCATTTTCTTCAAGTGGCTCTCAAGGGTTTCAGCACAAAGTCTAGAACACAAGAAGGTTACTTACAAATTCTCCTTTTTTAACTGAGAGGTTCTTCTCCTACTTATAGAATGTAGGAGGGAAAGTACAAATGGGAAACTCAACTAAACTAAAACATAAACAACAAGTAAAGATGACATTTGGCAATCATCCTCCACTAACTTCTCCTTAAGTGACACATGTATCACTTAACTAATAGAATTTTTCCACATAACTTTAAGTAATGGTTTCAAAACCAATAACTTTAAAGTTTTACAATTTCATCCGGGAACATGGAAAATAGAAGAAGAAAGAATAGAAGAAGAAGTCAAGCCAGCTATAACATTTATGTCTTCTTTTTGTTCTGATACTAGATATACTTGTTGAACATGTAATTCAACATCTTCCCATCTGTTTTAGCCACTGCTTCCTTTTCTGTCCTAAACTGCAGCAATCCTTCATTCAACACCTTGATACACGCTTCCACATCCTCCAAGCTTGGCCCAAACCTCACAATATCTGACTGCAGTGCCACCAGTCTACTAATGGAATTCATCATGAAAGGCTTAGTAGCTCCATCAATTCTCCCTTGTACCATCAGAAGAGACCCTTCTAGGGAATTAGGCACTTTGCTAGGAATGATCCATACGTATGAAGTAACATTTCGACCACTTCCTCCTCAGTGAAAGAAATGATATTGTCTAGTAAAGATGATGTCTTACTCTCAAGTGCCTGCATCCTCTTCAACAAAACTCTACAGATCTCCAAATAGAAAGATATTGTAAACTCTAGCTACTTCCCCTTCTCAACTGATCCGTCTGGTACAATCTACTCTACAACCAATACTTCTCCCAAAAGTTTGTTGATTTCAGCCAAAGTACTCAAGTTACTCTTAGAAACTGTGTTCATATCTACTATGTTTGTCACTAGTTGCTTCAGCTGGTTTACTGCATCATTCATAACCTTCAATAAGGCTGGCACCTCTCCAAGTTATACAGAAGCTTGACAAATAATCAGATTCTTCCATTCATCAATAGATTTCATTTGATTGCTTACATCTTCCATCTCCTACATAAGATGATCACTCACTTGAGTGAAATGGGCTGAGTGAAAGATTTAGCAAACTTGGCTATGATCTCACACAACTGAGATACTTGCTTATGAAGCTCATCTTTCTCCACCTTTTCTCTGTCAATCCTAAGGAATAAAGCATCTTTCAATGTCTGTGTATCCTGCTTCAATCCTTCTGTGGTGGCTTGACTGATGGGTACTCTAATTACCGTTACGTCCTATGTCGTGAGTTCATCCTCCTTCTTCCTTCTCGCTGGAACTGACATCTCAGCAAACTTCGTCCCGACTCCTCAATGATCAACCTTGAAGTTACCTTAGCAACTTTAGGTTTTCTATCTTTTCGCCTAGACTCTAGAGTAGCTACAAGTCATGTTCCTCTAAGTTCATTTCCACTCTAGCTTCTGGAACCAACTACAAAGCCAACCATTCTAAGAAGTTACTTCTCGAAGAATGAGAATTTTCTAAGTGCACTACTATCTCCCACTCTATTTCCTCTCCATCAAAAACTGCTACAGTGTTATGGCTGACATCTTCTGAATCATCCAAGGACAAAGCTCTTTTGAACTCTTTAATCTTTAGCTTCAATGTCTCTTTCGAACAGTGCTGAACATAGTGGTGAGGAGAGAATATGAATTTTTCAGATTCAATGGAGGCATGGAAGTGTCTTGCAGAGGTACAACATTCGGTGAAGTACGGGATGCTAGAGAATCCGGACCTAAAGTCATTCATGGAAGTGATCTTCTCCTTTGATTGAGATCTTCTATGCACTTTCATCTTCTCAAGCCTTCTGCTGCTTTCTCCTCCATGCTTATGTTTGATGGAATCCCCTGCGCCAAAGTTTCCGTGATTTGATTCATCAATGCTTCATCAAGGAAGTATCCCTTCATCAGCAACCAGTTTGAAGTATTCACCAGATCGGCGCTAGACCTTTCCTCAATCGTATGGAAGCCCCCTACATTATCCTGAAGTACGGCTCTATCTCCTCCCATGTGTCAAGTAACACATTCCCATCATCTTTAAGATCCATAGGTATCCATGCTAATCCAAAGTCGTACTCTTGTTGTGCTGATAACCTGCTAAAATCCCTCTTTCTAACCTCATACTCACTTTTGCACTTCTTCCGAAATCCTCTAATGAAGGCATATATGCATACTCTTGGGAGATCATCTTCCTGGCTACTCCAAATGGATCGAAGGTCAGTCGTTTTGGGAAGAACTCTTGCTCGTACTCAGAGAACATCTCCACCTCCATTCCTCGAGCTCTATGAATGCTCTGGCAGCTATAATGTCCCACAGTGATCGGGAAGAAGCCCGTAGACTTGTGCCATTTTGACTGAAGGTCGTGTATCTCCACAAGTTATCTACTCAGCTCCATGGTGATCAATCTATCATTCAGATATCTAGGCAGCTTAACCGGTTCTCTAGAAAAGCCAGTAACCCTGAGGTATGTGAAATCTACAAACTGAATGAATAGACTGCCAATTTTGGATACAACTTCCCATGCTTCCTTGCTCACCCTATTGGCCTTTAGGTCCCTATCTAGCCTGTAAATGAATTCATAGAAGAATCCATTGTTGACCACTTTGAAATATTTCATGCATGCAGGTACAATAAGTTGTGGGTAGCACTCAAAAATGGGGTCCTTAGAAAGAATGCCACATCTATCCAGCTTGGAGAAGATGCCTTGTGAAGCTACTGCATATACCAAATAGGAAGTCATTTTGAAGCTAAAAGTATGCTTCACGTTCCAGAGTTGCTCACCAATGTTGTCGCTAATGATTTCGACCAATTGATTATGGAATCAACCTTGTTGACTTCAATGGTCCTAATGAAAGCATACATCCATGTACGGAAAGTGTGAGCGTTCACTTTGCCATTTATCCTACATAACAATTTGGCAATATCATCTACCTCCTATACCATATTGGACCACAGAAGAGTTCTTGGGAACTTAGAAGGAGATATGGGCTTCTTCATGTATCTGTTGTTCATTATGTTCACGCAGTCAACTCTATGCTTCTCCCACCTGCTGCTGGCATCCTGAATACTAATGGAAGTCACCACCTTTCGAGCTAGTATCTTCAAAAAATAATTGATGAACTCTACGTCCAACCAAATTATTGTTTTCCCTATAGCATCTTGCACTGATCTGGATGAAGGATGGTAAGATCTAGCACACTCCATAATGAACTCTGGTCAACTGGGTTGTGTATGGAAATGTTGTAGCTTGAATAATTCCACTGCTTTTAACTACACACATGAGTGAAGTCTTTCCTGCTCTGGATCTATCAATCAATTCGGAAAGAGGTTCCGGACCTAGATCTGTGTCTCCTATGTCTACAAATTTGGAAGTGATGCATGACTCCATTGTGCTTTCTTTTTCATCCCTCTTTGTCATGGTTGTGTTTATCTTTGTCTGAACAATTCTTTTTCTTCTTATTCATCCAGAATTCTTTAAAACTAGTGCAGATCTAGATAATTCTTCTGATTCGGAGGATATATTCAATGTACTGGATGTTGATTTAAGATCCTTTTCTTTTGTAAATCAACTATAACGAATTCCTGCAATTAATTCAGATAAAGATGGCAACCGGAACGTGAACAGTGGATTTTAATCATAAAAATATGCATAATTCAAGCCTGCTACCCCAAAATTTGATGTTTTATTTACATGCAAAGCAAGCATGAATTTTACCAACTTCACCTAAGCACATGTATCACTTATGCAAACAATTATCCAGACACAAATCAACTTCCTTCAACCTGTGCGCCAAAATTGGAAGCTTTTAGCATTAATTTCACCTTCTTTTGAGCAAAAATCCTCTTCAAATGGGGTGCACTTTTCCTCTGGGCTGCACTTCTTTACTTGTGAATTAATTAATTCATCCTTATGGCAGCCCCTGCTTATATAATCCTTATGATTCTATAATTAATTAATGTCTTTGCTATTACTAGCAATTAATTAATAAGCTTCACTCTTCAAATGGGGCACCTATTTTGTGCATGCTTATGATCGCCATTCAATAAATTAAATTTATTTAATTTTAGACTTCTGCTTCGATTAACTCAAGCCTCACAAGTATGCTTTTACCTTAGCCACCGAAAATATGAATTAATTTAATCATTTAATACGTTAAAAGTATTATTTCTCTCCCAAAACAGGCGCACTTTTTGACATAAAGGGGATGCATTAAATAAATATTATTTATTTAATTTTAGAAACAGTTATTTTCAACCACCTTTTGTCCTTTACCCTCTCGTTGACTTTTCTACAAGCCTGGGTGCCAAAATTGGGTGAATCATTAATTTAATTAATTAATTTAAAGGTTGCCTTTCCTTCCCCAAAAAGGTCATACTTTTGGCATAAAGAATTCTATTTTTAAGAAACACATGACAATGGGATTATTTACTCTGCATAGGTAGCCCTAAAAATCCCATGATTCACTTAAGTGATTTGACTTTCATAATGGGATTTTTTTATTAAGGGCAAATAGTTTTGAAGGGACTATACCCTGTATACAAAAGGGCTTAAAAGCCAGATATCAAAAGTGAGAGAAACAACCCAGAGAAGGGAAAACAACCAACCTCAGAGGGCTCATCAGCCAGATAAAACAACATATTAAAAAAAAGGATCCAGTCATACAATGATCCTAAAAATAGCAGAAGAGATCAAAAAGCAAACAATAGATATCTATCCTAGAATATCTCCGCCAAAAAACAACTCCAGATCCGCCAGTCATCAACAACTTCGCAGCCAGTAAATAGCAACACAACACCACGTTACTTGATAGCCCTGTCAATCTTGGTTTTGATCGTCAAATGAGACAGAAGAAAGTAATGGCTGTGGCCTGAGAAGAGTCTTTCAGATCCACGAGCAATTGCCATATCCCTTTTCTCTTTGGGGCCCCAAATGACTTTCATAATGGGATTATTTACCTTGCAAGGCAGGCAATAAAATCCCATGATTCACTTAAGTGATTTTTCTTTTATTCCACAATGGGAATTTTTACCCTGCAAGGCAGGTAAGAAATTCCCACCTACCTGCTGCCTCTAATTTTCCCATTGTCACTTAAGTGGCATTGCTTCCATGGGAAAAAGTACCCTACTAGGCAGGTACAAAATTCCCACCTACTGTTGCTTCTAATTTTCCCATGATCCACTTCAATTCTTCTTTTTCCAAAAATGTGGCCAGCCCAGAAGAGGCTTTTTGGTGCACGACTTTGTCTTTTCCAAGAGAACCAGACCTTCGATGGTGAATTCCTTCTAGCACAACATGTGTATGTGATCTCCAGCTACTCCAGGCCAAGAATTAGGCCAAACCAGCAAAGGAATTGATCCAGAGAAATTTCACAAAAAACGAAACAGGAAAAACACAAAAACACAAAACGTTGCCAAAACCGAAGCACAAATTGCCTCAAACGGGGCTCAAAATAATTAAATAAAAATTTCCTGCAGGAAAATCCCAACGACAGAATATAACAATTTTGGGCATCTGGGAATTTGGAAAAAATGGATAATATGGCTCTTTGGGAATATCTTGACACAATACAAGATTTTTCCGCAATAAAAACACAAAACGACCCACTATTTTAAAATTATGAATTTTTTTTGGATAGGGTAGTCTCAGATTTCAGGATGAAATCTGGGGACACCAAGATCTTAGTCATTACCCTAAGTTTAGACACATTTCCCATGGTCGGCTAAGATTCTTTGAGTGTGGGGTGAGGAAGCTAGGGTAGAGGAAGATGGCAGACATTACAGCTTAAAGGGAAAGGGAGGAGAGACGACTCAAGTATAACAAAGCTCGTGAAAGGGAGATGACTAGACAATGTGAGGTTTCAAGTGTGATGGATCAATGGAGGGAGACATTGTGGGAAGGAATTGAGGTTCACATAGAGGAAGTGGAATCTGAGCAGTCTGTGCTACCCCATCTTGGCAAGCGCGGGAGAGAATCCCCTTTAGCTTCTTTTCAAATTTCGTCACATGGAGAAAGGAGATTCGTCAACGCACATATAAACCCACCTAGTGACCAACCCCTGGTGCTTGGTTTTCTAGATCAAGGGAGAAGTATTGCTAACTCAATTAGTATCGTGGAGATAACCAATCGTGCCCAAGAGATATAATTTCTCGTTTGGGACATCCATGGCTATGTAAACCATTCCCGTATTTGGAGGAATTTTTAGACAAGGTGTAAATACACAAGGTTTGGGTATCGTGTTTGGGAGTGGCACAGACACATAACTGGAAGTGGGAAAATATCACAAACCATCGGTGCGCATCCGGTGGGACGTTAGGAACACTAGGCATGACCACTTCAGAAATTTTCCAACTACGGGAGGTGTATCTAGGGGTATAGTGGATCCGAAGGATCTAGAGGGTCGAAGGAATAGGAATAGGTGGATCTAGTGGATCTATTGGAGGAGAAAACATCGAGGAAACCAACGCTCGGATCACGAGGACAAGGGATGCATCCACCTCCACAAGTATTTTTGAGATGTCTTTGCACTTACTAGAATACGGGGGTATTGAAGATGTTGCAGAGCATGTGCACCATGAAAGGGATCACTACCTTGGAGTAGAAGGCAAGTCGGTTTGCAATGACGTTGCATGGGTGCGTGCATAGTTGGTACTAAAAATTTAACCCCATCAAATGGTGGTATACTACACTACATTAAATAATGCCTTCCTAGTAGAGTTCCATATCCTGAATTTGAGCGAGAAGAGCATCGGTGCCTCAAGGAGATTTGGCAAGGAATGGCAGAGAGTGTGTGGGAGTATGATGTGTGGCTCAAAACCCTCTTTTCAAAACTATCCTATGACTTTCACCCCTTCTCAACATGCTCAAGGGTTTTTTAGAGGTTTGATAACATTTTTAGGAGGGCTCTTTCACACAAGACTTTCACAGACCACCCGCACGACGCCTTGGAAGCTATCTTTCCCTTGAAGCTATTGGGAGAGTTGATACTGGTGTTAACCCTTTTCTAGAGTTTCAAATTGCTACAATGGCCAAACAGTTGGAGAATCTATCTGAAAACTCACCGCATGAGGTTCGTAGTGGGATTTGGTGTATAGATTATGAAGTGGAAGGGCATGCAAATGATAGTTTCCCTTGGAATTCAGTATGTGCCATGGTGGTAGACTATGAGATTTTCCATGGGGATCATGATGCAAGTAGGTATCCTCTACTACAAAGTGCATAATCCACAAGCATTATTCTTTCTATTGTAATATTTGTACCTCTACGACCCATGATACCAAGGATTGCAGATGATTGATTAGATTCATGATGTTATTGATCTTAGTGTGCACCAAACTAGTTTTCCAAGTAGTTCCAAGGACAATGATTATCGTTATGAAGGGCACGTAGATGGAGGGGTGCATGGAAGAGGTTTTCACAAAGGATTTTGTGGTCACAGTAACCACGGTGGAGGATGAAGTGAATTTCCATGAGGAACCCGTACGTACCCAAAATTGTATGTACTATACAGTTAGAAATTGGTTACCGAAACCCCGATGATGATTTAGATCTCTTCGCAAGGTGTTCAGAATCTAGAAAAGCTCGTCGAGTATACATTTGCATCCTAAAAATCCCTGTCTATATTTTTCATGTTTTGTTCTAACCTCTACCCCCTTTTTCCTTTGATTTTGGTCTTTAAGTTATAGGACCGCCGCCCTGCCTGGGCGGTGGTCCCGTGACCACCGCCCAGGATAGGGTGGTGGTCCTATAATCGCTGCCCTACACAAGGTGGTGGTCCTATGCACATTTTCCAGAACGTCCCGATGATTTTTTCATACGTAAAAATTCAATTTGCATCTGCATTTCTCAACCACTCTTGTTTCATTTATGTTTTGGCCACCTGGTAAATAGTGATTTCTCTTTGTTTATATTAGAAGAGATCAATTCAAACTACCCTTTGGTAAATCCAAATGCTATAAATACCCAGCTTGTTTACAAGCAAATGGCCCCTCTCTCTGTATAAATTATTATTCAGTGTTAAAGTTCTTCCATAAGTTTCAATAGGTATAGATTTTACATGAATTCTCAGCCTCTCAGTTCAAGGCTCCTTCCCCCTTTTCTAATTTAGAGATCACTTGATCTTCACATTTCATTTTGTTCCATTGCTATCCTACACATTCAACTTAGCATAAGATAGTTTCAGTTCTAGATTAGAGTTCATTTGATAATCTTAGAGTTACATGTTGTTGTTTTGTCATAAGAAATAGATCCCATAATTCTCGATATATTTGTGTTGTATCTCCACAATAAATCTTGCTAGGAATCGCATAGTCAATCTCTATTCACTTGCACTATCCCTCTCTTACTTGCATTATATTCAGTTTATATCCAAAGTTGCCATTGTTTGGGTATCATCTTTTGTTGATGCTATCACACTCACACTTTTCTGGATTCATAAAAACACGAAGGAATGAAGAGGTCACACCGAGGGGACAAGTCACGACACAACCTGGATTTACCACTGTTCAAGAAACTCTAGGTTTGAACTATCAAAGTTGTAGTTACAATATATCAAATAGAGTAGTAAATCATTTCATTTCAGTTAAAGCTTACTTTTAGTATTACCAGGGAAGTTGTTCAAAATGATAGCTTCTGAGAAGCTATG
This sequence comes from Taxus wallichiana var. yunnanensis, assembly GCA_018340775.1. Taxonomy (NCBI): domain Eukaryota; kingdom Viridiplantae; phylum Streptophyta; class Pinopsida; order Cupressales; family Taxaceae; genus Taxus; species Taxus wallichiana. Next base: position 371,338,072 of record CM031236.1, read on the forward strand.
ATTTGTTCCTCACTTCTGAGGTAAGATTGAAGGTTTTCAATTAAGTTAATTAGTTGTCTTTCATCTAGATTCACACATTTGCATGGTGAATAACCACACCGGGTTATCTCGCTTGTTTAGTTTTAGTATAAAAGTATTTTAATTGTTGTTTGTAATTATAATGTTTCAATCATGTATTTTGTTTAGATTAGTTTCCCTTTCAGCAGTAGTATAAATTATTATTTTCAGTTTAAGTTAATTCGGAGACTTCAAAACTAGATTAACACTTAGATCCTAGTTAGGAGGATAAACCATAGGGAATTTATGCTACCCGCTCATAGCCTCTAAATCTTCTCGTAACGCCTCATACTTTCATTACTGTGGTCAAAGGAATGATAGGAAAATTGGTTTTATCCTTTGTTGTTGGCACTTTTGCATATCAAAAATTAAATGGAAACTTGATGAGAACCCTACTAATCTGGGGTCTATCTTATTGATGAATTGTTTTTGCTAAGGTGACATTACGTCATTTGTAATGTTGTATGTCATAAAATCCTTGGTGTAAATTTAAGCCTTGAAAGTGATTTGCAATGTTGTAGCTTATCTCTATTTAATTGTTAACATTATAGCTTTTATAACTAAGTAATGTTAAGGCTTTGACAATTTTGATAGTTCGCTTATCGACTTAATTTGAAATGTGATCAAGACTTCATGTTGGTTTATAATAGGTCTTAAACGACCATCTGATAGTCTACCCATTTGATGACTAATGCCATCATGATCGTATTTCCAGGATAAGGGGCTATAGTCGTCAGTCAAGGATTTAATTATTATGAATTAAGGGCATCTACTCCTTCGAGTATACATGAACAACTTCTTGATCAATGTTAGCATTGTATTTTTATACATATATATATATATATATATATACATATACATATATATAGATCTCAAAGAGGGGACAATCTAATCCTAGTGGATAGTTCTTAACCTAACATGAGAACTTATTACTTGTGAATTTAGAGTTGATGTAACTCTGGCTATTTGGAAAGGATGTATAAATATAATTATTTGATTGAGTCCTTATACACAAAAGAGATGGGCATCTGAAATTGCTGTTTGCATAAGTTTTTAATTGGTCTTTTAAAAACTATATACAATCTAAAAGTCTTAAAATTGAATAAAGTGGTGAGTTGGCACCCCACCGCCAATACATTTGTACTGAATTATTTATTGTTTATTTATTGATCCACCGACCAAGTTTGAGGGAAATAATATGGGTTAACTAAATTTAAATAGCCTTGCATGGCATGAAGTGTGACTTTGCTAAATTTAAAATAAGAGCTAAGAATAGTTGGTGGAAAGCTCCATTAACTCTACATTTAATATCTTTTAATGGTCACCTTCTTTGGGAAGTGTGTGAATGGATTGGGGGAAAAATGAGTTTGGTTTTGGTATCGATTCATTTCATTGCATGAAACTCGTAGTAGCTCTGCATGTAAGGAGGAATTTTAATTGTGTGTTGTTGTGAGTTTGCATGAGGAAAGCATCAGTTGAGTTGATTGTACAGCAAGTTTACCAGACTCATTAAATATCATGGAAACATTGTAAGTTGTTGGATGAAGGAATTCGTTTTAAAAGTTTGGGGATTTTCTAAAGAATCATGAAAGCTTTGCAAGGAAAGAAAGGAAGGTGTAACATGCATGATATGCCCTAACCCGTCATGATTTCTTTCTCTATTTAGTCATTTCACAAATAGAACTTTACCTGGATTGAAATTTGTGTTCTTAATCTTTGGTGATGTGAAATCGATTTAATCCTTTTCTTCTATAGAATGTGGTTTACCTTTGATTTGTGATATATGCTCTTGGAAAAGGGTTTTTGGGTGTATGCTTGTATATGGTTTATTTTGGTTAAGTTTAATGTTTTTCTAGATTGGAAGGAGTGTTGTGACTATAATGGTTGTCAATTGTTGGCTTAATACACCAGTGTTATATTGAAATCTTTGTGCAGCCGTGTTTTGTGTTTATCAATACTATAAAACTTAGTTTAAACTCTACCCATCTCCTTCGGGATTATCTAAAAATTTAACAAGCCAATGAGGAAAATTGGAAGTTGGTATTGTGTGGTTATGGTTGTAGATGACTTTCCATTTCAGGTATACATCGATTTATGTAACTGGGTTTGATCTAATTTTAAAGAAATCTTGTGTTGTCCTGATGGAGGCAATGAGTGTGCTTGTCGTCGATCTGGTTAAGTTAATAAGGAAGCAGGCTGTGGAAAAAAACTATTATTAGCATTTAATTTTGAGTCATAGGAAGTGAGGGAAGCTGCAGTAAATACTAAGTCAGCCTATTTGACCCTTAAACATGCATCTTGGAATGACGTTTACATTTAACTTTAGAGCCACGTAGCATGGCTTGACTTATTGCTGAGTTTTTGTTACTAGCATCAAATTGTTGCATTTTGTTTGCAAACCAGTTCCTTAGTTGCTCATCAGTCTGTTTGTATCTTGGTTACTCCATCATTAACTCTGGAAGTATTCAACTCTTTCTGGGTTCTTCTCAGGTTGTGAAATATTATGTTTTAGAGTTGGTTTCTTTGAAGAGAAATCCCAACTCGTATTACACTTTAATGCCTTTGTTTTAGTCATAGATCCTTGATAATGGTATATATATATATATATATATATATATATATATATATATATATATATATATTTGTGTGTGTGTGTGCTCTGGAGAAAAGCTTGCAAGATATTTGGAAGGCCATGTTTAGCTGGGTTTTTATTGATAACCTTCTTCTTGGATTTAAAAATCTGTATTGAAGGTATGATGATTATTTGTCAATGGTATTGAACTACCATTTAATCAACTGATAGTAGGTTTAGGAAAACTATCTGGAACGATACAAGAGTGTTAAAATTGGGTGTTATTTCCCCTTCATTGTAATCGATGCAGAGCAAAGCTCGATTGACTAGATGACCTTACTTTGGTATATAATTGAAAAATAGGATGTGTTGAGTTTCAGTTGAAACCCATTTAAGGTCATAATATTTTAAGTAACATACTCCTCTTAAGGATATGTCAGGTTAACTATCTAACTAAGATCTTATGAAGTGCTAGATCCTTGACAGTGTAAGCTCATGTATATGATTGAGTGTTATTTCGGTTCACCGAAAAAACTTGACTCCTTAAATCTTATCTGGCTGTATTTCATTCTCCCTTGGGGATTACGGAGTTCTCTTGACCTTTAAAAAGTCCTTTATTGTTTTCTTTTGGTTGTGTCATGAATAATTTGGTATGCTCCAACCTTGTTCAGTGGAATGGGTTGGTAGATATTTTCATAGTTCTAATTGAGTCTTTGACTCAATGCGAGTAATGAAACCTTTCATTTGAATTTTGTTTTGAGAAAATTCATGCTTTAATGAATGCCCAATTGGGCTAATTGGTTGATTACAGTCGTGTTTATCATGACTCCCTCTCGTTTTAAAACAACATGAAAATCTTATTGTGTTTATCAGATAATGATATGTTGATAACAATACTAAGGTATGGAATTAAGTCCTTTACCTAAACTTAGAAGGTTCGATTAAAATTGGTATGATCTAACCTTGTTTAGTAGAATGGGATACAAGGTCATTTTAATATATTATAATGGAGTCTTGACCCACCATGGAATGACAAGTTGTACTAACCTAATTTTTGTCATGAATAAGTTCATAGGATAAGGAATGTCTAGTTGAGCTGATTGGGTTAAGTAACAATCGTGTTATCTAGACTACATCGGGTAACTACTCCCTTAGGGGTTTTGAAATTCTCTAAGTTTCATTCGGTACCAATTAGTTGATAACCATACTGAAAAATGGAATTATATTCCTTTTCCTAGTTTTGTTATGTTCAATAAATGCTTAAGTCGAGGTATGTATTGACTATGTAACCTATTACTCAAATTTTACCTATTTGCTAAATGGCAGGATGTCATGAATGCTCTCTCTCATCCTTGAAGTTAATCATTCTAATATCGTAAATTTAACTAAATATGCTTGATGTCTTGGTATTATTGTATGGACCTTAGTAGACCTTATGGGTGTATGAGATCCTTGTTGGATCTGTTAAGAACATTTGAGAGATTACTTGAATGTGATTCTTGTTATATTTATGGTTACTTAATTAATAAGTAAAAATGATTCCAGGCATGCAAGTATGGGATTGCATAAGTGGAATCTTGATACTCTTATGAGTAGTCTTTTGATTACTTATGATTATCAGGTACCTTATAATTTAGGTGGTTATTCTGAGTGACTGAAATAGTTGTATTGAAACGTAAGTTTGAAATTGATTCTTTCATGGCTCATGAAAGTGCTTACTCTTAACATGTTATAGAAAGAATTGTTATCTTATTAAGTTCTACAATATTGATTCATAAAAATAATATGAGTTATTTTTATGAAATAATTAAGTAGAGTATGTTGTTATGATGAGTTGAGGTTTATCATGCTCAGTTCTTGTGAACTGACTCATGCTAAAAATTTTGTAGATAAATGCCATGGAGAAAGAGTGAAGTATTTAGTTTTGTATATTATTATGATCGAGGAAAGTTAAAGATATGACTGACTGGAATGTTCTTATATGAAGTACTTCTCCTTAGAATCGGGAAAGGCCTTGTTATTTAATGTCTCTGTATTATTCATTAAAATGAAAGACTTTGATCATGCTTATAGACATGAATTGTACTTATCTCTTGAATGAAATTAAGAAATATTTTCTGTTGCAATATATTGTCTTATAAGTGATTGATTGGCAAATGATGAGTTAAGAACCGAGAATTTATCAAGATAGGTTATTAGTATCTTTGTCACTATTGTATTAAGTGTTAGTCTTAAATACATAGTAATTACTAGCACACAACATATGTGTGAATGCTAGGGAACATATAAGGAACTATGAGTGGACTGTTTCCTAAGAATATCATGATCTAATGAACCATACGTTAAGCATACTTGGAAATAGTTAAGGTTGCTAATGGATAACTGCCTCATTACAAAAATGCAATATATCAACTACTTGTAAAGTTGTATTACATTCTCCAAAGGTTTTGTATAGGGTGTACTCAACCAGTCAAAGATATCTAGAAATATGACTATCTAATCTTAATGGCAGCTGCTAAGTAAGCAGCTGGATTATCATGAAACCATGGTAAGGTTATGATAATCAGGTACTTCTGTGCTATGACTATTTTATAAACTTAGGTTATTCTAGCTCATAACAAAGAAATGAGAATGTAATATTGTTTTCTAAGTGAAATCAACATTAATTCCTATGCAAGGATGACACACAGAAGCAATAAGAGGAAGGGGTCATGGTAGTCTAATATGAAAACATACTGAGTACAGTTCCACTATTTGGGAATTGCTTAATTGTGGTAAATTGTATTATGAAATATTTGATCAAGGAGATGAAATGTTTTTATTTAGGGGTTGTCACATGATGCATCATTATGAGCACATAAGCATGTTGGATACAATGGAAGTAAGAAGGGATATGCATACTAAGTTTAAAAGAATAGGCATTAAAATCTCATCCCTAGTCAATACTGATATTATCTCTAAAGAGAATTAGCGAGTGGTATTTTAAAAAGGCTATGACAGGGAAAGGTAAATGGGCTGGTTGTTCATTAAACCTATCATGTTGGACACCCTAGATATATCTTACTTGTTGGAGATAGTAAAATAAATGAACGCTCTTTACTGAGCTGTAATTAAGAAAAGTGATGTGCTTAAACTAAAAAGAGGATTGGCATTGATAGTCTATGGCACTTAATTCAAGGAATGAATCATACCTAATTACTTAGCTTCATGTAAGTACATACCCCTAGAATATGAAATAAGAAGCATTAGCCTAAATGTTAAAGACGGGACAGTTTGAGACTGTAATATTAGTCATTGACATTGATAGTATTGTTTCCATCAATGGTTAACATAGGTATGAGATATTGAAAGGTAATTAAAATGTTATAGAGATTGGGGATCCTGGGATCAACTCAATCCTAACCTTAGGTACGACCCATTCATGGAGAAGGTGTTGTAAGCCCTAGGCTATTCTATAATGATTACCTTGAAAACATTAAACACCATGCACCAATATAGAATTCTAGGTGGGTGAACTCACTGCATATACTACACAGTCGTATCCCTATGGTGACGATTGTCACCATTAGGATACTATCGTTTAGCATCTGTAATGAGTTGTCTCACCAAGAGACTGGATTGTAGTATGGTGTTGTCCTAAGTACAAACCTTGATAGAGTTACAAGACATGTTGGACCTCCTGGGTACACACCCTTATATCAACCTATGATGGCTATGGGTAGATATGTGGGCTAGTAACAAGGTGAATTGTTACGAGAACACTTTCTTTTCCATAGGCATCACAGGATGACATAGAGGTATGTCTTCATGTAGGTTAAACTGGTTTGTACCTCATTCAAGGCTTGTAGCTGTTTACAGCATGAACATTTACGAATCCATATAACTGAACAAGTGAATTAGGTGAGATGACAAGATTCCAATGGCGAGTGTGCCATCATAGAATCAAGCATGGCATACATGACTCAGAAACTTTGCACAAAGTAGTGTAAGCTACTGATTACATTGTCGAGATTTCACCATTATCTAAGATGTGAGATGCTTGTGGATTTCATAGGTGGAACCTAGGTACACACTTAGGGGTTTTCACTTATATATCATATCCTGTTAAAGGGGAACCAAAGGGATACATTTAATGGCTCGTATAGAGCATTGAGGGAGAACGAGTAGGTTCAACATTCTCTCATACAAGCTGCACAAGGTTCATGACTATTATCGGAAATGGATAGCATTAAGGTTTATGTAGATTTAAATATATGGGTATTTAAATCAGCTGTATAAAGTTTAAAAAAAAATATAGAGACGAAGTGATAAAAGTGTATGTTACATCTCCTCTTTGTCATTCCAGCTACCAGGAGATCACAAGATTTGCGGATCTTAGTCACTGATCCTCCCATAGTTGGTTACAAGAAAGTTGTTTACCGATTCTCATCCTCACCTGTAGCTTTTCTATCATATAAAATTGACCATAATCCCAGCTATGGCTTCATCTAAGTCACCCGCATTTCAAACCACCAGCTATCTCAAAGCACGATCTCGGGAGGTTGGGTACGAAGAAGGGCTACTTGTAGATTCTCATGCTCGCATGTCACTTTTCTATCTTTTAGAACCTGTTATAACTATGGATCTACATAGCATTGCAAGCATGAGTGTCTTGATCTGTTGCAATGCTCATGGTGTAGGAAGAAACATAATTGCGAAGAGTTTCCATAGCTTTATGAGCATATGAATTAACACCAAAAAGAAAAATGTGTTGCGATGGTAAGCATCAAGAAGGCCGATTCACGGTGGATGCCAAGAGTGATGCGTGATTCAGACTAGAACTTGTATTTCAGTACCGACGTGAGCAAAGCTCACACATGCCAAGGAGATGCCAAGACAAAGGACACTAGTTTCAAGAGAGGAAGTGGTACATGGAAAGTATCTGGACCCTACTCATCATAAGGAGGTGTATTAAGAGACTATGGATGTGATTCGAGTTTGTAAGGGGAGATCTAATGTCTAAAGGAGAAGTCAAGGTAGTTATAGGAAAGGAATAATGTCGAGGCTCCAAAGGAGGACCGGATGAGGTCAAGCAAGTATGTATGATGTTAAGGAAAGAGAATATTATTCCTTTTCTAGGAGAATGGTGAGGGAGAAGGTACTTGCTTTGGAATAGAGAACGAAATGTAGGTTTTGCATGAAAACCTTCCTCCTCACAACCTGTACTATGATAAGGAGATTACATTAAATGTAGTTGTTAAAGGGTGGTTTCTAAGCAATAAACTCATCGACAAAGGAGTGGAGGTCAATGTTCTCACCTTGGATGCATGGCATCAAATAGGAAGACCCGCATTACATTCATCTTCGAATGTGATGTATATAGAAAAAAAAAAGGGCAATGCCCATTGAATTCTTAAAGGATGTGTTTATAACTATTTAGGGGGATAAGTTCACTAGGGAATTTGAATTCTTGGCACTCGCTGAGGCGGATAATTTCCCAGCATTACTTGGGTGCCCTTGGTGTTATAAGAACAATTTCAACCTATGGTTTAACAAGGGGTATATCAGTTTCGAGAACAAGGAAGAAAGGGTGATTATACCATTAATAGGTGGGAATTCATCACCCTATCTTGGACCCTTAGGAGAGGAATTTCTTGACATAATCTATGTGTGCTCCATCGATATCCCGAGATAATTCATCCCATGGAGGGAGTTATCCAAATTTGAAGATTCTCGAGTCCTTGATTGATACCACTAGCATGTCATGTGACAATTGGATGCATGGAACTTATGAGTTAATTGGGTGATAGTTGAGAGGATCTGTAATAAGGGTATCGAATTCGTGCTTAGTCAAGTGCCTGAGGGAGGGAAGAAGTTGCCAAGTTAATCTCAAGCAAAGATACCCTGAAATTTTCTTGTGAGAAATGGAGGCCCAAAGTGGAAGAATGAGGATGAGAGAATGGGAATGCTCAATTATAACCTACTCGAACTGCAAGTGCAGTGCACCTTTGGTGGGCTACACATCAGGAGAGCCTCCTAAAATAGCGTGAGGTAAGGGTGACATTTTTGTAAGGTTCTCAGGACACTTTGTGATCCAAGACTACCATGGTAAAGAGACCACCTCATTTCATGTCCAAGCATGTGAGAAGTCCTAGATGGGAAGCACAAAAGTGTTACAACCATCATTATGGTTGCACAAGTTGTATTTCACCTTACAAGGTTTTACATGTACATGGTATATTCATTCAAAGATGCACCGTCAAACAGGTAATTGGTAGGAGTTGGTGGCTGATCTCATTCAAGATTTCGAGTATAGGAGTACAAAGCCATCGGTGGATAAGGTGTTGCAAGTAATCAAGTGCCTTACAATGGGAGATAGTGCTATGGCAGAAGATAGGCTATTGGAGTTGTTGGGTGAGCCTTATTTGGAGACGTGCCTCAATGAAGAAGAATTAGAGGAAGTACAACTTGAGCGCGCGTGCATGGAAAAGGAAAAAGGAAAAATGGTCTATGTAGTAGACGGTGAAGAGATGGAAACTTTGGATGTTAACCATTCTGAAGGTACATGTAAATTCATAGATAGCATTGATGAGTGAGCACACGCCTACCATGAGCCCTTGAAAACAAAGAAGGTTAACATTGGGATAGAGACAAAACCTAAGGAAGCTATCATCAGAGACTATTGGTTGGAAAAATAAGTTTCAAAGTTCATTGATCTGTTATGCAAGTTCCAGGATTTGTTCCCTCGTGGGTACCATGAACTCAAAGGCATCCACCATTCCCTGGGGGAGATGAAGATCAAGTTAAAGGAAGGTTTGCACCCGATCCGTAAGAGGCCTTATCAGATGAATCTGAATTTACACGTATGGGTCAAGGAAGAAATAGACAAGATGATAGCATCTTGGTATCATGGAGGTAGTGGAAGAATTAGAATGGATAAGCCCAATGGTCATCAGTATCAAGAAGGATGGAAGAATAGGAATATGTGTTGACTATAGGGATCTGAATGCAGTATGTGTGATCGATCCTTTCTCGACCCCCTTTACTAAAGAAATTATGGAAAGAGTGGTCGGGCATGAAGTTTACTCTTTCACGGATGGGTTCTTAGGGTATCACCAAGTTAGGATTACAAAGGAAGACTAGAGAAAGACAAATTTTTCCACTGAATGGGGAATTTTTTCCTACGCAGTTATACCTTTTGGATTGAAGAATGTGTCTGTTGTGTTCTCGTGCATCATGGTACAAGCACTTTAGGACTTCATCCATAAATTTCTTCAAGTTTACTTGGATGACTGGACTATATATGGGTTGGTGAAATACCATTGTGACAACTTGAGGCTGATGTTTGAGAGATTCTGGCAATTGAGGATATCCCTCAACATTAAGAAATGTGTCTTTTCTACTCCATTTGGAACCCCGTTAGTGTTAGGAATTAGTATTCACATGGTTGTTAGTTTATTATACATATATATTGTTATAACAAATATATAACAATATATATTATGGGATTATTGTTGTACGTGAGTTTTCAGATGGTTGAGGTTGTTAACAACCATCACCTTGTTTATAGGAAAGTATTTTCCTATATATTTGTAATCTATTGTGCAAAAAAAGATAGAGAAAATAATATACGGTGTGAAGAAGATTATTCTATGTGTTTATTCAGTGTAAATCTGTAGCTGCTCTTATATTTGGTATCAGAGTAGGTTATTCCTATGAGAGCCAAGAAGATTTAAGAGGCCAAAGAGAATATTCAAAAATCCGTCCAAAAAAATACAGCAAGTAGTGTTCAGTAAAATGAACATATCTTCCTCATAAAACATCGGATTGAGGCGATTATTTTTGGGTTGAAAATCTGAGAAAAATATGCACAACTTTTTAGTTTACATCAGGGTCAGATTCAACATGTAGATATGACGAAATTGTTGTCAAACAGACATTTTTGTGGCTGGAAATGCACATCCGGTAAAAGAAATGCAACACACAGGTTTTTTCTTATTGGTCAATTTTTTTTAATTATTTAGCAAAACTATAGTTTAAATATATATATATTTCTATAGTTTTTGCTTAATAATTGAATTTTGAGGGCAATTCAATTTTATTTTAATTGGACCAATTTACGGGAAATTGTAACCTCAATAACTTTTGCACAGTAACTCAAAATTGAGCACCGTTTTTGCAAAAGTGTTTATTTTTTAATTCTCATTATAGTGGTTCTAATTTTGGGATAAAATAACCACTTTGAAAAATATCATATTTTTTGGCTATTTTGTGGGACACATTATCGGTTGTACCCGACATCCTAAAAATAAAATGTTTCACATCACGGGGGAGAATAACTTCAATGTGGAAACAAATGAGCTTAAAATTTTCATTTGGCTGAGTTAGAAGCCACAAAAATCGAGGGAGGCATTGGAGGAAGGAGGTCAAACAGTGACCTCTCGTCAGTCACCAATGATGGGGCTGCACAGAAGCTGTGGTGGCATATGTATGGTGTGAATATATGATTTTCAGTGTGGTTTCCATTTTCTCAATGTGCTTCAGTTTGCAGTGTTCCTATTTTGTGTGGTATTTGATGGATGTTGGAAAGAGAGTTGTGTTGGAGCGCAGATGACTTTCAGTGATCCTCTAACTGACTTGGTCCTCTGACTATCATACTTCTTTGGAAGATGGTCAGCTAGAAGAACACGTTCACTAGCATCAGTGACCATGTGCAGTAAGACCTAACTAGCAAGATCCATTCAGGAGTATGTTCTTCGATGCATTTTGCTTCTCAAAGTATCTATATGAGTGGAATTTCACATTTTGGGGGGGAATATATACCAATGTTCCATTCCCATTACAGACCTAAAACAACTTAGTCAAGAAAGCTTTCAGTGGCAGTGGTAGTTTTCTATGATGTTCGAGATCGAGTGGCAGCGATCAATGACAGAGACTACGATTAAGAACATTACGATTCTTATAGGAAGTAATGTGAAATTTTTTCAATATATCTTCTATTGTGCAGTTTTGTGATATGCATGTTGTGTTTCCTACATAATTCTCGTGATGTATCAAAGCATAGTGGTGAGCAAAGTAGCACCGAGTAAGTCAGTTCATGGATCTTGAAAGGGTTTGTGGGAGGATCCAGAAAACCACACGAGGTGGATAGTTGATGAGGTTCCTGTCACGTCAAGGTTTTTGGTAAGCTTGTTTAAAACCATGGAAGGAGCGAGCCTTTCTTTTGGATCAAGGTCATGAGTCACAAAGTTGGACATGCCACAGGGGTGAGCATACTGCAGTTGAGAGTGTGGATGTTTTTCTACCATGTAAACACTAAGGGGGGGAATGTTAGGAATTAGTATTCACATGGTTGTTAGTTTATTATACATATATATTGTTATAACAAATATATAACAATATATATTATGGGATTATTGTTGTACGTGAGTTTTCAGATGGTTGAGGTTGTTAACAACCATCACCTTGTTTATAGGAAAGTATTTTCCTATATATTTGTAATCTATTGTGCGAAAAATCAGATAGAGAAAATAATATACGGTGTGAAGAAGATTATTCTGTGTGTTTATTCAGTGTAAATCAGAGCATTTGCTCTTATAGTTAGGACATATTATATGTAAACAATGCTTACTAGTGGATCTCGCCAAAGTTATAGTTATTGTGGGATTAGGGGAGCCTACTAGTCAAAGCACAGTGTGCGGATTCCTTGGGCATATGGGGTACTATAGGAAATTCATCAAGGGGTATGCCAAGATCATCACACCCTTGGAGGAATTTCTAAAACACAAGAGTTCCTTTCACTAGGGAGAGGTGCAATAGAGGGAATTTGACACTTTTAAGGATAGGCTTATCACTACGCCCATACTACATTTTTCTTCTTGGGATAAGCTTTTCCATGTGCATATTGTTGCCTCAGAAACAGCCATGGGAGTAGTAATAGCATAGAACTGTGAGGGGATTGTTGATCACCCCTTTAATTTTGTAAGCAAGAAGTTGACTCTAGCGGAAAAACATTACACAACTACCGAGAGCGAGGCACTATGAATAATCTACGTGTTGCACAAGTTCAGACAGTACCTGTTGGCAACACAATTTATATTCTATACAAACCACATGGCGTTGAAATACTTGGTGAACAAGCTCATTCTATAAGGGTGCATATGTTGTTGGGTCCTATTATTCCAAGAGTTTGAGTTAATGGTGGTTGTAAATATAGGAAAAATCAATTCAGGACTTGACCACTTATCAAAGATTAACTCAGGGGAGGATGCACAAAGCATTGAGGATACCATGTCAGATGCGCAACTATTTAGGTTGCAGAGCATGCCCTCATACTTGGAATATATCGTTGTATTCTTAAAAATAGGTTTGACATTGAAAGGGATGAAGGATCTAGAGAGGAAGCAATTAGCAATATGCGTCACACCCTATATGTTGATTAGTGGAGATCTGTATAAGTTAGGACGTGATGAGGTTATGCATTGATGCGTATTGGAACATGAGCACATGGTAATTATGGAGGAAGCACATGGTGGGATTGTAGGAGGAAACTATGTAGGAAATGCTACCACGCAGAAGATTCTACTTGCAAGGCTTTGGTGGGAAACCATCTACCAGGATTATATTGAGTTTTTCAAGGCTTGTGACCATTGTCATCACCTTAGCAAACCTAGAAATCTAGATGAAATTCCCTTGCGACCAATAGCCAACGCTAAACCATTTGAAAAATGGGCAATCGACTTTGTAGGGCCAATTTCTCCAGCCGCACAAAGGACTGGTTTGCGGTATATCATTACTTGCACTGATTACTTGACATGATGGGTAGAGGTAGTGCCTACGAAGGATTACACTGTAGCGAAAACTACTAGATTTTTATGGGAGAACATAATCAGCAGGTATGGTTGTCCTTTAATCTTAACAAGTGATAGGGGTACACATTTTCTCAATGAAACGGTCAAGATTCTGTTAGCAGAATTTATGGTGGCCCATCACAAGACTACCCCTTATCACCCTCAAGTGAATGGAACTATTGAGGCATTTAACAAAATACTAAGTCACACGTTGACCAAAATCTATGACGTTGGAAGACAAGATTGGGATGACAAAGTATCATCTGTTCTATGGGCATATAGGATAACCTACAAAAGGTTGAACAAGGCCACACCGTTTCAATTGGTGTTTGGCATGGAGGCTATTTTACTAGTTGAATTCATGTTACTATCCCTGCGTATAACATGTGTAGGAGGCTTGATTGATGAACAAGTGTTGAAAAGAGGATTGATAAGTTGATGTAGTTATACAAAAGGCAATCACTCACTAGATGGAGTTAGAAGATAGAAAAATCAAGACAAAAGGCATGGCATGATCGTCATATTAAAAACAAGCAATTTGAGGTTGGGCAGATGGTGTTGTTATATGATTCCAAGTATTTGTGCCATCCTCGTAAGTTTAAATTCCATTAGCTAGGACCTTACATCATCTCGTACATCCTTGATTCAAGTATTTTCCAGTTACAAATGCTAGATGGGATGAGATTACTAGGTCATTTCAATGGGAGTAGGTTGAAGCGCTACTATAAATAAGTCTTCTTGGTGTTTTTAAATAAAGTAGTATTACCCGATTAGCTTAGAATTTCCCTTTATACTTTTCTTTTCTTATGTTTCTCTTTCTCATTGTTTGTTCCCTTCTTTTTGTTTCATTTTGTGCCTTGTGTGTCGGTAACCACATTATTTTCTAAATTTTTGTATGCGTAGAGGACCGTGCATCTATTTTAGTGTGGGGTGGAGTAATGCAAAGTAAATTATAAGCTAGTAATAAAAGTTGAGTGGCCCAAGTAGAAGGAAGCACGTAAGATTGAGAAAGCGCATGGGGAAATGGTGGATAATGAATTATGGTGTCAAGAAGGTTGTAAGAAATATTGTGTATGAAGAATGAAGAGCGTAGGAACAACATGAGGTAGGCGAGGGCAAAAATAAGGAAAAGGATTGAATAAGTTCCTTGGTGCTATAGACACGTGCATAAGATTCTTTGGTCGATTGATTTTTGCGCACTTAAAGGATTAGGAGCATGGGTAAAGGTGCTTAAAGTCACCCTCACTGGAAAAATCTTCTTTTGATGTTAATTACATTAGTAGGTTGTATAGCATTTATTGTTGGAGAGGAAAAAACTATAAATATGAGGTCGCGAAAGTCATTATTTGACCTTGCTATTACAAATTTAAATTGCTCTTGCAAACCAGGGAATCTAGAGAGATTTGTGTGGAGAAAATCCACGGAAATCTAAGTGCATAACTAGAGTAGATCTTTAGACCAGAGTGGAAGGAGTACACGGGCATGGGGAGAATTAGTTTGTAGTGCATCATCTTGTGGAAGGTTTTCCTAGTTAGGGTCAGCGGCTAGGGCACAAAGCTAGGAGGATTTCTTCCAGGATTTGAGTGTCTACTTATGCACGATCCTCCCGAAGACAACATCACCAATAGATATTTTTATGGGTGGAGAATGGGAAATCTCAAGTAGAATACATATATTCCTAGCTCACTATCGTGACCCAAATGCAAAATAGAAAGCTTCAAAACCTCAATTCTATAAAATAGGTATAAAAATATCCAAAATTGTCCATTTTTCATGTAAATAATTATCTTTGTAGTGTGAAAATAGTGGATGATCTAAATGATGAAGGAGGAGGGTATATATACCCAATACCATCACCCATGGGAAATGACATCATCTATGGAAAAACTTGATGGCATGTGGTCCTACTAGGTGTTGTCATTGATGAAAAACCACATTAATGAAAAATTGGATGTTGGATTAGGTTCATTTGACTATTTATATGATGCTAAAATACTAGCTCAAATATTTTTGTCTTACATGTGAGATTCAATGAAGATTGTTTTCTCTTGCAAGCCTATTCGGGTGCCTAGGTGATGTTGCATGGAGGAAGGAGCTTCTTGGATGCTTGAAAATCATGTTAACATGATGTATATCAGTTTTTATGGTTCTTAGGAACTCACATAAATGGCATGATGTAGATATAGGTATTTGGCTATGTTACAGGTGCTCATTTCGAGCAGGTATGGTCGCTAAGAGGTGTGAGATTGAGTTTTAGAGCTATATGAGCTCATGGAAGCATGAATTCAGGAATATAATGGAATATCAGGTATTTTGAGTCATTTTCAGAGGTTTTATGATTAGTTATTGCATTCTTTCAGTTGACCCTAACTTCTACAGTGAGAAATAGACATGTACACAAAGGGAAGTCTTAATGAGTGCAGATATTGAGGTATTTAATTCAAATTTTGATGACTGGAGATTTTATTTTGAGTGTCATTTTTCTTTGAGAAAAATTTCAAGTTGCTTAGGTTGTGAATTTTGCAAGATATGACAGTTTATGTGAGACAGGTCAAGAACAACCTGAAAATCCATCTCAAATTTGAACTTCTGATGCTTGTTGTGAATTGTTTTCTTTTCATGGGACCTTTTGGATTTTAGGGATGTTTCTATGGTGATTATAGAATTTTTAAATAAAATAATTAGGTCATTTTATAGTGGGGTTTTTATTAACGAATGTTAATAAGGTGAACGGGTCTAAAATCCTAGTTAAACCCTAGCTATGAGTAGTCTACGAGAAGAAGAGGTATAGTGACCCATTTTTGATTTCTTGATAAAAATTTATTATTTTATGATGTATTGGACTCTCTTATATTTCTATAAATGTATGGTTGAGGTCATGGTGATGAGTGGGCCCCACTCAAATAGATCAATTTCATAAGAAAAAGGTTTTGGGACAAGGTTGTCAAAGGATTAACATGATAAATTGATGGTGTGTGATGTATGTGAGATAATATTAATTTTCAAGGATGCTTTAGGAAATTTTCATTCAGTTACATGATCATTTGAGTTCCATTCAAGTTGATTGGTCAAAGGGCAGTTTTGAGGCTTTAAAAAGAAGTGTTCAGTAAAATGGCTATAACAGGAGCTATAGGTGGAGTTTGAAGATGATTCAAGCTATGTTGGAAATAAGATTCAAATAAATTTACATTTATATAATATTTTATTCATTATTAGGTCATTTGATATGGTTTCCGGGTCATTATTTGGACAGGAATATTTTTGCCAATGTAGGATAGGATATGTTTTGGTGCAAGTTTGGAGTTGTTTGAAGCATGAGATGGATTGGGTGATGCATTCTATCACCTAAAATGTTAATTGGCATCCAATTAATCCATTTTTATGTATTTAATTTTTTTAATGTTTTAATGAACTAACCTTTGAAACAGATGTTTTGGAAGGTTGATTTGGTGAAGACAAAAGTGGTTGTGGTTTGAGCAGGTGATTGATTCAAGGCTTATAAATTGCTTATAAGTGTTCTACATGTTTTTAAATTTCCATTTAGTGGTCACATGGCATGGTTTTGTTGAGTATAAGTGATTTTGTGGCATAATGAAGTTTTTAGGGTGTTGAAGGGTGTAGGAAACATCGTTTTGATAAATACAAAGAGCATTGGGCCCATTAAATGAAATAATTTGATTGGTTGAGATAAATTGTGACCATGTATGAATTTTAAATGATATTTTAATCATGTGTAAGGGTTTATGGGTCATGAATATGTATGGTTTTGATGTAAGGGCATTTTTATCTTTGTGCCCATGGGGTTTTGAGCCATTTTTGGCACATGTAATGAGGTTTTTAGCTAGGCCGACCTACTTGGGTCACTTGTGAATATTGTAATTAAAATTTGGTATGTTTACCCTATGTATGGGTCAATCCAAAGGAGGGAAAAATATTGTGTTTGAATTTGAAATCATGAGGAGCTTATAAAAGCATGTTTTTAGGTGCTTTTACAAGCTAGTGGTGTGTGTGCAAGGTGAGTGACCTAGGTGTGAGTTATTTATAGGTGTTGGAGCATGATTTGAGGATAAAAAAATTGTTTCTAGTTGAGAAAAATTAGAGAACATGTGTGTAAGTGTTTGATGATTTGAGAAGTGATTGAAGAGCTTGTTTTGTGAAGATTGGTCACCTAGGGTTTGATTGAAGAAGTGTGAGCTGAATTAGAGATCTCCATTAGTTTTTATAGAAACATATCAGATATATAAATATCATAAGGTGTATGAGTTGGTTCTTGATCATCTTGGGGGTTGTATCCTCCTTGTGGAGTTGGTGCTTCACAAAATTAGGGGTTGGTGCTCCTTGTGGGGTTGGTGCTCCTTGTGGGGTTGGTGCCTCACTAAATTCAAAAACATATCAATATAAGATTGTGTTTCAGTGGGTTTTCTTTCCCTTTAGGTTTTCCCACTTATATCTTGTGTCCATGTGTTGATTATATGTTTAATGGTTACTTAGATCTTTGATATTTGATGGTATGGACACATTAAGTATTGGTTAAGTGGATTTATGTTTGTTTAAATAATCTTAAATCTGATTTAAAAGTTTTTGTAAGGACTAATTCACCCCCTCTCATTCCATTGTGCTTCTAACAATTGGTATCATATTCGATCCTTTTGGAGAATCTTAATAGCTGGAAGGAGATCTTATGAAGCACAAATGGGTGGTAAGAAGAAGAATCCTAAGAAAGGAAAAACTCCAAAGATTTATACTTCAAGTGAAGGCAATAATTTCTTAGAAACTTTTCCTAAAGTTTATTCTCCCTTAGGAGTTGTAACTTATGATTTTGGAGAAGGATTTAGTGATTGAGATTCAGATTGTCAAGAGTCACCTTGGGAAGTAGTAATAAAGGAGCCTTCTCATGCTAGAGATGAGAATGAAAATATCACACAACATATTGATGAAATGAAAAGAAAACATGAAGACCAGAGTAATCTCCTTGAAGGCAAGTTTAAGAATGAGAGTAAAGAGCATGATGAGATCACAAGGCATCTTGAGGAACAATTAGAGAGAGTTACATCCATACTTGAATCCAAGGAATATTCTCATGAGCATAGTAATGTTATTCATATTTTGGAGTCACAAATAGAGAGGTTTTCTAAAACTCTAAAGTTCAAAGAGGAAGAAAGTACTGGCTGAAATCACAAGTTATTTTTATCAATGATAGTCTCAAGGAAAAGGAATTAAAGCAAGAGGGCATTGTTTTAAGCAAGGAAGATGGTGAACCAAGTACCAAGGAAAAAAATAATGTAACTTACACCAAGCACAATGAGAATAGCAATCCCATTAGGCAACCAAAATATCATTCAATGGTTATTGTTTCTCATGTCATGTTTTTGGTCATAGAGATAAAGATTGCAAGAAAAGGTCTCCTAGGAATGGTGTAGGATCCTTTCATGGTGAATGTCATTCATGTTGTGAGTATGGTCATAAATCCAAGGATTTTGGATGGAATCTAGGAGTGTTTGAGACAAGAAAAAGTAAGAGGATGTTCATCAAGATATCTGATCCTAAAGATACTCAGCCATGGGAAGATAATAGAAGTGAGTTTGCTAATAATGTTATATGATTCAAGTGAAACAAGGTAGGTCATGTTTCTAGTGCTTTATTAAATGGTAAATATATTCAAATTGATGATTTCAAAAGGATAATTACACTAGTCTATTACAGTTGTAACAGAGTTGGTCATATCACAAGGAATTGTTATCAAGTCTATTCAAATCAAAATAGAATCTCTCAAGTTCCTAAATTGCAAGATAGAGAAGTTAATAGACATAGAATATATGATAATGGTCCTAAAAGGAATTGGGAACCTAGAGGAGAGCATGGTTTCTCATCAAGAGCAGATGTATATGAAAGAAGAAGTGTTTTTCAGTGCTCAGATTAGAAAGGAGAAGAAAAAGGAGTTACTCAAGTACCAAATGGGGATTGGGACCTATTCAAGACCTTATTTTAGGTATTCTTTGTGATCAAATGCCATCACTATGCTTCTTGAAGGTATATCACTACATAAGAATCATCCAATAGAGGGGGATCTTTCTTATTCAAACTATGTTCTCTCTATGTGGTCAAGGTATGTCTATTCTTATTCATGGTCTGGTTGGTTTATGATGATGGTTATTATGTGAAATGTCATGTTCTGTGATCACTAGTAGTGCATTATTAAGTCCTTATGATCTGTAATTGCATCATCATAAGTGTATAGTTAATCTGAATATTGGTAGTTTATGAGGATATTTGTCATGTTTTATGGTGAATGTTAGTGTCTTTATCTCATGATATCTGAATTCCATACTCTACAATTGTTGAAAGAAGTATCTAGATGTGAATTCTAAATCAATTGATGTACCTTATGTCTGTCATGAATTACAAAGGCATGTAATGTGATCATCTAGGTGTCTATGATGAGGTAAATCCATGAGAACTATGAAACATTTTGTCCTTATGTGAAGTTGTCTCATAGTGTGTCTAAGTCAATGAGTATTATGTGGTTATCTGATTTATCGGTTTGGGTATGATATCATGTAAAAAGGTTGTCAAGGTTTACAAATTTGTTCTCTTAGTTATCATCCATCATGGTCATGCATCAAGGGTTTGCTCAAAGGTGTCTTAGGTTGTGACAAGGTCCTAATTTGAGAAAAAAAGATTTGAAAGTCATAAATTTAGCAAATGGCTTGGTATGTGTCTGTGTATGTTCATGAGTCTCCTTGATATGTCTTATGAGGTGTGTAAGTGGTTCTAAACTCATGTAGAGTGTGCTCTTAGTATTTATATCAAATTTTAATAGTGTTGAGAGTGTCTAATTCTATTAAAGTGCATAGTATCTTGACTGTGTCTTATTGTTTTCTCGGAGTCATCATATCGCAGCCAAATTCTGAAAGAAGGTGTTTAGTATCATGATGTATTTTGGTGTATTCTAATGTCTTCAATCCTTGAATCATTTTGATTTGTGTATTCCATCTAAATTTTTGCTTATTCAATATGCTTCTATGTTTATCATCAAGACATGGTTGAATCCCAAGAATGCAAATGTTTCAAGCTATTAGCATGATGAAGATCTAAGTATCAAGTCATTGAATTTCATCTATTCAATGTATGAATTATGAAGTCAAGAATTTTATTTTAGGCATGTTTTTTACTACTCAAGGTTTGTACATCTTGAAGGTGTAAAGTTTTGTCAGTTCTTAGTCAAGAAACGTGTCTCCTATGTCAATAATGGCTAATATGAGCATGTGAGTATGAAAATTTATGCATTCTTTAAGTATTAGTCATGGTGGTCTGAGACAATGTGTGACAAAGTTGTACTAGTTTTATGAGAATATCTTTAAGGCTCGATGTTTGAAGATATCTAAGAAGTTTGCAGGATCTTATAATGTGGCATGTTGTTCAAAGACTATCACTGTTGAAAATTTCAATGTTCATTCATCTTGAAGTTTCTTAATTTTTCCAAAGGATTGAATATTTTCCTAATCATGAAGAAGTCTATGATGTCACAAAGTCCTATGTTGTGGTGTCTCTAGGAAAATAATTTGATGCAAATATCATGTTAAGGTATTGTTTAGGAGGTAAAGTCATCAAGGCGATTAGAATTGATCTTACCAATAAGCATGTAAAATCTCCGAGGTCTGCAAAGTGATTTACAAGTGGTTGTGCCTTGCAAGTTTGTGTGTACATTGTGATAAGCTACAATAATTGTCAATGAATGGAAAGGAATCGAGTAATTAGGGTTTGACCATTTGTGAAACCCCTATATTTTATTTTGTGCTCCTTAATGGTCTCTGAGATGTTTCTAAGAAGTCTTAAGAGACTAAAGAGGTGATAAAATGGTCATGAACCTCTCCAAACTTGTATAAGTAATCTTAGAAGACTTAAGATATGTGGAATCAGTATTGCTCGGGTTTATCAGAAAGATGGGAGATCTGTGCATCCGTATCATGTTAAGCTTGAAGACCTCTCATAAATTGTGACAGTGGTGTGTATCAAGAAAAGAGTAATGTTTCTTTTGAGGTCTTTTACATCTTATTGTAGGCATTGGTGGATCAACCTAGTGCTCTAAGTTGAAGAACTTCTAAAATACCTTCAAAATCTAAGAAATATTTGAATTGGGCCTGTAATATTGTGTAAAGGCGAGTTTTCCTCTCATGAAAGGAGTAAAATGCATTCAATTTTTAGACCTACAAGACTATAGGATTGTTCAAGGTTGAGTATGTAGAAACTTGTGGTAGAAATTATTACCATGATATTAGAGGAAGAGTAGAAAGAAATTACTTAAGTGATGTCTAAGGGATTGGAATCGGTGTGAAGATAAGGCATGACAAGATTCATCTTCCAACTCGAATAGTGATGAATTAGGTCACTATATAATTTTTGGTGATCATACGGTGGGATTAAGACTAAGATATGTTATTGCAAGAATGGTCTTTTTCTTCTTGTCTGATGTTGCTTTATAGTGATCAAGTTAGTAAAGGGGTTTTGAATGCTCTTAAGGTAAGTACATTGTCATATAAGATCTAAAACGTGGTTGCACTTTAACACAAATGTTCAAAATCGAGGAAGTCATCGAAAGGAGTTTGTTTTTAAGTTCTCCATCAAGAGTTATGTATGACTTGGTTGCATAATTTTTACAATGATAATTATATTTGAAAGGACCTTCAATACTTTGTTAGCTTAAGAATAGTATGAGACAAATATGTACAATCATTTCTCAAAGCTTCAAGAAAGAATACTAGAGGTTAGGTGCTCAAGATGTCTTGGATAAAGGAAAGGGTCAGAATCTCTCAATCGAGTGTGATGTAAGAACTATTTATTGGACTTTATGTTCTTTATATGCATGGTTTGTTTTTACGTAATTTGTTGAGATATTCAGAAGTATGTTATAGTACTACTATGATAGAAAATGATTGCTCCGACTGGTGTGTATGAGTTATTTATGACAGGGGAGTAATAGTATGACCTTATAAAAGTTAAATTGGTTGTCTCAAGGCATTTAAGGTATTATTTGTATAACCTTCTAGAATTTGCATTGGTGGTCTCAAGGAATTTAAGGTCTACTACTCCTTGTATTGGAAAAATTTTATGCGTAAATGTATGGTCTCAGTCAATTATGATTGTTATAGACTAAAGAATTTATTTAGGCCTTGGTAAAAGTGTTGATGATGTTCTCTAGCCAAGTTAGCAAGGTGACTATCTCAATTTTGTGCTTTGGAGCTAGAATTTGAAGCCATGAGTCTAGGGGGAGTATTATTTTATCAAAACAAGGTATGAATAACATGGTGTGACGTGTCAAAATTGGTTGAAATTTCTCTCAAAGGATTGTTCAGGGATCCTAATCATAATGAGGTATGAAGAGCAAGATAGTGAATTGCTATACTAAACATATGCCTAGACAAGTTAATTAATTCTCAAGGATGAAGGTATGACAATTATGTATACTCATTTTTGGCATTTTTGGCATGCTCATGATGTAATTGGTTCATTCTATGCTCAACTATAGTGTTTTCATGAAGGGTAAAATAGGGGTCAAGGAGAAATAGCTTGTTCTTGCATGCCTAGAAGGTTGAGAATGATGTTTTTGCTCCTAAAAAGGTATGATTATGCTTATTGCATGATTTTTGATAATGTTCAAATGTTGCTAGATGTTTTTCCCAGAGGGAGCATGGTGTTTGCATGCTTGAAATGAAGGACAAAAATCAAATTTTGTGTAAAATTCAAGGTCATAATCTTGTATGATACCTTTGGTTGATGTTTCCAACCAAATCATGATGATATGAAGATGAATAAGTTGAATAATATGCTGCTACATGTATTCCTTTGTCGTTAATGTAAAAATGAAGATAAGTTCGAGGTTTTTTCCATCAATGACAAAGGGGGAGATTGTTGGCATGTGGTCCTACTATGTGTTGACATTGATGAAAAACCACATTAATGAAAAATTTTATGTTGTATTAGGGTCATTTTATTATGTATATGATGTTGACATACTGGTTCAGATATGTTTGTATGGTGATACAGTGAGATTCAGTGAGGATTGTTTTCTCTTACAAGCCTATTCAGGTTCCTAGATGATGTTGCATGGAGAAAGGAGATTCTTGGATGCTTGAGAATCATTTTGACATGATGGATATAATTTTTTTAGGGTTTTTTGGCACTCTGCAATAGTTCATGATGTAGATACAGTATTTGGCTATGTTCACGGTGCTCATTTGGAGGAGGTATGGTAGCTAGGAGGTGTGAGATTGAGTTTTGGAGCTATATGAGATCGAGCAAGCATGAATTTAGGTATATCATGGTATATCAGGTATTTTTGGGTCATTTTCATAGGTTTTATGATTTGCATTCTTTCAATTGACCCTAGCTTCTATAGTGAGAAACAAGCATGTACACAAAGGTAAGTCTTAATGACTAGAGAGATTGAGGTATGGAATTGGAATTTGATGATTATTTGAGATTTTATTGTGGTGTTTTATGGTTATTTGAGAAAAAAATTAGGTTTATAGGATGTGAATTTTGCAAGATATGACAGTTTATGTGAGACAGGGTCAAGAACAAGTGAAAATCTAGCTCAAATTTGAACTTCTAATGCTCGTTGTGAATTATGTGCTTTGAATGGGAAATTGTGGCTTTCAGGGATGTTTCTATGGTAAGTCTAGAATATTCCAAAAAAATAATCAAGTCAGTTGATCCTAGTTTTTATGAACGAATGTTAAGAAGGTAAAGTGGTCTAAAACCCTAGTTAAACCCTAGCTAGGAGCAATCTGCAGAAGAAGAGGTATAGTGACCCATTTTTTATTGATTCATCAAAATTTATGATTTTATGATGTATAGTACTCTCTTATATTTCCATAAATGTATGGTTTAAGTCATGGTGATGAGTGGGCCCCACTCAAATACCTCAGTTTCTTGAAGAAGTTTTGGGACAAGGTTATCCAAACGAGTAGCATGCTAAATTGATGGTTCATGATGTATGTGAGATGATATTAATTTCCATAGATTTTTTAGGAAATTTTCATGAATTTACATGATCATTTGAGTTCTATTCAGGTTGACTAGTCAAAGGGTAGTTTTGAGGCTTTAAAAGCAGTGTTCAAGTAAAATGGCTATAACATGAGCTAGAGGTGGATTTTGAAGATGATTCAAGTTGTGTTGTAAAAATTATTCAGATATATTTCTATTTATATAATATTTTATTCATGATTATTTTATTTTATATGGTTTCTAGTTCATTCTTTGGATAGGAATATTTTTCCAGTGCAGGACATGATGTGTTTTGGTGAAAGTTTGGAGTTGTTTGAAGCATGAGATGGATTGGGTGATGCTTTATATCACCTGTAATATGAAGAGGGATTAATTTTTCATCTAATTAATCCATTTTTATGTCTTGAATTTTTTTAAATGTTTTTATGAGCTAACCTTTGGAAACATATTTTTAGAAGGTTGATTTGGTGAAGACAAAAGTGGTTGTGGTTTGAGAAGGTGATTGATTAAAGGCTTATACATTGTTTAAAATTTATCTAAAGGTTATTATATTTCCATTTATTTGTCACATGGTAATTTTTATTTATTATAAGTGATTTGGTGGCATAATGAAGTTTCTAGGGTGTTGAAGGGTGTAGGAAACAACAGTTTTGAGAAATACAAAGAGCATTGGGCCCATTAAATGAAATAATTTGATTAGTTGAGATAAATTATGCCATGTATGAATTTTAAATGATATTTTAATCATTTTTAATTGTTTATGGGTCATGACTATGTATGTATTTTATGTAAGGGCATTTTTATCTTTGTGCCCATGGGTTTTGAGCCATTTTTGGCACATGTAATGAGGTTTTTAGCTAGGCCGACCTACTTGGGTCACTTGTGACTGTTGTAATTAAAATTTGGGATTTTTAATTGATGTATGGGTTGAGCCAAATTATGGAAAAATATTTTTTTGAATTTGAAATCATGAGGAGCTTATAAAAGCATGTTTTTGGGTGTTTTTGCAAGCTAGTGGTGTGTGTGCAAGGTGAGAAACCTAGGTGTGAGTTATTTACAGGTTTTGGATCATTATTTGAGCCTAAAAAAATTAGGTTGATAAAACAAATTTAACATGTGTGCAAGTGTTTGAAGATTTGAGAAGTGATTGAAGAGCTTGTTTTGTGAAGATTGGTCACCTATGGTTTGATTGAAGAAGTGTGAGCTGAATTAGAGATCTCCATCAGTTATGGAAGAAACATATCAGATATATTAACATCATAAGGTGGTTGAGTTTTTTCTTGATCATCTTGGTGGGTTGTAGCCTCTTTATGGAGTTAGTGCTTCACAAAAATTAGGGGTCGGTGCTCCTTGTAGGGTTTATGCTCTAATAAACTAGGGGTTGGATCCTTGTGGGGTTGGCACCTCACTAAATTCATAAACATATCAATATAATATTGTATTTCAGTGGGTTTTCTTCCCCTTGAGGGTTTTCCACTTATATATTGTGTTCATGTGTTGATTATATGTTTCATGGTTGTTTGCATCTTTGATATTTGATGGTGTGCACACATTAAGTATTGGTTAAGTGGATTTATGATTGTTTGTATAATATGAAATTTGATTTAAAAAATTTATATGGACTGATTCATCCCCCATTCCATTGTGATTTAAAAAAACAAACCTAACACAGTCTCCCATGGGTGATGATGTCAACATTGTGGGAACCCTAATGACATGGGGTGTAAAAATTTAGGAATGGGAGCTAGGGTTTAAAAGGGAGTAATGATGAAGGTCCAAGATGAATGAAAGCATGGATAATATCATGTATGAGCATAAACAACTAAACATTGTGAGATAAGTAGATGTAATGGGTCTAATGTGTGATAAAAAGGAAGAAATGAGGCAAGGGTAAGGTAACTTTGGCATAATGGAGATATCTCTCAATTTTTTTGGTTTATCCCATGTGACCAATTATAATCACACCCCAATCATGGAAAGACCCATAAGACATCTACTGAGAAGTAAAATACATCAACAACCCCTACACAATATAAATGATTACCAAGTAAAAATGAGGTGTATACAGAGAGGAATCCAAAGAGCAAAAAAACCATCTTTCTTCTCATGGTTGCTTAGTTTTCCCTCTAAGTTAATCTTATTTCAAAAATCATTAGTAAGGGTAGCTACTTTTATCTTTTGATGATTGGTTTTTTTAAGTTTTCCTTCATGACTGATCGAGAATAGGTTTTTCTTTTATTTCCATAATAACATGTATAATCGCATCACCCTACACAGTTTCCTTGAAGGGCCATATATGTATATTTTAGTTTTAACATAGTTTTTCCAATTCATTCAAAGGTAAAGTTCAAGTTCAAAGGCAAGAGATAGAATGAAGATAAGATAAAGTGAGAGAAATAAATGGATTTTCACTAAACTCAAGGTCATTGAGAGGTTCAAATGGTGTTTCATGCAGAATCCTATACCAAATAGATACTATGGGATACTTAGTTTCGCATATAGCAGTTATATGCTCCCAAAATTCAATATAAATATTAATAAAATGTTCTCCCATACCCTTTTTATCAACCTTATGTTTTTTTAAACTTTAGACTCTCAAAGGATGTCCTCCTAGCCTTGTTTCTTCTCATTAACACTTTTGACTTGTATTTTCTCCTTGTCATGGTCTCTAGTTCTTTAAAGCCTAAATCCTAAAAAATTGTATATATAGAGCTCTAATGACATTTAAAATGGATTTACTATTCTTTTAAAGGATGAAATTTATCTATTACAATCTCATTTTACCACATGGGCATGTGGATAAGTTTTCATATATTCCAATTACCTAAACAAGGCTTCAAGGGCTCAAGATAGCATTCAATGGTGGATGCATGGATTTATTGACTTTTTAGAGCCAAAATATCATCAATATTGGCTCAAATTCATTTTATAAACCCATAAATTCAATTCGCAGTATTTGACACTCAAGGTCATGCTTCTAAAAGGATTTATAGGCATAAAGGTGTTCTAGTTTTCCATTTTTCATATTCCCCTACATTGGTCTAAAATGGAAGATATTTGGTGGGTAAAGAAAGTGAATTATCTAATGACCACCTCAATTTTGAATTGTGTCCATCAATCTAAAATCTCTAGTTGATCTTATCCATCAATCATCTAATCACCATTAAAAATGATCAAAGGTTATTATCCAAGCTTTTAAGATTTTCCATTAGATCATTTCTTCATGATTAAACCTATTATTCCAATATTCCGAGAGTGTATTGTTTGAGTATTAATTACCATAAATATGATTCTAAAATTGGTCATTTATCTAAGCTGTTGATTAATCATATCCGTCAATTTTTTAGATCATAACTCAAATATGGCAATGTTTAGTATTCAAACATAGTAAATTGGTCATCGATCTCATAAGGGGTGATCAAATATTGGTTGTTGATCTTAAAATATAATATTGAATCTCATCCATAAATATTTAGATTGTGACTAAAATGTAATCAATGGTTAACATTAAATATTGCAAAATTGACCATTATATTTTATGATCCAATCACATTCATTCATCGCTAATCTTTGTTGGATATAGGGAAATAGAAGGAAGTCGTGAATAGAAGATAATTTTTCTGATCTTTAAGATCCAATCTCAACCTTTCATTTCTTTTGATTTTTCAAGGATGATAAAATTTAAAGATCCACGATTGATCAATCAACCATTTAGTACATAACAAGTGTCAATTTGTGTGCCCACATAAGAAAACTTTTACACATTTAAGGTGGTCTCGAAAGTTCTTATTTTGGCCATATATTTTGATAGAGAACTCCAATTGAAGAATTCATGTTCTCATTGTAAATATCTTGAAGATATCGTTCTCTTAATATAGGTTTTAGACTGGATAATTTCACACAAGGGTTAGAAATTACATTTAAAGGTGAGTAATAATATTTTTCACCAACTCATTATTTATGTTTTGAGTTCTTTAAATGTTAGTGTTTTCTATGTATGCATGGAGAATGTTATGTTGACACTTTTGGTACTTGATTTCCTCAATATGATGAATTTATAGTACGGTATGGATAGAGGTAGTGGATTTTAGTGTTTTGTCTCATTCTTTTATTTTTGGGTCTGTTCTAAGATTGTGTTTATACCCTAATTAATTTATATGTTATATAAATTCACAAAAATAAGAAGTGTATATGGGTTTGCAATAAGTAGACTATATTGATCTAATTAATTTCCAACATAAATTATGCGTGATGATGATAATACATTCAAACATGAAATGATTAAAATGGATGGTAAAAGATAAATACTTTCTCAAAACATATAGGGATAAACTTAGTTGTTCAAGATGATTCAGAATGATCTAGATCTGCATGACAAGTGGATCACAAAGATTTGGAGTTGTGTATTATGCATTGGATATTATAGAAATAGAAAGCGAGAAATTAAAGGACCTACATATTATGTGTATAGTCTAGTTTGGAGCTGTATAGTCTAGACCTTGAGCTTTATAGTTTCAGACCATATGACAATTTGGATTTGTAACTCTTTATGTGCTTCACTTTCCTGGAAATTATGATCAATTTATTTTTCTCTTGCTCGTAACCTCTATATGACCTACAGTAACATGCAATAAAGTATAAACCCTAACAACCTATAGAACCCTTCATCAGAGCATTATAAAACTGAAGGATAAAATGTGTGTGTGTTTGATGTTGGACCACCATTTGCGATCAAACTCCCGGTTGTTAAACCAATCCAAATATTTCACTACACCCCCTTTTTATGGGAATCAAGCCTCATTTAGTTATCATATGTTATTGTACAAGTGTGTTGTTATAGATATTCTATTATGTTAGTGCTCACATTTATGTATTTGGGTAAAAGATATTTGTAATAGTTTATGAGTTGTTATGACAACTCATAATATTTATCTTTATATTATTGTGATCAAATAATGTAAGTGAGTTATTTGGTTGGTAAACCAACTCACGTAGATAAGTTTGTGAGATATTGTTGGGATAGATTTGAGAGATTCTAGGAAGGGGTTGAGAGATATGAGGGATGACTATTGACTCCTAGAATCAAGGAGATCAAACTCTATATATTGTAATCTCATACATGGATAATATATCCCGGATGAATACAATTTGAATATTATTATATTCGGTGTTAATTCTACATTATTATTCTAAATTTCATAAAGAAACTCTGAGAAAATATTTCATGTGTATAGCTAACCAGTCCCCTAGGGTTTCCCTTGTGTCTCTTGACATAAATATAGATGGATGGATACATAGTATAGAGTGTACCCAACATGGTAATAGTGAGATACGATGTGTATCAGTTATGTGACCTAACCCTTTTGTTGATTGAAACCCTTGTGTAATTCTTAGAGTGACTTTGTTCTTGTTAAGACATGACTCTATGATCTTTGCATGCTTGGAATGGATGAAGCTAGACTCTTTGACTGGTTGAGTGCTTCATACTTGTAGTAAGGACTACTCTATATGATGTGAAGCTAATTTAGGAAGATTTGGGAACCTTTTGAGTAATTTTGGAGAGATATGTATAATAATAGCTTTTTATAATGGTAGGTGAGTTATAATGTGATAATTACTTGCTTATATAATATATAGCCTTCTATAGGTGAGATATTCTAATAAGGTAAACCCTAGGAAAATAAAATAACCCAAAGAATGATTTGAAATTGAAATAATATTCTATGATTGTGAAGGGGAGGGACTGTATAGGTTGGATAACATCACACCCTACATCCCGACCCTTTTGTATGTTTTCAAATCAAATAAATAAACACTTTGTAACTAAAAGTTGTGTCATGAATATCAGATGTTTTATATTGTTTTGATTAAATAATACTCCCATAATTGGCAACAAAGAAGAGTGTAAGGATAAGAATTTTTTAGAATGAATACGAGAGATGAGGAGATTTGTTTATAAATGTGATCATTTGTCTTAATAAGGATACATGGTCAAACATAGAATTACACAAGGAAAAATTACTAGATTTTAGTGTATAAAAATTGTATAAGTAGAGAGAGTATTTCTACATTCCTAAGGTTGTAATAGCATACTTTTTGAACTCGCATGGGAAACATTTTTTTCATGTTGTCTCATCCTCTTCCTATATTGAATGTGTTGACATTTGGCCTTATATGTAAATGTATATTCAACGCATATATCAATGAAATTTTGTATGATTCTATCTTATATGTATTTTAATCTTTATCAAGTTTCTTACCGCTGCATGTTAGTGTATTGTGTCTCTTCTATCTCGTACATTTACAATACTTTTTGTTGAGATATGGAAGGAAAGGATCCATTTATCCCCATTTCCTTCCTCTTGGTGCATTACCAACCTTTTGTTTTGTTTCTTTATCACTTTTTCCTGCAAGATCTTAGTTTAGCATTTAGGATAGTGATAACATTAGGAGTAGTTTAGGATATGTGTGTGTGTCGTGTATGCGTATCTGTGTTTGTGTACGTGTCTATGTCTATATCGTATGCGTGTCTGTGTATCGTGTTATTGTAATCCCAAACTAGAAATATATCCCATGTTATGTTTGAAATGTGGGTGCAATCAAGTTGATGTTTACACACATTAACAACACCTAGTGCACATTATGTTTAGTAATAAATTGTATATTGTTTTTTTTCTTCTATTTTGTAACTTGTCCCTTTCATATCCTCTTCCTTGATTTCCTCTTGGATTTTTTTTACTTGATTTCCCCTTATTTTAGGTTTTTGTGGTCGTCTTTTGGATTTAATTTTTCTTGATTATCCCTCCTCTTTGTTTTCTTGATTTTCTTTTAGCCTTTATTTTCTAGTTTACCTCTTGGATTCTTCACTTTATTATTTTTTATTTATTTTATGAAATATTCAAAAATATAAAACTAGGACCTATGCACTAGCTTGTTTTACTAGTATACATTTTCTATTTGATGTTTCTTATCATATTACATGATGATTTTTGTATTCATTTTTGCATATGATTTTCCTAGTATACTTGAGTTTGATGTAAAACATAAATTTACATATGGGCATGGACACGAGGATTATTTATAGATTCATTTTCTCATGCTAGAGGCAAGCTTCCACATTGGGAGGATGCCTACGCTAGAGGAATTTAATGTATACTTTTAGATTTTATCTTTCTATGCTAGTATATTTATCATGTTAGGATGCTGGCTTGTTTAAACATTTCTTTCTCATTATTATATCTATAGAGTGTTTTCTTACATGTATTTCATACTTTTCTATATATGATTATGATAGTGATTTCATATGTTTATTTATTTGGCTTGTTTTGTGCTTATATTGTTATTGATGTAGGTTTATTATGATTTCTCCAAACTTAGGTGTGATAATATTTTTTGTTCATACTTTCACTTGTGTGTAATTTTTGTCCTCCCATGTGTTAGTTTTTATAGAGTCATCTTGTTAGTTATCCTTTCATTTTTCATGTCATGTTTTTCTTGTGATTATTGATCATGATGTTTTCTTATATATTAGTTACTTTGCTACTCCATGATTATATGATTTTATTGTGTTACTAATTACTTATGATTAATAATATTATGTGATATCACATGTTTATTTTCATGATGCATATCATGTATATTACCATTATTTTTATCTTCTAGTACTCATTTTTCCATGATACACATTACGCATTCGCCATAGAACATACTAGTGTGTGTTTTATATCTATAGCTTTGTTGTACTAAAATATGTCTCTAATTTATTTATCATATAATGATATCTTAAACTCTTATAGCAGACACTCTATACTTATTTCTTATATCACATGTTTCATACATGCTTATAGTGATCAAAATATTTCTATGTTTGTATACGCACATTCCATTTTGGCTCTCACTCTATATTTATATAAATTTTTCACATGATACTTTAACTCTTATTTTGTGATGAGTGATATGCAAGCTCCTCCCCTTATTTCAAAAGAGGGAATACAACGTTTTTATTTCATAGATTCAAATTATTCCTATCAAATCACTTCACTTATTGAGATAGTTTTATATGGATCGTATGGGTTTGAATTTGGATTTCAAAGATAATTTGTGTGTTTATAGAGAGGGAATAAGTAGATTTAGGACATTTGATGACATTAGAAATGGCTTTCATCCATATTTAGACCATTTACATACTTATGAGAGTCTACATTCATGATTTGGAGAGATTGTATTTAGATTTAGGGACGGTTGATCACTTTTGATGTGGATTTCATCCATATTTAGACAAGATATTACAACTTGGATATTGATGGTATTATATATTAACACTTTTAAATTTTTTCATGTGTAATAGAATATCCATCTTTACCCTTGATGATGTAATATCAGGACACCACAATATTTTTTTATTCATTATAAACCCTTTTATGTTCATTTTGAAAAGAAGGGAATAAGCTTGGATAATATTCTCCATCAAAATTTTAGTTATTTACACACCCATGGCATATAGGTTGGGCATATACATACCTCATCTCTCTAGTTCATAAGTGACAGTGTATCTACATCCATTGACTCTTGAGCCTTGTAGTTATATCTTTTGGGTCATGTTCACCCCATGATATCCTTCAAAAATTGAAAACATAGTTCGTGTACCACAAAGTGTATTCATTATTTTCTTTTTTAATTTCAAACATTCTAATTTTTAAGTTTTCAAATTTACATATCTTATTAGGACATTGACATTTTGAATTTTTATATTTTTTGGATATGCATGTGATATTGTTTGACATTCCACTTTAAACATCTTATATTCGTTTTATGTTACTATGCATTGTTTATCTCTTTAAATCAAGCGGTTTAATATTAGAGTAAAGGGTGGGGCATCTATAGACACTTAATTTTTGTCTTGGACACTTGGGAATTTCAATTTGGTATTCTTGGAAAAACTTTGACTATGGACATACATTTGAATCTATTATCATATATTTCCCCCTTCGAATTACCCTTAAATAACCTTTATCACAATCATTTTTCAAGTAAGGTTTTCCTAGGATCACCCCTACTCTATAAAAAAACACCTTACAAACCTAGTCAAACATTATTCATTATGAAAATACTCGGTTCGACCACGGGGCAATATTGTTCACCATGTATAGTACCATCTACCAATATTTTCTTCCTTTTTCGTTATTGTTCTTATGTGGGAAACAAGCTAGTTTTCAAATGTGAGTACTCTTATTAGTTTGACCTATGTTTGATTCAGGGTCGATTGCACTAAATATTAATGAAGATTCATTTATATATACAAATGACACTCAAGGTCATTATCATCACACATACCTCAAAAAACTTTATATTTCACTTCATAAAAAACACATATCTCAAATCTTCCAAGAGTAGTCCACAAAGCTAAATCAAGTATGAGGGTTGAAAGTTACATGGTGTCATTTATCAAAAATAAAAGGAAAGATC
Source organism: Taxus wallichiana var. yunnanensis (assembly GCA_018340775.1). Taxonomy (NCBI): domain Eukaryota; kingdom Viridiplantae; phylum Streptophyta; class Pinopsida; order Cupressales; family Taxaceae; genus Taxus; species Taxus wallichiana. The sequence goes on from CM031236.1 coordinate 371,372,002, forward strand.
ATTTTAATTCATATATTAATTTTATATTTGTATGTTTCTTGGATGTGGGAGAACTTTTTGTGGCTTGATTTCTCTTCAGGGTATTGATATGTAGTGCAATGTTCACATGCATTGGGACATGATGAAATTGTCCCATACAAATAGCTCTTAGGGAATTTTGTTGTGCATTATTCTTCGAGTGTATTGTAAGGGTTTGGACAAGAGAGATAAAACAAGATTCATCATGTCATATTGCAATATATTAGTGCCCTAATACTAAAGTGCATGCAGAGGGAAACAACTCTAGACAATTACAGAGGCATCAAACACTACTAGTTGAAATCGACACTAGTATCCACCGATACTATGTGACTCTAATGGTATTGTCCAAGTGCAATTTCAGATAGTGAAATTTACTAGAGAGCTAGAGAAAAACTTTTTTGAGTCAAACCTAGGCCCATGTGTTCATTTCTCACTCATCATTCAAGAAAAATCATGTTGATTCTTTCCATTGTTCATTATTTAGCATTATTTATCTATTTTCTCCACCCTGATTTAGGTTCATATTATTGTATTCTACTATTTTTATTCATATAATATAAATGAGGGAAATTTTCAAATTATTTAGACATATATGCGTAAAATAGTTAAAACATTTTCAAAAATAGCTAACATTTGAATAGAACTTTGAGTGTCCAAAAAATGCTTAGTGATCATTATCTTAAAAAATAGCTAGCATCGCTAGCTTACACATAACTCCTAGCAAAAAATTTCAAATTTGTAAACTAATTTTTTATATAATTTTCCATATAGCATATGGAATTTTCTATAACATTTGTGAAACTATACAAGTGGCATATTGAACAAGTAGTCATTAGGTTTAAAAATTGGTAGACCCACAAGATGTGAATATCATTGAAATCCAAAACATGCGTTCAGGATCATTATGAAATAGACTACATGGGTGATAAACTCTAACTAGATCGCAATTAGAGGTAACTTGAGAAAGAGTAGAAAATAATACATATCGCTAAAAAAGACGAAAAGAGGTGGTGAAGGTGGAAACCACAAGTTTACAAGTTACATGAAAAATTTCATGAATGTTACTATAAGTAGCGACACGAAAGATGTAGGTTCCATAAAAAATTGTGTATGTTCTTGCAAATTTTGTTTCATAACATGAAGAAATTTTGAAAAAAGTGAAAATTTTGAATCTTATTTTGATATTTTACATCATATATTTTATTTTGACAAAAAAATAGGAAAACAAAATATGTGGAAAATAGAAATGTCTATAAAATACATTTTTATACAAAACAAAAACTCTAATCTCCAAGTAATTGAGAAATGTAGCTTTATTTATAATGAAACAAAATTAAAACTAACTTTATTGGATGTTTCACATGCAATGTGATGGGCGAAAACTCTACGAGAATCTTTGAAGGTGTAATACTCATCAAAATACATTTGATGCAACTTTGTTAGAGTACCCATGAAATTATAGAGGGGATGATTTTTAGAGATTAAAATCATCAATGAAATGACATGAAATTTATAAAATCTCTAATATTATATTAGAATTGTGGGATGGTCCGTGGTAGATAGATTTGGTATAGGTTTGAAGATCTATAAAGAAACAATCTCAAGGCTATCACCCATGATTACATGTGTATATTTGTGAACTATTAAAGCAATAAACATATTTATGTCAAAGTAAAATGACTACCAATATATTAGTGAAGATCACATGTGGAGGAAGGTCAAAGGCCCTCCTCACATGAAGAATAAAATACAATAGAATATTATGGATTCCACAATATATTACAAAGAAGTTATCTTCACTCATGCCCTCTATATTCTTATATAAATAATTAAATAGGTTTATCATAGGAAGGAATTGTGAGAATGTGGGTCGAGATTGAGAACTCGGTAAAATGTGAATGCATAAAGAGAGTAAAGTTGTGAGAAAGAGAGAGAGGAGCCAAATATGAGCCAAAATATTATTTTTATATTGAATGTATTAGAAAATGTCTTTACAAGATTTGTACATATAGGAAGTGGGGAAGTGTAACCATCACCTAAAAAGGTGTAGAAGTGTTACTCCCATATATCACACAAATGCCTAAATAAGCTAAATATATATGTAGTAAAAACCTTGATATGGAATAAAGACCATGCAATGAAATAAAAACCTACACGAACATCCCCCTTAAGCATATCTTGGGTAGGTTAAAGAAATGGGTCCCAACAACAAGGCTTGATGAGGTACCCAAGAACACATAAAATCCCTCATAAAGTGGAGAAAAGGATAAAATCCGTAGTAAAAACTCCTCCCTAAAAGAGAGAAAAGGGAAGAGTATAGAAATATCCTTGAGAAGATAACCTAGAATAACATAGAGCAGACCCCGCAGAGAGATAGAAGGAGAGGGAAGAGAAGAAGATATGACTAGCCATCCCCCCTCAAAATATGAAGCCTCGTGAACTCCTAATATATCCCACAAATGAATAAGCTTTTTTCGGTAAAAAAATTGGTGAAGACTTTAACCCAATAAGGAATGTCAGATGCTACACTAAAATATTGTGGATCGAAGGTAGAGGAAATGAATAATATCTCCAAATGTTACTCAAGAAAGTAAATGCTCAACTGTGACAAGTGTTCATGAATAAAATCATGTACAAAATAGGAATCAAAACTATCCCCAACGTGGATATGAGAAGTGAACCAAGAACTAAATACTCCTACAGAAGGTGTCATCATGAATGATGACATAGGTGAATCGTAGGATTAGGAAGTGTATCCTGGTGTCATCATATAAGCATGCAATGGAAAATAAAATAAATCCCAAATGTTAGAAGATGCAACTCTATCATATTTGACATCACAGATGGAACAAATATCCCTAATAGTATCATCAAGATCTCGAAAGGAGAGATTCCACAAACATATATGAAATGTGATGTAGAAGCATTATAAACACTTTGAGTAAATGTTGTAAATATGTTTTCAAGAAGTGGAATAAGGCTCTTAGGAGTCAGTAGAGAGTCAAATATGTCTATTATGAGTCTATAGGAGTCAAAACTCATTTTCCCTCCAAAATGAGTAAGTTTGAAATTTTGAATTACTAAGCATAAGTCATGAGGATAATAAGCATTGTAAAGGATTTCAAATGTGTTATATGAAAATACTATCATGTTGAATGTAATTTCACCTCCATGTAATTACAAACTCCCCTCAATAATCTTCTTGACTTATCAAGCCAATGTAGGAGGAGATAAATATAGCCCATACTCATGTATTTCCAAGATTTGATGGAGATAAGTATGGAAAATCGGTTTGGATTGATAGGAGTGAACCAAACTTGGAAAAATTAGAAAAGAAGATATAAAATATATGGAGTGTGAGTAATCAAGTAGATATAGAATAAGTTATGTAGACATGGTAGGTAAAAAAATTAATGGAGGTGTTAGAGAGTCATGAAGGCTCGAATGATTTGTATGAGATCAAGCTAACTTTTTAAGACATATCTTATAATAATAAAGCTTGAAAATCTTGAATATGGGTGTGAATTATGTATGAAGGATCAACTTGTTTTTAATCCTTCTTATATGCATGTTTTGACAAAGTGATAAGTTAATAATAGTGTGATGGTGGTATGATTTGTATAATAGGGTTGATTCTTGCTAATAGAGACTAGGTGGTATTTGAAATATGTTCTCATATTCATAAGAAAGCATTGTATTTGGTGAATGTCCTGATTGTATAGGTAATGGATATTGTAAATTGTTTTTATCCACAGGAAAATCATGTTATCAAGTTAATAAGATCTTGTGGAAGACTAACAACATTTATGCATAGAGAGGTAAGTGGACTAAGATGAAAACCTGATTGTTGGATTTGATTTAAAGGTGGAAAGAATAAATATAAGGAACCATAATATTTTGAATACGCATATGGAAATCTCAAGGAGAATATAGAAAGTTCTATATATCTATGATATTACTACAGTTATGAAAGAAAATTCTAAACCCCAGTAACTTTGTTAACACAGTCCATACTAGACTAGTAAATCAAGATTTAGAGATCATAAACATTATCACGGTGATTAAATATGTTTGAATGGAAATTGGAGGAGGATTATAAGGTTGATCAGAATAATATTTATCCTTGAACAATCTTGGAAAAACCAGAAGACAAAAATAATCTAAATTTGAAGCTCGGTGTGTGTAACCCTATCTAGGGTTTAGAAATGTGAAAACCGTCATAACTTGCATTTTAACTAGTGGAAATCCCTAAAAATTGGCATGAAGGTGGAGTTAGAAATAAACAAGGGTTTCAAGGAGTTTGAAGGTGAATAAAGACGTTCTTATAGGTCAAATCAATAAATATCATTTTGACTATGCATGGGAAACCCAGTCTTGAGGGTATAAAGAGAGAAATTGATGGAATAACCAAGACTACTCATTAATATTTGTTGAAACTTTTTTATAAGGGTACAAGGAAATTTGAATGAGGAGTTGAATGGTTGAAACAAGATATACAAGGTACTAGATTAAATAAAACTAGAAAACATAGTCGTATGCTCTGCTTTTCATAACAGTCAAAGAACGAGTTTGAAGGGTGAATTTCATAAAGTGATTTACAAACATTAGTAGAATTTGGTCACAAGGTGGATAGAGGAAATAAGATGGTAAGGATAAATTTTAAGGAGAAATCCTAAGTTATAGAACCAAGAACTATTAAACTCAATCTTAGACCTTAAGGAGAGACCTAATAATGCATGAGGACAAGTAGGTTGAAGAACTTTCCTTGAGAACCTACTCCCGAAACTTTGCAGAAAGTAATAACTCCATAAAGGGTGTCAGAATATGTGCTTAGTTTTACATGAACATGTGTCAATGATCCATATCAATAAGGTTTGTGTGAATTCAGGGATAGTAAAGTTATTCTTGATTATGAAGGTGAATGCGTTAAAATGAAGTATGATTCCTCAATGAAGGTTTATATCCATGATATTTTTGATTCAATTCAATTGATAATAGGTGGAGATAGTCCTTGAATTAGTGTTTATACAAATTTGGATTTCTTACATATCTTTTTTTTATTTCCATTTGGTGAATAATGAACAAGTGATTTATTCAACATATATGGGAGAATTAAGTACAAGGAAATTGGTCCGGAGCTAGTAGTATATTTAGTCTAGAGATAGAGTTATGAATGGTCTAGAGCTTCCCATACATTTGGTATGAAGCTATAATAATTTTATTTTAGAACAGTGTTGTAGTCATCTTTTGGTATTAGAACATGTGGGTGTGTGCTATCAAAATGCCTAGTAAGTAGACCTCTCAATGAAGTGGATCATATAGACATGAAGAACCATGTTATAGAGAATCGTTGGAAATCCTCAAGGAAGAAACTCTGAAATCTAATGGAACAATAGGTGATGGAGGAATGTCTTATTGTAGAGAATCATTAGAAGCCCTTAAGGAAGCAACTCTAAACTCTAATGAAATAACAAGTGATGGAGGAATATCTTGAAATAGGAGAGATGTCCTTAATGGTGTCATCTACATATTAAATGTGGGGCTCTATAAACAAATAAGTAATGCCCAATAGGTATGTGTCCTAATCAGGTGAATCTAGAAGACGTGATATTGTTGTAAAGAATTGCTAGAATATCTCAAAGAAGCGACTCTCAAGGTAGAAACAAATATGGAGTGAATGAAATTATTTGGATGCAAATAATCACTAGAAGCGACTCTCGACTCGAAATAACAATAAGAAGAATGTCATGATCCTTTGTAAAAATCATTGGAATCTCTTGAAGAAGCGACTCTCAAATCTGAAGTAGCAATAGGTATGTATGCATGAATTAGTTAGTTATGTAAGTAAAATTGAAACTAACACCTAGTAGCTTTCAATACAATGCTAAACTAAACCTATGCATCATCATAATAAGAGCTTAAGCAAAGCTAACCAATCAACATTTCTACATTAAACATGAAATGAACATTTCAAGTTAATATGCTAAACAAAGTAACTTTTATCTCTTATTGAATGAGAAATGAGATGAGATTGAACCTATGTAGATCTCTACAAATCAAAGAGTTGATTATGTTCTTGAAATACCAAGGTTTCTAAGAATGGAGTCTTGTCAAATCATGGCTACAAGACCACTTGACATATCTCCATATGACTTCAAAAACTTGGGTGGATGAATGCAAGAAATGGAGAAGGCTAGCTCTTCTAATGGAAGAATGCTTCAAAGATGATGAAATCGCTATAGTTTATGCTCTATGCTCATTTAGGAGTGTAGGTGTAAATAGAAATGTAGGAGGAGGGCTCCTTATATAGCCCAATGGATAGAAGAATCTCTACATCCCTCTTCATGTGGGATAAATGGAGAGGTTGGGTTAGTTGTGGATAAGGAAGGTTTAGAAAGGGTTGAGTCAACCTTATGAGAGTTTAGTTTGTCCTTTAGTGACCCATGGGGTTTGAGGGGCTTTATTAATTAACCAAAGTGATTAATTAATAGGTGTGCAAGCTTATAGAAGCTTTTTAGAGGAATAATTAGCATGATTTAGACTATGAGAGGGATTTAATAAAATAAATGACGATTTATTGATTTAATGGATGAGGAAGCTAATTAATTAATAATAATTAATTTGTCTAGATAGAAAGGGGAACGGAAGGTCGTTAATTGATGTATTTATTGGATAGAAGAGTTAATTAATTAACGTAATGTAACTAATTAACGGTAATAGAAGAGAAAATGAGCATATTGACAATATATCGTCAATTTGTGGGAAAGAGGATAATTAGTGCAATTTAAGTATTTAAATTACTCGGGTTAAATTATAGGTTTCGCAAGGTATACAAGGAATGTCATGATCATGTTGTAAAGAATCATTAGAAGCTCTCAAATAAGTGACTCTCGACTTAGAAGTAACAATAAGTAAAAGAGGAATTCCATTATCCTATTATAAAGATTCATTGGAAGCTCTCGAAAAAGTGACTCGAACTTTGAAGTAACAACAGTACAAATGTGAAATATCCTCAAGTGTATATGGGGTATAGAAGTATGAGGTTCAATAGCAATTTCAATATCATCCACACATAAATGGTTTCTAAAGAAGCATCACTTTCAGATGGAGAATCATGGACTTCATAACTCTGTCATATGAATGTCCAAGTAGTGAAAGGGAACTCAGTGTACATAAGGTAATGTTATATATCCATAGGAACGATGAGACATATTAACTTGTAGACCATGTCATTTTTTTCAACCACTTCATCTTCTACTTGTATTCATCTAGGCTCAAGAACAAGTACAAGAAGATAGGGCATTAGATCATGCAATTTAATTTACAATGATCATGTATCCCTTATTTTTCGGGACATAGTTTTCTAAATTTATCTAGACAACGGAACGATGGAAGTTAATACCAAAACCCGTTATGAAACCCCTCAAAATGGAATTTTATCTTAGTTCGATATTACATTTCCCGAGTTATGGTACTTTATAATGTAGTGCAATATAATTTTCCATGGTGAAAAGTTTCTCATAGAGGTGAACAAGAAGGTGAAAGTAGCACCCATGTGAATACCTTGAAAAAACACACACTTTCAAAATAAATGGCTCCTCAAACAGAATTGCCATCATAAAGTTATGGATCTTATAAGCTTCCACATTTTAATTCTTGCTCATTTTCCTTAAAAATATTGTTTGGTGCCTTGAAAAAGTTTACCTTTCATGAGTTATTCCCCTTGGGATAGTCATGACCAAGGGTTAAACCCGTGTAACTAAGGGCTACCGCTAGGAAAAGTAGTGAGGAGCCCTTCTCTAAATGTGTGCATGTGTAATATCACCATTAGGGGAGTTGTGCCCTTGTTTATCAATCTCCCTAATAACTTATCATGCATTATTATCAATGCACCTAGGGTTAGGGTTAGGGTTAGGTTACACGCATTGAACAATGAGCCGCGACCCAAAGACTTTGTTGATGCCTTGAACTATGTGCCACGATTATGGACATGCACTTAAACCCATTGTATAGCTACCTCCACACATAATTAAATAAAAACTTGGCCATGCAACACTACAAATGCACAGGTATAGTCACACCCAACACCATTAGCACATAGTTTCCATCGTTATCAAACAACAAGACAAGTATACATGTATGGTAGAAGCATGTATCCAAATAGCATAGATAGGTACAATACCCAACAAATGTGTCTATCACATTAATACATCCGGCCTCGATAATGAATGAGATCGTTGGATATTTCAAACTAAAAGCACCCACTAGTTTTCTAAAAAACCTAAAAACTCAAACTTTGGTGTTATACGGAATTCCACCAAATAGCCCTAATATGACCATGAAAAACTTGAAAAAGACCAAATATGGTATGCTTCAAAGCATACTCAACTTTATTATCAATCTTAGGGTTTTGGCATGATCCAGACTCAATGACACAAATCGTTTCTCTAGAGAATGTACAAAATGAAGATTTTCCTGCAAAACCACTTATTTCGTTTGTTATTTTATTTTCTAGATCATCCAAAGATGCAAGAGAAGAGCGTACTCAAATATCAAAGGATCTACAATAATAAGCTTGAAAAGATTCTAACACAACAAAACTATGTCGTTCGATTACCATAATGGACTATGGTACCATGTGAGAATGTGGGCCAAGATCGAGCACTGATAAAATACGAATGCACAAAGAGAGTAAAGTTGCAAGAGAGAGGAACCAAACATGAGCCAAAAGATAGCTTGTATATTGAATGCATTAGAAAATAGCTTTATAAGAGGTGTATATATAGGAAGTGGGAAGTGTAACCACCACCTAAAAATGTGGAGAAGTGTAACTCTCATATATCCCGCCAACACCTAAGTAAACTAAATACATGTGTAGGAAAAACCATGCAATGGAATAAAAACCTACACTAACAAGAATTTCACTTAGGGATATTAGCTCATAATAGACAAATCTTTTCGTAGAATAACCACTCAATATATTTTTTTATTGGTAAATAACTTGTAGATAAATAATTATATAAATAAGATATGGATAATGGTGTTGATATGAGTTTTGCTTACCTATAAAAGAGTGTATCTTACATAATACGAAATTGTATGTCATAATATATTCTAATGGGAAACTTTTGGGAATTATTAATTATTTATCTCATAATAACCCTAATATTGTCTATGTTGCCATCCATGTATCTAGATTCATAATGGGACTAAAAGAAATTCATTAACAATCAATAAAGAGGATATAGTGACACCTCAAGGGTACTTATTAGTTAGGGATACTCAATTTCACTCTCTTCCAAAATCATGTGATTGTTCTACCTTTAAATTTGAATATGAATGTGTGGTTAATGTAGCAAGGGATGAGAAATGGGGCTCAATATTACTAAGACAAACTAGACCTCCTCGAGAAGAGCATGTGACAATCTAGTTTGATACTCACAATGTCATTCGTATTGTCAAGAATTTCATTAATTATGTCGAGACCATTAAGGTTCATCAACATTTCGTTTGTCAATTGATTCGAGAAAGGATGATTTCTCTTATGATTTATTCATTTAAAGAACATGTTATTTTTAACAAACCTTCCACTAACACAATTTCTAAATGTATTTTTATGTTTCAGCCACAAAAGGATATTCTAACTAAATACTTGATTTTGACTTGTGGTGGGATTTGAGGACTTCTACATTTATATATGTGTGGCTTGAGGGGCAGATTTGGTGGGAACAATTTAATTCACGTTTAAGGATTGGTCATTGGTTCTTCTTGGATTATGATTATGGCATTGATGATTCTTGATGTCATGTTATGTAGATTTTATTTAAGTCGTGGAGATTGGATCTTGCGTCCTAGGTGGGAAACTTTTTAGATTGTGTTTACTTCATATTTGTTGCCATGAGGATTGATTTTTGGAGTGTGAAACTTGTGGGAATTAGTTATTGATCTCATAGTAGCTTTGATAGTAAGTTGTTATCCTTGTATCAAGATTCATAAAGGAACCCAAAAAAATTCATTAACAAGCATCAAAGAGGATATAGTGACACCTCAAGGGTACTTATCAATTAGGGATGAAGAGTACTCTCATAGAGATAATATCTCCTTCACTAGACATAGAAATTTGCATTGGGGTGTTATTTATGATATTATGAATTTTGCCTCTAGATATTTCACTCTCGATTCTTAGGGATAATGTGATCTTCCTAGATGCAACATGTGATTGCTCTACCACTAAATTTATATATAGAGGTGTGATTAACGCAACATGTGATGGGAAATGGGGCCCAATTTTACTAGGATAAAATGGACCTTCTTGAGAAGACTATGTCTCTTGTGATACAATGTCATCATATTGTCGAGAATTTCATTGATCGTGTTAGGACCATTAAGCTTCATCGACATTTTGTCTATCAATTGATTCAAGAAATGAAGGTTTCTCTTACATATTACTCATTTAAAGAACATGTTGTCTTTACCAATCCTTCCATTAACACAATTTGTAAAGCTTTGTTTTGTGCATGAGTTACAAGAAGGATCTTCTAACTAAAGATTTGATTTTGGCTTTTGGTGACATTTGAGGACTTCTATGTTTAGATGTGTGTGGCTCAAGGGGGTTTATGGGAACAATTCAATTCACGGTCGGTCATTGGCGCTTCTTGGATCATGATTATGACATTAATGATTCTTGATGCCATATTATGTAGATTTTATCTTTGTTCATGGAGATTGGATCTTAGCTCCTATATGTGGGCAACTTTGCAAATTGTGTTGATTCCATGTTTGTTTTCATGAAGATTGATTTGTGGAGCGTGATCATTGGCCCTTGGGCCAGCACTCTTTATGGAGCATGTGGTCATATTATTATTATTACATGCTCCTTTTTCAAGCACCTTTGGTATCTTATGGTTGGACAACTTTGGCACTTCGCAGTTAGGCACCTTTGGCCTTTGGCTCCTTGTGGTTGGGCACCTTTGGCCCCTTTGGCAGGCATCTTTGAATTCTTACAGAGAAGCATATTGTTTTGATCGTTGCTCCTTGTGGGAAATATTCTCCATTGATCTTGATGATCTCTTTGGAATAGTTACACAATGGCTCTTTCAATTGAACGTACCATTAATCTGTGTCTTTAGCTTTGGAGACTTTGCATGTCTTCTTGCAACAACGATAGTAGATTGAAAGTTGAGATTACCTAATGGGACTTTCTTTGGAACCCGTAAGTATAATTTACGAGGGTTGGTGCAAATCGCACCTCATGTGAACTTGATTTAATGATACCCTTATGATACATTTTGAGGTAGTCCTTAAGGAGATTGCTTTAAGATGTAATCATCTAGGAGATTGCTTTGAGAGTAATCATTCAGAGATTGCTCTAGGACATAATCCTCTAGGAGATTACGTTAGAACACAATAGTAATGTATCATGGTATCCATGGAATACATGTAAATACAAGCCTATGTTATGGCACCATTAGATATAGGCTAACATTGTAGTTGGGCACCTTTGGTCCTCGGCTCCTTGTGATTGAGCAACTTTGGCCCTTTGTGTTAGGGCACATTTGGCTTCTAGAGGTAAGTATCTTTGGGTTCTTGAGGAGGATCTTGTTTTGATCATTGCTCCCTATGGAAAGCATTCTACATAGATCATGATGCTTTTGACATGTTGATCTCTTTGGAGTGATAACTAGTGGGTCTTTCAATTGAAAATGCCACCAACCATTGGCTTTAGCTTTTGAGACTCTCTGTCCTCTTACAACAAAGATAGTGAATAACATTCTCTCTTCAATTGGACATTAGAAAGTTGGCATCAAGGACTCCATTGCATACTACAACTTTCATTGGATCCCCTGAGTCTAAATTAGGGGTATCGGTGCAAATATTGCACTTTGTGTGAACTTGATTTAGCAAGCCCCTTAAGATACATGTTTGGCGTAATCATAGGGAGATTGCTTAAGGACATAATCAAGTGGGAGATTGCTTTAGGACCCAATGAGCTTAAGTCATAATATAAATGTAATACAAGCCCATGTTGTGCCACCATTGGATCTACCTGCATATCTAAGTGTCTATCATGTTCTATTACTTGAGCATGTTTAATTTTATTTGGTCCTACAGTATATTTTCACAGGAAACATTATCATTGGTTTTTATTCACTATAAAGAGCTTGCAAATTATCACCACTTAATCCAATAAAATAAAAATTCAGTTTAATCTTCTATATTATTTGCTTCGTGCATTGAAAGTTTGTCCTCTCACGATAGTGCCAATTTGAACATAATATTCAATAGAATATGTTTTCTTCTGATTTAGCTTTTGATATCGTTGGTTAATCTAAAAAGTGGCGCAAATTTTCGGAAAAAATGGATCCACAATTGACTGAGAACATTTTAGTTTTACCATGTTAGTATTGTCGTCTTGGTCCTTAATATTTCCCTTGCAATATTATTCTCTTGTTATGATAGTATTGTAAATTTCCACTCTTGGATTATTTGGCAATAGTATTGTTGGCTTCCACACGTCCAGTAATTTCTATTTCACTTGCACTCTTATCCTCTTGTCATGATGTCATATAGCATCCTATTTCTGTGCTTTTCTGCAGCTTTCTTTTAATATAAAATTCCTAGTATAATCGCAAAACTACTTTAAATATGATATGATTGTGCAAAAACGTATGAGTTTTATACGTTTGCACTTTTTCCAAAGCACAACGATTAATTTTTCTCGTGGTATGAAAATTCACACGAAAGATATTTCCGTTTGTCCTTTGGACTGAATTGTTTAACACTTAAACCTCGGGCCATTTTACACATAAATGTACAGAGTAAACTAGACCAACGATATGTGCATTATAACCATCATCCAAAAATTATAATGGGACCATAATCAAGAGTCGAGGTATTCTTTTCAATCAAAAAAAGTCCATGTATTGATTTCTTTCAATGTTTGCATAAAAGAAAATAAATTGGATGCATTCTCTAGAACCAAATGAATGATGTGCAAAATGTCATCCGGTCAAAGCCGTACAATGGAGAGCCACATACCATAGCATGCATTGAATTGGGTTGCATGTTCGTCTCCATACATTTAGAATTATGTTCTGTAGCTTAATCTTTCCTTTGTTACCTAATTCTGTGTTTGGAAAAAACTCTCGTCAGCATACATGCTTCGGAAAAATCGGCAATTCTCTCTTCTAAGCATGGTCATAAAGTTGGCTAATTAGAAGTCCAAAGGGATTCTGTCCATGTACACCAGAAAGTATAGCAGTCTGTAATAACCTCAAAGAATGATGACTATTTATTCTAGTATATATTGTGGCACCAGCTTATAAGACTGTCTATCCCATCGGACACGACTCTTAATTTTGCCTACTTGTTAAAGAAGCAAGGAGACAGATCCTGGAAGCATGTGCATATTTTTGGTATACTCTGCAGTGATAAGATGAGGCACTGCGAGGCTTCATGGCCAATAGTTTGACCATATTTGTTACCATAAAATTTCAGACATATCACGCCCCAGTTGAAGAATCTCAAGAACAAAATAAGCACAAATCTTGATGCAGGCAGACTACAAATTATATATAAATGTACAAGAACTCCAGTGCCGTCAAAAGTTTTCCGAAGGGAAAAGTAAACTAGGCATACCCAGAACTGGTATTTCAGTAAGATTTTCTCTGTAAAGAATTATATCCAGGAATCCTATGAAGTCAAGAGTAGACATGAAAGTAGATCAATTCAGCCCCTACAAGTATAACATCTATCACTATTTCTAATGCCTGTACATAAATAAAGCAGCAGCTATCTTCCCCACATTTGTCATTAAAAGTGCCAACAAAAAAATTAGGTAGATGATAAAATCCTCGAGAGAACTTGAAAATGGTATCTACCAATCCCTGTTCCATAATGCAATTATGTCAAAATCGTCAAGTAAAATCCTTTAGCAGCCTCAACTAATTGCCATTATTCCAGAAAACACTCCCACTGACACGCCACTTCTGCAAATTAAAAGATAGAAAGCATCTTTATCCATTATTTAATGTGTGCTTGTGTTACAATAAAATGTCATGGGCGGCCTCACCTCACCGCCATGCCTGTAGCTGAAGGCCCTAAATTTGCAGCCATCAACAGAGACAATCCAAGAAACCCATTCATAAAGCAAATAGAAATTTTTGCTAATTCTACGGAACAGCATGCAGAGTTCTTGATTCTTGTAGACATTTATTTGATCAGTGAGTACAGAAATGAAACTATACAATTCAGAAGTTATCTAAGCAAATTTTGAAGATTTTCCATGAAAATTTTGTTAAGAAGGACCCAAACTCAGCTACATCTCATTTATTTCAAATAAAACGCATTACTCCTCCAGGAAACCAACTTCTATCCTTGCCTCTCAGAATTAACATTTAAATCACATTTCAAATTAATGACAATTTCCATTTGAAATTTGTCTCATCAACAAGAGTAATAAAGATTGGAAAAATAAGGAAAACAAAAGGTTGTTTATTAAGTTCTCCATTGTTTAATCATCTACAAGGTGGCTATCATTTCTCTGTATTCTGTTCCTCCTCTGATTTTCTGGAAAGCTTCTCCTTCAACCAATCAAATGGCTACAAAATTTAAGAAACCATGTCAATTTTACAAACCCAATTGAAATAAACAATATAAAGATACAAATGCTTCGCATTTATAGCTATAGGTTTTCATCTATGAATCACACAAATAATTGGAAAACCCACCAAATAGGATCCCTTAATTCAAAAAAATTTAAGAACAAGTTTAAAATATTCAACTCACGTTCTGAAGTGGCAGTTAAAAAGTTCATTAACTTTTACCTTGGAAATCAAATTACATATGTTTGCAAGTTGGATATTAGTTATTATCCTTTACTGTATCAGTGTAACCATTAACAAAAATCTTCTTCTCTCAAGCTACATAAATCTTAGAGCTATAATGCCAAAGATACATTTGAAGTTTCATCACATTTAATGTTAATACCCGGCCTTTGGAAACCCCAGAAACACATTAAAAAAGCAAAAACATGAAAAACCCTGCAATTTTAAATATGGAACGCACTTGTGGAGAGCCTTCAATGAGCAAAAATAAGCCAAACAAAACCTTTGTGCAGAATTGATCATAAGACTTACGAAAATCAGAATGCAAAGACACGAGGAACTATAACACCCCAAATATTAAATAAACATTTCCCGCACCAATCTTACAACATTCTACCTGGAAAATGTCTTGCCAAAATGAGCCCCATATTTTATTTTGAGCAGCTAATCATAATTCTCTTGTTTTCCCGCACTTCAAGAATTCTCATGGAATATTTAATGTTGCATATTTTTTCAAACAGCCAAAACAAAAATGACCGAGTCTGAAACAATTACACTATGCCACACTTCTGGGCTTCCCAAGCAATTTAAAAGTAAACATGAAAATTCGCTCCAAATCCCCATTTTGGTTACGATCTAGTGTTAATAGCACTTTTCCAGCAAAAATATATAATTTTTTTGCATTTTTCAAAAAAAATGCAAATGGAGCTAGAAAGTCCTATCAACACTCATTGGTGTTAATAAGACTTTTCCAACAAAATTCTTTTTTTGCATTTTATATGTAAAATGCAAATGGAGTTGGAAAGTCTTATCAGCACTATCTTAGTGTTAGTCGGATTTTTCTAACCAAAAAACATTTTTGCATTTTACATATAAGATTCAAATTGAGTTGGAAAGTCCCACCAGCACTATCCTAGTGTTGGTAAGACTTTTCCAACCAAAAAGCATTTTTGCATTTTACATGCAAAATGCAAATGGAGTTGGAAAGTCCAACCAACACTCTAGTGTTAGTAGGACTTTTCCAACCAAAAAGTTTTTTTGCATTTTACATATAAAAGGCAAATGTAGTTGGAAAGTCCTACCAACACTATCCTAGTGTTTGTAGGACTTTTCCAACAAAATAGTTTTGCATTTTACATGTAAAATGCAAAATGCAAATTAAGTTGGAAAGTCCTATCAACACTTTCTAATGTTGGTTTGAATTTTGGACCCAAAAGCAATTTTACATTATTTTTGTGTAAATGCAAATTAAGTTCAAAATCTTATCAACACTCTCTAGTGTTGATTGGACTTTTGGACCCAAAAACAGTTTTTGCATTTTTATGCAAAATGCAAAAATGCAAATTTATTTGAAAACCCTTTTGAGACTAGCTAATTTTTACGAATCAAGTGGAGCATGACACATGTCCCAATGAAAAAGGGAGTAAAATGCATCTAGATTCTAAAGTTAAAATCTATTTTTTTCTGGGTTTTATGGCATTTCTTTAGAGCTTGGAATTTTAACCTATCTTTCAAATGAAGGCAACAAATCATGAAAAAACAGATTTTTTGAAAACCCATCAAGGATTTTGTTGATAGCGTTTGTTCTGTCATTATCAGCCATGATTTGATGGTAGTGGAAAATGATTGTGCCAACAAAGATCCTGGAATATGCATGGAGGTGGTTTTGAGTGGATCTTTTCAGTTGGTTATCATTTTTATGGTTTTCAATGTCAGCATGGGAGAAAATGGACAGGAAAAGGCAAAAGATTCCAGCATATTCTTTAATCTCTCTCTCTTTCTCTCTTCTCCCATCTATTCTTCACTTTTCTATATGAATGCCCTGGTAATCTTGTAAAAGGGTTCCTCCTCCTTGAATACAAAAGTGACTATGCTCTTTTGAATACTAAGCTTCGAGTGCCTAGACCTCTGGTTTTTAGTTTTGCAAATGCATTAATGCCTTGTCTTATGGGTGTAATGGAATGTGTATGTTCCACATTGTAATACATCCATCATTGTGGCTCAGACCTGCCCTTTGTTTTTGTTGGCTAGATTTTCTACATTGTTGAAAACCTAGGCAATCATGAGATAAATCTCCCTCATTTACCAATGAGGCTCCGGTGTCAGATTTGTCAATTAAAATATGTTAGTATCTATATGGGGGTTTTACTTTAACCATACAACTCATGAACCATAGCTGTATAGCTTTGCAACAAGTAAGCAGTTGTTTAAAGAAAGAAAATATTTAAAGAAAAAGGGAATAATAAAACACAGGGAAGAAATAGGGAAGATGTGCAACCCAATCAATAGATAACAAAGTTGATTGCATGCACATAGAAGAAACCAATAGATATCAACACATAATTATAAGCAAAGGCAGCTTCAGATCTAGATCTAAAATAACACAAAGTTTATAAGTAGATCTAAGACAAAAGCTAGAAACAAAATGCACCGTGACACAAAATTCTCCGGAAATCTACTCCTTTGTATTCCTTTGCTTTAAATAGCTATCAGGGGTTTCAGCACAAAGTCTGGAACACAAGAATGTTGCTTACAAATTCTGATCCTTTAACCCGTAGGTTTTTCCTTTACTCATAACATATGCAGAGGGAAATTACAAATAGGAAGCTTTTAGTTGAATGGCACATGTGGAAGTCGGAAAAGAAACAAGCGGCAATCTCCCTCTTGGAATTCCTCTTTGCATAACATGCATGATTTCTGAATGAAAATGGAACTCGCTATTTTGCACGTCTACCACCTATCTCCAAGTAGTTGACTTCTTCAAGTAATGGCTTTTAAACCAATCACTTAAGTTGCATAATTTAATTGATCGCTCAATTACTTTGCCGGAGAAAAGAAGGAAGAGGAAAGTTGCAGTCTTGTCCTTTTTCATATTTTGCATGCAACTGATTCTTTTGCCTTTGATTCTCACCAAGTCAACTGGGAGCGGATGAAAACGACCTGGATCTGGAAGCAAGTGACTGTGATTTGCTTGCGGGTGTTGTTGTTGACATGTCTTCCCTCTTATCCTTGAAGCTTTTGCAATTTTTCTCCAGTACATGCATCAGTGCAATGTTTGCCGTAAATAACTCATCATTTTTATTTTTAATTGCATATGAGCAATTAAAAATTCTGGAAAGCACTCCGAGTGAATGCAAATTTAATGAAGGCTTCAACTGGAAGATTGGGAGAACATGCACAAGGTCCTGGAAGGAATTCTCCATGTACTGACTTCTTCATGGGCTGCATTCGAAACAAGATGATGAATTTGTGCTGGAAGCTTTTACAATTATGAGATCTGGATCTAGATCTATGTCTCCAATGTCAGCAAATCCAGAAGTAATGCATGATGCCGCTGAGCTTTCTCTTTCATCCCGCTTTCCATGGTTGTATCTGTCTTTGTCTAAGCAATTCTTTTTCTCTTTATTCGGCCGGAATTCCTTACAACCGCAACCGGTGCAAATCTGGAGATTTCTTTAGATTCGAAGGATATGTTCAATGTATTGGACATTGATTTAAGCTCCCTTTCTCTTATAAAAGCACCTGTAATGAATTCTTGCAATTAATTCAGACAAAGATGGCAACCGGAACATGAACAGTGGATTTTAATCATAAAAATCTGCATATATCAAAGCCTACTGCCCCAAAATTTGATGTTTTGTTTCCATGCAAAGCAAGCATGAATTTTACCAACTTCCCCGAGCACTGAGTATTCTGTACACTATGCAGACAATTATTCGACACAAATCAAACTCCTTCAAACCTAGGCGCTAAATTTTGAAGCTTCCAAAGATAAATACACCTTTCGTGCAAAATTCTTCTTCAAATGGGGCACACTTTTGTCTCGCTACACTTCTTTTGCTATTGAATTAATTAATTCATCCTTATGGCAGCCCTTGCTTATATAACCCTCATCATTCTATAATTAATTATTGCCCCTCCTATTCTTGGCAATTAATTAATAAGCTCTTCTCTTCAAATGGGGTGCCTATTTTGTGCATGTTCATGGCAGCCATTAAATAAATTAAATTTATTTAATTTTAGCTCTCTACTTAAGCCTCATAAAGTATGCTTTGACCTCACCACTTTGAAAATAGGAATTAATTAAATCAAATAATACTTAAAAATTATTATTCCTCTCCCAAATGGGGCGCACTTTTTGGCATGAAGGAGCTGCATTAAATAAGTAATATTTATTTAATTTTAGAATTTCTAATTCTAATTTCCTTTATCCACTCATCATGCGTTGACTTTTCCTCATGCTTTGACTTTTCCTCATGCTTGTGCACCAAAATTGGGTGAATAAAATAATGTTTTAAAAATCGGAACCGGACTCGGAACCGGTCGAGGGTTGGACCGGACCGGAACCGGAACCGGACCGGTTCAAACTCTATGAACCGGTTTACTAAAAAACACATAAAAATTACATTTTTAAAGAAAGAAATATATTTGAAAAATTAGAAACCATGATGCCAACAATTACACACAAAATACGCAAAGTTTGCTCATGTATATAGTGATAGTTGGAATACTCGCACTCGGCAAATACTCGGCAGACCCCAAAAAAACAAAACTCGGCAATATTCGGCCAATACTCGGGAATACTCAGCAACTTAAAAAATACTCAAATTTCTTTAAAAAAACATAAATTTGCAGCCAAAACCATGTATTTGCAGCGTTTTCTTTCATTGCTATTAATGCTTTCTTTTTGTTGGGACCTTTACGATAGTCTTCAGTCTTGTGTCTGAGGATGCGCAAATTGGAGTTTAAACACAAAAAAGACTCTTAAAATAGCAAAAAAAAAACCTATGCATCTGTTGATAACTTGATATGTGAAGTCAACATTTGAATAAGCAGGTCGCGACCAAGTTGGTAGGTGGGACGATTAGTCCGAGCACAGGAGAATACTTGCCGATTTTGGAAAGCTATCCAGTAATTTTAATTACTAATCTGTCTACAGTACAAGCAATCAAAGCTCATGATTCTTTCAGAAGATTGCAAGAAGTTGCTTGGTCCAAAAAGGTGCAAAAATAGATTTTATGAAAATAAGAAAAATATTGCCATCAATGCGTAGAGCTCGAGAAAATATGCACTTTTAGAGAAAACGACACCTGAAACGGAGCCACAAATGAAAGTTATGGCACATGCAAGTTTTTGTTGCTACATCTTCCCGGACCCTTTCCAAAAATGGCAAATTTTATTCTATGCTTGTGTTTTTTTCACCAAAAATCCAAAAAAGGAAAGAAATGCCAAAAAAGGAAAGAAATGCTGACTCGGCCGGTTCAGGATAAAACCGGACCGGTTTGACCGGTTTGGGCTAAAACCGGTCGGCCGATCCGAGTTGCAGGCCGGTTCGTGATTTCAAATGTCAAACCGGTCAAACCGGCCGGTTCCGGTTCCGGTTTGACCGGTTTTTAAAACACTAGAATAAATATTATTTAATGCATTATTATTCACCCAAGGTGGGTCACACATTTTGGCATCGATGAATTCTATTTTTAAAAGTCAATTTCTAATGGGATTATTCACCCTACACCGCAGCTCCAAAATCCCAGGATCCACTTAAGTTGTTTTGACTTTCATCATGGGAATTTTTACCCTGCAAGGCACGTAAAAAAATCCCATCGAGTTGCCTTAAGTGATTTTCTTTTATTTCACAATGGGAATTTTCACCTTGCAAGGCAGGTAAGAAATTCTCGCCTACCTGCTGCCTCTAATTTTCCCATTGTGACTTAAGTGGCATTGCTTCCATGGGAAAAAGTACCCTACTAGGGGTACAAAATTCCCACCTGCCTGCTGCTACCAAAAATCCCATTGTAGCTTAAATCCTTTTTTTTTCAAAAAAACAAACGGCTGCCTGTAAGAAGTTTTTCGTGCATGACTTCGTCTTTTCAGAGAGAACTAGACCTCCTATGACAAATTCCTTCTAGCATAACATCCATAGGTGATCTCCAGATACTCCAGGCAAGAAATCATATTAAACCGCAAAGGAATTGACCTAGAGAAATTTCACAGAAAACAAAACGGAAAACACCAAAAACACAAAACGTTGCCAGAAGTCACAGATAAAGCCCAGGATTCATTCCTAGTTAAAAACTACTGGTATATGGGAATATTGACATGTAAGATCACAACAGGTTAAAACTGGAGCACAATTTGCTTCAAATGAGGCTCAAAATAATTAAATACAAATTTCTCGCAGGCAAACCCCAACGACAGAATATAACGATTTTGGGCATCTGGGTATTTGGCGAAATTGGCTAATAGGGCTCTCTGGGAATATCTTGACACAACACAGACACTTTCTGGCAATAAAAACACAAAACGACCCATTATTTTAAAAATACAAAAATTTTAACATGGGGTAGTCTCAGATTTTAGGGTGAAATCTGGAGACACCAGTTGGCTCCGTCTGTGGACATCTTTGCCTCTGTCAAAATGACAAGAGTGAAGATGAGATCCAGCACCTCTGATTTCATGTCTTGTCCATTGGGCTCGGGGTCAGGCAAACAAAAACAACACAAAAGAAAAGAAAAGGAAAGAAAACAACAAAGTTTTATTTATATACATACTGAGTCTTACCACGCTTTTAGTTCTGAGCAGTTTTAGATGCTGCCCGTTTAAAAGAAATGGTAACTCAATTCCATCCCGGTAGGCAAGGAAGAAGGTATCCATTCCTACAGCTCTTTTGATCACGAAGGGCCCTTTCCAGAGTGAATCAAATTTGTCTTGCATGCCCTTCGGTTCATGTCTCTTGTCCCGCCAGAGTACCCAGTCCCGATCTCGAACTTCCTTTCTCTGGCCTTCTTGTCAAGTACTTTGGGCAAGTCCTTATCAACTTCATCTAGTGGTGGCTCATCCTTTCTTCTCTCTGTGGTGGGTAAGTCTGCATCAACTTGCTCCGTTCCCAGATTTATTTGCTGCATTTCTGAGGAAGAACTATCACCATATTCTTTGTTCTTCTTCAGGTACTGATCATGCTTGTTAAAAGTCTCCACTAAGGAAACCAAACCCTTGGGGATTTTGTTACCTTTTGGTTGGATTGCTCCACTATTGTCATCATAACATGGATCAGCTTTTCCTGTGACTGTTTGTCATGGTGGTGATTTACTCCCTTCAACATGCAGACATATGATGTTTGTTCAGGGACTTTGGGGCGGTAGATCATCTCCACTTTATAGTTTCCTTGTCTGAATATGGACGGTGGTCTATCCGGATTCAATAGTGCAGTTGTGACTACCAAAGAATCTGCCTTGGAGTTCTGATTGGTTGGAATAAAGTCGATAGAGAAGGCTACAAAATCCAGTGTGGCAGAAAGCACTTTATCTCTGTAATGCTTCAGCTCATCTCTTTTGATTTGATCTTTCCCTCAAACTTGCTTTACTAGAAGTTCAGCATCTCCTTGGGCTTTGAGGAGTTTTACTCCTTTCTTTTTAGCTTGTTCCATTCCTAGCAGCAATGCTTCATACTCCGCTGTATGATTGGTGTTCTCGAACATCAGCTTGTGGGAGTATGGGAATATCTCATGATCTAGAGATATTAGTAGAACGCCAGCTCCTGATCCAAAAGAGCAACAGGTGCCTTTAAACTCCAGAGTCCAAACTTTTCAGCTTCTTTTGCTGGCTCTGGTTGAAATTTTGGCTCTGGAACGCCTTTATCCATTTCCAAGAAGTATACACCGTGGTCAGACCCTGAAAAAGAATCTGAGATCTAGGATCTTCAGATTTTGTCACTGTGTACTTGGACTTCTTTTCCGGCTCCAGCTTCTGATTAATTCCTTTGATAGGAATATGAGCACATGACCAATCCATCTTTACTTCTCCCAGCTCTTTGCAGAAGTTTCTGCTCAACAACATCCTGTAGGAGACAGGAATATCTGCAACTAAGATTGTCATCTTTAATCTCTTGTCAGGAAAATCTGCCATAACAACTTGTGCATCTTTGATTTGTCCGATTAAAGGGACTTGTCTCTCCATGGAGTAGCACCTTTTTATGGTCTTTGTCAAGGTAAGCCCAAGAGCATCTGCAACTTTAGCTGGCATGACATTGTCAGAAGCACCCGAATCTAGAATGCAATTACTTAACTTGAAACCATTAAGCAATAAGGAGACATAGAAAGGTTCTACTCTTTCAAAAGATAATGAGGGTTTAACAGCTGCAGTGTTGTTCTGGGGAGGAGTATCCTTGGGCTTAGGCAAAAGGCCCTTTGATGCATTAGATGGTCCTGGTGATGGGAACATCCTAATTGAGGACTGTAATGAGTACAAAGCCTGAAAACCAATGTTACGCGGGGACGCATCCCCTAATTTTGGGGACACCTCGGGCTCCCAAACGTATCGAGGACTTGGGTACTTCAATAGACGTCCACTTTTTTTAACTTTTTGAAATATTTTAGGCTTTTACTTTTAAAAAGCTGTTATTTTTTACAAAAACATGGAATTCTAATCTCAAAAGTATTTTCAAATAATTGCAAATATTAAACAGTATAAACTTGTAAATATCATTGAATAAAGTTAAAATATTTAAATAATAATTTTAATATATTATTTTAATGGCCATTCTCTTGGACCTTACCCAAAATCTGGGAATTTTTTCGCCATTGAGTTGCTTCCCCATGCCCGAGGCTTAGGTAACTCTGCTGAAGACCCCCTTTTCTAGGGTTAGACCTTGTTAGTTGACCGTGGCTGATCTTTCCTGACCAATTATTGGCTGTATAAAGGAGTACTTGAAGTAGGTTGGCAATCCTCGATACACTGTAGGGGAGCCTGAGGTTAGCCCTTGCTAGTTATATATGGTTAATCATAACCAAAGTCTACATGTGGCGATTGAGAGTTAGATGACTTCATCTTGCCTTAACCCATATATTTATGAATGCAGAGCTTACATTTTTCATTTATGGTTCCTACACATTTGTAGATTTTTGTAGTTCTTTGTTACATCCAATCAATATCATTTCACCATTGCCCAAAGAGAAAACTTTAAGGCTCGTGGGTGATTTTACAGGCCTCTCACATCACAAGCGGACAACAACAGCACAGGGTGGGTGTCATCCTTAACATGAGACATTTACATTTAAAGAAACTGAGATAAGATTAAAAATGATTGATTTTTATACTGAGGAGCACCTAAATTCTTGAGCATTATTTGATAATGGTAAGAGTACAGTGATACAATGGCTGCAACATTCATATTTGTCTCACAGAAAAGATAACGTAATTACAGGCACTCTGCCAAAACTTTTTCATTTTTAAGATCTGTTTCATATTGTTTTTTTAATTCCAAACTAGAGTTGAATAATGGTGTTAAAAAAACATGTCCACAAAACAGTAAAAGAAAGTGTAGCCGTTTGCTTGGAAAAGAAAATAAAGGTTGTGTGCACATTACACCAAACACAGAGATTATGTGTGCCAACTTTCAATGCTAGCATTGTCCATGATGAGCTACACAAATGAGATATAAAAGTGTATTTCTAGAGGATTGACAATCATGGAGTTATATCGTAACAAATTCAAGTTCAAAGACTTCATGATATTCAATTCATAGCATAGGTATAAATGATTTTTGATGGCCATTGAGCTGAACAAAGCTACACGGAAGTTCTTGATTATTTTTCTTGGAACCAGCCTTGATTCCAATGAACCAATAAAGCTTGTTCATTTTAAATGCAGGCATAAAACCTGAATGCTAAACCATTTTAATTTTGTTTCTTAATGATTTGTATGCTTTTTTCATTATATACCAATGGGAATACATACAGAAGTTAAGAGGTCAATCCTATGTCATGATTTGGTGTACATATTTAAATTGACTTTGGCCTTTTTTCTGAAACCAATGCATGTACAGATTTGGATTTCCTTTCATCTACAGAGTCATTTAGGAAGCAAATGTCAAACACTTAACTGGACTCCCTGGAAATACCCCAATAATCACAAAGAAAGTCAGATAAAATGAACTCCCCTTTGTCACATGGTCACGTTTGACATAATACAGAAATTGCATTTGGAGAAATGTGGGAGAGTATACCACTAACAGATGATCCAGAACCAAAGGAACGGTTGAAAAGACTTCAAAGTTGTATGCTCTAGAGGCAAGGGTAATCCAGGAGCAGTTTTTATATCTTGTTTGACTCGATCACTCATTTGACACACCTATGGCCCGCAAAGATAAATCAGCCATTGTCCAAGATGAGCCATTCGCATGGGAATAGACATCCAGAAATTCATCAGCTTCGTGTTTAATTATTATTTAAGTTTACAATTTGTTCAACTGCTGAAAAGAACAGGTAATCTTTCAGCTTCATCTCTTGGACTCCCAAGTGCTTGAAAGGACCAGTAGTGTCTCGCCATGTTAACCAAAGGATGCCTCCCAGATGGAAAACGATGATTCTATAGATGTGTGGCCAGGCTTGCTCGGCCTTCCATCAGACGCCATAGAGAACGATGACAACAATGGTGATCATACTGAAGTTGTTGATGCCCAGGCATTTTTGGATCTCATTGATGGGATCTCATTGTTGAAAACAATAAAGCAAATCTCCTTTGAGTTTCCATATACCAGTAAATTTTGGATTGCCTTGATTAATAGGACAATGCAGATATCATTAATGCTTCCATAGACCTATTTTGGTACAAATTCCCATAGATATTTGTTCTTAATATTGAGGCAGAGATGTCTTTATAATTCAAATATATTTGCATATTGATGCTGTGCTGATATAATTTTTACTGCTTATAAAATAGTAAATGATCCATCCATTACAGTGCATGTCCAATTTGATGTTTGTATGAATTTGATATGTCCGCTGATCATTAACCCCGTTTTAGATCGCTTAAGATAACATAATATGATAATTGTGCAGAAGGATATAAGAAGTAAATGATAGGCCGAGGTTTAGATAGCCCACATGGCATAGAATATAACATAATGTCTTGATGCAACAATGTGGCAAATGCACGGGTATACCTAAGACCAAAATGAGATTAATGGGGATCATGATGCAAATGGACCAAATAGGTACTGAATAAGACAGACACTCATCAAGCACGCAATGTGTTCCTAATGCAAAGGGACCTTTATATAAGGAGATAATGTTCTTTGTTATTATATTGATAGCCATTGTGCCATTGTGGCAGCACTGTCACTCTTTGGGTCGTGTGACATCCCAAGGGTTCAGGGATGTACAAGAGAGCAATGTCACAGAATGATTTGTCACCAATAAATTGGACAGTGGTTGTATGTGATGGTAAGGCTCGGGTTAATAAACTCAAAATTTTGTGCTTGTCTCTCTGGCTGTGTTATTTGGAGGCTGCTAATCAGTACAACCGAGGCTGAACATCCCAAAGGTCCAAAAGCTCCAATGGTCAAACTCAATAGCTAACCAAGGGTGGCCAACTACAGGGCCAATGAGGACAGGAGAGCCAGATGGGCGCAATAATGGCAAACGAGTTCTGTAAGAAAGGAGAGGCAGGCTAGCAGACAATATCAGCTGTGAATACATGTGTGTACGCAAGCGGAGCTGATTCACGAGGTAAAGAGTGTTAGAGAGCTGCAATAATGGCAAAGGTGTTCTGGAGGGAGAAAGGGAGAGTCAGGTTAGCATGCAACTTATCAGCTTTGTATGAGTGTGTGTTTTTGTGTGTGCATGTGATAGAGAGAGAGAGAGAGATGATAAATGAGGGAAAGTGTGTCAGACAGCTCATTAATGAGGGAAACAGTACCAGAGAGCTGCAATAATGGCAAAGGTGTTTTGCAAGGAGAAAGGGAGAGTCAGATTAATGTGTAACTTATCAGCTGTGTGTGTGTTTGTGAGAGAGAGAGAGAGATGATAAACGAGGAAAGAGTGTTAGAGGGCTGCAATAATGGCAAGGTGTTCTGCAAGGACAAGGGTAGAGTCGGCTTAGTGTGCAACTTATCAGCTTTGTGTGTGTGTGTGTTGGGGAGGGCGAGTCAGGTTAGCATGCAACTTGTCATCTTTGTGTGTGTGGGTGGGGCACAGGGGGTGACCCATAGGAAGAGCAGAGTTAGCATGCAATTTATCAAATTTGTGAGTGTGCAGAAGGTAGGACAGGAGCAGGGGCGGGGGGGGACGCGCAACTTATCAGCCATTGAAATATCCCTTGGATCTTACCACGTTTTGGGTCCGACTTGGCCCTTGGGCCATTTGGCGTAGGAAGAAGGGGCATTACAGAAAGGGGACATTACAGTCCTCCCTTCCCAAAATTTGCTTGTCCTCAAGCAAACACAAATTAGGATGCTGCAAAATCTGCTCCCCCTCCCAAGTAGCATCCTCAAGTGGCAGTCCCTTCCATCGCACCAAATACTCGGTGATTGCTCTACTCCTGAGCCCCCTCCGTCTCGTTTCGATAATGGCTTCCAGTTCCAACACCAACTTCCCTTCCTCATCTAGCGGCGGTAGCTCTATAGAGGGTACAATATG
Organism: Taxus wallichiana var. yunnanensis; assembly: GCA_018340775.1. NCBI lineage: Eukaryota > Viridiplantae > Streptophyta > Pinopsida > Cupressales > Taxaceae > Taxus > Taxus wallichiana. The sequence goes on from CM031236.1 coordinate 371,399,263, forward strand.
CGGGCCGAGCGCCTTCTTAAGGCATGAAACATGGAAGACATTATGTATCCTACTGTGCTCTCGGTAGCTCTAGCTCATATGCCACTGTCCCGACTCGACGAACTACTCGAGTACGGACCATAAAATCGTGGTTTCAACTTTTCTCGCACCCTTCTGCTTCAGCAAGGACTACCTATACGGCTGTAAATGTAGGAACACTAGATCTCCGGCCTCAAAAGACCTTTGTCTGTGCCGATCTGCATATACCTTCTGTTGATTCTGTGCCTTCTGGAGATTCTCTTTGAGAGCCTTCAGAATGTCCTGGTTCTCCTGTAACCAATCTCGAGCTTTGGGAGCTCGGCTATCTGGTAATACCAAATCTACAAATGTCTTGGCGTCGTACCCATACAGAGCTCGGAAAGGGGTCATACCTATGCTCATCTGGTAGGTGGTATTGTAGCAATACTCGCCCATGTGTAACCATTTAATCCATGCCCGTTGGTGTCCTGTTACATAACTCCGCAAATAGCCTTCTATCCACTTATTGACTATCTCCGTCTGCCCATCAGTCTGTATGGTAGCTAGTGCTAGGGGTCAATTTTGTACCTGCTAGTCGGAAGGTCTCTTGCCAAAAGGTGCTCATGAAGATCTTGTCTCTGTCACTGACAATGTTCTTAGGCAACCCATGTAGCCTAAAAATACCGGTGTAGAAGATCCAGGCCACATCCACTGCCTCGTGCCCCTTGGGCAGGGAAAAGAAATGAGCATACTTGGTTAACCGATCGACTACAACATAAATGCAGCTATGCCCATGCACCAAGGGAAGCCCAGTGATAAAGTCCATGGATATGCTTTCCCATTTCTATTCGGGAATGGGGAGAGGCTGAAGTAATCCTCTTTGGGAAAGAACGCTCGGATTTTGTTTGCTGGCAAACCATACACTCCCTGACATGATTAAGGACATCGTCCTTCATTCCCTTCCATGCAAATTTTTCCCTGATGAACCTGTATGTTTTGAAATAGCCAGGATGTCCAGCTAGGGGTGTATCATGTACTACACGAAGGATCTTCTCCTTCATTTTGGATCCTAGTACAAGGAAAATTTTATCCTTGTAGAAAATGAGATCGTCTACTACTCTGTATCGGTCGTCTTGTATACTACCATCCATGATCTCACAGGTAAATTGGTTTTTGGAGTACTCAACAAGTATATGAGCCTTCCAATCCGCTGAAATCTCAGACATAGAACTAAGCATAGCAGTGAGGTAAGGCCTCCTAGATAAGGCATCAGTAACAATATTATTCTTACCTCTAGTGTACTCTATGTCAAAGTCATAGGTTTGCACCTTATTCACCCATCTCTGCTGGCAATCGTTGAGCTCTTTCTGTCCCAGGAAGAACCTCAAACTGTTGTGATCCGTACGAACTAAGAATTTCGCCAACAAGGTCTGTTCGAACTTGGCCAAGGCATGCATGATGGCCAACATCTCCTTTTCGTAAATAGAATACCCTCTCTCCACAGTGTTTCAACTTCCGACTCTCATAGGCGATGGGATGCCTCGTCTCGCATGGCGCCCCAACACCTCTATTGATGCATCACACTCTAGAATGAATGGGTGGGAAAAGTTTGGTAACACGAGGACGGGACACGAACTCATCACCTCCTTGAGGTGATCAAAAACCTGTTGTGTTCATGACTGTCCAAGCAAAAGCCCCCTTCATGGTCAAATCGGTCAATGGAGCAGCCAACCAAGAGAAATTCTTCACGAACCTCCGATAGTATGTGCACAGCCCCACGAATCCTCTCAATTGTGTCAATGTCCTAGGTGGCGGCCAATCCAGGATTGCCCATATCTTCCCTCTATCCACCTTCATTGTACCCCCACCAATTACATATCCCAAGTAAAGAAGCTCAGTCATGCCGAACTCGCACTTAGAGGCTTTTGCATATAATGAATTAGCTTCTAATATCCCAAAATCTCACCCAGGTGCCCGATATGGTCCTCCCATGTCCTGCTTTGTAGACTAAAATATCATCAAAGAAAACCAATACAAACTTCCTACGTTGCCAGGATACGGATACGAGTATCGGTTTGGATACGGATACGATCTGTGGATACGTCAATTTTAAAAACCCTTAGATATGATACGCCTTAGATACGTCCGTACATATATATTAAAAAAAAAAAAATATATATATATATATATATATATATATATTTTATGTACATCTACTCATTTTACTCATTTTTTAGTCCATAAAAAACTGAAATAGTAATACAAAACTTGAATCAATGTTCAAAACATTCAACATACTTAAGACTTCGCATGTTTATTGATCATGTGGCTGTCATACATATGATATACGAATATCATGTTAACATGAATATGAACAAAACTTGAAATTTGAAAAATATACTAGATCCATGTTCAAATTTTCAAAACAAACAATATACTTAAGATTTTACATTTCATTGTTCATGTGGCTGCCATACATATGATATAGGAATACAAACAAATCTAGAATATATCATCTAGATTTTCCTCAAAATCAAGTTCATGTGTGCCACTTGCGCTAGCTCCACTCTCATTAACTCCACTCTCCACTCCTTGCGAACTGCCTTGAGCGTCATCTTCGCCATCAAATAATGAAAGTTGGGCAAGCGTGGATACTGCTGGATACGTAAAAAAAAAATAAAAAAATGAAATAGAACTTAAAAACACTTATATACTACCTGATACGCACGGGGTACATCACGGATACGCAGTACGTATCCCGACGACGCCGACGTATCAGTGCGTATCCGTATCCGATACATTTCCAAGGGGATTCGGGGGGGGTTTTGGAGTATCCGTGCAACGTAGCAAACTTCCGCAAGTGGCGGTTGAACACATGATTCATACAAGACTGGAATGTAGCTGGAGCATTAGACAATCCGAAAGGCATCACCAAGAATTCAAAGTGACCGTAATGGCATCTGAATGTTGTCTTATGCACATCCTACTCCCTGACTTTGATCTGATGATATCCAGAACACAAATCTATTTTCGAAAAATAGATTGCACCATGTAGCTCGTCCAACAACTCATCAATGCGTGGTACGGGATACTTGTTCTTTATTGTCTTCTTATTTAAGGCCCAGTAGTCCATACACATCCGCTAGGGTCCCATCCTTCTTCTTCACCAAAACCACCGAAGAAGTAAAAGGGCTGGAACTCGGTCTAATATGTCCCATATCCATGAGCTCCTGTATAGTCTTCTCAATCTCGTCCTTAAACCGCTTGGGGTGGCGGTAAGGAGAAATGACCACCGGTCTAGCATCCTCGAGCTCAATCACATGCTCAAATCCCTATCTACGGAGGTATGCCCGGAGGTATGTCACCAAACACGGCACTTGTGTTTGCCCAAAAGAGGCCCCTGTATATCCACATGGTATTGTTGTTGTCCCTCCTCTCGATTTCTTGGTTGAAACCAAGCAAAGTGTCACGCCAATCCACCTCGTCGTGCCTATAGATCCTCTCGATCCTCTTGGCATGTAATAACTCGGGGTGCCCCCGAGGATAAACCCTCAAGATCACATTCCTCCCTTCGGACTTAAACTTGGCTCCATCGTGCCCGGAAGTTAGTTCGAAATTCACCAAGGGAATGGAGCCATTGTACCCCAAGCACTATGTTGGTCTCTCCAATTCCAACAATATAGAAATCATTGGTAACTGTATAGTTACCCATCACGATGCTCAATTGGGGAACCTGTCGTGTGCATCTCATAGACTCTCCATTGGCTACAACCACGTTGAAGCCCTCAAATTCCTGTTTGTAACCCTCGCCTCTCAACCAATGAGGCATCAATAAAGTTGTGGGTTGCCCCACTATCAATGAGTACCACCACTCGCTGTCCCTGCAAAACTCCCCTAACTCTGAATGCCTTGTACCTCGGGGTACTAGACAATGTGGCGATAGTCTCCTAGGGGAAAGTCTCGCTATCTTGCTCCACACCTGCACCATCTGATGCCTCATCATCATCATCCTCTAATGGTTGTGTGTTCAAATCTTCGTCACCATCACTCTCCTCGAAGACCTCTATGTATTGGGCCCTCCCTCTACCCTTGCAATCGTGTCTTAGGACCCAAGGTGCGTGGCAATCAAAACATAGTTTCTTTCACCTCAATTCCTCCCTATCCTCACTAGCTCCGAATGGTCTCCAAGCTGTATCCTTCCTAGGTGGAGGTACCTTCGGGCTGTGGATCCCCCTGTTCTTGGAGGGAAACCCTTAGGCTACACTCGAGGTGGAAACCTCGACTTAGGGATGGATAACTCAAGGTCACGAGCTCTCCGTATAGGCTCATGCAGTCAAGAAGGCTCAAATGCCCTCACAAATCCAATGAGAGCGTCTCACACAAACTTGTCTTTGTGAATAGGGAAATCAGCCTCATCTCTATAATATCAGGTACCATGACCGATAGTCTCTAAAAATCGGTGATATACTGATCCACGGAACCGGTCTGTCTCAAATGAGTCAACTCTCTAAAATACCCGTCGGGGTCCCTCTTATCAAATCTACTCACTAGCCTCTTTGTGAACTCTGCATAAGTCGTGATGTATATGTGTCCTTGTGTAATCAACCCATGATGCCACCAATCATGAGCATCTCCCTCTAGATGTAGGATTGCAAACTTAATTGCATCTTCCTCCCGCATTGGATTCAGGTCGAAGTATGTCTTCAACTTCTGCACCCAAGACTGTGCAGTACACTTCTTAGAACCGTCGAAATGTGGAACAGAAATCTGTCCCAACCTCCTTTGCATCTCTGGTACTTGTGCCTGGTAATCTCTCCTAGGCCTGTTGCCAATCTTCATTTTGTAATATTCCTGGAATGGCATGTTGTCACGAAAGCCATCACTTAAAGTCTGGTATCTTTCCCAACAAGATTCCTCATCTACAACATCCCCAGGCTTTCGTACCTGTGAAACTTCCGGATCCTTCAAGAAAGAAGGTTCGTGAGACCCCAGAGGCCTGGTAGAAGAATGGGGGGACCGCTGTCCTGAATGTCCACCCTCACCTCTTTGACCATATTGTCCCCTGTTGCTATTTTCTCCTCTTTCCACATGAGTATCAACCTGTCTTGTGCTAATCTCCCAGTGAGCTAGCTCAAATAGAGATTGGTAGTCTCCTGCTGCTTTACCATGTTGGTGAACAATTGTTTCATCAGCTCCACCCCTATATCCTCACTGTCTTTGTCCCCCATCTTTCAATCCCAACAGGCTGGAGAAACAACCGCTCTGATACCACTGAAATATCCCTTGTGGGATATTACTTAAAAATGCACAAAATATAGAACTTGTAGCAAGGTAAAATATTGATTCTTAATGAAAATGTCCAGCTAGGACAGCGAATGGTATTAAATTGATATTACACAAAATATTTGTCCACAATGCATGAAATTACAAGGGAAGCTTACAATAATAATAATAGACACTATGCAGACATTTTATGGAATAATATATTGCTGCCCGACAAGGTACAAAAGCCCTAGGCGGCTAGTCCACTTCAGAGGTCCGTGACCCTCTTGATACAAAGGCAAAATAAGGGTCTTTGAAAACAACAAGGCAGGTATAGGGAATAGCACGGCCACCTGCGGATCTGACACGACTGACTAGAAGAACCCCCAAATAGAGGCTGCAGTCGCCACATTTGGAATGGAGTCAGGAAATGAGGGAGGCGCCTTCCACGTGCTGTCACGCCCACCTAGATGGTTGCCATGAGTCGGATCTAGAGCCCCTCTGACTGTCTTCCCCGAAAGCCCCCAAGAATCCTCGAAACCCTTCCTCTGACCCTCTGGAAATATCTCTATAGCACGGCCCAAAAAAACGGCTCCAAAATGACAGACTAGGGTAGATCTCTCACTACCGAAGAATGCCCTGCTAGCTAGGGATGGGTCTCTCACCACCGAAGCTAGGGTCCCTATGGGATTTGACTCCACAAGCTGTAGAAACGCAACAGCAGCAGCTGCACGTGAAGGAGGCTAAAAATGTATATGACAAAAAGTGCCTTTTCCTCCTTTCTGTCTCCATATATACCTGTCCTTGGTAAACAAGCCCCCACAACCCTAGCGCATTTCATTCCATGGAGGGGCCACTAATGTAAAAGTATCTATAATTACTTTCTCCCCTTTTTGAGTCTCCGTTGAGTCCAAAAGTGACCCCGAACGCCAAACTGAGACATTAAAACCACGGGGCCCCTTCCGCAAGCTTCCAGCGTCCACCCCCTTGGGTCTGACCACGTTTTGGGTCCGACTTGGCCCTTGGGCCATTTGGCTTAGGAAGAAGGGGCATCACAGAAAGGGGACATTGAATGTGTGTGTGTGGGGGAAGGATAGGCAGAGGTGTTCTGCAAGGATAAAGGGAGAGTCAAATTAGTATGCAACTTATCGGCTTTGGGCGTGTGGAGACAAAGGGAGATTCGGGTTACCTTACAACTTATGATCTCCTCTCTCACATAGTGTATGGGTGAGTGTGTGTGTGTGAGAGAGAGAGAGAGCAGATTTATGAGCTAATTTGCATAACGCCTCCCTTAGAAGCACCCATCTTATAACACATTCAAAGGTATTTTTAACCATCTTATAAGTTATAGTTCACATTTACTATCTATCTGGCACACTTGCTCTTGTCCAAATTTATCTTGCCATGCTTCTTCTGTTGCCCAAGCAAGGGGACCCTTGGCTCTTTCGAGGCATCCCTCAGGGACGGCTCGCTCTAATTGGTTTCCTAATCTATCCTAATGTTATGGCTACTCCTAATCTAAGCTAACAATTGTGGGGAAAAGGGGAAGAGAAATAACAGAAAAATAAAAATGATGATGCACCAAAGTAAAAGGGGATCACTCTCTCCCTGTCATGAAAGACAGTGCATTAAAACCCTACAACTATAATCCACACACAAGTATAATTCAAATGAACATAAAGCAAGGAGACAATAACACAACAATGAAGGATGACATAAGCCACAATCAAGATTATACTAATACTAAAAGTATGCACAAATGCATTACTGAGTGGGAAAGAGGCATTGGCACATTGCAACAACTCAACACAAAGGCCGGGGACACAAGGGAATGGTGGTAGTTCAAAAGGGCAAAGATTCCCCACATCCAAAAGAGAGGACCCATTTTACAATGAAAACAATTTGCATTTTATAGAGCAAGGAAAGAGAAGAAGAGAGAGGAGAGGGAAAAGTTGAATCCTTGGAACCCAAAATCCCACTCACAATGCGGTTGCAAGCAATGAATGCGGCTGATCAAACTCCCAATCGTGAAATCCTGCAAAAGGAATGTCGGACCTCTAATTTGATGGAAAAGGGCGGTGCCTCGGTGAATGTAACCTTCAATCAACTCCAAAATTTTCCATTCCCACTCCAAATCTGCCTCTGACTTGCATTAATATGAAAAACAACCTACAGGATCTTTGAATGCAATTTGCACATAAAACACAAAGGTTCAAGGCCCAAGATATGCTCCATTTGATGGCATTGCTCGAGAACTTTCCAACAAATCCACTATTGTGTGATTTGGAGCCCGAATCAAAAGATATAAGTCAAACGCCGAGAGATTTGCCATTTGCCCGCACTATTAAAACTCAACGACAAAATTTGATTTTAAAACTATAGTCTTGTCTCTTTTTTCTCATTGGGCCATGTGGTGGGCCGTGATTTGTCTAGTGCCACACATTCATTTCTCATTAGCTATAGGCACCCTGACCAAAAATGGAAATCTCTAGTTATGATGCACAAATGATGGCCATAGAGCCGTCAAATTTATCCCAGCGATTGCCCTATCACTTATCTCTTTCTCATTGGTTACAGTCGCAAGCTCTTTCCAATGTCTCCACTCTTCTCTATTCTCCCCGGGTTCGGCCTCTACTCTTCCCGACATCCACAATTGCTCGTAAGTGGTGTCACGTATCAACCTCTCGGTTGGCTACGGTCTCCTCTTGATGGGTGTCACGTGGCATCTATGATTGGCTACAGTGCTCCTTTTAATGGGTGTCACATGGCATCAATGAGTCCAGAGGGCTCCTCCGGATGGGTGTCATGTGGCAATCCATGATCGGGCGACGACCTCCTCTCGGATGGTGCCACATGGCACTATTTCATACTCTCAAGTTTTTGGGCTTTTCGTACTTCCTCTCAAACCTTACTCAATTTTCACCGAGTGCTTGACTTTTAGGGATTGCACAACATGGCACCCACCGGGAAGCCCATATCTAATCACGAATTGTCACATGGCTCCCATCTAGAGGATCCTATAGCCAATCATGGATTGCCACGTGGCACCAAGATAGAGGAGCCTGTAGTCAACCAAAGGTCGACTTGCAGCACCACTCACGGGCGATTTGTGCAATGTGGCACCCATCCAAAGGAGCCCGTAGCCAATCATGGATTGCCACATGACTCCCTCCCATCTAGAGGAGCTCGTAGCCAATCATGGATTGTCACACGGCACCACTCACGGGCGATTGAGTGTTGGGGAGACTAAATACGAACCCAAGGAGAATTGAGAAGAGTGAAGACACGAGAGGAAAGAGCCTAGAGCTCGTGACCAATGAGAAAGAGGCAAGTGGCAAGGGCAACTACTGCAATAAATTTGACGCACCTATGGTCATCATCTCGTGCATCACGATTACATATTTACATTTTCAACAAGGAGCCCATAACAATGAGAAAGCGCCACATGGCACAATAGACAAATCATGGCACGCCACATGGCCCACAAGGAAAAAAAGACAACTGTAGTTTTAAAATCAAATTTTAGTCTTTGAGTTTTAATGGCATGGACAAATGGTAGATCTTTGGTTTTTGGGCTATATCTTTTAACTCAGGGCTCCAAATCATGCATGTGTGGATTCAACAGAAAGCTCTCGAGGAATTCCATCAAATGAAGCATAACTTGGGCCTTGAACCTCGTGTTTTATTAGCAAATTGTATACAAAGCTCTTGCAAGCTGTTTTCACATTAATGCAAGTCAAAGGCATATTTGAAGCGAGAATGGAAGATTTTGGTATTGATTGAAGATCACATTCAACAAGGAACCGCCCTTTTCCATCAAATTAGAGGCCTAACATTCCTTTTGTAGGGATTTCACAGTTGGGAATTGGATCTGTTGCATTTGTTGCTTCGAACCACATTTTGAGCAGGATTTTGGGATCTAAAGATTCAACTTTTTCCCTCTCCTCTCTCTTCTTCTCTCTTCCCTGCTCTATAAAATGCAAAGTGTTTTCATTGTAAAAAGGTCCTCTTCTGGATGCAAAGAAAGCTCCCACCATTCCATTGTGTCCTTGGCCTTTGTGTTAAGGTGCTGCAATGCATCCAATGTCTCTCTCCCACTCTGTAACAGATTGTGCATACTTTTAGCATTCATATAATCTTGATTGTGGCTAATGTGTCCTTCATTGTTGTGTTATTGTATCCTTGTCTTATGTTCATTTTGAGTTATACTATGTGTGGATTATAGATGCAGGGTTCTGATGCATTGTGCCTTTCATGACAAGGAGAGAGTGATCCACTTTTTATTTTGGTGCATCACCATTTTTGTTTTTTGTTATTCCTCTTCCCCTTTTCCCCTACAATTGTTAGCTTAGATTAGGAGTAGCGATAGTATTAGGATAGATTAGGAAACCAATCAGAACCAGCTATCTCCGGAGGGATGTCTCAAAGGAGTCAAGGGTCCCACAGCCTTGGAGGCACCCTCAATGCTGCCTCGTCTGTTTTCTAGGACAACACTTACCAATCAAGGCAAATCTAACAGACACTCAATATTTAATATTATGTTTAGAGATACTAGCATATCATACGTTTACTACTGCAGGCTTATTGATGGCATTATATCTCGCTTTGCAACTTTCACATACAAGATAACTACATGCATATTGTTTCATTTAAATACTTCATTTGAATTATTCAATAATAATAAATATTATTCCACATGATGGCTTGTTTCAGGATTCACATGATGCTTGTTAAAACATTCGATGATTATTAACATTATGAGACTAATTTGTTCTACTTAATTTTGATACTAACACTTAATGTTTATTACTATTATTATTGGATAGGTCATATGTTGCTCTGATTACTGTCATGGCATGATGTGTAGAATATGGAATCCATGACATCCAATTGAGATTCAGAGAGGAATATGCCATAGGAGGTGAATGAGCCAATTTGTCAGTTTTGGATCACACTTCAAGGTGAAGGTAAATTGGAGCTTCATAATGCCATAATGGCAATGTCCTATTCAACAGTGTTTTAATATACAGCATGGCCATGTTACCAAATAGTTGATAAATGTAGCCTTGAGATGCATGATTGTCTTTTGATGACATGAAGTGGTGATGACATAAAAGCGCCATGCAGAAACATAGTGACAACTTGTCATAATCAACAAAAATTGAGGATGCCCATGCTTAGATGACAGAATAATTATGATGAAACAATTCACACGGGCTGGATATTTTTAAATATTATACACACCTGTATGCACATTTTTCTAAATATTATACACACCTGTATGCACATTTTTCTTCTCTTAGAATCTTCCTCTAGTTGTTTCCTTGTTTATTCTTTTGTATATATATATATATATATATATATATATATATATATATAATACAAATGAATGCACAACATACACAATTGCAGTATTCATTTTATTGTTGCAAATGTGCTCCAATAATTGATAACAGAGCCTAGTGATTGTGGCCTCCAGATATAGTTACCTAAAGGGTTCCATCTTTTACCCTTACTAGATCTAAAACAATATGGCTTATTACAATCTAGCACTAGTTCTAGTTCCGTTGAGGGTTTTTGCCTCCTTAGGGAAAATTTTACTGGCGATTCTTCGCTAATTCACCAATATTTATATTTTTGACATTTGCATTTGGCAATTTTGAGTAGTACAAAGGATCATTTCGCCTAAAATGTTTGGGTGCAAGTTACTTTTTATGGTCGGCTCACCTAAAGTTTAAAATAAGTTTCATATTTATGCATGCATATCGCCGCTACCTCAAAACACCAATCGGGTACATTCACCAATACACAGTAATAAAAAATATAAGCAGGCCAGACACCTGACTGTAGACGCATGACTCCATTGCTAGTGACGCCCGACTGCATTATTACTGACACCCGGTTGTGTTAGTCAGACATCTGACTATGTAACTCAGACGCCTGACTGCAGTTAGGGTTAAGGTTTGAAAATCTAAGGCTAGGGTTTGAGGGTTATAAAGGAGTCACCTGTATGCAACCGGGCGGTTGCATGCACAGACGCTCGGATGCATAGACAGATGCCCGGCTGCATAGACAGTCGCGCATCTGTGCATGCTGCTGCCCAGCTGTATGTGTGGAGGCATCAACGGTCAGATCATGCATTTGGTGTGAAGGCAAGGAAAGGGTTACGGCGCAGCGCATTCAAGGACAACCATTTTGCTTCTAACCCTTCATTTTCTTCACTTGAATTTCAAGCGAAGAGTGAAGGGTATGAATCAAACTGGTTGTCCCAAACTGGTGAAGGGCATTCTTTCTTCATCCGTGAAAACACTATCTTAGTTGTGTTGTCTTCGTTATAGTCTGAAATTAACATAATGTTAGATCTGTCATGTATAATTCAGATTCATGTTTATTTGCTCTGCAAAGTCTTATAACATTTGATAAGGTGACAGGATGTTATCCCCATTCATATTTGTGAAGGTTCAATTACAGATTTATTTGTGTTTCGGCTGAGCAAAGACCGTACAGATGCTCGGCTGCATATGCAACCGGGCGGTTGCAAACGCTGTCACCCGAGGGCATATGCAAACGCCCAGTTGCATATACAGTCGGGCGTCTGTACGGAGCCTGACTTTTTTGGAATATCAGCCCTCTGCACCCATTTCCGGCATGCCTTTTCCCGGATACATTATTCGCCTTCATCGCTATATACATTTTTCTCATATTCGCCATCGACACGAAATCCATTTTTACGATTCGCCAAAGAAAATACAGGTTGCATTTTGGTATGGGGTCTTAAAATTTACTCTGGGCCCTTCAAGATTTATTCTCTTCGACAGAACTCCAAATTTTTGGAGTTGGGCATTTCGAGCAATCGCACACTCTCACTTCCCACGGGAATCACTTCGACACAAGTTTCAGCACTTTTACTAATTTAAGATATTTTAGATATAAATAATTTTGGATCCAAAATTCCTCCAAAAGCTGCATGGGAAGTTAAGACATTTAAGATATTGACCAGTAACTATTTTCCTGAACTGATACTCGTCAGTCAGGTTGAAAACCAAACAAGGGCTATATAAGAAATGATGAGAGCACTCTAGGCAATGCTTGTGCAAAACCAACCACATGCAAACCCAATACCTCAGATCACTTTTCAGTTGGAAAATCCCTGAGATTAATAACAGCTTCATTGGCAAGAAGCTTGACTACTAATTTCAAATTTTTGCGGCATACTTCCAAGTTTTTCCATGAGATTGCTAACACAAAAAAAATCCTAACTATCAAGGCCATACGGTAGAACCTACTCTAGATAGGTGGCAGGATCATAATACCATGTAATCCAAAATGCATGACGCAGAATGATGGCACGGAGGGCAACTCAATAATCTAGCTAGTAACCTACAGAGTCATTAATTGAACATGCAATAGAAAACAGTGCAATAAATTACTGCATATTCAAAAGACAGAAAGTAAATTAATGCTTTTCAATCCGATGGAAATGAAGTATATGCGTACAAAGGCCTAGAAGGCTGAGAATGAGGATTCTCGTGATCAAAAGAGGAAAATATTTTTTAGCTGATTTTCCCAACTCCGTACATTATGCACAGAAAAACATGATTGTTAACCTTTGGGTTTGAATGGTTACATTTATATAATGACAGGAAAGCAGTTACAACAAAATGCAATTGCAAAATGGTTCAACTTCAGTAACGGCTGCCTTCCTGTAGATGTGAATCGACTTCCAGATGTGTACAGTGCCGACAAGTCTGTTGATGTGGAATGTCCTAAAGCACAACCTGACATGGTACAATATGGCGTGAAGGCTCCATATGGCACACAGGTTTGGCATTTATCCTGATATGTGCAACATGTTTCTTGGGCGCACGCCAACTTGGAGTGCTCTGATCAGGTTGGACATCATCAGTAGATGAGCGCCAATGTGTCAGGTGATAACGCAGAAATCTAGTGCCTTAGATTTCAGCATTGGAACTCATGCAGCTTTGGCATGTGGCACAGAGTGTAGCTGCACGAGATAACTAATGTAACTAAGGAGAGAGTGGGTACAGTTGCAACTTGGCTCAGATCAACAAGCTTGGCAGGACTATTTGATAGGTGCGAAGAAAGCCCTCTTCACCAAAACTTGGTGAGTAATTGATCACTTGATTTTTCTTATCATTTATAACAGCAGCCAGAAGATCCTAGTCCCTATCACTCAGTTGGGGTCAAAGAAGTTGGGAATCTAGCGTGGTAACAAGGAAATATTTAGTAACCTTTGACATCAGACTGTTTAAGGATACAGTTCAATGTGGCATCCACCTTATTGTTACCAGATAATCCTTTTGACTCCTTACCAGCATGATGGACATGTGAATCATGATAGGGGCACAACAACTCCAATATTCATAAGGAAAGTAGCATATACAAGCTTATAACTTCTACACCTAATTCTCCTTCACTTTCTGGAAAGAAAGCAGTGAAACAAGTAAATATCAATGAGTACTTAGCACTCTGCATTGTTTGCAAAGAAAGAAAAGATAACTACCTCCTTTATGTATTCAGGCTATTACTAATGTACATTCAAATGTTTCTGAAGAACCTACAGGATTGCCTTCTCTTAATGCCATCCGGAAAAGCATTGCTTTGCTTCCATGTTCTTCAATCCCTAATAGCACCACACCAGTTGAGAGTGCAAAAATAGAGAAGCAATTGTAAAACCTTCTTGAAGATGGTAAGATCTATTTGAGCACTTCTCCATGTGGTTCTCCAACTCTATTGGTGCTCAGGAAAGAACAAAAATATTGTTAAACACCAAAATTTGAAGTGACGCCATTATACAACACTTTCTCATGTTTCTTCCAACCTTATCCCCGCACTAGCCACCAACTTCATTTCTTCAAGACAAAATGAGACAGACAAGTGGTTAAGAAAAATTGATGTATCCAAAAGGCTCTAGATAATGAGACATAACACCAACACATACCTACTGAACTGTGAATTATCTCATCTCAAACTTAGGTAGGGGTGGTTCATATGCATGGGTACCCTAGACAATGAAGAGCACATAATATAGGCAGTTCATATGTCCAAGCAGTACCTAGACAATGAAGAGCACATATATAGGGACTTCTAGACAGCAGTACCACATAAGGCTGAGAAATGATTATGCTCAACACATCTATTTACCTCATTAGGATTCATGCAGCCCCAAACTATCACTCCCAAACACGAGGGTATAGCCGATACATCCTTGCTGAATTATAAGAGTGGAATACACTTGAAAATACAAAAGGAGAGAAATGTCACCAAAATACAATGATTCACTCTCATTCTTCAATTGACTTATTCAAGATCTGTTGGATGATGAACTGATAGCTTCACTTTGAACTGATATGGTGTGGAGGTTGATTTGAAATCCATTACGTTGAACTTTGTTAGGATATTCATGGCAAATTTTGCCCAAGAAAGGAATATTCATCATCTTCTTAAGTAATTCACATCCTTGGAATTCAAGGGACTCAAGTAAATGGATATTCCTTTCTCGGGCAAAACACACCACAGATATCCTAGCAAAGTTCAACGTGATGAATTGCAAATCAACCTCTACACCATATCAACTCAAAGTGAAGCTATCATTTGATTGTGACGAGTGGAACTTGCCTTGTATAGATGACTTGTGGGCAGCCATATATATTTGACTCGCTAGATCAGATATTACCTTTTCTATAAGCTTGGTTTCACAATTTATGTACAATCCCATAGACAATCACTAGCAAGACACGTAGAGGATCTTGTGGTATATTAAGGGCACCACTCACATGGGTGTCAAATATATAAGGAAAAGCATAACATCTTACTAGGATTTGATGTTGAGTTGCCTGTTGAATTTCTCAGTTGCAACTCAGCATCAAATCTTTTAATGGCCATATGTAAAATTTGTGTGTTACACTACCAATCAACAAAATCCTTAACTATCATTGTAGGACAAATCTTCCATCAGAGTTAAGGACATAAGTGTCATTAAATTCATCTTTGCTGGAATATGGTTAGTTATCCTAATGCAAATTTGACCGCCCTACATTATACTTGACTGTTCTTCACCACTTTTTTTTGTATACATTTTCCACAAAATCCTTGTCTACTATCCTAGAATATTTCTGTATATTATGAAGAAAGAGAAATTGTCCAAGACTCCAGTAAAGGGTACTTTTATTCCTTTATGCGCAATAGCTTTATCCTGTATTACCCTAGTTCACAAACAATCTGTTGTAAGAAATGAATTGGGAACATATGAACAAACAAAAATATCCCCAAAGCACCTAGCAGCATCAAACAAATCATTAGTGCCTAGTATTCAAACTATCCAACGCCGTATACAACTAAAATTTGTCTTATGACACTTGATAATATCAGTTTTGGCACTCTTGGACTTTTTAAGATAAATTTGACTCTTTATCACACTTTCCTCATTTCTGAACACCCATACATCGCCTTAGCCACCTCCATCTGCCTATTACACTTGCTTGGGATTATCTTAGTTTATACAAGAACAGCTTAAAAACCTAAACAAACATTCTCCATTTCTCAGGATCATGTTTGCTGCCTCCATACACTGTCCACCTCAGACAGTGCCGTCCATCGATACTATCCTCCTCCAAGGGTAGTGTCCTTGCATGTGTAAGGACTACTTTTCGATCATGGGCACTTTCACTAGGTCAGCCTAGGCATGATTAATGGGTCGGCTATGGCAGGAAACTAATGAATATTTGTCCATATAAAAAAATGACGCCAAAGGTCATTATCCATCCATACACTTGAGATACCTTATAGGGCACTTTATAGAAAACATATACACGTCTCAAATCTTCCAAGTGCAGCCTTAAAGAAGTCCATGAGCAAACTCTCAAATACAACAGGTCAAAGTTGCATGTTGCCAAGTGTCAAGGATAAAAAGAAGGATCACTCTAGATTGCACATTATTTTCATTGTTACACATTCACATAAAAATTGGGAGAACTACATGCAGCCGCGTCCCTCTTCGGAGTATTGGTATGTAGTGTCATGCTCACTTGCATTGAGGCATGCTGAGGTCAGTCCAGCCCAGTAGCACTAAATATATTTTACTGCGTATGGTTATTCAAGTGCATTGTTAGGGTTTGAACAAAGGAGAGATCACACGAGCTTCATCCCATCAGATTCCAGTGCCCGAGTACATAACTCAGAAGTGTAAACACAGGCAAACAACCCCATTAAATTGCAGACCTGTTAAAGATCTCAAGACACTGCCATCCGCCTTGGTCACTACCGTCTGACAGCATAGTCTACCTCTGATGGTATTGCCCAGATATTGTTTCAGCCACTAATTTTCACCAGACAGCTAGACAATGTTTTCCTGATCCAATCCAGGTCCCTGTGTTCACTGTACATTCCTCCTTCAGGCTGAATCAGGTTGGGTCTTTCCATTGTGCATCGTCTAGATTTATCTCTTTATTTTTTATCTATAGAATAATCGCATTTTCCCCAAATTAAGTTCAGATTACTGCGTTTAATTGCCTTTATTCATATAATCTTAATTAGGTGTTGTTTTAGCGCCTGATTTACACAAAATAGCTTGACATCACTTTCCAGAGCAAAATCCAAGTCCTTGTAATCACTATACATTCCTCCTTCAGGCAGAATCAGGTTGGGTCTTTCCATAGTGTATTGTCTAGCTTTACCTCCCCATTCTCTCTATAAAATAATCATATTTTCCATTATTTAAGTTCAGATTACTGTGTGTAACTGTCTTTACTCATATAATCTGAATTAGACCTAGATTTTACCTAAGTCACAAGGTTCGTGTTCGTGTTCGAGTTCGGCGAAGATAAAATTCGCAATGATAAAATTCAAAAAAAAATCGTGATTAAATTCGACTACTATAATTTGCAAAAATTTTAATATAATTAAATATTTAAATATAATTAATAAATAGAATAATATTATAACAAATTTAAATACATTATAATAAATTTGAAAATATTAAAAATATAACTAAGTTTTAAAAATTAAATTTAAATATGTAAATTTTAATTATAAAATGGTAAAAAAATATAGAAACGTTATAAAACATTGAAAACTTAAAAAGTTAAAACATTATTAAAAGAATATGAAATGAAAAATAAAAATAAAAATAATAATAATTATAATTTATTATTACAAAGGAACTCGAAAGCTCCATTTCTCACCCACTCTATTATTAATTTAACCCCCGGTGAACCCCTAACCTAACCCCACTCCTTTAAACCTCATTCCAAGTTAACCGTGGTCACTATATTTATTATATAATAAATAATCCAAGAAACACCCTCAAGAACGGATAATATTGGACCTCACGTGATTTGCTCTAATGGTGCTCATCCACGTCTCGAGGTATCTGAAAGTTCAGCAACAACGCTCACACAGTTGCCACGCCAATGTACACAGCGACAAGTCACAGAGTGGAGCCATACCCAGGACGATACAGCTCTTAGGGCACAAATTCCAACTATCTACAATGAAAATACGATTGTCTTAGTGTTGATTTCTTTAGAAAAATCCAAAAACCCTAATCGAAAAAACGTTTTTGAAATACAGTTTAATTATTAAGAAAACTCGTCCCTTTTTCGTACGAATTTTAGGGCGAACTGCAACGATTTTTTTGGGTTTTCATTTAGTTCGCCGGATTTCGAACTTTTTACTTGAAGTTCGGCGAACCCTGTGACATAGGATTTTACTACATTTTTGCCATTGTGTGTAAAATAAGCAAAACACTAACAAAGGGCCAATAGAGATGCACAACATCCCTACTATTTCTTAATGGATTAGGTAATAGCATAGGTATCTCCCCTAAGAATCATATTTCTACACATTTCCAACATACCACAGTTCTTGTCATTGACACAATTTCAATTTTCTCCATGTGATTAAATTTGGTATACTTCTTTGAATGTTTCTTTGGACATGTAATTATTCCTTCTTCCATGTCATCATGGTATAGAGGCAAAGTAGATCAACCCACAATTCTAGGCTATTTTCACATTGCAAAATCAATCTAAATCCCCAACCTAACAATAGCATCATCCTCCAATTAAATCCTTACTTCGGCTAGCAAATCAACAGAAAGTGAGATGCATTTATGCAATGACTTGTAGCTTGGTTGGAAAAACATCATCCTGATAATGGGAGAATTTTTACAAGGTCAACTGAGACTAGACATGAAAGAAACCCAACAACAGATAGCTACATGAATTTGAACTCCCAGGAGCTGAAAAGAGTAAGCGATGCCCTGCAGGGAACTGGAATCATTAGAAAACCATAAGCATTGGATGAAGTCCATCATAGACTTGGGGTCTGCTTTAAAATGAATTGTAGAGGTACACATAAGGGCCTCAAGGGCAGTACCAGTGATGTAGGTTGAAATCCTAATCAAAAGGCTTGTTTTAAACAGAATTGTTGAGGTACAGATAAGAGAGACTCCAGGGCAATCAAAAGGCTCTAATTAGCAGCAAAGAGCAACTACAGATTTCTTAGAGTCTATGTTATAAAAAAATTAAATATATACACACACACACATACATACTGTACTCGTTTTCAAAATTTTATTCCATGGACCATAAGAGAAAGCACTCAAAATATTTTGTATTCATTGAAGTTCAAAAGATTTGTCATTCAACATGGTTACAATTTCAATGTTTCATATATACATGATTATAATCTAGATTCTAGAATATATCATCTTCAAGTTGCTCCTTGATGTCTCTTTGCTCTTCACAATGCTAAATGTTAGTTTAATAAAAACTGAATTCAGCAAGAGAAAAAATGAGTGTGATTTAGAATGGACCAAAGATGTCATTATATAGCTTTTAGGAAGTGTCTTTAGGAAGGTTGGGTGGGTAGATTAGGTTTAGAAGCAATAAATGCTAAAAAATAGGTTGTTTTTGTTTTTGTTTTTGGCTTCTAAAGTGTGGAATGGCATGGAAACGTCCTCACAATGCCAGACATGTTTCCGGGGACGTTTCAGGGGTGTTTCCATGGCGTTTCTGTACCCATCTCCGTGCGGGAAACGTTTCTAGGCAGGTACGGAGGGGTGGGGGCGTTTCCATGCATCATAGCTTAAGAGTAAATTGAGTTTCAAAGGATCATTTGCTAAAAAGATTTTAAAAGGGGGCTGGTGCAAGAATCAAAGAATGAAAGCCTTATTCAAGAGTCTTTCACCTTCGAATGTAGCTTACAATTATCTCCATAAGTTCTAGCCACTCTTACAGATGGAGAAACACAATGGCAGACCTGTTGGTGATTTATGTGGCCAGTCTTTTTATCCTCAAAAAGGAGAGCGGGTTAATTGGAGGGGTGAGGAATGCACTCAAATGTTAGTTTATACTCATTCTGTTTTCTTTTGATATTTGTCCGTGTTGATAACAACAATTGTGATCAAGAATGACTGTATGGCAGGTTATTTGTGTAGGAAATAACATTTTATGCATCCACTTTAGCAGAGTTCGAAGCAACTTTGAAAGACTACATGCTAAGCTTAGGATCATCTCCTGGCGAAGAACCAGCAGGAAACCAAACCCAATATCAGAATTTGATCTGTTGCTATAGTAGCCTCAAAATGAAACTATGAAACTTAAACGCTATCAGTAAATATAGGCAACTGAGTGATCAATGTTACCCTCTCATCCAATCCAGCCTTAAATGTTCTTTTCTTCATGCTTGAGGATTTTGTGGGTCCAGGGGGTATATTTTTGTGGATTTATCCTGACAGGTTTGGCTTCAGATCTATATTTTTGTGGATTTCAAATAGGAAAACAAACAGATTTCAATCCCCGTATTACAGAAATTCCATACACAAAAGATAAATACTGAAGGAAGCCGCGTAGGAAATAAAGGGTATTGCAAACAGCACTGATAATACCTTAACGAAACTTAAAACTTATAAGAAGAGAGGAGTGATAAAGATGAAGAGAAGGAGGAATACCTGAACCATCCAAATGGCTCCGGCAGCAGTGGCTACGCCCCACATGGCAGCGGCCTTAATGTCATTGGGATGCAATCGAATGGGCGAAGGAATCAGTTTCAACAGGGAAGATCTGCCTTGAGCCATCTCTCTTCCTCTTCCTAGGGCAATACTACTCTTCTCTTTTTTGTTATTCCTTATTGCTCGTAAATACCATTTACCTTAAAATTGCTTCCAACATGAATCAACGCCCTACGGATTTGAGATGGCGTTTTCTTCTTCCTTTTTACTTTCCTGCGTAAGGTTGTATCCCTTATGCAATATTCTATTTTTCTTAAATCCAATCAAATGTAAGAGGGTGTTATAGTGGTATATTCTTTTATTATTATGTCATAAAAATTAAAATATAAATTCATAAATGAAATTAAATTCATAATAATAATTAATTAATTAATTAATTATTTAGTTTTATATCAATAATTAATATACACATCTATTTGTACATAACAACTAGCAATCGTATGTTAAATGTATGATGTGAACGTCGAAAGGGATATAGTGAAGAAGGGAAACCAGTTGAAGAGAAATGAAGGAAACGGAAGAAGGATTTAGAAAATGGCGTATAAGGGTGGCAAAGTGGATGGGAAAGTAAAGAAGAAAGGAGGAAACAATATGAAAGTATACGAAATACAAAGAGCAACAAAGCAGAATCCATGGGAACTTGGAATTGGGTAAGCATGCAGAAGAACGCATCATAGAGCTTGAACCTCACACTTCTGGCACATATGTTTTGCTTTCAAACATCTATGCTTCGGCCAGCAGGTTGGACGATTCAAGAAAAGTAAGAAATATGATGAAAGATAGGGGACTTAAGAAAGAGCCAGGACTAAGCTGGAATTAAGTCAACAATATAATAAATTGTTTTACAGTAAGGGGATATATCACACCCACAAAACACACAACATATACACAGTCTTTGAGATATTAATGAAACAAATTAAAGCAGCAGGGTATGTACCTGACACAAACTTCCTCTTCATTAATGGAGCAGGAGCCAAAGGAAACTTATCTCTGCCATCACAGTGTAAAGTTGAGCATTGCATTTGGTCTAATCAGTAACGTGCATGGAACACCAACCAACAATATTAAGAATCTCTGAGCATGCGGTGACTTTCATACTTGCTACCAAGTTCATCTCTGAGAACAATCATTTCCATCATTTCAAGGACGAGTTGGATTCTTGTGAGGGGTCTTGGTCTTGGTGACAGTAAAGGAAGAAAACTAACCACAACTTTGAAGGCTTGGTTATAATTTTTTTGTGTTCTTATACATTCTCTCTGTTGTGAAGAATGCAAACAACAAGTACATGAACCAAATCCATGTACAAATACTTCAAGGTATGAGAAATAATTCTTTGTTTTGAGTAGTTAAAATTAGAAAATGTGCAGCTTTTAACCGAAATAAAAGCTTTCCAGTAATTATTTGACTCTTATACCTTGAGACATGGATCTTTTTCCTGGTGTATGTGTAATTTTTACTCAAATATCAATGCTCCGGATGGCAGGTGAAATGATGCAAGAAAAGTAAGATATATGATGAAAGACATGGGAGTTAGAAAGGAGCCAGGACTAAGTGGATTGAATCAACAATACTATAAATTTTTGTATGGTGAAGATAGATCACACCCACAAATAGAGAGCATATGCAACATTGGAGAGATTGTCGCGCAAACTAAAGCAGCAGGGTGTGCACCTAACACAAACTTTGTTCTACATGATGTGTATTAAGAACAGAAAGAAACTTCTCTAGCATCATGGTGAGAAACTGGCCATCGCATTTGGGCTAATTAGCGCTCTACTTGTAACACCTATCAAAGTCTTCGATAATCTGTGTGTGTATGGGGACTGCCACACTGCTTCCAAGTTCATTGTTTTTCTACGAAAATACACTACCAAGTTCATTCTTTACTAGGAAAATACAGTACCAGTAATTCATTTACTGAAAAGTTGAACCTGCATAATTGGGTTCTTTCATACCCTATGTTGCTAGGTTACGGTACGGGTTCATCAAATGACATCAAGCAAGCTCATGTTGATATAATTTTTGCTACATTGGACGGAGAGCATCGTGTGTAGTTTAGACCAAGATAAACTTAATTGTAGATATAATTATAGATAAATGACAAGAATAATATGCTTATTGGGTTTGTGTTTTCTTTAAATGCTTTGCTTGCATGATCCTAGGTCATGTTGACATGGAAAAGCATGAATGTAGGTTTAGTATGAATCTTGTGATGAACTTCCACCTGGTTGGAGGATTAAACTGATATAACAAAAAAAGGTATAGTAGTTGATTATTGTATTAATTTTGTGAAGTCAAGAATGACAGTAGTTGGGGATTGAAGTGGAATTTGTAACCAGATTTTTTAAATTTGTTAGTACTCAAACAGAAGTGCAATTACATGCACTCAAAACTGCTCAAATATACACAGAACAATAAAACATGTTTTTTATTCCTCATGATATAAGATATGCAAATGTATATCTACGAATTTGCAACAAATTTGAAATGTAGAGAGAAAACCTTTAAATGTAATGCTTCATCTATATTCCTACACTTACAAAATCAATCACACCCCTTATCAACATCAACTACAAAAGTAATAACTATCCTTCTAAATCAAATAACATATACCATTTGGCATTCACATTGCATTGTACACATGTGATCGCTTAGTTAATTAGTTTTATATCAATAATTAATATACACATCTATTTGTACATAACAACTAGCAATCGTATGTTAAATGTATGATGTGAACGTCGAAAGGGATATAGTGAAGAAGGGAAACCAGTTGAAGAGAAATGAAGGAAAAGGAAGAAGGATTTAGAAAATGGCGTGTAAGGGTGGCGAAGTGGATGGGAAAGTAAAGAAGAAAGGAGGAAACAATGTGAAAGTATACGAAATACAAAGAGCACGACATGTTTGTTAATCATAAAAAGGATTAAAGTCATGTTGTGCTAGACGCCTTAAAAAAATGTAGAGGAATATATATGAAAATGCAAGAAGCAGATGGAAAATGTTGTCGAGGTGAATACTTGATTGAATTTGTAGATCTTGACTTTATTGGGTAGTTAGAGAAAATGTAAAAGTAAGGGGAATTTGAATGCATGTTGTACGAGACACGTTAGGGACATGAAGACGCAAAGTACCCATGTTAGCGATGAGAGTAGTGAAGTATTCACGCAAGTGCAATTTTTGCCCATAGGGGAAAAATTAAAAACAAAAATTCAACATGTTCCAACTTCAGAACCTGGCCACAATAAGTACTTGGTGCAAAATTTTCTAGCCTCTGTATGTAGTTATAAGGTTAAGTAATTCCAGGGACTAGATGCATGTCCATGTATCGGTAATTGACACCTTCCAACGATTGGTCATATGAGTCAAAGGTAGATTAAGGTTGTGGATTGCATGCCCCACATGTTTTGCACAGATCATATTGTTCCTACCCAAGTAATATTTGTTATCTATGTTCCACTTAAGCACTTCAAGCTCACAAAGAGGACGCAATAAAATATTGGGAAACTCAAAAATTTTAAGTGGTTGATCTAGAAAAATAACGTCTAAAATAGAAAATGAAAAGTCAAAAAGTCTCCAAATTGGTTCACATTTATCAGAGGATTGTGCCCCTTCGATTTGGTCTAGTTTGGCTCTATGCACACCTGTGGCTTCAAGAGCTTCAAGCAATATTATAGAGGCATATCCACCTTTATATATGAGCAATCGCAGACAAAAATCCGAGCTTCTTGTAGAATTTCCACGAAGGGGGGAGTGGGAACTAAGGGCTAAACTTGAATAAAGCTTACGATACGGG
This sequence comes from Taxus wallichiana var. yunnanensis, assembly GCA_018340775.1. Classification (NCBI taxonomy): domain Eukaryota; kingdom Viridiplantae; phylum Streptophyta; class Pinopsida; order Cupressales; family Taxaceae; genus Taxus; species Taxus wallichiana. Next base: position 371,423,349 of record CM031236.1, read on the forward strand.
ACTTGGCCTTTGAGTGTTATTTCTTTGTTTCTTTTGAATCGTTTCTTTTATGTCTAATTGATTTTGGTTCTTTTATTGAACGAAATAGAATGGAAGCATAACACAGATAAAACATCCGAACCAACACGATGACCAAGATGTTTGTTCCCAATATGTCCTTTGACGAACCGATCTCGAACATGCCATTTGTGGGAGCAATTGTAGACAAAAATCAAAGCTTCTTGTAGAATTTCCATGGAGAAGGGGTGATAACTTGGGGCTAAACTCTAATAAATCTTACGATCACATGGATCTGCCGATGAGTGTTATTTATTTATTTCTTTGAATCATTTCTTTTAAGTCTAATCAATTTTGGTTCTTTTATTGAATGGAAAAGAACGAAAGCAAAAAATACCAAAACATCCGCTTACTGGCATTGACAACCAAAATATCCAATCCCATGATTTTCTTTGATGAGTCGATGTCGTAAATGGAAGGCCCAGGCGGATAGAAAGAATCCCATTGCACGGTTCTGATTACTGACATAATTGTTTATGTGGTCTATCATATGGATGGTGTCAATTACAATATGTTGTTAGATCCCCGATCTTTCTACCTGTAAACACGCCTTTCGACGTAAATATGTAAAACATCTATATGCCGCCACCGATGGCCAGAATGTCTGATCCCACAATATGAAGGGTAATTGCAGCACGATTGGGGATTAAATTTGACGTCTATTTAGATTTTTTTGTTTTTAAATGCAAAAAAAGCCAAATTATTTGTTAATCGTATCAAAGGATGGGGAATTTTTTTCTCAAACTGTCATATTCACATCCACTCTATAAAATTGAAAATTATTGTATTGCCAAAAAAATCAATATTTCACTCTCAAATTTAAACGATTAACATCAAATCTCAAGATATAATCAAATAATCATAAACTAAAGATATTACTTTTTCTATTCTATAATAGTTAGAATTATTAATTAAGCCTGGTTTATTGATTTATCTAGGTTGATTATGGGGATATCCATGCCATCATCGCCATTGGATGAGGAGTAAAGTTTTGAGTTGGGACGATGCTCTTCGCTTTGAACAAAGGAAAAATCGATCATGTCACCTTTGCTATTTTGGATCGCCTCCAGTTCCACCCCGTTGTTATTTATGGTCTGCTCCTGGTTTCATTTTCATTTTTCGTTTGTAAGCCTAATACAGGGGGATGGATCTATATCTTAGGTTTTAAATACATTGAACTTAAACAAGTTATTACTTCCTCCACTAAATTCTATGTTTAGGCTTTTCACTGTCTGAAACATATTAATATGTAAAAGATGTCACTTGGAGTAAAAGTATTAAATATTGAGGTTGGAGGGAGGAGAAGAAATCTAGAGAGGAAAATATTGAGTGGAACCATTTTGTGGAAGCCATCTGTCTTTATGATGAGGGACATATGTAACATCGGTATTTGTTGTCAAATGTGTGATTGAAAAGGGGGTAAATTGTGGAGGGCATGTTGGCAATATAGTTGGAGATATCTTGAAAAGCAAGGATCGTGAGAGACGTGATCCTAAACTTAGGTAGGTTCATATTCATTTTCATTGACAAAAATAGTATGTGGTTCATATTTCTTCTCGAAAGAAAGAAGAGTTTCACATACATTCCCCAAATGTTTTACCCACTCTTGGATGACTCATCCCTCACTCCCCTTCTTCATCACTCCTGAATGACTCATCCTTGAATCCCCTTCTTCACCACTCCTCTCACTTCTATAATATTTCACTGATTCAACTTTAATTTTTTGGATAAACAATTGCTAGTAAATAATTTTGACATTTAATGTGGGATTTCTTAATCTCAATGGTTGGGGGACTTTTTACATTGCTCTTTACCGTTAGTTCGTAGCAGTAGTATATCATTTGATGATACACTCTCCTATTTGATGGGAGTAATGATATCATTGAGTTAAGATAACAAATTTGATACGTGTAAAAATATGATGTTTTCCTAGAATATCATGTGGCAGCCTAATGGGTGCTCTTGGGAGGTGGCGGATTATTGAAAAAAAGTGTAAGTTTATAAATTCCTATCCCACCCCTCCATGTATTTGACAACACACATATATCGAATGGCTTTGAATTTGGATTTGAGATTAACTTAAATTGGTCTTTACATTAAGGGTCCTCCAAAATTGACATCATTTTTCATTATCGATTGTGTACTGAGTATCACGATTCATACTTGTTTCTTTTCAACATTTCCATCACACATTTCACATTCACTTGCTAGTTATTATATTAATAAAATATATTGACTTTGACATGATTCACCACATTATGGCTTTGTTTTAGATAGGTTCCCAATTACAATAGTTTATGAAATAGCCACATGTTTGTCGAATCTTTTGATTTTAAATGGTTGTACCTGTCGATAAAAATAAATTGAAAGGGGGGAGGATTTGCGATCCTACAAGACAGCCAACATCACAAGTGGTATAAAATAGCAATACTTAAGTAGATCACAAAAGTTGAGGAACAACTTTTCCATTACAATTTTTTTAAAATGGGTTCCCATTCCCGAATCCAGCCCTCCATTCCTTAACTCTCGTCAAATGCTAGTTAAAGTTTTTACCTGAGTTGAGTTACCACATCAATGGCGGCGGACTGTCAACAATTGGGTGACAACCGACTGCCGAAGTGTCTTATGATTTGTGGAGGCTTCTCTAAATCTGTCTTTAACCATAGAGGCCGACAAACCGAAGCTGCTTGGTGATTGTAATATCCCCTTGTGGGATATTAATAATATATTATTATTTACTTGCAAAAACAAACAACTTAGAAGATAAACCCTTCTAGGGTTACCTCAACTAACCCTAGTGTCAGCTACAATACAACCCAAATGGGGTTGGAGTGAGCCAAGGTGAGGGTTTAGATGGGCAATCCAGTCGGTATTTATACTCCTTTTTCCAATATACTTTTGCAGAAGTAAAATAATAAATAAAACTATTGAAAATCAATGAAAACTTTGAAAATCCATAACTTTGAAAATATTAACTCTTTTGAAATGAAACCAAGTGCAGCGGAAAGGGAAAATTATGAGCTTCAATCCAAAATAAAAACCAGATCTGTTCACACACTAGAAACCCCTCAAAACAACTCCCAAAATCCTAAACCCAGTCGCTAGGGTTAGGGTAAAATCTGCAATACAATTCCAACACTTTTTCCTTCACTTTAAGAGTCAATAAATGCAGTTCCAGATCTGTAATTAATAAATCTAAACAACAGATTTATAAATACTTCAAAATCACTCCAAAACACTCTTAGACATGCCCAAACAAGTTGACTTCATTAGGTAAAAACCAACAACATGTAATAAAATATATTCATCATAAATCACACTTCAAACCCTCAAAGCAAGCTTATATCTTCTCTCAAAATGGCGCCTTGTATATATAAAGAGAAATGATTGTAAAACTTATTACTTCAAGCTTTTATGGGCACACACACTTCACAAATGGTGGTGTTAATAAACACCTTTTATTTTGATCATAAGTGGGCATACATCCCTTCTTCAAGCATGAAGATAAGTTTTTATAAACCGTCAACATGCCAAAAAAGGAGTAACCACATCTTCTTTTATAGCTTTTGCTTGCACATCCTCCAAAGTTCTTCTCCATCTTTGGTGCCATCATCTAGGAGGAAATCTCATTTAAAAATGTGCCTGAAAGTCACCAAAAACAAATATTAAATGCATAGGAATATTAAAAAGATGCTCATATGGGTCAACCCAATGCTTAGGAATAATCACTTTATCTCTAATATTAATTATTAAATGCTTCCAGGAAAATGCGACTTGCATAGCCCCTTGATTTACCTTTAAAAACATGCTTTTATTATCTCAAGGTGAAGGCAAACTTCCTCTTTTATTTTGATTTGCACAATTTATAAAATTTCATTTTAAAATTATATGTGCAAATCGATTTTACCCTCTTTTTAATTTTTTATAAAAAAGGGGGACATTACACCGATCCGTGGGAAGTATGGCGCCAGCGAACACTTAGGCGAGCATTTTCTTCTCTGGTACTTGCATCTGCGCATTCTTGAACCATGTAGTCATAATACTATGTGCGCTCCTACTGCAAAATATATAACACAAACTTTTTCACACTAGAAAACAATGGAGGATAATATGGATATTTATATGTATTTGTACAACCTGCAAACAAACTGAGACTTTTTCTTTGAAGACGACAATGCGGAGCAGCTAAAAATAAATAGTCAGAAGAAAAAGACCCGCTCAGCCTGCATTCGTGTAATCCAGGCATTTCTATCATGTGGATTTTGCCAAAATTAGTTGTGTTTCTTGAGTGGACCCATGTATTCAGAATGCAATACAGGTTCCAATAACCAGGAGGAGAACTCTTCGATTTTTTGTGATGGACTCAATCTTTCCTGACATTCCTCAGTAGCATATATTTTACATTGATTTTGCAACGGGATCGACAAAAACACTAATCTTTATTCGTCTAAAGAAGGAAGGTAGGGCCAAAAAAGCTGTTAAAAATGCGAAAATGTCCAAACAATCGTCAAATTTAACACTGATCGCGCAGTAAACGTCTGTAAAGGGCCTTTCCCATAGGGGAACAACTTCGGTGTAATTAAATTTGTCATGTTTAAATTCTATAATATAAGCATGAATAGTATATAGATTAATAAACATATTTAGTCCCATAATAATCGATATATATATATATATATATATATATATATATATAATTAATTAATATCATTTTGATGTAGGTTTAGTCCTACAATAATTAATAAATACACAAACATCTTCGTATTATAACAATTGAATTTATCGTATTAATATGTTGTAATATAAACACACAAATAAACTAATATCATAATACTATATGAGTCTCATACCAATAATTAATAAACTCACAAGTACACTTATACCATACCAATTAAGTAAACAATTTTATGAGTATAAAGATCCATTAAATACAATTAAACATATTCAATTTTAAACTCGCAATATCTTCGATAGCAATAATTTACCCTTGAGTTATGAGAACACAATTTATAATTTTATTGTTGAGAGTAGACACCTAATTTAGTATTATAGATAGATAGATAATAGTATTAATGCTCTTAAACAATCAAAATCAATCTACAGGATCGAAAAATATAATATAATATTAGAAGGAATAGGAAGTGCATAAATAACTCCAACAAACTTAAACACTAAAGAATATGCAACTAAGTATGTGAAAACAAATCATGTCCTCTAATGTATCAAATATCTTGTCATATCCACAACCATGTCAAGAGGTCACTTCCTACTCAATCTTGAAGAAGAAACAAGGTGAATAAAATAAGCAATTCTCTAGGTGCAAATCATTATAGAAGTAAAGTCTCTAGCCAAATGATGGCAAAGTTCGGACATATCTTGAAATAAAATGTTGGAAGCACAAGGTACTGCGAGAGGGGGTGAATCATTCCTACAATAATTTTTCTTTCATTTACCAAACCATACATTCATCAATTTAGATTGTTCATGCAACATTCATAACCATGTGTGCTTATTAAGATATGCAACATCAAACACAAGATCAAGAAACAAAGTACTCAACACAAGAACACAATATGTAAGTGGGAAACCCTCATGGGGAAGAAAAACCACTAAAACTATACTTATATTACACAAAGCAAATATATTTAGTGAAGCACCAACTTCACAAGGAGCATCAACCCCTAGTTTAGTAGAGCACCAACCCTACAAGGAGCACCAACCCCTAATTTAGTGAAACACCAACTCCACAAGGAGGATACAACCCCCTAGGATGACCAAGCACCAACTCATCCACCATACAATGTTTGATCTCTAGTTTCTTTGCTATCACAACCGATGGAGATCTCTAGTTCGCTCACAGACCATAGGTTAAACCTTAGGTCTTCAATCTTGCACAATCTTACTCTTTCTTCACTTCTCAATTCATCAAGCCCTCGCACAAATGCTATTTTATCTTACTCAACCTATCATTCTCTTCCTCAGCCTTCAAACCATGCACACATACCTACAAATCACTCTCCTCTAGGTCACACTTTTCCCTCCAAGAGCACTAGTTCAAAAATGAACCCAAAACATCACTTTTATATGTTTTTCTTTCTTCCAACCCAAAGGAGGTCGGTCCTACACATTTATTTCAACCAATTAATCATTAAAAACATCCCATAACTTTATCACAATAGTCACAAGTGACCCATATGGGTCGGCCTAGCAAAAACCCTTCTTCCATGCACCAAAAATCACCAAAACCCATGCATTGGAATGCCAAAATTCTCCTAACACCAAAACTATTTTTAGTCATGCCTTAAAAATAATCACACATGTTTAAATTAACATTTAAACATAATACATGGTTTTAATTCACATCAACCAATCATAATATTTCATTTAATGGGACCAATGTTCTTTGTTCTTCTCAAAATAGTTGTTTCCAACACCCTTCAGACCCTAAAACTAAGTTTTTGCCTCAAGATCACTCCAAAACATCCAAACTATGTCATGTGACCACTTGATTAAAATGAAAGAACCTTTATAAAACTTATAAGCAAGTTATAAGTCATGAAACAATCACCGCTCAAACCTCAACCACTTTTATCTCCACCAAATAATGCCCAAAAAAATGTTTTCACATATCAACTAGTTAACACCTTTCCTATAACAATCAATACCTATAAATAGATTCATTAGATGAAAAATTAATCCCTCTTCACTCTCTAGGTGATAGAAAGCATCACCTAATCCATCTCATTCTCCAAACAACTCAAAACATTCATCGATCTTGTCATTTCCTCGCACCGGTAAAAATATTCCTCTCTAAAAACTAACCTATTAAACTTATCAAAACTCATCATCATGAGACAATACTTATACCAATGTAACTCTATTTTAATTATATTTCCAACACAACTTGAATCACCTCCTAACTCCTCTTGTAGCTCCTGCAATGTCCACATTACCGAAGACTACTTTTTTATTATCTCAAAATTACCCTTTGACCAATCAACCTAAATGGATCTCATTTGACCATGAAATTGCAACATGTCTTGAAACCTCTTTGGACATTAATAAAAATTCACATACATCATACAACAACAATTTAGTTTGCAACTCCTTTGGACAACCTTGTCCTAAAACAAACTTCTTCATAAACTGCTTGTTTGAGTGGGGTCAACTCATCACTATGACCTCTACCATACCTTTATGGAAATATGAAGGAGTATTCTACATGTTCCAATAGTCATCCATCTACTAAGAAGCAATTCTAGCCACTTAGGAAGAAAATTTCTCAAACCACTTTTCAAACCTAGGGTTTCAAACTCACAAAAAGTTGTTTACATCCTTAACATTCGTTCATAAAAATATGACAATTAAATGACCTCATTAATTTTTGAAACTTTCTTAACTCAATTCAGAAACATAATTGAAAGCCACAAAGTCACATGCAAAGCACACAATTTAGGGTGAGCATCAAATGTTCCAATTCGAGCTGGAAATGGCCTTGTTCTTAACCATGTCTCACCAAAATTGTCATAAATTGCAAAATTTTCATCCTAACATCTTGGTATTTTAAAAAAACACCATGACACATCCTACTAACATCTCCAATCATAAAAAATTCATCACCATCTCTCAATATTTCCAGCCTATCTCATTTTCATAGCTTCCCCTTAGGGTTTTTGTAAAGGCTAGGGTCAACTAAAATAACACTATAACTCATCATGAAATCACTCAAAATGGTCCAAACATACCGATACATCATGATACACTTGACTACATGCATCCATGAGCTCATATAACTCCATATCTTGATCACATACCTTCTAAAGATCCATACCGCTCCAAATTAAGACTGAAACATGGTCAATCACTTGTATTTGCACCTTCGCAACTGATTTGAGTGCCCGTAACTCTCTAAACATGTTATATAACATGCTAACATGCTTCTCAAGTCACCAATAAGCTCCTACCACCATGCAACATCACCTAGGCACCTGAATGGGCTTGCAAGAGCAAGCAATCTTCACTGAATCTCCTTGTATCATCATGAACACATCTGAACCATCATGTAAACATCATCCATAACATCATCTGACCCTACTCCATCATCCACTTTGTCATTAATGTGGTTTTGCATAAATGACAACACCTATAGGACCATATGCCAACAATCTCCCCTTTTTCATTGATGGAAAACTACCTGAACTTCTCCCCTTTTACATTAATGACAAAGGCATACCGTAGAAAAATGTTCTTCATCTTCCATAACTTCATAACATCATTATTTGGTTAGAAACATTAACCAAAGGTCTCAAACAAGCTCAAGAACCTTGAACTTTCACACAAAACTTATTTTTCCTTCTTTACAAACATGCAACCACCATGTTCCCCGTGGGCCAAACATCTATGTTATCTGAATACATCAATAAATCATGAAAAGAGCATCATCTTACCTTTCTCATAGCCAAAACACCATTATCCACCTTCTAGGCATGCAAAATGAGCATTTTTCACCTCAACCATGTTTTAGCCTTCAAGATACCACTATAAGAAAGCATTAACTTAACCATACACTCGAGATCATGCCAACAATGTCATAGATGAGCCTATAATTTCACCTCAACTTCTTTCTTGAGCACATACCTTCTTGTCTAGGCCCGAATTTAGCTTGTTAATACACTTTCTTGCTACCTGGCCCGACCCAAGGACTCATTTCCCTAATCAGACTTCTCAGTGCATTTAGGACCAACTTCGACAAGTCCTAGAACATCATTCATACCTTGAGCATGTAATTTATAACTCCCCTAGACTCAAGATCATTATTTCTAGCCCACAAGCACAAAACTGAGCTTCTTACCTTGTTATCTTGTCAAGAAATCACCTTTGACACTTTTGCCCAATCCTAAACCATCTTCTCAATCTTAGATAGTCATATATGGATCACATAATACATTCAAGAGACATAACCAACTGATCAAAGAAGAGGACACCCATATTATACCTTGTTTTCCTTGGAATCATCAATGCAACCTCTAGGATTTCACACAGGCACTCCCCCTTGTCATGAATGTTATTCGCACACCTTGAGTCAACAAAGACATATGTAGGAGTAACTTTTTAGAGCACTTGTAGCACTATATCACACGTTATGAGGCTCAAATCTTCTATATGGATTGAATAAGCTAATGAGCATGGATAAAGTATCCTTTAAAATCAATTAATCTTGATTAGTCATTGAGGACACAAAGCACTGTATCCCCTTCAATGTTACATCTACCATACCAAATTAAGCACCTACGGGCATGTAGATAGTCATGTTGCAATTTTTGCTTACTCGGGCACTTAATCACACTATCATTAGCAATTTGGAACCTCAAACTCCTCGACACGCCTATTACACATTCTCCTAGAATCACTTGATAGGTTTAGAGGCACTGTACGATAGAAAATCAATACGTGACCTTCTTCGCACCCAACCTCCCGAGGTCATGTCAAGACAACAGGTGTAGAATGATCGTGATCATGAGTGCGGTGACGAGGATCAAGCTAATTGGGCAATCTTATATCTTCAACACGCAATGTCGGGATATGCGAGTCTAAAGCAAATAATGCTCTCCTAACTTGAAGTGGTGTGATGGTTTAGTCTGAGATAATAGCCGCTCGTAAACTCTAATCAATATCGAGCTCGACCGAGATTCTGTTCATTGGTTGTTGAACACGTGAAAAATATCCTACTGGTGACTCATATAGATTTCCAAACAAGGTCATGGAAGTAAGAATGAGAGGCACGATGGAGCTGCGGGTGATTATGGGCAATTTTCTGGTCTAGTCTAGAAAGTCTTAGCCTAATCGACTACTATGTTCAATAAGGAAAGTTGTGCGATAATATCTAGTGGAAGTGGTGAAGATTTGAATACTAATGTATGCAAACTAGTGTCAATGTCTAACTAATTGGTAGGCTGTTGGGTTGTGGGACCTAAGGATCACAATTGTATGTCTTTTCCTGTTGTGGACCGTTGATGGTCATACAAAATGAAATAAAATGACTTTTAATAAGAAAACTAATCACTGAAGTGATTTAATCTATGTTTTTGGATTTTTTCACAATATTTTTGATCAAAGCAATAAAAACAAACTAATCTATCAAAGGAAATCTTTTTGTTCTTTTCTAATCTTTAAGCAATGTGTTCTAATCTAATAAATAAACTAAAGACAAGTAGTCAACCTAGGATGTAGTTGGTTACTTGTGCAAATGTATGAATCTAATCTAAATCAAACAACCTAATCTAATCAAAATCCTCCAAACCCTACCTCAGAGGTGAAGAACAAATCATGACCCTGAAAGGGCTATTGTTCCTCACAACTTCCCTAGTAATGTTAAAAGGCAAACTTACTGAAATGAATGATTCTCTACTCTATTTGATATGAATGATTTTCTACTCTATTTGATATGAAATTGACAATTCAACACACAAGGCAAACAAACACACAATTCCAACCTGGACAAGCAAGAGCTTTGGAAAATCTAGTTGTGTCTATATATGTCCCCTCAAGTATGTTCCTTTCTTTCTTCGAGTGTTCATGTGAGTCCAAGAGATTGGGAATGCAAGAACAACAATAAGAGGATGGCACTTGAGCAATGGCAACTTGATGGCAATCTGGATGTAATGCAGGTAGAAGAGAGATAACACAAGAGATCAGAGCTTGGCTATGCAATTCCTAGCAAGATCGTAGCAGCAATACAATGCAAGATACACAAAATTCTCAGGCCTTTTTCTTGAATACAAGCATGGAATATATAGGAATGGAGGATGGGAGGTGCCTTCATGCACAAGGCAAGAAGGAGTAGTTCCAACCCATTAAATCTATTTAAAAATAAGAGGAAGGAGAACCAAGCAATCAAAGCTAATTTTAGACAATTCAGCTCACGGATGCATGTAAAAAGTGAAATTAAGTGAACCATCGCATGTTAAAACACACGTGAAGAATCTGGAAAAGTGGGGAGGACCACCACCTTGGCAAGGTGGTGGTCCTGGCACTAAAGGCCAAAACTTGTGCAAAAAGAGGTAGAAAGCTAGAAGAAGCACGAGAAGGCTAAGTAAAGACATCTAGGCAACAAATATACACTACGAATGGAAATTAGAGCTCGAACACCTTCTTAAAAGGACCTAAATCATCATTGGGGACTTTTGTAACCATTTTTGATAATGTAGCACATGCAATTTTGGGTGCGTATATATTGCCCCCTCAAAGAAGCGTCTTAGCCATGAAAAGGCGTAAAATGTAGAGTCCAAGTATGGAGTTCCCAAAATGGGGAGTTATAAGCTATACCTGACATGCCCATGTGTCGAAATCTCGCCCCCAAACTCCCGCTACCTGCAAGAGGAAAAGAAGACTCATGTGTAGATAGATAAAATATCGAAAAATAAACACTAGATCAAAACAACAAGAGGACTTACCATCTGTGCGGGGATATAGAAATATACCTACGCCAACGCTCCAGCCCTATGAACGCAAACACTCAAAATGAGGTTAAAACAACACACACACACACACACACACACACACACACACACACACACACACACACATATATATATATATATTTGAAACAACTCATTTTTCAATTCATTTGTGCTATTTGATTTGGTGAATTTGGAGCTCTGGACCCACGGTGATCATTCTCGATGAGAATACATCAATATGATTATGACGAGATCATGACCATGCCTCCATGTGCGGGAGATCGACCAACGTGGTCAAAGGTTGGTTATTTTCAATTTTGTCTTTTTATACCCTAAATGTAAAATGTTGAAAATTTCACTAGGGGGGATTATTTTCAAAAAAATGTCTTAAATGAGTCTCTAGGGGGGCACCCATAGGGCATGCTTTTATTTTGTTGAAAATGGTATTTTTGAGCATTTTTAGGGTAAAGGGCATGTTTGAAAAATTGGTTCAGGACCGCCGCCCAAAGCAGCGCGGTGGCGGTCTTGGAACCGCCGCCCCTGGGCGTGTGGCGGTTCTAAACAGAATGACCAAAATGTTCACTAACTTGATTTTTTTGGATTTTTCATGTTTTGTGATGTTTTTGGTGAGCTTATTATTTGGTATATGTTACTAACTTGCTCTTTTTCTATGTTTTGGTGAATGCAGAAGAAGGAGGAGTACATCGAGATGGAAGGTCGTGCCGAGACAACCGGTGTAGAATGATTGTGAATGTGAGTGTGGTGATGGGGATCAAGCTAATTGGGCAATCTTATATCTTCAACACACAATGTTAGGATCTGCAAGTCTAAAGCAAAGAATGCTCTCCTAACTTGAAGTGGTGTGATGGTTTGGTCTGAGATAATAGCCACTCGTAGACTCCAATCAATATTGAGCTCAACCGAGATTCTATTCGTTGGTTGTTGAACACGCGGAAAATGACCTGCGGGTGCCTCGTATAGATTTCCAGACAAGGTCATGGAAGTAAGAACGAGAGGCACGATGGAGCCACAGGTATTTATGGGTGATTTTCTGGTCTAGTCCAGAAAGTCTTAGCTTGATCGGTTGTTATGTTTAGTAAGGAAAGTTATGCGATAATATCTAGTGGAAGTGGTGAAGATCTGAATACTAATGTATGTAAACTAGTGTCAATGTCTAACCGATCGGCGAGCCCATTGGGTTGTGGGACCAATGGATCACAACTGTATGTCTTTTCCTATTGTGGACCATTGATGGTCATACAAAATGAAATAAAATGACTTTTAATAAGAAAACTAATTACTGAAAGAGATCTAATCTATGTTTTTGGAGTTTTCACAATATTTTGGATCAAAGCAATAAAAACAAACTAATCTATCAAAGGAAATCTTTTTGTTCTTTTCTAATCTTTAAGCAATGTGTTCTAATCTAATAAATAAACTAAAGACAAGTAGTCAACTGGATGTAGTTGGTTACTTGTGTAAATGTATGAATCTAATCTAAATCAAACAACCTAATCTAATCAAAATCCTCCAAACCCTACCTCAGAGGTGAAGAACAAATCATGACCCTAAAAGGGCTATTGTTCCCTCACAACTTCCCTGGTAATGTTAAAAGGCAAACTTACTAAAATGAATGATTCTCTACTCTATTTGATATGAATGATTTTCTACTCTATTTGATATGAAATTGACAATTCAACACACAAGGCAAACAAACACACAATTCCAACCTGGACAAGCAAGAGCTTTGGCAAATCTAGTTGTGTCTGTATCTGTCCCCTCAGTATGTTCCTTTCTTTCTCGAGTGTTCATGTGAGTCCAAGAGATTGGGAATGTAAGAACAACAATAAGAGGATGGTGCTTGAGCAATGACAACTTGATGGCAGTTCGGATGCAATGCAAGTAGAAGAGAGATAACACAAGAGATCAAAGCTTGGCTATGCAATTCCTAAGAAGATCGTCGTAGAGCAATACAATGCAAGATACACAAAATTCTCGGTGGCTTTTGCTTGAATACAAGCATGGAATATATAGGAATGGATGATGGAAGGTGCCTTTATGCACAAGGTAAGAAGGAGCAGTTCCAACCCATTAAATCTATTTAAAAATAGGAGGAAGGAGAACCAAGCAATCAAAGCTAATTTTAGACAATTCGGCTCACGAGATGCATGCAAAAAGTGAAATTAAGTGAACCGTCGCATGTTAAAACATGCGTGAAGAATCTAGAAAAAGTGGGCAGGACCACCGCCTACGCATGGCGCAGTTTTAGGACCGCCACCTGTCTTAGGCAAGTGGTTTGAGAACCGCCGCTCAGCAGGCGAAGCAGCGATCTTGGCACTAAAGGCCAAAACTTGTGCAGAAAGAGGTAGAAAGCTAGAAGAAGCACAAGGAAGGCTAAGTAAAGACGTCTAGGCAACAAATATACATTACGAATGGAAATTGGAGCTTGAACACCTTCTTGAAAGGACTTGAATCATCATTGGGGACTTTTGTAACCATTTTTCGACAATGTAGCACATGCAATTTTGGGTGTGTACATGCACCTTTATACACACACACCAATAGATATTTGCATGCTCTACCTCTTCCTTTGTATCATGCACCTGTAGCATTCCATCTTGTGTATGGACTAATAAATAAGCCAAATAAGACTCACTAGGTCTAAGAACATCCTCCTTAAAACACGGGGACTCTGAATTCTTTACTTCAAGCATGATCAACTCCTTTGAGCTTGGAAACATCATAAACATGTTGCAAATGAACTTTCATTCCTGTAGAAGCTCAATGCTGACTATGGCACAACTTTTCCATTAAGTTTTCTGACGTCCTTCCACTATGATCATGAATAAAATAGATCATGGGAACCATCCTCCTTTATCTTAGAACACAAACTCAAGTGTATTATACTTAGGCCCATTCATTGAGAAGATCTTAGGACTCAACAAGTTACACACAGTCCTGAGTTAGTTCACACATACACAATCACAGTCTTAGAGACTCCAAGAGAGTATAAGGAGTAAACCATCATTTATTTTAACTTTTAAAACATCAATCAACATTCATCATAGTTCTCACACTCTTATACATGTCTTACTAACACTTTATAACCATTGTAATCATATTATACCAACTTTTCATAATTAGAAGCATACACTCAACCTATAATTCCTGTCACCACTCAAATAGCCCTAATCCACCTTACATGATTGAGATATTATCCTTGACCTAAGAATATGATCTATATTGTGCTCATGAAATGGATTTCTCCCCTAGGTTTAACATACTTTCTCAAGCCTTATTTGCATATGTTTAACCTTCAATCATGATTGGGAGACCACATTTTTAACATCACAAAATCTCTTAAACACAATAGTTTCACTATCTCACCTGACTCAATTTTGTAGAAGCTCTTAGAAAGCATATCCCAACTCTTGAACATACCTAAGATACTTTTTAATTCTGGGCACAATATACTTCACCTAAAAAATGACTATACATCATACAGATGACCAAACTTCACTATTAACCTACATCGACATGTACAATGTCATCTTGAACCAATTGACCTTCATGATCTCTTAATGTGTCATTTACACTTGTTTTTTACTTCTAATTTCAAACAAGACACTATTTTCAACTGTGGTAACACATGACACACCTGGTTCTGCAGAGCTTTGATTTCATAGGATTACTTGTCCATTTTACAATCATTCGAGCTTTTAAGTCCACTGTAGACTTGATCAACAAACTTCTATAAATTTTATGCCACTTTCTTCATTCAATATCTAAAGTTCCTTATTTCAAGCCTTCGCATTTATTATAGTCTTTAGAGTGATCAAACTCAAACACGCAACCCGAATTCTCACATACTTGGTTTTAGACTCTAGAATGTAGAACTACGGTCCTAAAAACATGTCTCATTTTAGAACTACAAAACATTGATGAATCAATACCTCGAGATGATCTTATACCACTTTTTAGAGAAATGCATATTTCCTTGATGAAATCCTTTCACTATGTACAACATGAAGTACTGAGAACTTGAACCACCAACTAGACTGAGGCAGCTTGAAGCATTGACTAATTAATTTACACTTGACCCTCCAATATGAATTCCTTAATAATTACAAGCTTAAACAACTAGATAACAGGATAGAAAGTTAGACTTGAGCATCATAAACTTGAATATCCTTCCTTTAGATGGATAAGGATCATTCATAACAATCAAACACACTTTGAAAACTTCAACAATTTGATAAATTAGAGTACAACTTAGATTCTTAATCTTTACACCTTTTGAAAAATATAGACCTTAAGTCCACTCCCATAGACTGTAACTCATAGGTCTCAATGTACTGAGAATTAATTTAAACTTCAAGGAGTGCAAAAACATTGAGACCAAAACAAGGACAAATCACTTCACCATTTCATTCTTAACAGATTAGATGACAACATGATCACAACTCTTTAGACTCTAGATACCTCATTAGGAGACATAGTAGACTCAATACACCTTTGTCACAAATTAGACACATACTGCAATACTCCTAAACTCTAACCATTCATGAATGGTCAAGATTTACCATTTAAAGCATTTGGCAGCATGACAATCCTCGACACTTTTAGATTAACCCTTTCATGATATCACAAAATTGACTACTTGACTCTATAAACCTAGAGATACAAATAATATACACTCATTGGGCTTTGGATGCCTAGAAAACTTAGACCTCTAACCCATAACACAATAACCTAATACCTTAAAGCAATACACACATAGTGAACTTTAGAACAAAACATACTTTACAGACCTTAAGACACTTTGTTTAATTTTCAATGCATAGACCAACCTTAAAACAAACTTTAGACCTTAAGAGAACTCATTATGCATGACCATAGAAAAATAAATCTTAACACGATGAATACAAGTACTTTGAAAAAAACCACAAAGGATTCTCATAAAGATTGACAAAAAGTGACTCAGACTCCTAACAATAGACAAGAACTCTAAAACTCGTGAATATATTCCATACCTTCAGATACTTTAACCTTTAGATGATGGCTCCATAAATCCCGATGGAGACACCCAAGACATCTAGTCGGCCTAAGTAAGGTAAAATGTCCATGTACTTATAGGGTCTCGACATGGATTGAAGTCTAAGGAAGATAATTACAAGTTGAGGAAGATTCTCAGAGAGCATGTATGTAATGGTTTGATGAATTGAGAAGTGAAGAAAGAGAAAGATTGTGTAAGATTGAAGACCTAGGGTTTGTGAGCTGAATTAGAGATCTCCATTAGTTGTGAGAGAAAAAAACTTGAGATCAAACATCTTATGGTACTTTTGAGTTGGTGCTTGATCATCCTATATACTTGACTTCATCCTTCCTCTGTGGAGTTAGTGATTCACTAAATTAGGGGTTGGTGCTACTTGTAGGGTTGGTACTCCTTGTGAAGTTGGTGTTTCACTAAATCTCTTTGATTTATGTAATATAAGTAGAGTTTTAGTGGGTTTTCTTCTCCATGAGGGTTTCCCACTTACATATGGTGTTCTTTTGTTGAGTGCTTTGTTTCTTGCTCTTGTGTTTTATGTTTCATATCTTAATAAGCACTTCTGGTTATGATTATGCATGGACAATCTAAATTGATGAATGTATGGTTTGGTAAATGAAAGAAAAATTATTGTAGGACTGATTCACCCCCTCTCGGTCTCTAGCTCTAATAATTGGTATCAAAGTGGGTCCTTGTGAAACAATTTTAGAACTTAAGGAGATCCTTTCAAGCATAAACAATGGGTAAGTCTGTAGATCTCATAAGACATTGAGGATGAAGAATGAAGTAGCTCAGTCATGTATTGAATCCTACCAAATTCAGGTCAAGGATATGGAGATAGAGTATGATCAAGCCATCATGAATTTGAAATATCAAGTGGAAAGCCTAACTAAAACCCTAAAGGTCAAAGAATAAGATTGCAATAGGTATGAAGTTAAGTTGATATCCTTGAAATCAGAATTGGATCAAGCACACAAAGTAAGTTGAAGCCTTTAAAAAGTTAGAGAAAGTTTTGAAGCCCTAAATGACATGTTGGTGAACCAAAGAACTACAAATGACAAATTTGGTCTTACCTGAAAGAAGAACATTTAAAGAAGCATGGAGTGAACAAAGTTAAACCTAGTGATGCTACTAAATCTATGAAGGATGCTAAAGATCTCAAGAAGGTTATTAGGCAACCTAATGCAATGAAATCTATAAGTAAGTTCAATGGTGTGTGTTACTCTTGCAATAATTTTGGTCATAGAGCTAGAGACTATAGGAGGCTTGTTAAGAATGCATTTCCATGGAGCAATGGTAGGCATGATCATTCATATCAGTCAAGGGATATTACATTATAGTTGTCACAAGAAGGGTCATATTAAAATTCTGTCATCATGAGTCTCTAATCAGATTTGGAAGAATGATAAGATGCATGGAGTTGTGTGTTATGGTTGTAATCAGTTTGGTCATATAGCTAAGTATTGTCATTGCAAAGGGTTCGAGGAAAGGACTGATGTTTATAGAGGTGAGAATGATCCTATTTGTTTCAAGTGCAACAAATTAGGTCACATTGCAAGATACTGTAGAGTCAAAATGAACACCTATAAGAGGAAGGATGAAGTCAAGTCTATATCAGTTGAGAAGGTGAAAGAAGAAATCAAAAGGACTAAATATGATTCCAAAGTTGTTGAGTACTAATCGAGTGATCCCATGGTTCATGAAGGTATGTTTGCTCTCTTGTTGAACCTAAGGAGTTGTTCAAACCCGGACAAGAAGAATATCAAGAAGATGACATAAAAGAGAAGGTGGAGCAACCAAAAAGGTTAATGAAAAATCTTGGTGTACACAAACCTACAAATCACTCTCCTCTATGTCACACTTTTCCCTCAAGAACACTAGTGCAAAAAAGAACTCAAAACATCACTTTTATATGCTTTTCTTTCTTCTAACCCAAAGGAGGTAAGTCCTACACCTTTATTTAGATCAATGCATCATTAAAAACATATAATAAATTTTTCACAACACTAACAAGTGACCTATATGGGTCGGCCTAACAAAACCCTTCTTCCATGCTCCGAAAATGCCAAAACCCATGCATTGGAATGCCAAAAATCTCCTAATACCAAAAATATTTTTATTAAAGCCTTAAAAATCACCACACATGTTTAAATTAACATTTAAACATCATACATGGTCACAATTTACATCAACCAATCAGAATATTTCATTTAATGGGACCACTATGTTCTTTGTTCTTCTCAAAATAGTTGTTTCCAACACCCTTTAGGACCCTGAAACTGAATTTGTGCCTCTAGATCACTCCAAAACATCCAAAATATGTCATGTGACCACTAAATGGAAATGGAAGAACCTTTATAACACTTATAAGCAAGTTATAAGTCATGAAACAATCACCTGCTCAAACCTCAACCACTTTTGTCTTCACCAAATCAAACTGCCCAAAAAGTTGTTTTCAAAGATCAACTAGTTAACACCTTTCTTGGAACAATCAAGACCTATAAATGGATTCATTGGATTCAAAATTCATCCATATTCACTCTCTCAGGTGATATAAAACATCAAATAATCCATCTCATGCTCCAAAAACTCAAAACATCCAAGAAATCTTGTCTTGTTGTCATGCACTTGGAAAAAATATTCATTGTCTAAAAAATAACCTATAAACTTTCTAAAAACTCATCATCATGAGTAAATCCTTATATCAATGGAACTATCTCTAAATTATATTTCCAACACAACTTGAATCACCTCATAACTCCTCCCGTAGCTCCTACAATGTCCACTTTACTAAAAATCGATTTTTATTGTCTCAAAACTACCCTTTGACCAATCAACCTAAATGGAGCTCATTTTACCATGAAATTGCATCAAAATTATCTGATACCTGTTTGTACATCAATAAAAACTCACATACATCATACAAAACAATTTAGTTTGTAACTCCTTTGGACAACCTTGTCCCAAAACAAACTTCTTTAGAAACTAACATGTTTGAGTGGGGTCCACTCATCACCATGACCTCTACCATAAATTTATGGAAATATTAAGGAGTATTATACATTTTCCAATCATCATCCATGTAATAGGAATCAATTTTGGCCACTTAGGAAGCAAATATCTCAAACTGCTTTTGGCTAGGGTTTCAAACTCATAAAAGTTGTTTATCTTCTTAACATTTGTTCATAAAAATGTGACGATGAAATGCCATAATTATTTTTTTGAAACCTTCTTAACTCAATTTACAATCATCCCTAAAATCTAAAAATTCCCATACAAAGCAAAAATTCAAGTGTGAGTATCGAAGTTCCAATTTGAGTGAAATGAAATGTTCTTAACCCTGTCTCACCAAAACTGACATAACTTGCAAAATTCACATCCTAACATCCTAATTTTTTTCTCAAATCACCATGAAACATCATAATAACATCTCAAATCATCATAAAGTCATCACCATCTCTCAATATTTCTAGCCTATCTCATTTAAGATAGCTTCCCCTTAGGGGTTTGACCTTTGTAGAAGTTTAGGGTCAACCGAAATAACACTATAAATCATTATGAAATCTCTAAAAATGGTCTAAAAATACCTAATAAATCATGATACAACTTCCTACATGCATCCATGAGCTCATATAACTCTATACCTCGATCTCTACCTCATAACATCCATACTTACCAAATGAGCACCTGAAACATGGTGAATCACCTGTATCTACACCCTGCAACTGATGTGAGTGCCCAAACACTATCCAAAAATTCTATCTAACATGGAAACATACTTCTTAAGTCACCAAGAAGCTTCTACCACCATGCAACATTACCTAGTCACCGAATGTGCTTGTAAAGTAATCAATCCTCACTGAATCTCCTTGTATCATCATGAACACATTTGAACCATCATGTAAACATCATCCACTTTGTCATTAATGTGGTTTTTCATCAATGACAACACCTAAAGGACTATATTCTAAAAGAAAAGAGAAGAGAGTTGTGTGAGTCTTTGAAAAGATGAAAGAATCCCCCCTGTCTCATAATAAGGAGTACATCTAGGTTCAAAATGATCCTCAATTTCAAGCTCCAAATAGAAAATATGTCAAATATGATGTTCGTGAGGAATATGGTAATATGTTTTTATGCGAAGGTGATGGGAAGAAACTCTATTTTATGTTAAGGGAGGCTTAAACTGTAAGATAATTGAAATTTGGTGTAGTATAAAATGATCCTGTAATGAAATTACTTAGATAGATATGAATATCAACATCAATATAGCACCAAATAACACCATATTGTAGATAAATTATCAAAAATGCAGGTAGAATAACTTAGTCACTTTGATGGGGTAACCTCCAAACCATATTAAGACTCAATCTACATACTAACTCCTATACATACTATTTATTGTTATAGCCATCATTAAGGCTTACCCACTAATGATATTATAACATATATGAAAGAGATACAACATGATAAGAAGTTATGATAGCCACAAGTCAACCATACACATCTAATATAAGATATAGGATTAAGGGCGTAGCATGCCCTTCCCCTTGAGCAACATTGTCCCCAATGTTGAGAAGCTTTAGATGTTGTTGCAGGAATGTTGCATCCTCCCATGTGGTGGCTTCAAAGTGTCTAGGTTTTTCCACTTAATTAGATTTTCGGTAATGACCCTTATCCTTAATAGTTTAGTGTGTGTCCAAGTATGCATTCCGATTCTAAGATGATTCTTCCCACCTCATCGAGATCAAGTAGCATATGCAGGTTGATACCTTTTGTGTGATTACCTTCTTCAAGCAAGAAACATGGAAGACTGGATGTATTATGGTTGCCTAAGGGAGTTCTAATTTGTATGTTATAGTACCAATTTTCTACAAAACTTGTTAAGGGCCATAATACTTAGGTGAAAGCTTATTATCCTTCTTATGTTATGAAAAGAAATTACTTGGATAAATAAGAATATCAACAACAAGAGAACACCAAAGAACACAATATTGTAGATAAATGATCACAATATGCAAGTAGAATAGCTTAGCCACTTCGAGGGGGCAACCTCCAAACCATACAATAAGACTCAAATGCTCAATATGATGATGAACTACTACCTACTAACCTCTATATATATTATTCCTATGTTATGGCCATCACCAAGGCCGACCCACTAATGATAATATAACATATATGAAAGAGATACATCGTGATTATAAGTTATGATAGCCACAAGTCGGATATATACATCCAATGTAAGATATATGATTAAGGGCGTAACATGCCCCTCCCTTTCAAAACAACATTGTCCCCAATGTTAAGAAGCTATGGATGTTGTTGCAGGAAATTTGCATCTTCCCAAGTTGCGTCTTCATTGTCTAGCCTTTTCCACTTGATAAAATACTAAGTGATGACCCTTGTCCTCAATCACTTAGTGCGTGTCTGAAGGATGCATTCTTGTTCCAAGATGATTCTTCCCTCCTCGTCAAGCTTTGGTAACACTGTTTGGGTTGATACTGTCTGTCTAATTACCTTCTTTAGGAAAGATACATGGAAGACTAGATGTATTCGAGTGGCCGAAGGAAGTTCCAGTTTGTATGCTACATTGCCAATCTTCTTTAACACTAAATAAGGGCTATAATACTTAGATGAAAGATTTTTATCCTTTTTCGTTATTTCAAGGATATTTACTTATATGGCTATAAATGTACAAAATATTAGAAATCTAGGCATTGAGAGGGGGAGGAATCAAGTGCTTATTAAACTTTTACAATCAATTTACACTTCAATTTGTCACAATTAAACTATCTTAATTGTGATGAAGTATAACCATTCAACCATGAGAGAGAGAGAGAGAGAGAAAACACACATAAACACATGAGGAGACAAGATTTAATGTGGGAAAGTGATTAACAAAAATATGAATTTTATAGGTTAATCTAATAAGTACAACATTAAACAATAGCTAAACAAACAAGGAGAAACGACCCAAACAACTAAGTACATAAAAATGTAAAACCCTAACTAACAAGTAGGGTTAGAAAGAGCTTAGTTGATTCAATGAACTTGTTGGACTATGTCACAGATATGGCTAGAGAAACAAGAGGAGGAAACGATTGTCTTGAAGTCCCAGAAGTGCATATATGAGCAATCTAGGTGGATCTGGGGTGCTTGGAGATGAATAGGGGTGCCGTGGGTGCCCTAGTTTGAGCTCTGGGCGCGCCGGTTCTATGTAGGAGGTCTAGAAACCAAATTTACAGGGTTGCAAGGTGATGTGAAGCCTTTTTGTCTTTCATGTCAATATTATTGATCTACATTGTGTGTCACTAATAATCCTTGATGAAGAAGATACCTACAAACCCCAAAACAAGCATCAAACCCTAAAAATAAAAATGCAAATGAAGGGGTTGGCTGTCCTCAATGGCCATAATGGTGGACTTACTAAGTGTTGCACTACATCTCAGACCCAATGTAGTTATGTGTGTGTGCAATCATGCCCTATGTTGCTCTTGTGCCAGTCACACTTTGTGAAAGTAGCAAGCAATAACTATGTGTAGAAAATGTAATAAAATGGTGGATGAAATAGAATAAACTTCCCTCATATGCAGTGTGATGCAGATGAACCAACCTTGTCCCTTGTGATGGAGCTAGATGGATGCAAATGGAGCCTTGGATGGATGCAACCTTAGGTGATGATAATAGTGACTAGTGCTTAGTCCCTCATTATGGTCTCATAACTTTATATTTATATGGTTCTCTTAATCTAATATTATAATTAACCCCAAAGAGGTTGACCATCAAAAATGTAGAATGCTCAAATGACTAGAAAGTGCCTAGAAGATGGAAGTAAAGTGGGAAAAGGATCAGGGCACCCCAACCAAGACTAGGGTGCCTGTGGGCACCCAAGTATTGGCCCGTGTGCCCCAAAGTGGGGCTAAAATGACACAAAATGACAAAAACATACTGGGCATGCATGTGTGAGAGGTCGCGATTGATGAAAAAAAGCAAAGTAAAATGGCTAAGAGATGGGGGGTTAAAACCATATGAATAGTAGTATGAGACTGGGACTAAATAATACCCAAAGTGCATGATTTTGTGTGTACATTTGCCCCCACTTTATATTGGTGAGAGGAACACTCAGTAACATAAAGTATATAGAGATGTGTACCGATGTCCATATAGAGTAATGTAGAAACGTGTCGAAGGACTAGATAAAGTGTGGAGTGAAAAATGATGATGGAGCATGGAAACTAAAGATGTAAAAAGAGAAAAAAGTGCGAGAGTGAACGTAGGGCGGAAATGCGTGTGTAATTTTTGATGTGTGTGATGAACCTGCATGTTAGTATGGTGTGTGCTGCCATAAAATATTGTTGTTGACATCGTCATCGTCATTGTAACTTGTTGTTGACTGCTTGCTTCTCATACGGTCAGACTTGCAAGTATAAGATGATCAAGTATTCAAATATGCATGTTTATATGTCAAAAACACATGTAAAGACACATGTATATAGTAAAAAACATGTAATGGAAATTAAAAATGTAAAAGGAACATGTGTACATGATCCGTGATGAGAGAAAGGGTGTAGAAAGGATATCATGTACTACAAGTTTTTTAGGTGATCTCACACCACCCTGGTTGAAGAAGTGTAGGGAGAAAGCTACATTATTCTCTAACTCAGTAATCGCTTGCTTCTCTGAAGTCGTGTGTGAAGAGATCTTTGTACTGCCTATTTTTTGGGTGATCTAATACCACTAGATGAAGTAGTGTAGAGAGGAAATCCATTGTATCCTCTAACCTGAATCGATCCCCATAATGTTAAGGACAACCATGTCCTATAAAATCCATTGTGTACGGGGTTCGTAGATTGGTCTAAACCCACTCGTTGTATAACCTACAATACCAAGGGTGGAAACTGAATTGAATTGAACCGGTGTAGAAGCATTGTGTAGTATGTAAAACCCCAAATGATGCCCCCTCTTTGGGGGTGCATGAAACGTTGCTGATAGGAGAATATAGCCCAAAAAGAGGACCAACCACATAAATTGTGCCCTGTAGGGGGAAGGAAATATGCTTGGTAGAAACCAAGGCACACACAAACAAGTGGCTAGAAACAAGTGTTAGTACGAACAAACATGCATATAGAAAACATGTGTAAGCTACTAAACAATGTGTAAGCTAGAAAGCAAGTAAACACACAAATAGACCGCCAAAGTAGGTTACAAACATGGGGCATCACTCACGATGTCACAAGACACTTAAGGCCATAATTTGCATACAAAAATAAGTGTTCACACCAAACATAAGGCAACACCCACATCTGATAGAAAAAAAAACAAGCAAGTACAAATAACAGATAACCATGGAAGTAAGTAATATTGCAAAACAAATGTTACACATGAAACACCTGTTAGCATGTTAGAAAGATAATTAGTATGTCAAAAGCATGTATAACCAAGTAATGTAAAGTGCTAAGTACAAATGAAACAATAACACCTAGAAGAGATGAATGTGGATGCCCCCAACAACCATTGTAGGACATGTAAGAGGTGAGAATCCATACTACGTATAAGATACCTGTATCTATGATCAAAACTAGAGAAAGATGTGAACATGCATGTGTGTATGGTATAGATAAATGACATACAAGAGATCCACCTAGCATATGTAGTAAGACGACCATATACAAGAAAATACAAGAAAGAGTAAAAGTAACCAAGATATGCAATATGTTGTGGATGAGTGGAATGACATGCAAGATGTATGATAGAGTCGTGTGCCCCAGGAGTGAATGGAGTTGTATGTAGTGAGGTTCATTTGGTTTGTCCCTCAGTAGTCAAGAATGAAACATAAATGAGAGTGTGTCATCGGGAAATGGTCAAAGTATGTGTTGTCTAACACATTGTGATGAATGTGTATGTGTGATGATGATATGCGCAACCTAGAAATGATGTGTGCGTGACCCTTATAGCCAAAGCATATATCACAACAAAGATGATCAAAATAGTGATGATGTAGCCTAAAATGTATATCACTACTAGATGAATAGAGGGAGTGGTGATGTAGCCTAAAGCGTATATCAATACTAGATGAATAAAGGGAGTGGTGATATAGCCTAAAGCATATACCACTATAAGATGAAGGGATATGTGACCATTTAGCCTAAAGCATATGTCACTAACCTAGGAATGTCACATGATAGAAGGATGAATGATTAATGGGTGAGTATGATGAGGTCCATTTGATTTGTAAACCCTCGGTAGTTGAGTATGGACCGAGGAACTAAAGTGCATCATAGGGTAGTGAGTGCAACACGTAGAAGTAGATGTAATGTGTGCAATGATGAAAGACAACCATGTGATGTGTAAAATGTGATGTATAGTATGTAATGCAAGATGTGTAGATAGCCTAATAATGTGAGATGTGTGTTATGTAGTATGTAGAATGAGTAGGATGTAATGCTAAATGCCAGGACAATAGTAGTGTGACACATGTATGATGAAGACTAGTATGATGTATGACGTGTAGATGTGTAAATGTCAAAATGATGTAGACTAAATATAGAATGTATGATGTAAGATGTGTGATGGGTGAATAGACGTAATATGTAGTAACTATTGTGTAGTGTGTGGGGTTAATGTGTGTAGATATCCCTCAATATTCGAGTGTGAACTAAAGCGCGAGAGTGTGTCATCGGGTAATGACGATGTATGCGGTGTGGATGAATGTGCCTATGTTATGAGAGTAATGTATGATAGTGCAAATATGAGATATGAGCTAATGCTAATATAGGGGAGGGGGAATGTGTTGGATTTTATGCCCCCAAGTGTATAAGTGATGGAGGTCTAGTCAAAAGACATTAAGTGGATCAATGTAAGGAGTAGTTTCCTTTACAAAAGTGATGGAATGCTGAGGTGGTAATGTCACAAATAACTTGAGTGGAGGGGTAGTTGCTTTAACAGAATGATTGGGAAATGGAAGTGAAGTGGGATGGTGAAAAATCTTGAATGGTGGCAAATTTGGTGGTATTAATGACGCTACTGAATAAGAAGGTTGATTGATTTCGAGAGGTGATTGTTTGACTTGAGTAGATTACATAGGTAACACCTGAGTGATGGAATCAGAGGTAGGAGGAGAAAATTTAGGAGCCCACTGAGATGTAGCATTTATAGATGGGCATGCAAAAAAATGTTGTGCAACGAATGATATAAATCCCTGACACTCAAGATGTTTGATTCTTCATTGTAAATCATGACATTCGATGTCATTATGTCCATTAATTCAATGATAATTGTAATATGGATGACCTTGATATTTGGCTAGCTGATAAGGGGGATAACAATGAGTAGACGGTAAAGTGATCAATTGGCAACTAAGGAGCTCAGTAAGGAGGTCATGTTGCTTAGTGTTACGATCAAGGATGAGAGGCTCTAGTAATGGTAAGACATGAGGTTCACTGATATGAGCACATGTAGTAGACATAACATGAGAATGAGATGTAGAAGGAGAACAAACATGCACTTGAGAAACATCCTTAAGCTATTGGATTTCAGATTTGAGAGATGTGATCATGGATTCCATAGCCATAAAATTGTCTTGAAACAAAGAGTGTAAAGCTTGAATTGATTGCAATAAGGGTTGATTATATGGAGGAGCACTAGGACTAGGGTCATCATATAAACAATTGAATATAGGGATTATTTCATGTGGCAATGTGTTTTTAGGAGCTAGGGATTTTTGAAGAACAACCTGGCAATTGGGATGCATTTTAAGTAGGTCGACAAGGAAACTTGAGGAACTGTAGAAGCCATGATAGAGGAAAAATGAGGATCTTAAGCGTGAAAGTGTTCGGGTTCACCACAATGATTAACTAAAATATGAATTTTATAGGTTAATCTTGTTGGTGCTCAATTGTAATCTCACCCTTTTTCGTTTAAAATTTTTCATCCACCTGGCTTGATGTAATTTATGTCTTCCTATGTGGATGTGTGTAAATTTTTGCCTTCACTAAGGTGTCGTTGTCAGTATTTTCCTTGGGTCATGGATCACGCTGAGTCTTGGTATTATTTATAGTTTTCTATCCATGGTGAAACTTTTGTAGTTGGGAGTGTTCCACGATCGTGTCTCCTTTGTGTGGCTTTATTTTGAAAAGGGAGTAAAGTTGTAGAAGTAAGTCGCTACCCCACCGACGCCCAAGTAAAGCCACATGTTGAGCCAACATCAAAAGTGGATGTACAACTTTCTCAAGCTTTGACCACATGGAGGGCTTGTGCTTGTTTGGGGACTTACCCCTAAATTTTACCTTTGAAGTTGCATTGAAGAGACACGTGGAGGATTTCGTTGGCTCTTCCCATGCTTAGAATTTTCAATAGCGATGTAACTTTCTCAAACCCTAGGCACGTGGAGAGCTGCGCTTGTTTGGGGACCTGCCCCTGAATTTTACCTTTGAAGTTACGCCGAAGAGACACGTGGAGGATTCCATGGCTCTTCCCATGCTTAGACTTTTCAACGAGATGATGAAACTTTCTCGGACCCTAGGCATGTGGAGAGCCTGCACTTGTTTGGGGACCTACCCCTGAATTTTACCTTTGAAGTTGTGCCGAAGAGACACGTGGAGGCTTATCTGTTGGCTCTTCTCATGCTTAGACTTTTCAACGGTTGGTGAAACTTTCTTGGACCCTAGACAACTGGAGAGCTGCACTTGTTTGGGGACTTGCCCCTAAATTTTACTTTTGAAGTTATCATTGAAGAGACACATGGAGGCTTTCGTTGGCCTTTTTATACTTAACCAATTCAGCCTCGAGTGAACAAATCAAAATTATAAGGGAATGTTTTAGATGACCTACCAAAAGTGAAGACTGGATCTCCCAGTCCAGATGTAGGTGAAATACATCAAAAAGACTCACATTTCATACACCTGGCCATACGGGATGATGTTCATAAATATCATGGGATAGAGCATAGGATCGAAGTTGGGCAAGAGAGTGGAGGGAAAAGAGAAAAGGGACAAGCTAGTTTTAGACCCAAACACTCAACCATTGATCATTGTGTCACACTCAGACATCTAGTGGAAAATGGGTGGGATCGAAAGAAGGATGCTTATTGTTGTTTTGTGGACTTCAAAAAGCTTTTGACACGGTTCCAAACAAAATGGAGGAGTTAGGGGTTCCAACACATTACAGGGCTGCTATTCATAGACTGTATGAGCAAGTGAAAGCTAAAATCAAAATGCATGTAGGGTTATCTAAAGGGTTTGGGAGTGATATAGGGGTTAAGCAAGGTTGCCCTCTCTCTCCAACCTTATTTGGACTGTACATAGACAAATTAGAAGAGTGGATAAACAAATTTGGAGGTAATGGAGTGCCCCTGGCTAAGTATGTGGTGAAACTCATGTTATATACAGATGATCTAATTCTAATGGCAAAAACAATCCAAGACCTGAGGATCCACCTTCGCTCTTTAGAGCTTTTCTACAAAGAAGTAGGAATGTAGGATGAAATGAATACAAGGTGGATGGAAATCCCTCTTTGCACTCCAAAATAGGTGTAGAAACGTTGAATTATGGGATTGGAAGACCACTAAGGTTCTATTTGGGTTGCTTGTCATTCCAGTGTTGTTGTATGGCTGCGAGGTATGGGCTAGTGGAATGACAAATATAAATTGGAGACAACTAGAGAGAATCCAAAAAAGGCTTATAACACACCAGTTCAGAATCAAGGCTACAGTTCCCTATGAAATCATCTTGGCTAAAATAGGTTCTTTCCCCCTGGAGGCAACTACCATGACCAGGCTCATAGGTTACCTGAAAAAAGTTGGAAACATGCAAGTAGGCAGATGGCCTAAGGCTGCAATGGATGAAGAGTTACATAGAAGAAAGAACACGTGGATGAAGCTAGAACTACAAATGGATGAAAAAATGGGATATCAACTTAAGTGAATGCCCAAAGCTTAACAGAGACATCAAAAAACTATGTAAATGAAAAGTTCAGATTGATGATGTAAGCGTTAGCATTACATTACTGAGTTTAACCCAACTTGTGACCACGGGAGAAAGCTTATATAGGGGCTGAAATAAAATGGCGAGAGAAGATCCTCATTGCTCAGCTAAGGACTAGCTCTCACAATCTTAGGTGTGAAACAAGGAGGTGGACAATACCCAAGGAGCAGTGGGAAGAGAGAACTTGTATACTGTGTAATACATGGGCAATTGAGACGGAAGCACACTTTATTCTCCAATGTCCTAAGTTCACTGGTATTCAATCCAAATATGAAGAAATCCTAGCTAGCGGGTCCATGGTGGAACTATTTGAGGAAAACAGAATAAAGAGCTTGGGGGAAATGTTGTCATAGATCAGTTGGCAGAGGAGCAGCCTCCTAAAAGAGGTCAAAAAGCCCACTTTGGTCTAAGGTGGTTTGGTACTATTTTATGGTCCCATAGACCTGTTGGTCTCGTGGACGTAATTAAAATCTTTCATTTCATAACATTTTGTAACGAACAAAGTATTCCTTGGAATATTCTTGTTTTTGGGGAAAAAAGCTTTGACGTAAAGTGAGTGGTATAAAAGTATGAAAAGGCCATGCAAAAGGAGGGGGTTAATTTTTTGAAATTTAGTCAGAGAGAAAAAGGAGAGAAGAGCCGAGAGAAGCCATTTTTTTGGGATTTTTTTGAGAAACCAATTATTTCTTGTGTGCCTTTCAAAATTGATCATGTCAAGTTGGTTGTAGATGTATAGCCATTGACAAAACTTTGAGATTGTAAACAAACTTTCCCTTGTTGATCAAATTTGAGAAACCTTGAGTAATTCGTGTAGATCAATGAACTGTGTTATGTCCATTTTCATCTTGAGATATTTTCAAATAGTTATCTATGTGCCTATTGCAGTCTTACATTAGAAATCCTTTGAAATCACACAAAATCTCATCCTCATGACAAGTATTGTGGCATTTGCAATTACATTATGAAGAGATCTTTCATTTCATAATGTAATAAGCGATTTAAATTCACTTTACTTTCATTTCAGTGATACAAATTATTTTTCAGTTTATGAGTGTATCATGAGCGTGATATAACAGGGGTTTTCTAAATTTTAATTGAGTCTTTAACATGAGTTCTTGTGTTAAAACCTTGAAGAATGTGTGAAGCTGTGTGTCTTTGAGCTTTCATAGATGCATAATTTTCTAGTTGAAGGTTCATCTTTACTATTTGAAGCTATTCATCTTTTTGCCTTGTGGATCTGTTAACATTTGTTTAAAGTTCTCAGATATTTGGTATAATCAAATTTATCTTGCTTAACTTCCCAACCATAAAATACATATCCAGAGATGAACCATACATGAACTACCCTTGCTTGCATTGTCTATTCATAAATGTTGAGGGAATTCGTTGATTTACCCATCCCTTACCTCAATATGCAGGAGCAATTAGTTTTTACCATTTCCTTTAGTAACCTGGATCTTGTTTAGAAGGTTTCTTCGTCCTCTAAAGTGACAACTCGTGAGAGTTAGACTACGTTGTATTGACCATACCTTCTAAAGATCTCCTATCAATTTTGTGGAAGGAAAGAAAATACTATAAATTTGCAGACGCCATCCACCAATATGGGTTACAAAATGGGTCCTCTCACCCTGGTTGAAGGCACAACCTAAAGTAGTCAGGGTAGGTCAAACCCTGTTCATGGTGTTATCCATTTCTTCCAGGCCTGAGTGAATGAAGAGTCAACTAAATCCTTCCCTAGCTATAAAGCGACTCGCACTCTAATTTATATGTCTCAAACATCTTGCTCAAATTATAGTGCTCCTTAATTGTTGATAAGAGAAAACACTTAGTAGAACTCACACACAGAGTCCGCGTGGGAGAACAACACAAGAGAAAAGGCGTGAAGGTATAGGAAGGCATCGCGCGCGGAGGTATAGAGTCAAAATTTCAGGACTTAGCTGATTTTGGAGATCAGGGCTATTCTTATGTGAAGCACATAGAGCGATGTTGAGACTTGTGCGCCACTCTTCATGGAGATTTTAAAGAGCACGTCAAATCACTATTACATGGGCATAAGCTAAGAATAGATCCACCACTATAGTTAACTATCGGTGATCTATATATATCATACTTGCATGTATGGCTATAGTTGTAAAAGGTGTGTAACTATTATTAGCATGCGACCTATTTTGGTAGAGTTAAGTGGTGAAGGGCTAGTCCCCCACCCTATATATATGTAATGAATTACTTAGTAAGAGATAGACAGGACACATACTGCTTTGAAGGGTTAGAGATACATGAGTGCATGAGATTGGATAATTATAACAGATCCATGCGCACATGTTTGGTATTGTATGAAGCTTTTGTACTATTGGTACGATGAATATATGAAGAATATTGGCGAACAACAGTGTCTGATATGTTTGTCATTATATACTATTGTTATCATGATGATTTATACTTAAGTGCTTATAGATCTGGTATGATGTAACGATGTATAGATGGATTATTTTCTAAATATATGTTTGTTATACTACTTCATGATGCTACCATTCTACTATAGTAACCCTAAAGAGGACCTGGTACCTTTGCGTGCTTCGGGTGAGCGCTCAGCCTAGGCTGAGTGATGTGCCAGTGCGACTAGGTGTTATCTAAGAATTCTAGGTTGCATCATTGGTTCCATTGTTGGGACCTCTTTTTCAGTTGTTTTAGAATGGTTCACGATGAAGACATATCAACTAACTTTGGTGAGCATTGAAGAGTGGATTCACGATCTGGAGGAAGAATACGCATGGAGGTTTGACACTGGATCCAGATTTAGCGCATGCACTTAGGTAGAGCAGAATCTGTATGACAGTTTGTATGAAAGATTCTTTGCTATCTTTCCCGTAGAATTATATGAGTGGTTGACTGCATACGCGTCTAAACGGAATTGGAGGTATCACACACTTGTTTGGACCCAGGAGGAATTTCAAACACTATATGATGCTGACCTGATCTGGACTCACGCGGTAGATACCTGGTTTCGTAGTGTTCTAAACAACTATATTCTGGAGTATTCAATTTCAACTTATTTGTGCCGGAGGTAGTGGAATTTCAATTCCTACAGTATCCTAGAGGAACGTATTTGCAAGGTATTCGCTGGAAATCAAAATACTGATGGTAATGTTGAACTTGGAAGATAAACCCATGGAAAGCTAAAAATATCCACGTGCGGGGTCAGAACAAGATTGGTGAAAGATGGCAGACCTAGTGGCAGCACGACAAAGGGAAGAGAGGCGGCTGAAGTATGATGAGGCGCGTGAGAGGGAATTATGCAAGAAATAAGAAATTGTAGAATGGATGGTGTTGTGGAGAGAGATGGCTCGTGAAGGATTTGAGGCTCATGGGGAGGAAGAAGAGCAAGAGCATCAGGAACTCCCCCATCTAGGAAAGCATGATAGAGAACCCTCTTCGGCCTCACATGGAAGTGCGCCAGTAGATATGACCTGGGCCATGGGTGTGCATCTAAGCCAACTTGCTGACCTAGCCCTTGCACTTGGTTTTCTAGTATCTAGTACAACAGGTAAACACAATTTTAATTTAGGAAGTGAAAGAGTAGAAATAAGTCAGACAACAAGTACATCAATGGCAAAGCATAGATAACTTTGTTATTATTTGGGGGTAAATTTTCAGGCTCATCATCTACACAGAATATGAGCGTGCCGAGTGTGGGATTCACCTCTGGAACTAGGACTACTTCACAAACTGTAGGGGTCCAGTATAGTACCACTATCGGGACACAGGGGAGTGCATCCACGGGCCCTATTCCAAATCCTAGAGGAGGATCAAGTGGTATGGGTAGTTCTAGTTCCGGTGGTTTGGGTGGTTTTGGAGGAAGAGGAAACCAAGGAAGTTCTGGGTCGGGTGGTCAAGGCCCACAACAACCCCAGAACATTTATATGGAGATGTCCCTTCATCTCCCAGAGTATAGAGGTATTGAGGATGTTTGCTTGAACATGTTCATATGTGTGAAATATTGTGGCACGCGAAAGGTATCATGGCTTCTAAGTGCAAGGAAAGTCAATTTGCTACTACATTACAGGTACACGTGCTACATGGTATAGGAAGTTTGATCCCAATCAAACTTGTATTGACTATGCAGCATTGAAAGATGCTTTCTTGAAAGAGTTCCATATCCCAGAGTTTGAGTAGAAGAGTATAAGCGCACTCAAGGATATAAAGCAAGGCACTACTGAAAGTGTACATGAGTATGATGCCCATTTTAAAACACTTCTATCCAAACTCTCCTATGACATTCATGCAAGTCAGCATGCACAATGGTTTGTCAGGGGATTGATTACCCCATTTCAAAGAGCACTATCACATAAAACTTATACCGACCCACGCAAAGCATTGGAAGTAGCTTTATGCACTGAAGTGTTGGGAGTATTGACACTGGAGTTAGTCCATTCTTGGAAGCTCAGATAAGCAGCTATGGAAAAATAGTTAGAGAAATTATCGGCAAACTCAGCTCATGAAACACGCTCAGGAATCTGGTGTACAGATTGTGAAGTAGAAGGCCACACCAAGGATAGTTGCCCTTTATAGAAGCGTATGTTTCATTGTTGTTAGACTGTGAGATTTGCCATTCGAATCATGATGCTAGTCACTGCCCCCTACTACAACGCGCGATTAGGAAGAATGTATCCTCCTTTTGTAAAATTTGTAGGTTCATGATCCGCAATACTGAGGACTGTAGATTGATTGGCTAGATCCATGATGCCATTGATATTGGGGTAAGACAGGCGAGTGTGGTTGATAATTCTAAAGGAAAGAATGAGCATCAGGATAGGGATTATAATCAAATGCGCTATGACAGGAATGACAAAAGGTTTGAAGGGGTTCGTGAAAGGGGATGAGGATATCAAGGCGGATATGGAGGACGAGGCCGAGGTGGAGGAAGGAGTGAATTCCCTCGAGGAACTTGCTATACATGTGGCTCACCTGACCATTATAGGCATGAATGCTCGCATAATATTTCTTGTTCATTTTGTGGAAAGGGGCATAGTTATGAAGAGTGTCTGAACTTGTATGAGCATCCCAGTAAACAGTACAAGCAAGAAAACAAAGGCATAGGGATGGTTAGAATCAACGCGCGAGGAGAGAATCAGTGGATGCCCAAGTTAACACCAGAACTTGAGGTAGTAATAGTCAAGATAACCACACGAGCTGAGGCAGCACGCACAAGAGAGGTTTTGCAATAGAAGCCGACAATCACTAGGGAGGAGGTTTTGCATGCTAGGTATCCAGATCCAGCTCATCAGAAAGAAGTCTATCAGGAAACGATGGAGGTCCTTAGAAGCCTTCAAGGTGAAATACAAGGTTTGAAAGAGTAGTCTCAGAAATTGGAGCATAAGGATACGTAAAAGGCTTCATCGAATATTTACGACATCGAGAGAGGTCTGTAGAATGTTACACTAGGAGAATATTATTCCTTTATTAGGAAATACTCCACGTGCGGGAACCGAGACTAGAAGACATACTTCATGTGAATATTCCCCCGATAGCATTGACTATGACAAGGAGATCACTTTGAATGTTGTTGTGGATGGGTGGTTGTTGAGCAATATTTTGATTGACATAGGTGTGGAAGTGAATGTACTTACATTGGATGCATGGGAACAAATGGGGAGACCCCCATTGCAACCATCATCTAATGTATTGTTCATGGCAAATGAACAAAAGCTACTCCCATAGGAGTTTTGAAGGATGCATCTATCACTATACAAGGGGCCAAGTTCATAGGAGACTTCGAAGTGTTAGCGCTTGCGGAAGCAGATAGCTTCCCAACTTTGCTTGGGCACCCTTGGTGTTATGCAAACAATGCTGATTTGAGGTTTAACAAGGGGTATATTAGCTTCGAGAACAAGGAGGAAAGGGTCATAATACCATTGACAGATGGGAAATCCATACCATATGTGGAACCTTTAAGTGAAGAGGACTTGAACAGAATCTATATACGCGCTATTTGGGACCCAGAGGTCAATGAGCCATCTAAGGAAGGAATCCTTCATTGGGAAGATTCTTAGTCAATCAAAGCGATACTACCAGTATTGCTTGTGATAATTGGGCTCATGGCACTTATGAACTGGTGGGGCATGAAGTTAAGTGCGCGGTTGCTTGCAAAAAGGGTTTTCACTCTGTCCGGTGTATAGGTTGCTTAGTACCCCGCTATACTGGATCCAAAGATTTGGCTGGATTCTTACAGGCCATGGAAGCAAACTGGGTTGACCAGCTTAAAAGATGAGATATGTTGTCATCTACTTTGGGTGGGACAATAGTAGTGCACTGGTGGGTGGTCCACAGGGATAATCTCTTAGAGTGGGGAAAGATTAGGACCGCCTTATCAACCAAGTTTTCAAGAACTAATGCACCTACAAAAATTTGCCCTTATTGTGGTGATCAACTTGCTCAAAGATCATATCCAACCATGTGTGAGACTCTAGATAGTAGGATAGGAAGCATTACTTCGCTCACTTTGGGTGCATCGGTTTTATTCTACTCTCTGAGGTTGCACGCGTGCTTGGTATGTATATCGTGAATTACACACGCAACACTAACAATTGGCAAAATTTGATCAGAGGATGATCCAAACTTTTGACTTCTTTTCATCTACACCACTAGTGAACAAAGATTTAAGCTTTATCAAGTGCTTAACCATGGGAGATAGTGGGAAAGTGGAAGAACTTATTCAGAATTATTTGGTGAGACAGAGACAGGGGTGCATTTTGAGGATGAAGAAGATGATATCATATTACTTGAGTGCACTTCTCTGGAAAAAGACAAGGGGAAGATGGTTTACATAATTGATGATGAGGAAGTTGAGCACTTGGAAGTGGATCATTCACATGGAACACATGAAGTGTTAGCCAGTGCGGATGTAGATGCACGTGCATATCATGAACCTATGAAGACAACAAAGGTAAATATAGGCACAAAAGTTGAACCTAAGGAGGTGATAATTGGGGATTACTGGTCAGAATCATAAGTAGCAAAGATCATAGAGTTACTTAGAGACTATGAGGACTTATTCCCAAGAGGATACCATGAACTTAAAGGTGTGCATAAATCACTTGGAGAAATGAAGATAAAGCTCAAGGAAGGTGCACGCCCTGTTAGGAAATGACCTTATTGAATGAATCCCAATTTACGCGAGAAGGTAAAGTAGGATATTGACAAGATGTTGAAATCTGGGATCATTCGACCGTTGGATGAATTAGAATGGGTCAATCCTATGGTGATAAACATAAAAAAGGATGGTAGGATTCGAATTTGTGTTGATTATAGAGAGTTGAATGCAACATGTGTTACAGATCCCTTTCCTACGCCATTCACAGAGGAAATATTAGGAGTGGTTGGGCGCAAGATATATTCATTTATAGATGGGTTCTCAGGGTATCATCAGGTTAGGATTACCTCGGAAGATCAAGAGAAGACCACCTTCACTACTGAATGGGGAAGCTTTTCCTATACTGTGATGCCCTTTGGATTGAAGAATGCACCTGTTGTATTTTCAAGGATAGTGGTACAAGCATTCAAGGATTTTATTCACAACTTCTTACAGGTCTATCTTGATGATTGGACCATTTATGGGCTAATTAAGGATCATTGTGACAATCTGCACTTAATGTTTGAAAGATGTAGACAATTGAGTATCTCATTGAACATCAAGAAGTGCATCTTTGCTACTCCCTTTGGCATACTTTTAGGACACATTATCTGCAAGGAATGGTTCTTTGGTTGATCCATTAAAGTTGCGGTCATCGTAGGCTTGAAAGCGCTGCACCGTGAGTGAGGTACGTGAATTTTAGGGTCATACAGGGTATTACAGGAAGTTTATAAAAGGGTATGCAAAAGTTGCCGCACCCTTGGAATAATTGCTCAAGGGGAAAGGTACATTCTATTGGGGGGAGTCGCAGCAGCGCGTGTTTGAGATATTGAAGAAGAAACTTACTACCGCGCCTATCTTGTGCTTTCCTTCATGGGATAAACCTTTTCATGTTCATGTGGATGCCTCTGACACAACCATTGGTGCTGTCTTAGCTCAACCGGGAGAAGGTATAGTTGATCATCCCATTTTCTTTGCTAGTAGGAAGTTGACCCTTGCAGAACATAATTATACCACTACAGAGCGTGAGGCTTTGTCCATGATCTATGCCTTGCAAAAATTTTGTCAGTATTTGTTGGTCACACCATTTGTGTTTTATACAGATCATATGGCATTGAAGTATTTGGTGAACAAGACCATTTTACAGGGGTGCATATGCCGATGGATACTCTTATTTCAAGAGTTTGACTTTACAGTTGTGGTAAAACTAGGAAAAAGCAATTCTAGACCAGATCACTTGTCTAGAATTCAATCAGGAGAAGAGGCACAAACAATAGAAGAGACCATGCCTGATGCACAAGCTGTATAGGTTACAACGTGTGCCATCAGAATTAGAGGACATTGTTGTCTTTCTAAGGACTGGTATGGCACCAGAAGGCATGAAAGCTTTAGAGAAGAAGCAACTTGCTATATGCGCGGCACCATTCATGTTAATTAGTGGTGATTTGTACAAATTAGGCAGAGATGAGGTGTTACGTTGTTGTGTATTGGAGCATGAACGAAAGGATATAATGGAAGAAGCACATGGTGGTATTGTAGGTGGCCACTATGCAAGTGATACAACAATGCACAAGATCCTACTTGTTGGTTTGTGGTGGGAAACATTATATAAGGATTGTAAAGAGTATTGTAAGGCATGTGACCATTGTTAACATCTAGGTCAACCAGACAAAGGGATGAGATGCCTTTACGACCAATTACAAGTGCTAGAACCCTTTGAGAAATGGGTGATTGAATTTGTCGGGCCTATTTCACCAGCCGCGCACAGGACTGGATCACGCTATATCATCACTTGTATAGATTATCTTACCCAATGGGTGAAGCAACACCTACAAAGGACTGTATAGTGGCTACAACAAGGTTCTTATGGGAGAATGTTCTTACAAGGTATGGCTGTCCTTTAAGTTTAACAAGTGATAGGGGCACACATTTTTTGAATGAGACAATAAGAATTTTGTTAGATGAGTTTATGGTTGCCCACCATAAGACTACACCCTATCACCCTCAGGAAAATGGAACTGTTGAGGCTTTTAACAAGATTTTGAGCCACACATTGACCAAGATTTGTGATGTTGGAAGGAAAGATTGGGATGATAAAGTATTTGCTATTCTTTGGGCTTATAGAACAACATACAAGAGATTGAAAAAAGCCACACCTTTTCAATTGGTGTCCAAGCGCGGAAGTCAGTTCTTTCTATAGAATTTATGTTACCTTCTTTGCGCATTGTATGCGCTGGAGGTCTAGTTGATGAGCAAGCCTTGGAAGAATGGATTGAGAAGATGGTTCAACTAGATGAGTCTTTGAGCCATAAAGACGTTGGAGTCGAAAAGAGAAAGCATACCAAAAGGCATGACATGATAGACATATCAGGGATAAGAAACTTGCGGTTAGACAAATGGTACTTCTGTATGACTCCAAGTTTTTGTGCCATCCAGGGAAGCTCAAGGTGCATTGGTTGGGGCCATATATTATAACTCATATACTTGAGTCAGGTGCTTGCCAGTTAGAAGCAATTGATGGCACGAGGTTGCCCGGTTATTTTAACGGAGTAGGTTGAAGCCCTACTATAAATAAGTCTTATTGGTGTTTGTAATAAGGCAGTATTGCCAGATAGATTAGGTTTCCCTTTCTACATTCCCTTAATGTGTTTCTTTCATTATCACTATGCTTTGTGAATTTAGTTCTTATTTGTGTGTGATAAGCGCTTTTGCACGCATGAAGCTAACTACAATATGAAGCATGTTGATGTGCAAAGGACTGCACATACTTTTAGTGTGGGGTGGATTGTTGGTGACTCTTAGGTATATGCTGCAAAGATTTAATGTTGCGGGTGTTGAGAAAGAAGGTTGCTAAGGGTGATTGACAAAAGATTGCTTCTCAAAGATAACCAAGGATGAAGATGAATGAGGGAAAGTATAACATGAGGTAAGCGGCCATGGTAACTACCAGGAGATGGTGCAGTGACGAGGTACTCGGGCGCTAGAATGCGTCGCTGAAGAGAAGTCTATAACAAAGGGTAAAAAGGCATGCTAGAAGGTTATAGCTTTTGGCATGAAGATGTACCGTGCGGAAATGATAAAAATAGGTAATAAATGAATTAAATTTGTTAGGCGAGAGGAGCAATTAATGCAACAAAAAGTGGAAATCTATATAAGGACGGGATGCGATTTCATTTTTACCCTTACGACTAAGAATTTGACAATGAGCTACATGTGAGGAGCCAAGTAAAGCGATTCAAGGTGCGAAGCAAGCGTTTAACTAGGTGTGAAAGACAAATTTGTGTATTAGAAAGGCTTGTATCCTCGTAGGAGAAGGGTTTGAATGAAGTATAGTGACAGAACAGAGTTAGGGCGTGTGATTTCACAATTGCAAATTAGGGCACGGTTGAATCGAGTTAGGGTTTGAATGAAACTAATAAAAACTTGCAGTCAGAAGGTCTAGAAAACAAAACCGAAAGAGAAGAATGACTCCAAAGAAGAATGCAACACTAGTAAAGGAAAGAAGAAGGTGGTAGTAGAAGAAGAGGAAGAGATGGCCCTGGAAAGCAAATTTTCTAGAGATGCAGTACCCTGAGGAAGTAATTGTGGGCTAGGAATGGGATACCCACATACGACAGAGCAAGATAAGCGAGTATAATCACCGGACCAAGGATAACCAAAAGAAATTAGATGACTTGCTCACTTCCCGAACAAACAAACGAACTGAGGATGACATGCCAATATATGATGACACCGGGGAAAGGCTACTGAAAGGGATTGGTGTCTACCAGCTATATGAGCTCCCATACTTTGGGAAATATGCACCATTGTATAGATGGCTGATGAGCCGAGTCCATGAGGACTTTTTCTATTTTGCAGGATGGAGGGTAAGATTGACACCCATTCTTATTGCCACAGTAACTAGATTAAAGGCAACAGGTGAAGATATTAAGATTGACCTAGCTGACAAGAGTGCCATTTTGGAGACATAGAAAGTGCTGGGCTACCAGAAAGGACCATGGAATGGACATTGATAAAGCGTAAAATTGTCAATAAATGCAGTGCAAAGCGCGCACTGATTACAAAGTTGAATGACCAAGAACGTTGGTCACAAGTTAACTCTATGTGGCTGCATGTGGCAAAGCGCATGTCAAAAGGAGTCACTTACAACATTGCGACTTCATTACAGAGTAAATAGTAGAGGAAGCACGCGTAGGAAACAAGATAAGTTTTGGCTGTGTTTTACTAAGTTTGGTATTCATGGAGATTGGGGTACCAGATGGCCCAAAAGAGAATATATGGGAATACCCCATGAATCAAAAGTCTCTAGCTGAATGATTCAACAAGTATCTATGCAAGGGGTCAATGATGGACGAGGTAAAGGAGCGAGCGGAGATGTGGTATGACAGGATATGCACAACGCGTTTGAAGAGGAATGGCGTATACCCAAGGAGTTGCCTTCGGTTCTAGGGAAGTAGGCACAATTTGCAGTCTACCAACACTTTTATATTACATGCTTTCCAATGGTAGATGGGTCATGGAGCCCCTGGTGCAAACTACCTTACGCGTTTCCACGTGATATTTCCAAGCTTCAGTTCATCGGTTCACCAACACACGAAGGTTAGTATTTAATGCAGACAAGGTGGACTATGAATACCACACCTTGTGGAAAACATATGGATATCCAGGGAAGAATGCATACAACGAGAGTAATATCTTAGAGATTTTGAGCATTAAACTAGAGACACTTGCCATTGTGGATATCGGGGCCACGCTGATATACCTCCAACTTAAGCCAAAAATGGAA
This sequence comes from Taxus wallichiana var. yunnanensis, assembly GCA_018340775.1. Lineage (NCBI taxonomy): Eukaryota > Viridiplantae > Streptophyta > Pinopsida > Cupressales > Taxaceae > Taxus > Taxus wallichiana. The sequence continues at coordinate 371,464,810 of CM031236.1, forward strand.
AATAACAAGTATGTGGAAAACAAGTTCGTGCTTCCAGGGCCACCGAAGGGGAAGCATACCATGGAGAACGTCCCGACACCTAGGCCCTCTAAACCCAAGCAAGATGATGAGGAAGAGGATGAAGAGCAGGAGGATAGCGGTGGCTTGGTGCGGAGGAGGAAGCAGCCATCTGGCCAAAAGGAGAAGGAGCGCAATGAATTCACAGGGAGAAGGAGTTACTGGGGAAGAGTAGGGTGACCAAAGATTTAAGAAGGTATTCAAGCGCACAAGGGCGCAAGGAGAAACCCAGCAAGTAAAGGATCCAGAGGAGAAGAAAAGAAGAAAACTCAAGCTAGGCGAGGAAGCAGAAGAATATGAGGAGAAGGCACCCTCATCTCTAGTAGAAGAGGAGCCTTAACACAAGAAGGAGGAGAAAATGGAAGGAGGAGAAGGGGAACAATCAGAGGCCACATAAGACAAGGGTGAGGGTACATCTAGGTTAATACATCTATTCCAAGAGGGCCAAGATCTTGTCGAACAGGTGAGGATGCCAAGGCACATACAATGGGATATGTAGAAGACCCAAAGTTGATTGTTTGTGCTTGGTTTCAGAGCACCATCGAGCAAAAGGATCTATTCGGATGGGTGCTCATGGATGAGGACAAGGCGACATTGCGTACACATGGAAGCAACTTTCATGGTCAATGCACATGCATATGGATGAGCTAGACTTTGATGTCGGTGAAGAATCATGCGTGTCAAGATGATTGAAGAAGGCACCTAAAATAAGGCACATGACAATCAAGCCAACGGTGATGACAGATGAGTAGGTAAGTAATGCTCTAGTAAAGGTATCTACTTGAAGTAGCAAGAAGAAACATTGATAAATATGCTACCATTAAGGCGCTGACAGAGAAGCTGAAAGCCAAGGATGTGGAGATAGCACGCCTAGTGTAGGAAAAGGACTTGATCAAGAGAAAATATGACACTTTTGTTAGTATGGCAGAGGAAATTGGAGATGATGTCCTAAAGGTATGCCCACATTTGGAATCCCAAGTACCAAAAGAATTTCCTTCTGTGATGCACTATGTAAAGACAATGATAACATTAGTGTTGGAGGATGAAAAGGTGCATATACCAAAACAGCCCAAGGACCCCGCAGAAGAGGCAGAGAAAGCACAGGCTACAGTAGCAAGGAAGATTGCTACTTATGAAGGCCTACTGCAAGCCATCCATGACGAGCTAAAGAAAGCCAATCATGCACTAATGATATGCACAACTCTAGATGTGCATTGATCACGGTAAAAACATTGGAGGAAGATAATGAAGTGCAAAAGGTTATGAAGGATGCAACCCTAGGCCATGTTGAATGATTAATCCTGGTGAAGCAGAAGTGTGAGACACTAGCTGTGGCACAAGCACCACATAAGGAAAGGTTAGATGAGCTTGGAAAGCTCATTTCTCAAAAGATGGATATATTGGAAGGGGTGCAAACCTCTATGTCAAGCGTAATGCTTGTGATACAGAATGAGTAGGGAAAGCTAACTATGAAAGAGCTGCAGTCTATCATTATAGACGTGCCGAGAGAAGGCAGGAATGGTGTTGATAGAGTGGGAGAACTTGGAAGTAGATATAAAAGAGGAATATCTAGAGTTACTGCTTCAAAATGAAATGGAGGAACCTGAGGCCTGAACAGTTTTTGTTGTGTATACCTTATTCAAAATTCTTTATTCAACCATTCTTTATTTATCCATTCTTTGTGTAAGTTTTGGATATCACCATTGTCGGGCGAGAATGAGATTAGTGTGGGGTAATGTTGATTAGAGAAAACACTTAGTAGAACTCACACACAGAGTCCGCGCAGGAGAACAACACAGGAGCAAAGGTGCAAAGGTATAGGAAGGCATCGCGCACGGAGGTGTAGAGTTAGACTTTCAGGACTTAGCTGATTTTGGAGATTAGGGCTATTCTTAGAGGTTGGTGTGTGGAGCACACAAAGCGATGCCGAGACTTGCGTGCCACTCTTCGTGGAGATTTTAAAGAGCATGTCAAATCACTCTTGCATGGGCATAAGCTAAGAATAGATCCACCACTATAGTTAACTATCAACAATCTATAGATAGCATACTTACATGTATGGCTATAGTTGTAAAAGGCACGTGGCTATTATTAGCATGCGACCTATTTTGGTAGAGTTAAGCGGTGAAGGGCTAGTCCCCCACCCTATATATATGTAATGAATTACTTAGTAAGAGATAGATAGGGACACATACTGCTTTGAAGGGTTAGAGATACATGAGTGCATGAGACTGGATAATTGTAACAGATCCATGCACGCATGTCTGGTATTGTATGAAGCTTTTGTATTGTTGGTATGATGAATATATGAAGAATATTGGCGAACAACAGTTTCTGATATGTTTGTCATTATATACTATTGTTATCATGATGATTTATACTTAAGTGTTTTAGATCTAATACAACGTAACGATGTATAGATGGATTATTTTCTAAATATATGTTTGGTATACTACTTCATGATGCTACCATTCTGCTACAACAACCCTAAAGAGGGACCTTGTACCCTTTGCGCGCTTCAGGCGAGCGCTCATCCTAGGCTGAGTGATGTGCCAGTGTGACTAGGTGTTATCCGAGAATTCTAGGGTGCATCATCGGTTCACGCAAAGGAGAATCAATTTGGATACCAACAAATCTAATAAAATCTTGTAGTAAATAATAGCTAAACAAATAAGGAGAAATGACCCAATCAACTAAGTACATAAAATTATAAAACCCTAATGTAGTAGGGTTAGAAAGAGCTTAGCTGATTTGGTGAACTTGCTAGACTATGTCACAGAGATGACTAGAGAAACATGAGGAGGAAACGACTGTTTCAAAGTCTTGAGAAGTGTAGATCCGAGTAATCTGGGTGTCTTGGGGCATCTAGAGAGGAACAAGGGTACCCTGTAGGTGCCCTAGTTTGAGTTCAGGCGCCTGGTATGTGCGGGAGGTCTAGAAACTAGAATTGTAGGGTTCGTAAGGTGTTGGTTCAAAAATCATCACCGAGCGATTTATGGATAGATGAGCCAAAGGTGTGTAGGGCATAGCCCCTCTTTGAGTCGAGTAAAGTGAAACTGGTTTATTGCTATTCTACCGGCGGGGAATGCATGCAAGTCTCACAAAATTCTACCTTCGGGGTTTGGGATCTCATCCCAGTAGGGTTATTTCCGACTGCGGAAAGAAAGGAATGGAAGAGAGGACGAAGAAAGATCAGATCCGAAGAAAGAAAAGAAATGAATTCCAAGGCAGAAAGGTCAGAGGGTTTATGTTTTGGGATTGGTAGTAAACAGAGCCAAACCTACTTACATAAACGAACAAAGCAATATTGATGAATAAATGACAATAAAACAGAAGTAGATCCAACAGAATAAACACACAGATCTGACGTAAGAAAGATCTAATGCAAATAACACATGTATTCAACACAAATTCTAAATATTGTATTAATATTTCCTTTTGTTACAAAAAGCTCAAAGTCTTTTCTTCTCAGTTCTATTTTTCATCTGAAAAGTATCCACCCTAAATACCACAAGTATTTTTGTATATATAGAAGAAGAAGAAGAAGAAGGAAGGCAAAAAGGAACCAACCACCTATTTACAAAATATCTACAAAAATATCTCAAAGTCATGTTGACTTTTAACAACTTGATGGATGCACCATGCAACATGGACGATGTCATCATTCGTGCCAACATGCTTTAGACATTTACAAAAAGAAAGCCGAAGAAGAGAGAAATTATTCATCATCGTCATCCCGCGGCTGAAAGGGGATATCCTGCTTTTGCTGCTCGGGTGACGAGATGTGAAATTGGGCACGGTATTCCATAAACTTGCTGATCATGGGCTCTAATTGATCCTGGGAAGGATCCTTGTGTCGCTCACTGATAGCCTCGCAAGTCTCCCACTCATCTGTGAGCTTCTCTGGGAGTTTGGAATATTCATTCTCTGCTTCTATTAGGAACCCGATGAAGTCCCAACAGGCCAGCAGGTTATTGATGGATTCTGCATCAAAAGTGACCTCTGGCCCTAGCCCTTGCGAAACGATCTCCTTGAAGATCTGGATGGTTTCGTCAACCTTCCTTAAGGTGAAAGAAGGAGTAAGCAACCCTGGAGACATCCTTAGAACAATTTGTTCCATCTGATGCATTGCGTCCAGGGCTTCTTCCTTTACCTTATCAATTTTTTCGAGGACGAATTCCAGTTGATCCATCCGGTAATCCAGAGTGGAAAGGATTTTATTAAGGGCCCTGGGGTGACCGAAAATGCCGAACTTGACCAGATCTTCGACTGAACAGTCAAACATTCTTTGAAAGGTCTCATGCTGCAGCCTAGCATGGTCTAGCTCTTTCTGATATGGGTCCGCTTGCCTGGAGCTCTTTATTCGCCTTGTTGATGTTCAGATACAAATCGGTGAACTTGGCGATCACTCGTTCACTGTCTTTAAGGATTTGGATCCTCCAGGTGGAAACTGCCATACCTTGCTCGCCGATCTTCGCATATTCATTAATTTTATCCTGACTCAGAGGCTCAGGAGTTTCGGCGGCAGTTGTGGGAGGTGCACTGCCCATCTTCTATAAGGCGTGGAGCAGATGTTCATTTTTCTCTTTCAGTAGCCTTTTCTCTTCTTTTGCTTCTTGAAGCTTCTTGCAGAGGGCGTCAACTGTAGATAGGGCCTCTCCCTGAAGGCTTTCAGAAGATGTCCCCATTGTGACTTGAGTCACTATATAATCTGTCGAAGACAGATCCTTTTTATCCTTTAGAGGATTGTGGTATGTGATCTCCATTATCCTCTCTCCCGAAGCACTCTAAGAGAAGCGTGTGATGGGCTTCTGCTTCTTTGCCCATTTTGCGGGATTACGAGAGAAGTCCATCGGAGTGAAGGGAACTTTCCTTTTCTGGCGCTCGAGTCTTTGGGAGATCCAGGTTGGACTTATGGGAGAAGGACCGAGAAAGCGAGAGAAGGGGGCTGCAGTAGTAGAAGGGAAAAACGTGGAGACACTTGGAGGCAGATCGAGAGGAGGCCGATTAAGCGCTCACGGGAGGAAGAGATACTGCAGGAGAGGAAGACATAGGAAGGGAGGGGAGCTCAGAGATGAGGGAAGAAATGGAGGGGGATAGGTTCGCGAGAGAAGAGAAGATGGACGAAGAAGCAGGAGGAACAGTAGAAGAAGGGGGAGAGGATACGACTAAAGGAATGGTCACTTGAGTCACTCGAGGAGGGGAAGGAGGAGAAGGAGAAGGAACAGAAGGGACCTCAGTTGTTGCAGCAGTGGTGACATCATGAGTGGATGAGCCTATTGGAACATCTTCCGCCGCTTCTTCCTCTGAGCTTTTGAGATTTCAACCCGTTCTTGTGAAGCGGAAGGAGGGATTTCTGGAGCTTCTTCTTGGGTGGAGCTGGACTCACCCTCTTTATCTTTACCCTTGCCTTTTGGCTGTTGTTTTGATTGAGGAGGTGCGTTACCCAACGGAGAAGTTGTGAAATCGACTCCGAGGTAGATGAGCCCGTTCATTCGGCACCAATGCTCTGTTCTGCGCAGAGTTTCCTTGACTCTCTCCTCAATTGTCTGAGGCGCTTTGGTTCTATCAATCAACACAAAAGGCCAATCGTCCCCACCCATGTCAAGATACACTTGATCCACTTCTTGCTCAGTAGTTTGGTAGCCTTTTGGGATGATGGCTACCCCATACTGGATGATTTCTGCTAAGGCCAATCGAGAATGATCCTTCCTCCTGAGCTCAACCTCATGATATATGTCAATGTAGATATCTTCGATCTGAGGGATGTGGATCGGGTCGAGCTTAGCCCTAGGCAGACAATTCCTCGGGTCAAAGGTGGGCCTTGCTGGGAAGTCATGTTTCAGATTTAGCAGCTCCAGTTCTGCAAACATATCTTTTGCCTTGTGGTGAGTGAGACATGTATACCTACCCACTGTGAGGGGGAAAGGAGTTCCACCCTTCTTTCTCTTGAGACACTTCTCATGGTAGGTGATTAGCTGCCTCGACAGCTCCAACAGGATTAACTTGGGACCAGCATACCTTGGTAGTTTAGTTGGTTCTCCCAAGAAGTTAGCCACCCTTAGATAAGTGAATGTGGGGAATTGAGTGAACAGGGCCCCCCATTTCTCCGTGGCTGCCACGATGCTCTTGATCGTGTGACCATGAGTCATATTCGGCCTCAAGAGGCAGATGATGCCGTAGAAGAAGGCATCGTTGATCTTTGTAAATTGGGGGATGCTATTTTCCAGCTTCAGTTCTGGATAATATTCATAGATTTTAACCTGGGGCCAAACCCCGCACCACATCAGAGCTGGATAATCTCTTTCTGAAGCTGCAGCGTAAACAACGTAGGAATTCATGTAGAACTTCCCTGTTGTGGCAAGTTGTTGTAGCTGCTCTGATATTGTGCTGCTTATGATTTCTGCCCACTCAAAGCGTTGATTGGGCACATTTTTGTTCATTGTCTCCAAATACCGCAACATCCATTTGTGAAAATAATGGGCGTCAGGAAGCCCAAAGACTCTACTCAGGAATGTAATGGTGTCAGCTGAGTTCCTCTGAGAAGTCACTGCGATGAATGACCTGTGGCCACCGAGTCACCACCTTTTTATTTTTCAGATATACCTCGTTCATCAGCTGCATGCACTGATCTTCATTGTCGTCCCAGGCTTTGATGCAGTCTTCCTGGCTGACGGCCACAAAGTGCCGGTGGTGAGGGATGCCGAGCATTATTTCAAAATGGCGGGCAGTGAGGTTGATTATAACCTCGCCCTTCTCATTGTGGACACATCTTGTGTCTTTGTTGTAGCATCGGGCTACCACCATCATAAATTCATTATTAATTGCACTGACTGGGATTCCCCCAGCAAAATGCAGGGCACTGCCTATCAATTTGTCCATCCATGGACTTCGTGTGACCTTCCTGGTTCTGGTCCAGAACTCCTCCATATCAATGTGTCTGAGCTCTGAGTCTCTGATATCTAGGTCACACTCTTGGGACTCGGGCATTCTGACCCTCTGATATTTATACTTCATTTCTTCTTCCGTGAGCTTGGCCTTACCCTTAGATTTGGTAGGTTTCTTGCTTGATGTTGACATATGTTCTTCTGAACTTAGTTGCTGATCTGCAAGAATAAGAAGTGAAACCCAACGCAAGAAATTCATGTCAGCAATTTGATTTTCCATTGAAATGCTGATAGAAGAAAGAGTTAGTGATTTTAAGGCCTCAGGGCGCAGGGCGCATGAATACTGCAGGTTACAGAGCTAAATAGTAAGGCGCACGGGAAAGGGCTGCTGCAGGGGATAATCAGCACCAAAGGACATGTGGCGCATGGATATTGCAGATTGCATTCTTTGTTGTTGTAAACACAAGTGCGCCTGCGCCATGTGGATGCATTTTGTAAAGGGCGCATATAATTTTCATGTTGCACAGGAACTTCGGTGCGCCAAAGGTGCATCTAAGGTTTGTGTAACATATGCTTTGTGCACTGAAGAGAACTTGGCACGGTGCATGGAAGGTCTGCATGACATGATGTTGTTGTAGTGAGGGATGCGCCTGTGCCGTTTTACAAATTTGCACTTGGCGCGGATAATTTCTATGTTGCATACATGCAGGGTGCGCCAAAGGGTACGAGGTTTTAACGATGCAACAAATGAGTTTGGCGTGCCATGAGGGGGTGCGAGGAAAGCGTTTGCAACAAACTAAGGAAGTGTGCCTTGAGGGCGCAACTTTTCATTATGTAGCAGGCAGGGAAAGTGCGCCATTGGCGCGGCTGCTCTTTGTGTAACGGGGGCTGACAGATGCGCCATTGGCGCAATCTATTCTTCATGTTGCAAAGGTGTGCCAATGCGCAAAGGAGAAGAAAAATACAGTTTCTTTTTAAGCTTTGATTCTTTCTCTGAGGGGTTTTACATATGGTTTAGCTCCTTCTGCAGGGTACCTTGGGGTGATGAAGAAGCTATAAAATGAGAGTTCCAAGCTATTTTTCAGGACAGAGTTTCCTCTACCAGCAGATCTGGAAAGAGGGGAAGAATATGTGGAAGAATGGAAAAGACAAGAAAAAGGGGGAAGTTCACGATTTCATAGTCTTTCCAATCCAATCCAGACCAACAAGCAAACAAAGAACCAAAGCACAAAACACACAAAAGAAATGAGGACCTCTTACCCGGATATAACGAAGAAATGTGCAAACGGGTCCACAAAGCGATTGAAAATGACAGGGCAGGTGCGCACTGGCAGGTACAGAGAAAATCACGTGATTGTGTCGGATGATAATGACAGTAGCAGATGCACCTATTTATAGGCGAGGTAGCAATAAATGTGCCACCAAATTTTCAAGTGGCGCATGAAAAGCACTATCGACACAAGAAAACATGCGCCCGTGACGCACCAAAATGCTTGCCAACACGAAGCTATGTGCACCCTTGGTGCACCGGAAGTGGTGTTGTCAGAGGAATATGTGCACCCTTGGCACACCAAAAAGTGGCACAATAAATGTTCTGTTGACAGGAAGGCGCATGCGCCTTGGCGCATGCAAGGAAGACTCAACATAGTGAGGTGCACCAAAACACCTGTTGACACAAGAAAGCATGCGCCAAAGTATTTAAAGGGGGTGGATCAAAAGTTTATGTTGCATAGTCATTATGTGCGCCCGACCAAAAAAAGACCAAAATGGCTAAGTTCGGAAAACTAGATTTCCCGGGAAGGGATTTTGCAATGTTCTGAATGCAAGGGATCCCTGACGAGGGACCGAAACAAAATTTTGGTAAGGTTATCAGTAAAATTGCCCTTGCCAATTTTACAGGATAACACAAGGTGATGTGAAGCCTTCTCTATGTATGTCACTAATAATCCTTCATGAAGAAGAGACCTGCAAAACCCAAAAACAAGCATTAAACCCTAAAAAAGAAAAATGCAAATGAAGGGGTCAGACTGTCCTTAGCGGCCAAAATGGTGGACTTACTAACCGATAATCGCACTACATCCGAGACCCATGTAGTTATATTTGTGTGTGTGTAATCATGCCCTAGGTTGCTCTTGTGCGTTGCACTTTGTGAAAGTAGTGAACAATAACTATGTGTAGAAAATGCAATACAATGGTGGATGGAATAGAATGAACTTCCCTCCTATATAGTGTGATGTAGATGAGCTAGCCCTCTCCCTTGTGATGGAGATAGATGGATGCAAATGGATCATTTGATGGATGCAACCTTAGGTGACAATAGTAGTGCCTAGTGCTTGGTCCCTCATTATGGTCTCATAACTCTATATTTATATGGTTCTCTTGCTCTAATTTTAGAATTAACCTCGAAGAGGCCGACTACCAAAAATGTAGAATTCTCAAAGAACTAAAAAGTGTACAAAATATGGAAGTAAAGTGGGAAATGAATCAGGGCACCCCGACTGGAACCAAGGTACCTGTGGGTGCCGCAGTACTGGCCCGAGCACCCCAGTCAAGGCTAAAATGACGCAAAATGACAAAAACAGACTGGGCATGTATGTGCGAGAGGTTAACTTGATGATGACAAAAAACAAAATAAATTGCCTAAGAGACAAAGGTTAATTAGTACTTTCTTTACTCAAAACCATAGGAATAGTAGTATATGAGACCGACACTAAATAATACCCAAAGTGCATGATTTTGTGTCTAAAAAAACCCATGTCGGGACAAAAACCCACTTTGAAACCAGAGAACTAGTTTGGACACATGTCCTATAAAGTTACAATGATTTCATGTTGAGCACCAACTCAACTTGGAGATCTGCAACTTCAAAATTTAGTCAAGTTCTACTTGACCTTTAACAAGCTTCAACTTGCATGGAAGCTTTAAACCCCAACAATTTAACCGACAACAATGACCTTATCTAAGCTACTACTCATAAGGAGGTTCAAACCCCTATATCCTAAGCTGCAACTTAGAATTTTTAGATTCTAATCACTTTACTATGTTGTCTTCCACAACTAATTATGACCACTTCTTCAGCTCACTTGTCTTCTCCTCTCCTTTCTTAGTTTTTCATGGCTTCAATACATTCACACTCTTCTCACTTGCTCAAAGCTAGCACTCAACTCTCCTCCTTTCAATAATAGCACACAACTCTCTTCGTTTCAACATTGACACATAAACCTCTTCAACCACACCTTTGTATTTGACAACGACATCTCATTCCTCTCTCTGCAGCAACACCAACATTTTCATGCTAAAAATTTGAGCTTAAATAAACAAGCAAGATTCCATGCATGACTCTTGAATTTTCATGTTTTATGACTCTTCACATGACCATTCTTCCTTCATAGAACTTTGTGTTTATAGGTTGACAAATGGAACTTCTTTAGATACTCCATGCAACTGAATTTTGAGCTTCTCCATGAGCTCCTTCTTGAAATAATGATGTTTCATGTTCCATGAATTTTGAGCTTCTTTAGAGACTTACCTAACTAAGAAAAACTTATGTCACAAATTTCTCCTTCATTTCAAGATGAATCAGTGTGATTTCTTTTGCAACACCTTTCCAATCTCCTTACATACATTACCTACAATTTTTGGGATTTTTCATCAATTAAAAATTAAGTTTTGATAATTTTCTATAATGCAGACCAAACTCGCATAGTCAACCCGAAATATGAGCCAATGAAAGATCTCCATGTTTACTTCACAATATCATACCATTGATAACCTCAATTGATTGCTACGAAATTTGAGCCAATGAGAAGACTCCACGTTTACTTCACAATTCACTTTAATTTGCAAGGACCTTGTTAAAAATGTGAATTCTAAACTAATCAGATAGATCCACACACCTTTTTGGTGTCAGTATTTTTGAATACAAAGAACAAACTAATAGGAAGGCTCCACGCCTTTGTAATGTCGAGACTATTCTTAAACTATATCGACCCAATATGATACATAGTCTAATAAGAAAGATCCACTGTCATCCTCTAATGTTGTCATGTTTCTCTTTGACTGTGTCTTTGACTCGGTATGCCTAAATCACTGAGACTCAAAATGCCACAAAATTTGGCTCATTTCGAGAACTTCACGTCTTCTTAGAGCTATATCTTAAAAGCATGGTGGAATACTACCATGTTTTCACCTTCAACATTGTCAAATCATCACCAAGTGGCACCCTCTGCTTGGTCCACTTGTCTTTGCCTTCCGTTGACGTATTTTCTCTCTTACTACTCGGACCAAAAAGCTTTCTTAAACAAAGCTGATTCATGAGGTTTAAGTCTGCCAGAGCTATCTCTCAAATTGCCTTCATCTCACCGGAATACGATATGTAGCACCTTACTTTGCCAATGAGATTTCACCACCTGTCCTATTGACTTTTCAACCTTGCCCGAACCGAAAAGCTATAGCATTTGGTTAATTCCGCAAACCTCACATCTATCATGCACATCTACTTAAGAGCTTGCTAGAAATCTGACACATGTTCATTTGTTATCTTTTATTTTTGTTGCGTGTCTTATCCATCTTCGGCCACTTGTCCCTATTTTTGACTATGTCTACTTGTTGTCATTCGTCATGACCTACAAAACTTTGAATAACCATAACTTCCTCCAGAGAGCTTCAAATTGCATAAAGTTGGATTTATTGGAAATATTTTCTTGAGTTCTCAAAGACCAATACCTCCATTTGCCAAAATATCTTGCACAAGCTAAAATAAGCATTTATTCACTCTGAGATGTACAAAAACTTACACAACTTTTTCAAAGTACTTCATGATTGATCGAGCTATTTGGAACACCAAATATTTTTTCATGATTGATGAGCACACTCATGTACCTACATGTTTTGTCTAAAATTGTCCTTTTATATTCCAGGCACATTCTCACTCTTCATTTACATTGCTTCTCTATCCTTTACTATCTTGGAACAATCTCATACTGTAGAGAATCATACACAATGACTCGCTAGCATTAAGAAACACTCCTCACACCTTTAAAACACATTTTGGATTCATACCAAGCATTAAAAGCTTATAAAAAGAATTACAAACTCACTTTGAGACACTACTTATCAACCTTCATGCCTATGACTGATATTCACTTCACCATTTACACCTTTGCCATCAATGCCACTTAACATTAATGACAACACCAATGACCATGGTTCAATAATATCCCCCATTGTAATTTATGGTAACATACTCGAGAAAATTTGATGGAAAACATCTTCACTACCATCGTAAGGCATTCATACTTAGTTTCTGACAATACTCTCTCACCCTTTTAAATCTATGATAAAGGGCCACATATTCAACAACATGATCAATATGCAGAGAAACATTTACAAATCATAAACTCACCTCAAGGAAATCCCCTTGGATGATGATTCCCTTTTGAGTGACAAAATATAATCAGCTGCATAACCTTCTTCACACCTTTTGCCTTGGACTAACAACTAGCTCTCCTTGTCCACAAGCTCCCCTTATGATTGTACTCCTCTTACTTGTCCTTATTTTGGCCATTCATCATGTTTCAAACTTGAGTCTTTCAAGAAAACATGTCAAACCAACACAAAATATGCCCTCATTCCTTGTAATTGGTCTTCATTTTTCCTTTCTAGATACTTAAAACCATCTAGATAGTCTTCAAAACTTGTGTGAGAGAGTAGAATGATTCCCCTACCTTAAACTTCACTTTCATTCATTTTCAACCATGAATGTTTTCTCAAGACTTATCAGACCTATTTTAGAATGATATCTTCTATCACGACATACTTTTGAGAACTAACTAAGATCATCTTGGTAGACCAAAATACCACACATTCTCTCATACAATGGAATCTTTACAATCATGAACACCCTTGACACACATTTACAACTTTGATCACCTTAAAAAGGATTAGACATTATAACCAACATAGGACAAGTTTATAATTTGAAAACTTGGAGAAAGATATGAGTCAATATGCTCTCATAATCAACATTTTGATAGTAGACCTTGTTTAGGATAGTGGTAGCATTTGAAAACCCTTAACATAGAAATTTTGTTCCTTTCAAGACAACCACTCTAAATGAGAGCAAAGACACATGACATTGTGTCACTGATAATCACACATTTTGACCTCAATTAGAATGCACACTAGGACTCAAATCCAATCTGATTCAGATTACAACAAGACAATCCACTTGAGCTTTTAACTCAAGATATTATGTTTCAAATTTTTACTCTCTTGGAGGATTTTCTTGTATGAAGACCATCTTGAAAAACTCTGTCTTCATGACTGCTCAAGAAGACACTCAAGGTCTTCAACAAGTTCTAGACCTTCAACATGGAACAAGACACATTCTTAGAAATTAACATACCTTATCAACTTGGTGGAGACTCCAATCAACAACAACTAATGTCAACCTTCATCCGGGAGAAACTTTGGCCAATTCACTCAACTTTATTATGGGGAACACTTGATTGGTAGATTGGTAGAAAAAGGAAGAGAATACCATGCTTATTTCATATGATTCATGCATTCTAGAAGCCTATAGAAGACACATCACCTTGTCATATTACCTCAAAATAGAAGAAAGTCATCAAAATAACATGACTCAATTATTTCCCTTCTCGTCTTTGTGATGTTGTAAGTCTTATTGGATGCATTTCTTGGTGTGATAATCACATCATATGAGCCCTCACTTTCTAATTGAGTACTTGATAAACATACATGTTGCATATCATGCACATGATCTAACACTCTTAAGGAAGAAGTTCTTCATGATTTGCATTGAACTTGTCTTCCTTTTTCTTGTCTTTATCATCACTCACTACTATTTTTTTTTGTAATAGAATTTGTCATAGATTCCTGTATTTCTACACCATATTCCCATACTATTTTCTTGTCCTTCTTTGGTTCCTCAACTCTAGGACTTGCTTCCCTGATTTTGTATATCCATTTAACTTTCTTCTTTTCAAGAGCTATTTTAGGCATGGATGACTTTGTCTCATTTCTAGGATTGATCTTCATGTTTGAAACCTTCTTAACATATCCCTGTGAAACTATAATACCTATTTTTGTACTTAGGTTGTTCAATGTGATAGCAATGCTTTGCAAAATTCCCAAAATTGTGACAAGTATAACATATGACATTACTCTTTCCTTTGGCTTGGTGTGAAATGTCATTCCTATTATGATTTGTAGCCTTGAACTCATGACATATTTTAGCATAGTGTCCAAATTTGTTGTAGTTGTAGCACACTACCATGTTCATGCCTCTTGAGTATTATTTTTCCCAAAATTGACTTGAAGGTTCTTCTAAACAATACCTGGCAATATGTCCTTTTTCTTGACAATTGAAACAAACTATGTTCTTTTCTTTCTCACTTCTATTGTCTCTCCATGGATGCTCATATATGATTTGTTTTCTACATTCCTTAGCCCTATGGCCATAGTTATGACAAGAAAAAATAATATCCATTGAAAGTTCTCTTATACTGGATACATTCGATTACGACTTATGTGTTCTGTGTTTGTCTCCTCGATCAGCTTCATGTATATTTACATGTTGGGACCAGCCTTGTCATCCCATTTTTTTCTCGTAGGCTCTCCTCTAAATCCTAGACCTATTTTATCATTGTGACCTTTGACTTTCCAAGATCCCACCAAGAGATTAAGAACTCTTTTCAAATTTTCTATACATTTTCAACCTATCATTTTCCTCTTCCAATTCATATTTCAAGATTGTCACTTCTTCTTCATGTTTTAGGTAAGCATCCTCCTTTTCTTTCAGAGATTTTGACACATTTTCAACAAAGGACTCCATCTCTTGAGTGTTTGACCATGGTCAGCTTATATGTGTTTGATTTCATTCTTCATACCATTAATTAGGGATTAAGCAATCTCATATTTTCTCTTTAGGATTGATTCTGCTAATGTACCCATGCTCATGCCTTCAAGATCACCTCCAAGCTATTAGACTTGATTCAGGAGGACCACACTCTGATACCAATTGTTATAAATCTAGGCATCGAGGGGGTGACTTAGTGCATATTAAACTTTTATAATCAATTTACACTTCTTCAATTTGTCAAAATTTAAACTATCTTAACTGTGATGAAGTATAACCATTCAACCATGAGAGAGAGAGAGAATAAAACACACATAAACACATGAGGAGAAAAGATTTAATGTGGGAAACCCATCTTGGGACACAAACCCACTGAAACCAGAGAACTAGCTTAGACACCTATCTTATAAAGTTACAATGATTTCATGTTGAACATCAACTCAACTTGGAGCTGCAACTCCAAAACTTAGTCAAGTTGCTACTTGACCTTTTAAAAACTTCAACTTGCATGTAAGATTCAACTCCCAAAAATTTAACCAACAACAACTGATCTTCTATAAGCTACTACTTACAAGGAGGCTTCAACCCCATATATGCTAAGCTACAAATTAGACTTTCAGATTTTGATCACTTTACAATGTTGCCTTCTACAATCGATTATGATCACTTCTTCATCTCACTTGTCTTCTCCTCTCCTTTCTTATTTTTCCATGGCTTCAATACATTCACACTCTTCTCACTGGCTCAAAGCTAGCACTCAACTCTCCTCCTTTCAATAACAACACACATCTCTTTTCCTTTCAACAATGGCACATATCCCTCTTCAACCACAAATTTGCATTTGAAAATGACATATCATTCCTCTCTTTGCAATAACACCAACCTTTTCATGCTAAAAATTGAGCTTAAATAAACAAGCAAGACTCCCAACGATGACTCTTGATTTTTCATGTTTTATGACTCTTCACATGACCATTCTTCCTTCACAAAACTTTATGTTTGTAGGTTGACAAATGACACTTCTTCAACTACTCCATGCAACTAACTTTTGAGATTCTCCATGATCTCCTTCACTTTGAATAATGATGTTTCATGTTCCATGACTTTTGTGCTTCTTCATAAAATTTCCTGACGAGAAAACTTTTGTCACGAATTTATCCTCCGTTTCCAGATGAATCAGTTTGATTTCTTTTTTGTAACACCTTTTAGATCTCTTTACAGACATTACCTACAATTTTTGAGATTTTAATCAATAGAAAATTAAGTTTTAATAATTTTCCATGTCATACCAAACTCGCACAATCACCCCAAAATATGATCCAATGAAATATCTCCATGTTTACTTCACAATATCAGACCATTGATAACCTTGATCGATTTCCATAAATTGTGAGCCAATAATAAGGCTCCATGTTTACTTTGCAATTCACTTTAATTTTCAAGGACCTTGTTAAAAATGTGAATCCTAAACCAATCGACGAGATCCACACACCTTTTTATGTCAAGGTATTTTCTAAGTGTGAAGCACAAACCAATAAGAAGGCTCCATGCCTTCGCAATCTCAAACTATTATTAACCTATATCTAACCAATTTGACACATAATCTAATAGGAAAGCTCCACCTATCATCCTATAATGCTGCCATGTTTCTCTCTCGACCGCACCGACTCCACTGTCTACCTTATCACAAACTTGAAATGCCTTAAATTATGACATAATGTTGCCATGTGTCCACATTCAATCATCGATCATCGCCAAGTGGCGTTCTCTTCTTGGTCCACCTATGTCTTCCTTCCACTTTGGCATATCTTCTCTCTCATACTTTAGACCCAAAAGATTTCTTAAAAACATCCAATTTCGAGAGGTTTAATTTTGTCGGACCAATTTCCTTCATCTTACTCGAATCGACACTTAGCACCTTCCTTCGTCGTTGAGAATTTGCCACCTTTCCTATTGACTTTTTAACATTTCCTGGACCCAAAAATCTATAACATTTGGTTAATTCTACAAACCTCACATCCTTTGGCGCATCTACTTAGGAGCTTATTGGAAGGTGACACATGTTCATTTACTATATTTGATTTTCATCATGTGTCTTATCCATCTTTGGCTGTGTGTCCCCGATTTTGATTTGTGTTTGCTTGTTGTTGTTTGTCACGACCTACAAAGCTTCAAATGACCATAAATTCCTCTCGAGAGATTCAAATTGCATAAAGTTGTATTCATTGGAAATATCTTCTTGAGTTCTCAAAGACCAATACCTCCATGAATGCCAAAAACTCTTACACAAGATAAAATAAGTGTTCCAAACCTTCGTGTACATTAATCTCATTTCTCCACTTCAGGATGTAAAAAACTTACACAAATTTCTTAAAGTACTTTGTGATCACGTAGGATATCTCAAGAGCTATCTAGAAGACCAAATATTTCTTCATGACAGACCCAACACACTCTTGTACCTGCTAGTTTTTGTCTAAAACTATCCTTTTTGTACTAGGCATGTTCTCACTCTTCATTTACACTACTTCTCCATCCTTTACAAGCTTGGAACAATCTCATACCTACAGAGAATCATACACCATGACATGTTATCACTAAGAAACACTCCTCACACCTTTGAAACACCTTTTGCATTCATACCAAGCAATACAAGCTCATATCAAGCATTACACTCTCATACCAAGCATTACAAGCTCACTTTGAGACACTACCAATCAACCTTCATGCCTCTAACTGATCTTCACTTCACCATTCACACATTTTCCATCAATGCAACTTGACATCAATGACAACACCAATGACCAGGGTTCAACACAAAAAACCAATCACTAACTTCAAAATGTCTTTCACTACAATGTTGGTCTACTTGTTGCTTCATGCGGTTTTGTGCCATGGCCAAGTTCTCCCTAAGACTAGAAAGTACCTCTTATTGGTGTTGAATATGTTCTTCAACTACTCAAACCCTTGGTTGGACTCTCAAAGATGAGGTGATGGATGGTGGATGGTACCCATATAATGCCAAGAAAGGAGACATTTTAGATGAAGTATGAAAGGAGGTGTTATACCACCATTCTGCCAGTGGTAACCATTGGACCCATCTCACTTGCTTATTTGAGGTAAAAAATGAAGATATCCCTCCAAGCACTTGTTTACCACCTCTATTTTCCCATAAGATTGGGGATGATAAGATGAACTACAAGCTATATTTGTGCCCAAACATGAGAATAAGCCAATCCAAAAATTACTAGTAAAGATAGGGTCTTAATTGCTTACTATAATATTTGGTGTCCCATGTAGCTTTTAAGGCTGTATCCATGAAGGTTGTTGCTACTGCACTTGTCAAAAATGGATGTGATATGGCAAAAAATGGGCATATTTGGTGAGTTTGTCCACCACCACCATGATTACATTTTCCCCTTCTAATTTAGGAAATCTTGTGATGATGTCCATAGACATCTCTTCCCACCTTTGGCTAGGAATAGATAGAGGTTGTAAAAGACCTGGGGACTTAATTGTTTCAGCCTTATTTTTCGACAAACTATGCATTCAGCCACAACTTTTTGGACATCCCCTCTTATCCC
The DNA here is from genome assembly GCA_018340775.1 of Taxus wallichiana var. yunnanensis. NCBI lineage: Eukaryota > Viridiplantae > Streptophyta > Pinopsida > Cupressales > Taxaceae > Taxus > Taxus wallichiana. Next base: position 371,483,214 of record CM031236.1, read on the forward strand.
TTCCCAAAAGAAATCATGTTTGATTCGATGATAAATCTTCAAGAAGCCAAAATTCCCCCTACTGGAGAAGCATGAAGCTTAAATATAACCCTATTTTTAAGGGTTGAATTCTTACATAGGTAAAATCTATATTTATACCATATATCATCTTCTTTACAAATTTGTATGACATGATTGGATCATATCAAAGATTATGAATGAGATTTTGTGTACCCAGGTAATTTTTCCATTTAGACCTTGCATCCTCTATCCAATCCTCATGTAATACATATATGGCACACACTAATGCCTCAGCTGATTCATACTTTTGAGATAGAGCATCAACAAATACCTTCTCTTTCCCTTTCTTTTATATTATCTCAAAATCATACCCCAACATTTTTGAGACCCATTTCTGTTGTTCTTCAGATGGTAAACGTTGCTCTAAGAATTATTTCAAACTATCATGATCTGTCTTTAATTTGAAATGTCTACCCATTAGATATGGTATCCATTGATTCACTGCATGAAGTATGGCTAGCATATCCTTCTTATAAATTGGTTTTTATATATTCTTACCTTTGAACTGATAGCTCTCAAAGGCCATGGGTCTACCTTCTTGCATGAGTACTTCCCCCATACCATACCATGAAGCATCACATTCAACAATGAATGTTTTGGAAAAATCTGGGGTGGCTAGAATTGGAGTGGTGCACATGGCCTCCTTCAACTTCTCAAATGTTGTAGTAGCTTCCTCATTCCAATGGAAAGAGTCCTTTAATAAATTTGTGAGTGGTGTTACTATGCTACCATAATTCCTTACAAATCTACGATAATAACCTATAAGCCCCAAAAATCCTCGAGTTTTTTTAGGGTTTTGGGAACCTTCCATTCAAGCATGGATTTTATCTTGTTAGGATCCACTTTAACACCTTCATAAGAGACAATATGACCCAAATATTCAACCTCCTTGACTCCAAAAGAAAACTTAGAAGGATTTGCATAAAGTTGATGTTGTTCAAGAGTTTCCAACACCTTATTTACATGATGTAGGTGTTCCTCCCATGTTTTACTATAGATTAATATAACATCAAAGAATACTAAAACAAACTTCCATAGAAATGGCTTAAAGATAGAATTCATAAAGATTTGAAATGTAGAGGGTGTATTTGTTAGTCCAAAAGGCATTACTAAGAATTTATAATGGCCTTCATGTGTCCTGAAGGTTGTTTTATGACTATCTTCATCCCTAATTCTAATCTAATGATACAGGAACAAAGATCAAGTTTTGTAAAGTAAAAAGCACCATATAACTCATGTAGTAAATTATCAATTAAAGGAATATGAAAACTATCTTTGCGAGTGTAATTATTGAGTTCCTTGTAATCTGGACACATGCACCAATTGTCATCTTTTTTTCGTACCATCACTATAAGAGAAGAGTAAGCACTCTGACTATGATGAATAATTCACGCTTCTGATTTTTCTTGTACTGTCTTCTCAATCTTACTCTTTTGCATATAGGGGTACCTATAAGGTCTGCACTCTTGGGTGGTTGACTCCTGGTACTAGCTGGATGACATGGTCGCGGTCCCTTTTTATAGGTAAACCCTTTGGCATATCTCCAAACACAACTGAGTGCTCATCTATAATTGCTTGCATATCTGAGGGTATAAATGTATTTGATGATGTACTTCTAATGAAAATAGTTGTGCCACAAACCCCTCTACACCTTTTCTAAGCAATTTTTACATCTGGTGAGAGCTCACCAACTATGGGGACTTTGCTCTTAATCCTTTTAGTTTAAAAGTCCTCCTTTTGATGAAATCACATGAAAAATCTTGGAAATTCATTTCAATGGTTCCTAAGGTGGTAAGCTACTGAACTCCTAACACAATGTCTACTCTTCTCACGGAAATGCCATATATAGAGCTAGTTAGCAAGTAATCTCCCATGGTGAGATTAATGTTATGACATTTTCTTGAACAACTAATGATTCCCCATCAACGATCATTACTTGACATTATGGAGCTGCATAAACAAAGCAATTCAAGCATACCACCAACTTATGATTGATAAAGTTATGAGTACTTCTTGAATCAATTAACACAATTACCCTCTGTTTTTTTAAGAATCCAACCACTTTGAGAGTTTGGGGAGTTCTAATACCTGACATTGCATGACATGATATCGTTGGATGGGGATATCCTAATTCCACCTCTAAATCTACCTCTCCATCTTCTTCATTCTCTTCTTCATCATTAGGCCGCTAAATATAGAACAAATTATTTTCAACACACTTATGTCTGGTCCAAATTTGCTATCATAATTAAAACATATAACCCTTTGGCTCTTTTTTCTTCAATTTGTTGAGGTGTCAATCTAACTGGCCAAGGGAATGATGGTGGAAAGGTGCTACAATCTCTAATATTAGTGACAATTTGTCTCTTGCTGGAAATAAATTTTCCTCTGCCCTACGTGCCATGATAATATAATCTAAAACCTTATGAGGATTAAACATACACACCTCATTCTCAATGTGTTCCTTAATACCCCTAAGAAATAAGTCATTTAGATTCTCTTCAGTAATATTTTCCACCCATAAGGAAATGTTTTGGAATTGATGAATGTAATCCTTGACTAATCATGTTTGTCTTAACTTTGCTAATTGGCTAAAATAATTTTTTGACACACTAGAACTATAGTGCAATTGCAACTCTTCGGTGAAGACTATCCATGTAACATCGTGTTGGTTTGAAAATCGCCGCTTGGACAGATTTATGGATAAACGAGCCAACGGTGTGCAAGGGCATAGCCCTCTTTGAGTCAAAGAAAGTGAAACTAGTTTATTCTTTATTCTACTAGCATGAATCTATGCAAGTCTCACAATATTCTACCTTCGGGGGTTTGGGATCTCATCCTAGTAGGGGTGTTTCCGACTGTGGAAAGAAAGGAATGAAAGAGAGGATGAAGAAAGATCAGATCCGAAGAAAGAAAAGAAATGAATTCCAAAGCAGAAAGGTCAGAGGGTTTATGTTTTGGGATTGGTAGTAAACAGAGCCAAACCTACTTGCATAAACGAATAAAGCAATACTGATGAATAAATGACAAAAAAGTAGAGATAGATTCAACAGAATAAACGCATAGATCTGACATAAGAAAGATCAGATGCCCATAACACACATATTCAACACAAAGTCTTAATATTTGCATTAATATCTTCTTCTGTTACAAAAAGTACAAAGCCTTTTCTTCTCACTTCTATTTTTCATCTAAAAGATATCCATCCTTTGAATACAACAAGTATTCAAGTACATATAGAAGGAGAAAGAAAAGAAGACAAAAGAAAACCAACCACTAATTACAAAAATATCTTACAATAGATTACAAAGTCATTTGTTGACTTTTGACAACTTTGGTGGATGACATCATCCCATGGTGCAACATGGATGATGTCATCATTTGTGTCAACAAATTTTGGATAATTTACAAGGAGAAAGTTGGGAAGAAGGAAACTATTCGTCATCGTCCCGTGGCTGGAAGGGGATCTTGCTTTTGCTGCTCGGGCGACGAGATGTGGAACTGGGCACGGTACTCCATGAACTTGCTGATCATGGGTTGAAGTTGATCCTCGGAAGGATCCTTGTGTCTATCGCTGATAGCTTCGCAGGTCTCCCGCTCGTCTATGAGATTTTCCGGGAGTTTAGAATAATCATTCTCTGCCTCTATCAGGTACCGATGAAATCACGACACGCCAACAAGTTATTGATGGATTTGGCGTCGAACGTGACTTCTGGTCCCAGCCCTTGTGAAATAATCTCCTTGAAGATCTGAATAGTTTCCTCAACCTTTCTTAAGGTGAAAGGAGTGAGCAACCCTGGAGACATTCTGAGAACAATCTGTTCCATTTGATGCATTGCATCCAGGGCTACCTCCTTTACTTTGTTGATCTTCTCAGGATGAACTCCAGCTGATCCACCCGATAATCCAGAGTAGAAAGGATTTTGTTGAGGGCTCTGGGGTGTCCAAAGACACCAAATTTGACCAGATCATCAACTGAACAGTCGAGAATTTTTGAAAGGTCTCGTGTTGCATCCTGGCATGATCCAGCTCTTCGGAGATGGGTCCTGCTATCGCCTGGAGTTCTCTATTCGTTTGATTGATATTCTGGTACAAATCGGTGAACTTAGCGATAACTCCCTCGCTTTCCTTGAGGATTTGGCTCCTCCAGGTGGAAACTGCCATGCCCTACTCACCAATTTTAGCATATTCATTGATCTTATCCTGGCTCAGAGGCTCAGGAGTTTCGGCGGCAGTTGTAGGAGGCGCACTACCCATTTTCTGCAAGGCACGGAGAAGATGTTTATTTTCTCCTTTAGCAGCCTTTTCTCTTCCTTTGCTTCTTGGAGTTTCTTGCAAAGGGCGTCAACTGCAGATAGGGCCTCTCCTTGCAGGATTTCTGAAGATGTCCCCATCGTGACTTGAGTCACTGTGTAATCTGTCGAAGACAGATCCTTCTTATCCTTCAAAGGATTGGGGTATGCAATCTCCATCACTCTCTCCCCTGATGCACTTTGAGAGAAGCGGGTTATCGGTTTTGCTTCTTGATCCCTTTTGATGGGATGACGGAGAAGTCCATCGGGGTGATGGGAACTTTCCTCTTCTATTGACTCAGGTGCTGGGAGACCCAGGCTGGACTTATGGGAGAAGGACCAGAAATAGAGAAGGGGGCAGCTGCAGTAGTAGAAGGGAAAAACGTGGAGACACTTGGAGGCGGCATTGAGAGGAAAGCCGAGGAAGTGCTCGTGGGAGGAAGAGATACTGTAGGGGAGGAAGACATAGGAATGGAAGGGAGCTCAGAGATGAGGGAAGAAATGGAGGGAGACAGCTCCGCGAGAGAAGAGAAGATGGATGAGGAAGAAGGGGGAACAGTGGAAGACGGGGGAGAGGACACGACCAAAGGAATGGTCGCTTGGGTCACTCGAGGAGGGGAAGGAGGAGAGGGAGAAGGGACAGAAGGGACCTCAATAGTTATAGTCGTGGCCACATCCTGAGTGGATGTGCCTATTGGAACATCTTCCGTTGCTTCTTCTTCTAAGTTTTCCAGATTACAACCATTCTTGTGAAGCGGAAGGAGGGCTTTCAGGAGCTTCCTCTTGGGTGGAGCTGGACTCACCCTCTTTACCTTTACCCTTGCCCTTTGGCTGTTGTTTGACCGAGGAGGTGCATTGCCCAACGGAGATGTGATGAAATCAACTCGAGGTAAATGAGGCCATTCATTCGGCACCAATGCTCTGTTCTTCACAGAGTTTCCTTGACCCTTTCCTCAATTGTCTGAGGCGCTTTGGTTCTGTCGATCACCGCGAAAGGCCAATCATCTCCACCTGTATCAAGATACACTTGATCAACTTCTTGCTCAGTAGTTTGATAGCCTTTTGGGATGATGGCCACACCATACTGGATGATTTCGGCCAAGGCTAAGCGGGAATGATCCTTCCTCCTGAGCTTGACCTCATGATATATGTCGATATAAATGTCTTCGATCTGAGGGATGTGGATCGGATCGAGCTTGGCCCTGGGGAGACAATTCCTTGGGTCGAAGGTGGGCCTGGCCGGGAAGTTGTGTTTTAGATTCAGCAGCTCTAGCTCTGCAAACATGTCCTTCGCCTTGTGGTGAGAGAGACACGTATACCTACCCACTGTGAGGGGGAAAGGAGTTCCACCCTTCTTTCTCTTGAGACACTTCTCATGGTAGGTGATAAGTTGTCTTGACAGCTCCAACAGGATTAACTTGGGACCGGCGTATCTCAGCAATTTAGTTGGTTCCCCCAAGAAGTTAACTGCCCTCAGATAGGTGAAGGTGGGGAATTGAGTGAACAAGGCCCCCCATTTCTCTGTAGCTGCTACGATGCTCTTGGTCATACGACCGTGAGTCATATTTGGCCTCGAAGGCAGATGATGCCGTAGAAGAAGGCATCGTTGATCTTTGTGAACTAGGGGAATACTATTTTCCAGCTTCAGTTCTGGATAGTATTCATATATCTTAACTTGGGGCCAAACCCCACACCACATTAGAGCTGGATAGTCTCTTTCTGAAGCTGCAACATAGACTACATAGGAGTTCATATAGAACCTCCCCGTTGTGTTGAGTTGTTGGAGCTGCTCGATATTGTGCTGCTTATGATCTCCACCCACTCAAAGCGTTGATCGGGAACATTTTTGTTCATTGTTTCTAGGTACCTCAAGCATCCACTTGTGAAAATAATGGGCATCAGGAAGCCCAAAGACTCTGCTCAGGAACGTGATTGTGTCACTGAGTTCCTCTGAAAAGTCACTGCGATGAATGACTTGTGGCCACCGAGTCACCACCTTTTTGTTCTTTAGGTATACTTCGTTCATCAGCTGCATGCACTGATCCTCATTGTCATCCCAAGCCTTGATGCAATCTTCCTGGCTTACGGCCACAAAGTGCCGGTGGTGAGGGATGCCGAGCATTATTTCAAAGTGGCGGGCAGTGAGGTTGATTATGACCTCACCCTTCTCATTATGGACACATCTTGTGTCTTTGTTGTAGCAGCGGGCTACTACCATCATAAACTCGTTGTTCACGGTGCTAACTGGGATTCCTCCAGCAAAGTGCAGTGCACTGCCCATCAGTTTGTCCATCCATGGACTTCTTGTGACCCTCTGGGTTCTGGCCCAGAAATCCTCCATATCAATATGACCCAGTTCTGAGTCTCTGATGTCTAGGTCACACTCTGCTTGGGACTCGGGCATCCTGACCCTCTGATACTTGTACTTCATTTCTTCTTCTGTGAGCTTGGCTTTACCCTTAGATTTGGTAGGTCTCTTGCTTGATGTTGACATATGTAACTCTGAACTCAATTGTTGATCTGCAAGAATAAGAAGTGAAACCCAACGCAAGAAAGTCATATCAGCTATTTGATCTTCCATTAAAGCATCAATAGAAGAAAGAGTTAGTGATTTAAGGCCTCAGGGCGCAGGGCGCATGAATACTGCAGGTTACAGGGCTAAACAATATGGCGCACAGAGAAGGGCTACTGCAAAGGATAAATCAGCGCAAAGGGCGCATGGCGCATAGATTTTGCAGGTTGCATTTTTGTTGTAAGCACACTTGCATTTGCGCCATATGTAGATATTTTATAAAGGGCGTGGATATTTTTCATGTTACATGGGTGCAGGATGCGCCAAAGGGTGCAGAGTTTAATGTGTGTAACATCCTTATTTCATGCGCCACAGGGAGAACTTGGTGCGGCGCATGGAAGGTCTACACAACATGATGTTGTTGTAACAATGGATGCGCCTGCGCCGCTTTGACAATTTTACTTGGCGCATATTAATTTAATGTTGCATACATGCAGGGTGTGCCAAAGGGTGCATGGTTTTGTAATATTGCACACAAGTTTGGTGCGCCAAGAGGGCATAGGGAAAGCGGTTGTAACAAGCGAAGGAAGTGCACCTTGAGTGCATTTGTTCTTTATGTGTAAGCATGGTATATGCGCCATAGCGCGATCAGTATATTATGTTGCGGGGGTGTGATGATGTGCTAAAAGAGGAAAAATTAGTCTTTCTTTGAAGCTTTGATTCTTTCTCTGAGGTGTTCACATGTTGATAAGCTTCTTTTTTAAGGGTACCTTTGGGTGATAAAGAAGCTAAAAATAAGAGTTCCAAGCCATCTTTTCAGGACAGAGTCCCCTTTACCAGCAGATCTGGAAAGAGGGGGAAATGCATGGGGAAGAATAGAGAAAAACAACAAGGAGGGGGAGTTCATGATTTCACAGCCAGGTAGTTGAGTTCATGCTTTGACAGATCTTTCTAATCACACAAACAAGCAGCCAAAACACAAAACACCAAAACACACAAAAGCATAGAGGACCTCTTACCAGGATTATATAATAGAGAAATGTGAAACCAGGTCCACGACGTGATCGAAAACGACAGGCGGGTGCGGCTGCGAGTGTGAGAGGGAAGAGAAAATCACATGATTGTGTCGGATGAAAATGACAGTGCAGACGTGCCTATATATAGGCAAGGTGGTAATAAATGCGCCACCAACTTTTTCAAATGGTGCATGAAAAGCACATTGACACAAGAAAGCATGCGCCCTTTGGCGCATCAAAACACTTGCCAACACGAAGTTATGTACGCCTTTGGCGCACTACAAAAGTGATGTCGACACAAGAATATGTGCGCCATTGGCGCACCAAAAAGTGGTGCAACAAAAGTTTTGTTGACATGAAGGCGCATGTGCCTTGGCACATGCAAGAAAGGCACAACATAGTGAGGCGCACCAAAACACCTGTTGACACCTCAAACCGTGTGCCAAAGGACTTAAAGGGGGCGCATGAATACTTGATGTTGCATAGACATTATGTGCGCCCGACCAAAAAAGACCAAAAAGGCTAAGTTTGGAAAACTAGATTTCCCGGGAAGGGATTTTTGCAACGTTCCGAATGCGAGGAGTCCCTGACGAGGGACTGGAACAAAATTTTGGTAGGGTTATCTGTAAAATTTCCCTTGACAATTTTACGGGATAACAGCTAGCTCTTTCTGGGGACTATCTCTGAGCAAACCTCAGGGGTAGAGAATCCCAGATCTCACGTGCCTATCCATTGGGTAACAGAGTCAAAAACAAGGGAGACCAGAAAGGGAAACACACAACCAACAAAAGCAAACACATGACAAAAACAAACACACAACTGAAGCAAACTGTACAAAGAAGAGAGCGAGCTCTACTTCCTGAAGATTTTCAGATGTTGCCCGCTATAGGGAAGTGGGAGATCGGTTCCATCCAGATATGAGAGATAGAAACTATTCTCTCCGTTGAGCTGCTTGATCTTGAAAGGTCCTCTCCATAGGGAATCAAACTTTCCGTGCATGCCCTTTGGCTCTCTTCGTTTGTCCCACAAAAGGATGAGGTCTCCTACCTGGAAACTTCTCTGCTTAGCTTTTTTATCGAACAATCTTTTGACCTGATTCTGATGTTCGGTGATCTTGTCGACTACCCTTACTCTCTTTTCTTCGAGCTCTGCTAGATACATGATCCTCTTTTCAAGGGAATTTTGAAAAGTTTCATCTTCGATTGCCCATGCCAAGCGCAGAGCAGGGAGTTCAGTGGAAATGGGAAGCTCGGCATCGGTGCCATATAACACTTGAAAAGGCGACATACCGAGAGATCTCTTGGGAGTAATGCGATCTGCCCACAAAGCATCGTATAAGGACTTGTGCCACATTCGTTGATTCTCATCCACTAGCTTTCGTATGATGGTCACCAAGTTTTTGTTACTGGATTCTACCTGACCATTTCCCTGAGGGTAATAATCTGAGGCGTGAGTTAAAAGTTAGAAAAAGCATTATCGAGGAGAACTTAGAAGCATTATCAGCAACAATCTTGTTTGGAATGCCAAACCTGACAATGATATTTTCTTTGATGAAACTATAAACAACTTCGGAAGTGGCATGTTTGACAGGTATGGCTTCCACCCACTTGGTGAAGTAATCTATTGCTGTAAGGACATAACTATGTCCGGCACTCGATTGGGGATTGAGTGCACCGATAAAATCAATTCCCCATTACTTGAATGGTTCGTCGACAATGACCGGCCTGAGGGGAAAAGTAGCTAACTTGGGCTTGTCGACAAACTGCTAGCAAGGCTCACACTTTGCTACCCAGGTAGTTGTATCTTGGAAAAGTGTTGGCCAATAGTACCTGGCCCGGATGATCTTGTGTGCTGTCACAGAAGAGGAGAAGTGACCACCACAGGCTGAATCATGAAAACTCTGAAGTAACTTTGTCTGTTGTGGTTTGTCAACACATCGCAAGAAGATGCCATCTATTCCGCGTTTGTATAAACCATCATCCCAGATGACATATCTGGCTGCTCTGAGCTTTATAGCGTGCTTCTCTTTTGTAGTTAGGTGAGCTGGGCATTCACCGTAGGTGAGGAAGAAAGCAATATCAGAATACCACTCATCGCTGGTTGCGACGAATAGGACCATAGGCAGTGAATCGGGTTTCTCCAACCGGCTTTGCGCTTCATTGGTGCAACCATCTTTTCCTCCGGAAACTTCTGACCCTTGGTTTTCGGCCATAAGTTGACATAGGCCTTTGCCTCTTACCAACTTAGTTGGTTTTATATCCAGATCGTACTCCTGGACCTTTGCAATCCAATTTCCTCGCAAGCTTCCTAACTCCTGTTGAGTTAAAATTGACTTGACTGCCGTGTCAGGGACCAGCACTACTGTGTGAGAATTTAAAATGTAATACCTGAAGTTTTTTTTGCTTTGACAACGGCGAAGGCATGCTTTTCCAACTGAGACATTTTTAATTCGTGAGGCTTGAGGGGAGAGCTCATGAATGCAATCGGAGATTCAACATCCTCAGAATTCTTTTGCATCAAGATGGCAGATACAGTATGCTCAGATGCATAGCTATACATGATAAAATCCTTGGAGAAGTCGGGACATACCAGGACTGGTGCATGAGTGACAAAAGCTTTTATTTCCTCGAACGACCTTTTCCCTTCTTCGCTCCATTGGAAAGTTGGTGACCCTTTCATCATGTCTAATATATGACGAGTCTTTTCAGCAAAGTCGGGAACAAAGTGCCTGAGAAAGTTCACCTTTCCGAAGAAAGAATGAATGCCGAGTCTTGCTTGTAGGAAAAGTGAGGCTCTGAATAGCCTTAACTCTTTCGGTATCTATCTTCATTCCTTCTTTGCTAACAACATGTCCTAGCAACTTTCCTTCTGTGACTCCAAAAACAGACTTTTTTGGGTTCAGGGAAATCCCATGCTCTCGGCATCTGGCCAATACTTGCTCTAGATGATCACAATGATCATTTCGTTGTTTAGAGAACACAGTTAAGTCATCCAGATAAACCACAATGACCTTCCCCATCATACCTTTGAATGCAAGGTCCATGGCTCACTAAAAAGTGGCGCCAGCATTGGTTAGGCCAAAAGGCATCATCTGTAGGAAAACGTGCCCCAGGAGTAGTGAATGCTTGTTTTAAATTGGTCTTGGTGAGACTTCAATCGATTGTAGCTGAAAAACCATCAAGCATGGACAACATTTCGATCCGATTCATTGCTTGTAGAACTTGATCCATTATAGGAAGTGGGTAGTTGTCCTTTAAGGAAGCCTGATTCAGGTTTCGAAAATCTACGCATATGCATATTTCCCCATTCTTCTTACACACTCGCACAATGTTTGCCACCTAAGTACTTGTGATGGATAGGAAAAATGATCCTCGCATCCAAAGCATTTTCGAATTTCAGCTGGATAGTACCAAGATCTTAGGGTTATAATGCCTCTTGCTTACGGCGAAAGGCTTTGACATCCTCTTTCAACGGAATGTCATGCTGGACGTCCTTTGGCTTAAAAGACTTTAGATTGGCGTAGGACCATGCCAATACATCCATGTATTTCTTCAATAGTTTGACAAACTTATGCTTCTGTTTAGGTGTGCAACATTTTCCGATGTTCACAAACTGTGGATGTTCTACTAATCCTAAATTAACCGGTTCGGTTTCTGGGGATGAGCTAGCATCATCTCGCCTTTTCTTTTTTACAAAATGATCATGCCTGTCGAACAACCGCTCTAAAGAAACCAGGCCCTTCGGAATTTTATTTCCTTTGAGCTGACATATGCCGTCATTCCCTTCGGATTCATCCTTTTGACCGGTAACTGATTCACGACACGTAGAGGTGGATCCTTCAAAGTGAAGTTCCTTAAAATTTTCCACCTTTTCTAGAAAGGAAATGAGTTGATTGTCATCATTGAATACTTGCCAATGCTGAGAATTATCCGGCACACTTGGGCGGAAAACCACCTCAATGGTGTATTTGTCTGTTTTCAAGCCTGGGTGAGGGAGCATGAATGATGCTGAAACGGCCAATGAATCGGCCATGTCATTCTGAGCTCTTGGAATGGATTATATTGAAAAAGTGTCAAATTCTTTGATGTTGTCCCACACCGCGTTGCGGTAGTGCCTGAGCCTCTCATTCTTTACTTGATATATCCTCTTAACTTGATTCACGACTAGCTCTGCATCACCTTGTACTTTCAGATTTTTGATCCCTCTTTCCTTTGCGGCTTGCATGCCAAGTAGTAGAGATTCATACTCAGCAGTATTATTTGTGTTGAAAAATTCAACTTGAAAGAGAGAGGAATAATCTCCTCTTCGGGAGATATTAGCACGCTCTGCGGCGCCACACTTGGTTGCGCTTGTTACCATCAAATGCAAAGTCAGATCTTATTAAGATCTTCTTCTTGGAAGAGAACAACCATTTTGTCAGACTTGGTAGACAAGAAATAGTTCCCCATTCCTGATGATTCGAAAAGAATTTGAGCTTTGGGGTCCTCAGAGTTAGTAACCAAGTACTTCTTTTGTGATTCGGCTCCAATGTCTCGCATTACACCTTTGACAGGATTCTAGCCTTAGACCAGTCCATATGAATCTCCCCACCTACTTCGCTGCAAAAGCTTATTCCCAGCAAAATTCCGTAGGCTACTGGAATGTCGGTAACGAGGACGGTCATCTTTACTCTTTTCTCTGGGAACGCCGCAAATGCACACTGTGCATCTTTGATTTGACCAATCAACGGAACCTGCTTGATTTCCAAGGAATAACATTTTCCAAAAGGCTTGGTAAGGGTAAGGCCCAAAGCATGGGTGACTTTGGCCGGCATGACGTTATCAGAAGCTCCAGAATCAATTATGTAGTTACTTAATTTGTGGCCATTGATTAGGAGGGAGAGATAGAAAGGTTCTATCTTTCCTGATGCAGATGTTGAGGCAACATTTATGCGGGATGCAGGAGGAGTGGAAAGGATTCCTTTTAGGGGATCTGGGGAGATATGACAGCTTGACTTTGAATATACTTGGTCAATCTTACAAGCTGTTCGGGATTTGACTGAAGATATTCACTTCAGACATTTGGATCTTAGTCTTTTTAGCATGATCTATGATGTCAAACGTGGCTAAGGGTTGTCTAGTGAAGGAATGAGTCCCTCACTTCGTGATGGTAGGGTAGGATTACTGGTCTTCATGGAAATAGAAGAAGGCTGATTTGGAGGAGAGATGGGGGGAAAAGATTTCTTTGTAAAAGACTTAACAGGGGGTTGAGTAGGAAGAGGATTACCTCTTTTAGCAATGGTTGGAGGCACGTTTGACACAACCTTCTCTTTTTGCACATGGGCAGCGACCTCTGCTTCTTTTCCTTGCGAGCGGGTAAAAACAACATATGATTGTCCACTTGCATAGCCCTGTGTACCCTCCTCTTCATCAGATTCTTCTTCATCAAATTCCATATACCCGATAGTAGAGTCACTAGTCGGCTCATTGACATCTTGATCATCTTCGCCGTGAGATGAAGGTTCTTCGTAATTTTTTTCCTCTTCTTGATTTCGACTAAGGCATTGACCGGGAGCCTCAAGTGCCAACCGCGGGCGATTGTAGAGGTAAGCGTGGCCTTTAAGGAACATTGTTGGAAGCAAAATTCCTTTGTGGGATATCCAAGTATGAGGAACTCGGGGAAGCTTGGGCTAACTGCTTCTTTAATGCGAGCAAGTCGTTCGCCATCTTTTGAAATGCCGGATCAGATGAAGTAGTGGGCGAAGGGCCCGAAGATTTAGGTTTAGATGATTCCCTTTTTAATTTTCCAGATATTAGCAAGTTATCTTCAATTCTGATGGTAGTGGCCTGGGCAAGAATCAAGGTAGCCACTTGTTCTTGCAGGAGCAAGAAACTTACTTTCGAGCTCATAGCGTTCACGAAGAAACACTTCTGATTTTCGGTGTTGGAAGCATGGCACTTGAGGACACGGTTGATTAATGCGTTGAACACGGCGATAAAATCGTGCATGGTCTCATTGGCCTCCTTTTTAGGTGAGTGATCGTGATAGCAATGCAAATGCATCTTGGAAGGCTTGTACCTATCTTCAAAATCATCCCACAAGGTGGCCAAACCAGTAATAGATCCGCCGGTAAATGCTAAAACCATTCGCTACGGGCCCTTGTAAAGCTTCTAAAAGGTGAACCGATAGATCTTCATGGGTTACATCTAGGATATTCTGCATGACATGATAAATGCGAGATATGTGTGAATCCGTGCTTTGGTTCTGCTCCCGTCAAATTTGGGAAAATTATTTCGGTTTCCATGTGGGAGTGCATGAACAGGATGCGCAAAGTAGAAAGGCCGAGGGGACCCATAACATTTCCCCATGGTACCGCCATTTGGATGGTGGGAAAAGAACACGGGTGGAAGCAAGTTCCACTAAGCAAAGCAAGGCACTACAAAGGGATATGGAGGCTCCTTGTGAAAAAAAGGTTCTTTCGTGGAGGTGAGGCACTTGGTGACCGATCGGCTGAAATTAGTGATGAAAATCGCGCGCGGTGTTATCTTGAAGTTGTGCCTTTGACAGCGGATCGAAAGTAGGATCGAATTCTCCTCGAGCTCTCTGCACGAGTAAATGGTTCACTGCAGGCGTACCTTCCCGATCTGCAACATTGTGGAGCAGATTTAAAACTCTTTTTGGTTGTACTTGCTGATTTTCTGATTTTTCATCTAAAAATCAGAATACAACATGTACTTTTCAATATTTAAATTTTATCCTCTTATGAAAACCGAAGACAAAAGTTTAATGACAAAGAACAATGAGGATAAAATGATAGTGAAGCTTAGTAAGCTGATTTTGAGATCTAAAGTTGACTTTTTCAAAGAGTTTGAAAATTTTGGTAATGTCACAATCGCCAACAAAAAAACTCGATCTACGGAAAAATATAGATTTTTATAAAAACTCAAATGAACTAAAGGTCTCCAACTAGGCGGATCTATGGATCTGGGAAGAAAATTTTCAATTTGGGTGACTTTTGCAAAAATTTTGGATTTTGAACAAAAGTTAAAATTGTAAAAGCAGTCGATTTTTCCGATGATTTTCTATCATACCACCATCATAGATCGATAGATTTGTTCGATCCCAGTGGATTCGCCAAAATCGTTGGTTTGAAAATCATTGCTTTGGGAGTTATGGATAACGAGCCAACATTGTGTAGGGCATAGCCCCTCTTTGAGTCATCAAAGAGAAATCGGTTTATTGCTATTCTACTAGCGTGAATTTGTGCAAGTCTCATAATATTCTCCTTGAAGGGGTTTGGGATCTCATCCAGTAGGGGTGAAAGACTAAGGAAAGAAAGGAATGAAAGAGAGGATGAAGAAAGATCAGATCCTTTACTTTGTCGATCTTCTCTAGGATGAACTCCAGCTGATCCACCGATAATCCAGAGTAGAAAGGATTTTGTTGAGGGCTCTGGGGTGTCCAAAGACACCAAACTTGACCAGATCATCGACTGAACAGTCAAGCATTTTCTGAAAGGTCTCGTGTTGCATCTGGCATGATCAAGCTCTTCGGAGATGGGTCCCGCTATCGCCTGGAGTTCTCTATTCGTTCGATTGATATTCTGGTACAAATCGGTGAACTTAGCGATAACTCCCTCACTTTCCTTGAGGATTTGGCTCCTCCAGGAGGAAACTGCCATGCCCTGCTCACCGATTTTAGCATATTCATTGATCTTATCCTGGCTCAGAGGCTCAGGAGTTTCGGCGGCAGTTGTAGGAGGCGCACTGCCCATTTTCTGCAAGGCACGGAGAAGATGTTTATTTTGCTCCTTTAGCAGCCTTTTCTCTTCCTTTGCTTCTTGGAGTTTCTTGCAAAGGGCGTCAACTGCAGATAGGGCCTCTCCTTGCAGGCTTTCTGAAGATGTCCCCATCGTGACTTGAGTCATTGTGTAATCTGTCGAAGATAGATCCTTCTTATCCTTCAAAGGATTGGGGTATGCAATCTCCATCACTCTCTCCCCTGATGCACTCTGAGAGAAGCGGGTTATCGGTTTTTGCTTCTTGATCCCTTTTGATGGGATGATGGAGAAGTCCATCGGGGTGATGGGAACTTTCCTCTTCTGTTGACTCAGGTGCTGGGAGACCCAGGCTGGACTTATGGGAGAAGGACCAGAAATAGAGAAGGGGGCAGTTGTAGTAGTAGAAGGGAAAAACGTGGAGACACTTGGAGGTGGCATTGAGAGAAAAGCCGAGGAAGTGCTCATGGGAGGAAGAGATACTGCAGGGGAGGAAGACATAGGAATGGAAGGGAGCTCAGAGATGAGGGAAGAAATGGAGGGAGACAGCTCCGTGAGAGAAGAGAAGACGGATGAGGAAGAAGAGGGAACAGTGGAAGATAGGGGAGAGGACACAACCAAAGGAATGGTCACTTGGGTCACTCGAGGAGGGGAAGGAGGAGAGGGAGAAGGGACAGAAGGGACCTCAATAGTTATAATCGTGGCCACATCCTGAGTGGATGTGCCTATCGGAACATCTTCCGTTGCTTCTTCTTCTAAGTTTTCTAGGATTACAACCTGTTCTTGTGAAGCGGAAGGAGGGCTTTCAGGAGCTTCCTCTTGGGTGGAGCTGGACTCACCCTCTTTACCTTTACCCTTTCCCTTTGGTTGTTGTTTCAACCGAGGAGGTGCATTGCCCAACGGAGATGTGATGAAATCAACTCCGAGGTAAATGAGGCCATTCATTCGGCACCAATGCTCTGTTCTTCACAGAGTTTCCTTGACCCTTTCCTCAATTGTCTGAGGCACTTTGGTTCTATCGATCACTGTGAAAGGCCAATCATCTCCACCTGTATCAAGATACACTTGATCAACTTCTTGCTCAGTAGTTTGATAGCCTTTTGGGATGATGGCCACACCGTACTGGATGATTTCGGCCAAGGCTAAGCGGGAATGATCCTTCCTCCTGAGTTTGACCTCATGATATTTGTAGATATAAATGTCTTCGATTTGAGGGATGTGGATCGGATCGAGCTTGGCCCTGGGGAGACAATTCCTTGGGTCAAAGGTGGGCCTGGCCGGGAAGTTGTGTTTTAGATTCAGCAGCTCTAGCTCTGCAAACATGTCCTTCGCCTTGTGGTGAGAGAGACACGTATACCTGCCCACTATGAGGGGGAAAGGAGTTCCACCCTTCTTTCTCTTGAGACACTTCTCGTGGTAGGTGATAAGCTGTCTTGACAGCTCCAACAGGATTAACTTGGGACCGGCGTATCTCGGCAATTTAGTTGGTTCCCCCAAGAAGTTAACCGCCTCTAGATAGGTGAAGGTGGGGAATTGAGTGAACAAGGCCCCCCATTTCTCTGTAGCTGCTACGATGCTCTTGGTCATACGACCGTGAGTCATATTTGGCCTCAGAAGGCAGATGATGCCGTAGAAGAAGGCATCGTTGATCTTTGTGAACTGGGGAATACTATTTTCCAGCTTCAGTTCTAGATAGTATTCATATATCTTAACTTGGGGCCAAACCCCGCACCGCATTAGAGCTGGATAGTCTCTTTCTGAAGCTGCAACATAGACTACATAGGAGTTCATATAGAACCTCCCCGTTGTGTTGAGTTGTTGGAGCTGCTCCGATATTGTGCTGCTTATGATCTCCACCCACTCAAAGCGTTGATCGGGCACATTTTTGTTCATCGTTTCTAGGTACCTCAAGCATCCACTTGTGAAAATAATGGGCATCAGGAAGCCCAAAGACTCTGCTCAGGAACGTGATTGTGTCACTGAGTTCCTCTAAAAAGTCACTGCGATGAATGACTTGTGGCCACCGAGTCACCACCTTTTTGTTCTTTAGGTATACTTCGTTCATCAGTTACATGCACTGATCCTCATTGTCATCCCAAGCCTTGATGCAATCTTCCTGGCTTTCGCCACAAAGTGTCGGTGGTGAGGGATGCCGAGCATTATTTCAAAGTGGCGGGCAGTGAGGTTGATTATGACCTCGCCCTTCTCATTATGGACACATCTTGTGTCTTTGTTGTAGTATCGGGCTACTACCATCATAAACTCATTGTTCATGTCGCTTAATCGGGATTCCTCCAGGAAAGTGCAGCGCACTGCCCATCAGTTTGTCCATCCATGGACTTCTTGTGACTCTCTGGGTTCTGGCCCGAAATCCTCCATATCAATATGACCCAGTTCTGAATCTCTGATGTCAGGTCACACTCGGCTTGGGACTCGGGCATCCTGACCCTCTGATACTTGTACTTCATTTCTTCTTCTGTGAGCTTGGCTTTACCCTTAGATTTGGTAGGTCTCTTGCTTGATGTTGACATATGTAACTCTGAACTCAGTTTCTGATCTGCAAGAATAAGAAGTGAAACCCAACGCAAGAAAGTCATATCATCTATTTGATCTTCCATTAAAGCGTCAACAAAAGAAAGAGTTAGTGATTTAAGGCCTCAGGGCGCAGGGTGCATGAATACTGCAGGTTACAGGGCTAAACAATATGGCACACAGAGAAGGGCTGCTGCAAAGGATAAATCAGCGCCAAAGGGTGCATGGCGCATAGATTTTGCAGGTTGCATTTTTGTTGTTGTAAGCACAAGTGCGCCTGCGCCATATGTAGATATTTTATAAAGGGCGCGGATATTTTTCATGTTACACGGGTGCAGGATGCGCCAAAGGGCACGAGTTTAATGTGTGTAACATCCTTATTTCATGCGCCAGGGAGAACTTGGCACGTGGCGCATGGAAGGTCTGCACAACATGATGTTGTTGTAACAATGGATGCGCTGCACTGCTGATTTACATAGTTTTACTTGGCACATATTAATTTAATGTTGCATACATGCAGGGTGTGCCAAAGGGCACATGGTTTTGTAATGTTGCACACAAGTTTGGTGCACCAAGAGGGCATAGGGAAAGCGGTTGTAACAAGTGAAGGAAGTGCGCCTTGAGGGCGCAGCTGTTCTTTATGTAACAGGCATGGTATATGCGCCATTGGCGCGACTGTATATTATGTTGCAGGGGTGACAGATGCGCCAAAAGAGGAAAAATTACAGTCTTTCTTTGAAGCTTTGATTCTTTCTCTGAGGTGTTCACATGTTGATAAGCTTCTTTTTTAAGGGTACCTTTTGGTGATAAAGAAGCTAAAAATAAGAGTTCCAAGCCATCTTTTCAGGACAGAGTCCCCTTTACCAGCAGATCTAGAAAGAGGGGGAAATGCATGGGGAAGAATAGAGAAAAACAGCAAGGAGGGGGAGTTCATGATTTCACAGCCAGGTAGTTGAGTTCATGCTTTGACAGATCTTTTTAATCACACAAACAAGTAGCCAAAACACAAAACACCAAAACACACAAAAGCACAGAGGACCTCTTACCAGGATTATATAATAGAGAAATGTGAAACCGGGTCCACGACGTGATCGAAAACGACAGGGCAGGTGCGCTGACAGGTACAAAGGGAAGAGAAATTCACGTGATTGTGTCGGATGAAAATGACAGTGCAGACGCGCCTATATATAGGTGAGGTGGTAATAAATGCGCCACCAACTTTTTCAAATGGCGCATGAAAAGCACTGTCGACACAAGAAAGCATGCGCCCTTTGGCACATCAAAACACTTGCCAACACGAAGTTATGTGTGCCTTTGGCGCACCAAAAGTGATGTCGACACAAGAATATGTGCGCCATTGGCACACCAAAAAGTGGCACAACAAAAGTTTTGTTGACATGAAGGCGCATGCGCCTTGGCACATGCGCCTTGGCACATGCGCCTTGGCGCATGCAAGAAAGGCACAACATAGTGAGGCATACCAAAACGCCTGTTGACACCTCAAACTATGTGCCAAAGGACTAAAGGGGGCACATGAATACTTGATGTTGCATAGACATTATGTGCGCCTGACCAAAAAAAGACCAAAAAAGGCTAAGTTCGGAAAACTAGATTTCCCGAGAAGGGATTTTGCAACATTCTGAACGCGAGGAGTCCCTGACGAGGGACCAGAACAAAATTTTGGTAGGGTTATCTGTAAAATTTCCCTTGACAATTTTACGGGATAACACACCGAGACCACTCTTTTCCTTTGAGAACATAACCATCGATACCAAACAATTTGGTCAGGTTTGAGATATGAGGATGCCATGGTAATCTTTTGTCTCGATGGAATCTGATGTAGATTGAAGAAATTATCCATTTAGTTAATCCAATTAAGTGGATCCTTTCCATCAAAGTTACGCATTTCCACTTTCAAAATCATGTTACAAGGATACAAATTGTTTGTATTTAGATTAGGCATGCTCAAAGATCCACCCTAGCTAGTTTTTCTATTACTTTGACCTAAAGATCCACCTTGGTTGATATGAGTATGATTGAGTTGTGGCTAATTAGGAAGAAGATGATGACCCATTAGATTTGAACTAAATTGGTGAATGAAATCCTCCAATCATTGTCCAATATTTTCTACATCTTCTTTGTTGGCCATTCTAAACTCAAGGTTTCACAACTCAAACTCAAGTTGGCTTACCTTATGGTCCGTTGAAGTAAACCCTAGCCTGAGGACTTTGTAGTTACCCCTTCTAACTCTAACTCCTCAACTATTATCTCATCCTTGTCTAGGTTTTACTTGGAGTGATGGGATTATTTTTTCCTCTTATGGAAGGCCCCGCCATGATGCCCCAAAATGGTAGGATTTAGGGATCAAGGTCAAAATTTAGGGTTTGGGATTTCGATATGAATTTAGCTAAATATGAAAAATTAAAGAACAAACTCAAACTATTTTTTATCCTCTTTTTGGAAATGTAAAGAACTTGGAAAAATTCCACAATTTGTAGTCGATAGAGAAAATTTATCAAAAACCCTAAAATTGATGTAAATTTTGCAAAACAAGTCAAAATATCTTGAAATTTGGAGAGGAGCTTACTTGATTGATTTCAAAAACTCAAAAAATTGTAGAAAAATTCGTTACCAAATTGGAGATATAGCCAATTCTTTGAAATTAGGGTTTTGACACAGTTCTGATCAAGATCAAGCTCGATACCACTTATAAGGAAATTACTTGGATAAATAAGAATATCAACAATAAGAGAACACAAATAACACAATATTATAGATAAATGATCACAATTTGCAAGTATAATAACTTAGCCACTTTGAGGGGGAAAACTCCAAACCATATAAAAAGACTAAAATGTTCAATATGATGATGAACTATTACCTATTAACCTCTATATATACTATTCCTATGCTATGGCCATCACCAAGGCCGCCACTAATGATAATATAACATATATGAAAGTGATACATCATGATAGGAAGTTATGATAGCCACAATTTGGATATATACATCCAATGTAAGATATATGATTAAGGGCGTAGCATGTTATTTTAAATACATTTTCTTATATGGTTGTAAATGCACAAAAACCCAATCACCGACTTCAAAATGTCTTTCACTATATGTTGATCAACCTGCTACTTCATGTAGTTTTGTGTCATGGCCAAGTTCTCCTTGAGACTAGAAAGTACCTCTTGTTGGTGGTGAATGTGTTCTTCAACTGCTCTAACCCTTGATTGGCCCCTCAAAGATGAGGTGATGGACAATGGATGGTACCAATGTAATGCCAAACAAGGAGTAATTTTAGATGAAGTATGGAAGGAAGTATTATACCACCATTCTGCAAGTGGTAGCCATTGGACACATCTCTCTTGTTTATCTGAGGTAAAATAATGAAGATATCATTCCAAGCATTTGTTTTAGTTTTCCCATCAAAATGGGGATGATAAAAGAGCTATGAACTAGCTGATTACCCCAACATGAAAACAAATCACTCCAAAAATTACTAATAAATATTAGGTCTCAATCACGTACTTATAATATTTGGTGTCATGTGTAGCTTATGAAATGTATCCATGAAGGTTGATGCTATTATACTTGCATTAAATGGGTGTGGCAAGACACAAAAGTGGGCATATTTGGCGAGTCTATCCACCACAACCATGATTATGGTTTTCCTTCGATTTAGACAATATTATGATGAAGTTCATGAAACCTCTTCCCATCTCTCGGCTAAGAATAGATAAGGTTGTAAAAACCCAAAGGAATTAATTATTTCACCCTTATTTTGTTGACAAACCATGCATTTGGCCAAAACAATTTGGGCATCCCTTTTAGCCCTTCCTAGAAGAAATGTTGCTTGATTCGATGACAAGTCTTTAAGAAACTAGAATGCCCCCTACTGGAGAAGCATGTAGCTTATATAGAACCCTATTTTTAGGGTTAAGTTATTACATAGGTATAATTTATCCTTGTACCATAAAACATCCCCTTTCCATACAAATTTTTTTGACATGCTTGGATCGTGTTGGATATTTTGAATAAGATTTTGTGTACTTAGGTCATCTTACCATTCAGATCTTGCCTCCTCTATCTAATCTTGCCGTAATATAGATATGACACACAAAATGACTTATTTGACTCATCCTTCCTAGATAGAGCATCAACAACTACATTATCCTTCCCTTTCTTGTAGATTATCTCAAAATCATACCCCAAAATTTTAGAGACCCATTTTTGTTTTCCAGATGATAATTTGCAAACTATCATGGTTTTTCTTTACTTTGAAGTGTCTACCCATTAGATATGGTCTCTTTTGCTTTACTACATGAATTATGGCCAACATTTCCTTCTCATAAATTGGTTTTGACATATTATTACCTTTAATTTGATGGATCTCAAAGGAAATTGGATGATCTCTTGCATAATTATTACCTCCATACCATACCTTGAAGCATCACATTCAATGATGACTATTTTCAAAAATATGGAGTGGTTAGAACTAGAGTGGTGCACATGGCCTCCTTTAACTTCTCAAATGATTTGGAAATAATCATTCAATAAAGTTGTTAGTGGTGCTAATATTTTACCATAATTTCTTACAAATATATGATAATAACCTATAAGCCCCAAAAATCCTCAAAGATGCTTTTGTAAACATAAAATCATGCACTTGGGTACATTTCTAGGTCCTAAAAGCATACTAGTATTTACATGATTCCTAAGCAAGAAAACTAGTAATTGACAACTATCTTTGGTGTATTTTATGTTCTCTTTGGTCTTACACACCCTACAACCCAATCACAACTTTGCTGATTTATCTTTCATTGCTCCGGACACTAGTGCCTAGCCGGGATAGAAGTGCCCATATGCTATGGTCCCCTCTAAGTGCCCTTGACCCTTTCTTATCTTACTCATTCCTTTTAGTCTTTTTTATCTTTTGGGCATGTTTTTCACTTATGGGTCAGCCTTCTAGTTGTTAATTATGAAATTCAAACAAGGGAATCATATAAATACATAGTTATATGTTCAAAATAAAGGACCGGGCTCTAAACATACTTACTATCACCTAAGATTGCATCTAAAGGCATCTAAAGAACTTAAAGGCATCCATCTAACATCCATTTAAGTGAAAAAGGACTACATTTTGTGCACACACTACATATGAAGGGGAAATTCATTATATTCCATACACATATTTGTGTATTTTAGCAAATCTAGCCTGCTATCAAGTGCAACTTACACAAGGGAATCCTAAGGCTTGATTCTTACACTCACTCACCAAAACTAAATGGATTCTGAGATGTAGTGTAGCACTCGATCATAAGTTCACTTTTTCCCATGAATGCTAGGGTCATTTTGACTCCCCATATTACATCTTTCTTTTTCGATTTGATGTGGTTTTGGGGGTTTTGCAGTGAACATCTATCTTGTAGGTTATAAACACAAAAGCATGCATTTTAGGTATCTATTTAGTCATGGTTGCATAATACTATTCATATGATTCCTAGGTAAGAAAAGTACTAATCAAACCATGTCTTTGGCCATCTTTCTTTGCCTTATATTGCTATTTTTGGTCTTGTACCTTTACTTGCTCGGTCGCCTTTTGTACCTTGACATTTATCATCTGACACCAGCCGCCTAGCTAGGATGCCAACTTCAGATGCCCCCATCCCCTCTAGGTGTCCCCCCGACCTCAAGTATACTTTGTTCACACTTTTTGAGCCCTTTCTAGCTATTTGAGCATCTTATATTTTTAGTAGTCGGCTTTTCCGAGGTTAATTACGAAATTCAAGCAAAGGAATCATATAAATATAAAGTTATGTGATCATAATAAATGACTAAGCACTAAGCATTAGCTATCACCACCTAAGGTTACATCCATCAAGCATCTAATAGCTTCATTACATCCATCTAACACCATCTAAGGGACATAAGGGATGGTTATTCTACATACACACTTCATAGGAGGGAAGTTCATTCTATTTCATGCACACATCTATAACATTTCTTTACATCCAACCTATTTTTTCTCTCTATCAAGTGCAACACACACAAGAGCCATTTAGGCGTGATTCTACACACACAAAGAACTACATTGGAGTCCGAGATATAGTAAAACACTCAATCGTAAGCTCACCATTCTAAGATCCGAGGATAATTTGACCCCTCATTTTGTATCTTTCTTTTTTAGGATTTAATGTCTATTTGAGGGTTTTCAGGTCATTTCTTCATTGCATATTTCTGATGACTACGATGATCATTGTGCGACTCCATAGTGACCAAAGGAAAATAATAACGAATACCTTGTGACCACTCAGAGGAGGTTTCCTAAGAATTTCTATAGACATAGGCACCTAGAATCAGGTCTAAAGCGCCCACAGGTGCCCCTATCCCTCTCCAGGTGCCCTAAGTCAAGGAAGATCGTCAACTCACACACTTTCTTGAGGCTCACAATGATTCTCCCTCTTTTTTAATCCATTCAGCACTTCAACATAGTCCAGATATCACTGCAAATCAACTAAGGCTCTTTACCCTCTCTTTGCACTTAAGGGTTTCATACTTTCTTGCTTAGTTTGCTTGGGTTACTTTTTGTACTTAATTGTTTATTTATTTATTGTTGCAATAACAATTAGATTAGGAATACAATTCACATTTAGCTTAATCATTTTGGTGAATCCGACCTCTTCAAATGCACTTATGATCTTTCTTTTGTCACTTCTTACATCTTTCTTAGATCCTCTCATCATGAATATTTCTATTTATGATTTCTTACTTCTCCATCTTGAGCTAAGGGATAAGATCATCACTCTCTTGACTACTACTTGTGTTCCTTCTAACATTCATCCAGACTTAGTCTACAACACATTTATAGATGTATTTTCTCAACACATTGCTTTTTGAGCTAATCCTACTATTGATCTTGCTACTTTTGAAAATGATCCTCCTTTATACATCATGATGTGCATCCATAATATTGGTGTCAAGCGAGTTTTATTCGATAATGGATCTAAACTTAACTTGTACACTCTAACCTTCCTTAAGGCTTTAGGTCTCTCAATTGCTAATGTCAGTCCTTCATCTATTTCTCTTCATACATACGATGGTTCCATTCATCCATGCATCAACCATATTACTTTACCCATTACTGTTGGGCCAAAAACCCTTAATACAATTTTATTTGTCATGGACTTTCTAGTTTTGTATAATTTCTTGCTTGGTAGACCATGGCTTCATGCCATGCAAGTTATACCTTCCACAATACATTGATGTGTCAAATTATTACATGAGGGTATTAAATACACCATTCTTATTGATCATGAACCATTCAAATATTGCACACATAATCCCACCACTATGATCCCCACTCCACAATCTGTTACTACTAATGAACTGCAACCTATGGATCCTCCGCCTAACTTAGAGGCTACTATTTGCATGTTGGATGTTGTTCCATCCACGTCATCGCCCCCTCCCACTACTAAAAATTCTATGGTAATTTATCAGGGGCCTATCCACACATCAGATGTCATTCCACCTACTTCACTATCACATGTGCATCTACCATTAACACATCCTCCCTTTACATGTACACTTTTCATGAATGATTCTTATTGGGAGCATATTCCATTTGATCCTACTTGTGATGACACTATATGCACACATGATGGCTTGGCTTGGCTAGGATTTGTAGTTGACGACATATTTCCTCCACCTTATGCTCCTCATATTTATCATGGTTTCATCCACATCACTACTACTTATGGGATTCACATCTTTCATCTCACGGTATTTTTTACACACACTCCTCATGCTTTGCTCCACTTACACTTGGAAAAACTTGGCTCGACTATATTAGGGGCACCTTAGATCCTGATGATATTGACATTTCATTTCTTATGCCTTTTGGCCATGTCTTCATTTGTAATGATTTCTTTCTTGGTTATTCACAAAACCTTACACGTTGGTATGTACTTATTTTTCCACTACCCTCTTTCACTGATGAAGAGTATGCAATGGGCATGTACAACCTTCATCGTAATGTCTCGCTACATGACCAACTCGACACTGTTGCATATCACATATAAGATGCTTTAACTTATGACTTTGACCATGAAAATGATGACCTTTTAGATGACGTTACTTGATCACTCTCATTATTACACACTTGGGGGGAATCACACTATTCCCCCTTCCCTCCTAACATCGATACATGTCTTATCTTATCATCACTTTACATCTTTTCTCTCGCTTACAACATACATTAGTATTGTCATTTCCTGATTACACACTCGTGTTCTTATGGTTCTTACTTGACTATTAAGGGACCCATTACAATAAAAACCCCATTTCATCGGTGCATTACATGCTTCATTAACATGTCTATCCACTACATACTCATTCATACATGCATATATTTATCACCATCTATTTGTGCATACAATACACTCTGTCATCATCCATCACTAAAAATCATTCATTAGATATCACACTAATCACCATATAATTAGGGGGCATTATAATTCCCCCATCCTCTCACATCATCAACTATCTTCCATCTTACACACATCGAATCTACTCTTTATGCATATCTCGATATATTTCCATCACCATTTCCCAATGACGCACTCTCGTGCTATGGTTCACACTTGATTGTTGAGGGCATACTATATACATGAACCTCACACACACCGGACACTACACACTATCCTACATAGTACACCTTACATATTATACATTACACACCACATACTTCACATTGCACACATTCATCTCTACGCATTCATGATATAGATTTTTTCACACTTATTATACAACCAACACACTCACGACACATTCACACTTACAATATGCTCAATCTATCAATACAACCTACTATATGATCAACATTTTCACAACATACCCATCTTAGATCATCTAACACATCTTTCTTGAGTGCAATCAACACACACAACTCACATACTCTACACAATGCATCTTTGTCAACACACAACATTACACACTCAATGTGCCCACAATCAATTTCTATCAACAACATCCAACGTAAATTCCCAATCGTGACATATTCATGAAATCCTTCTCTAATGTGCACATAACACATTACACACCTTCCACAACATGTGATATAAACATACGACATCTTTTTCTTGCGGATTCTATCATATACTAGGTGCATTAATCACTATACACATTCTCACTTCATCTCTCCTACATATAATTCTACATGCTATGGTCATTACCCTATGAAACACTCTAGTTCCACGACCCATAATCGGTGATGAGGGTCTACATCTAAAATGGACCTCATCACACTCACATGTTTAATAAACTCTCTCATTCACTCACACGTTTACACTCTACACTTTGTGCTTTGACGATCACATCTTTGTAGTACACACATTCGAGACCATTTCCTGATGCCACACTCTTGTTTACAACTAATTATTGATATTGAGGGGCATAAATAAATGAACCTCATCTCATACATACACATCCACTTGGGGGCACACAACTCCTATCACTCACACTACATTCTATTCCGTCTCATCCACAACATACTACATATCTTGGTTGTATTTACTCTTGCATACTCATGCTTTTTACATGTTCACTTTATTACACATGCTAGATAAATATCTTCTATGTCATTATCTTTATCATACATACATGCATGTTCACTTTCTTTTCTAGTTGTGATCACATATTTTACAGATCCATACACGCATGAATGCTTGGCGCAATACCTATTACTAGTCCCACAATGGCTCCTGGGGGCATCCACTTTCATACATTATAGGTTATATTGTTTCATTTTATTTCATAGCACATTATTTGGATTATACACACTTTGACATACTTTTTATCTTTCTAATATGCTAATGGGTGCTTTATGTGCAACATTTGTCTTGCAGGCTATTTAATTCCATGGTTGTCTATTACATTATTTTTCATTATTTACTACTATTTGTGGGATTTTCCCTTTGTCTTGTGTGCACAATATCTCGCTTTTGGATTCATCGACCTTGATTGTCTTACGACATCGTGAGTGGTGTCCAATATTTGTAACCCGAATTTTCATGGTCTACATTGTCTTCTTGTGTGTTTACATTATCTTCTTACGTCTTAGCTTACACATTGTCTACTTAGCTTACATTTTGTCTTATACATGCATGTTTTCTTGTACTAATACTTGTCTCCTAGCCACTTTTTTTGCGTGTGCCTTGGTTTCTACCAAGCATATTCCCTTCCCCTACAGGATTAGTATCAACATAGTGGTCGAGTCCTCTTTTGGAGTGCATAATCCTTTAGCGATGTCGCATGCACCCCAAATGAGGGGGAATCATTTGGGTGAATTAGTCACCCATAAAACAGATCTACAACCATTACACAACAAAAAACAATACCGATACAACACAGTTTTTAGTTTCAGGGTTCAAAAATTAGACCTGGGTCCTTATCACAGCACAACCCTTCCTAGATGCCTATAACTGGGGGAAGTTACATAGTGTTTTGGTAGTTTACCACAATTTATAGAACTCCACATAATGGATTTTACAGCCACACAATCCTTAAAATTTGACATGTATGCACTACAAACTTTCGCGTTGGATCAAATTGTTCAAATTTTACACACCATATGCAGTGGTGTCCTACATTGTGGGAAGTAGTTAAAGGTTGGAGGATAACACCAGAATTTTCTCCCTACACTTCTTCCATATCATTGGCATGAGATCACCTAAAAAAATGGTTGACATAACCGACATGAGATCACCCAAAAAAATCGGTCTTCTATAACATCTACATGATCCTTTCTACAATCTTTCCTCATCATGGACCAGGTGCACATGTTATTTTTTCACATTTCACATTTTACATACTTATTTACATGCTTTTTACACATACATGCATATTTGAATACTTGTTCATTCTTCTCTTTTGTAGGTCCATCTATATGGGAAGTAGTAAACATCATTCAAACATAAAAACAATCACATTAACCTTGACATCAATAACATGAACATCACAACATCTACAAATGTGTTTATGCCCTAGGGTCATTTTCATCATCAATTTTTGTAATTTTTCCTCCTTAACATCCACGCATCACATTTTTATCACTCCACACTTTGTCTTGTCCATTGGTACACTCTTGTCATCAATCTACATGGTTATCAGTGCACATCTCTATCTACTTTATGTTATCGAAATTTCTGATCACCAACATAAATTAGGGAAAATGTAGAAAAAAGTCACGCACTTTGGGTATCATTTAGTCTTGGTTGCATAATATTATTCATATGATTCCTAAGTAAGGAAAGTACTAATTAACCCATGTTTATGGCCATATTTCTTTGCCTTCTGCTACCACTTTTGGTCTTGCACCTTTACTTTCCAGTCTTCCTTTTTGTACCTCAAGTATTTATCATCTTAGACACCAACACCCATTCAAGATGCAAATTCCAGAATCCTTGTCCCCTCCGGGTGCTCCCCGACCTCAATATACTTTGTTCACATTTTTCCGGCCCTTTTTAGCCCTTTGAGCATCTTATCTTTTTGGTAGTCAAAATTTTTGGGGTTAATTATGAAATTGAAGCAAATGAATAATCTAAATATAAAGATATGTGATCATAATAAAGGAATAAACACTAAGCATTAACTATCACCACCTAAAGTTACATCCATCGAACATCTAAGAGCTATGTTGCATCCATATAACACCATCTAAGGGACACAATGGATGGTTATTTTGCATACATACTTCATAGGATGGAAGTTAATTCTATTCCATGCACACATCTATTACATTTATTTACATCTAGCTTATTTTCTCGCTCTCAAGTGTAACAACCTAAAATATGACACTCAACATAGTAGGAATTTTTTTATAACAACATTTTGAAATTTATCTACATTTATAAATAAGATTACTAACTACAACTAGTTAATGCAAGTCAAATTAAATAAACAATGAACATACATTCCTCTATATAATTTAATCAAATAACTACCTAAAGCTAGTTTATGCAGCATGTCCAACTTATTTAATCCATCCTATAACATAGTGATAAACCTTGTGCAACTGTAAGGGTTAAATATCCCTAATCTCCACGATCACCCTTTAACATTCGCTAAATGTTCATAAATAACCTCACTGGTTTTACCGCATTGCAGTAGTGAGATCTTGTGACTGATCCTCTAGTGTCTACCTAGGGTCACATAGTAACCCCATCCTATATCCTACACTTTGGGATTGAGGAATCACAGTGATTAGATAATGTACCCAACAAGCACATTACTTTGGCCAAAGTTTCTTAGTTGTACTATGTACACTTAGTATAGACGAGTACACAACATGTCTAAACTTGTCTTCCCATCACCTCACTATCATCTCATCACAATTATCTAGATTCATTAAGCTTAAGTAGTTGAACCTATTTAAACTCACTTAGTTCCTAACAAGTTCATTTACGTAAGCTCGAGGAACCCCCAATGCCCGCTATTGGTTACCCACAAGAGGCATATCCACTACTTAATACGTTACCATATTAGGTAGCCGATGGGCTACTCGTAGGTAGCCTACATTGTGCATTGATAGACCGGTTCTGCCAGGTTCATAATGCTCATAAAATAATTCACTACTTATCAGATATTAATATAAGTATTTAGTTACCTTCGTTTGGAGGTTAGGGACACAAAGTCTTTATTACCTCACTGCCCCCTTCATACATTCTAAACATTTTATTGGAAAAATATGTGTTGAAAGCTGTTGGTATCTAGATTTAATCTCGTTCACAACTTGAACAACATCATGAATCGCACAAGACACTCAAGGATAGATAGATGTTTTATATGTCATTTGTAGTGGGGATCACACCTATCTACTTGTTTGAATTCAATAATTCGAGGAGTGGATAGCACCTTCATAAGGGTTTTGATCTAACCCTCACTATTTTAGATTGTGCATATCAACCAAGGTAAGAGAACCTATATTGCAGCCCCTATATGGTAAGGAGATGGAGATATCCTTGTATTTTGTGTATGATGTGGAGGAGGCTTTGTGAAAACATGATCAAATATCCATTATCCACAATCAAAGGAGTTGTCACTACTAAATGATGGAAATGTTCTCAAAACAAAGCTAGAGCTGCTAAAGACATGATAAAACCTTGATCAACTTTGTGCATTTTTGTGAAAGGATTGAATTCTTTTGTGGACACACAATGTGGATGTAGGGGTATTGTAGGTAGGATGAGTTAGTTTAAAGTGAAATTATGATGAGAGATGTTGGGACAAGAGTAGTTAGGAGTCATCACCTTCTTTGGGAAACCTTGCAAAAGAATTACAACACCTAAACAACAGAGATATTTCAATGAATTTGAAGTGCTCTTTCAACCAGGATGTGTGCACATATGGATGCCCAAATCTGCACTATTCCATACAAAATTTGATAGCTTTCCATAAAGGCTTGAAGAAAAATATCAATAAAGCATTCAGAACCCCTTGTTAGATCATGCCCTAAGGTACACCCAAAGGTTTACAAACACCCTCAATTTACAAGGGAGGTAAGATGAATTTAAATCTGTTTATCTCCACTCAAATGAATGCTCTTCTGAATGAAACATTGCAGATGCCTTCAAACCCTCTACAAGAAATGAGACCATGTATGACCAATAAATATCCCAAACAAAATATTGCAACATGAGCATGAAACACAAATTGAAAACATAATGAAATACAAGTGCATGCAAGCTTTGCCAAGAGATAAAACCAATTAATCTAAGAACTTGATCAAATATATCAGCAAGGGAATGTTATTTAGACAATCTCAAAGCTTGTTGATGGCTTTACAGCTGAAACCAACTCAACTTGATGAACATTTGATGCAAACTGGAATCAAAATGGCTCTTAGGTAGTTTCTCAAAAAGGACATGGACTTCTTCCAGTTTTCCCTGTGAAAATTCTTCTCTCCTTCTCCAAAATTCTCAACAGATTTTCAAAAATGCTTCCAAACTACATGATATACCCTATGCCAAATTGGATCCTTACATCCCAAGAAAAAAATATGCCAAAGGGATCAAATTTGTTACAAAACCCTATCCATTTGATGAAAAATGATATAAAGCGTGAAACAACTCACCAAATGCCGAGAGATGCACAAATATTTTAAAATATTGCATGAACTCGATCCTTATCCATCCTGTGGTCATTTTTTGGTATTCCACTAGGCCAACATGCATTTTTAATCATTTTTCACCCTTTTCCCTTATCATTTTTAACTCTACAACTTTTCATTTTTACCTTTCACGTGTTTTACATGGGTGAGAAAAATATCTCACGAAAAACACCATAAGGCACTTTGAATTAGCTCAAAATAGTGGTGACATTGCACTCGAAGGCCGAGGGGATGCGAAATCATATAAAATTTCATGTGATTTGGTGCAAAAATGATGATTCCACACTTCTTGGAGCTTCCATGGCGCCCAAAAATGAAAATGCACAACCGTTGATTAAAATCAACTTTAAATGCCAGCCTTCCACGTGGCAGATCCAAATCCTCTTTAAAAACACCAAAATTACCTTTTTTCCTTTGGATAAGGTGCACACGTGTCCAAAAACCATTGGCACGTGACCCTTCCTTTTAAAATTTGCATTTTAAACCCTTTTTGATCTCGGGAAAATTTTGAAAATTTTCCCTGCAAGCCCCTGGATGCGCCATGTGTCCTCCCGTGGGCCCTACCAAAACCATGGGCTGATTTGATGAGTTTTGCCACATTTTTGAGAAAAGGATAATTTTCTCAAAATTCTCCGCCCCCGAACACCCGCTGCTTCTCTGCCATGTGTCGCTCTCCCAATGGATGCAGAGGGACACCTTCAATTTTTCCTCATCGCTCCTTGGTGGATTTAATTTTGGTTTTGAAATTTTTTACCTTTTGAAAGCAAAAACATCCAAAAAATCTTGAATCCCCACTCTTCTCTCTGCTCTCATGGACACGTGTCCACCTTCCATTGACCGCGGGATTATCTTGCATTTTTTAACCTGTAAACATAGGGGCAAAATCACGAACTTCTTCTTCGGCCCCTTTCTCCATAACACCTCCTAGACACGTGTCTCTTTCTAATTGCTTGCGGGCTCTTGGGCCAAATTAAAACTTCTAAATTCCCATAAAATTCTGCCCCCTATGTTGATTCATCCGAACACATGTCCATTTTCTATTGGAAGCGGGCTTTTAAGGCAAAATTTTCCTTTTTACCTTTTGAAGTTAAAACTTCAAATTCTTGTAAACCTTTGCCATTCATTTCAACCTTTGCATACGTGTCACTTTCTTATTCGCCATGGGACTTTGGGCAGAAATTCGACCTTAAGAAATTTACAAAAATGAAGGCAAAATTTTAAGTTACCTCCGCCATCCGCTGGCCCTCCCGCACCACGTGTCACCTTCCCATTGGGCACGGGCGCGTGGGCCAAATTTTTCCCCTGACACCCTGAGCCAAAAGTCATCAAAATTTTTCCAAGTCCTTGACCATCCACCTGGCCCTCCTGGACACATGTCATCATGCCATTTGCTGCGGGCCTTCGGGAAAACATTTGATTTTGAGAAATTTGCAAAAAATGAAGGAAAATTTTTAAGTGACCTCCGCCACTTGCTGCTCCATCTGACCAATCAAATCATGCCATGTAGGCACACTAGGCAAATGCGGGGCCGCGGAGCAAAATTTTCCCTTCGCCAAAAATTTAAAATTTGACAAGTTATAACATTTTTTTTGCACATCCTCGACCAATAGAAACCTGCCACGTTAGCATAAACGTTGTAATGATAAATTTGATGGGTAGAACATGCCCGTATGCCCATCAAAGTGCAAAAACGCAGGGGATGCTTCTGAAATCAAATTTTTTGATAGGGAAGGTAGAATTCTTCATTTTAAACCAACTGAATCATCTTTTGACATCATTTGCGACCTTGGGATTAGGGAAACACTTGCACGAATTCAGGATTTGATCAATTTCGAGCTCTTTCACAATTTGGCAAAGGAGAAAATGGTACAGCCCGTGAAAATGAATAAATCAGGGCACAAATGGGGGAACTTGGATTTTACTTCAATTTAGGGCAGAATAACAACATTGAGGGCATTTACGAAGGTATTCAGTTGGAAAATGTGAACTGCAGACCATGAAATCAAAAAATGAAATGTTTGTGAGCATATTTGGTCATGGAAAAACAAGGCACATTATGAAAACTCAATAATGGGACCAACATTGGCTCTTTCTAGGGATGGGCACTCCCAGTGAGTGCCACAAGAACAAGACATAGACCAAGTGCCAAAAATCCATTGGGCAAGGAGTCAAAACATGCAGAGCAGCCCTAAAAACTAGAATTTCCACCAAAAACAGACTCAAGAAAACCACACCAACAATGGTTGCCAAGGACAAAAGGGAAAACCACAAGCCAACAACAACAAGAGCGAGGAAAGGACAAAACAACAACAAGGGCTATACAAAATGTACAACTTGTGCATACCTCACATGGGGATTTAATCCAAGAAATGTTTTAAATGTCTCCGCCATTAACAGTAGCTCCAAAAATCCCCATCCAAATCCTCAAGAAAAAATGTATTTTCTCTAATCCACGATATCAATGGCATAAGGGCCCATCCATAGAGCATCAAACTTGCCATGCTTACCCTTGTCTTCATGCCTACTATCCCATAGCAAAACAAGATCTCCAACATTGAAAGCTCTAGGGGTGACCTTCTTATCAAACAACTTCTTCAATTTCTCCCTAAACCCGACATGCCTTTGATGAGAAGCTCTCCTTTCTTCATCCAACTCAATGATCGATTGATTATTGATTCATATGGGCCATGCTCTTTATCTTCCAACTGCTTGAGCAACTGAAAAGTGGATAATTGCGCAGGTGTAATGGCAACAAAGCTCGAGTTCCATACACAAGTTCAAATGGACTTTTACTAGTTGCTCTTTTTGGAGTTATCCTATAAGCCCAAACTACAAATTTCAACTGTTCTCCCCACTTCTTCTTGTTGATTTCCAAGCTTCTTGTAATGATCTTGAGCAAGTTTTTGTTACTTGATTCAGCTTCCCCATTCCCTTGTGGGTTGTAATTTGAAGAATAGGTCAGATTTATCTCATATTCATTGCACATTGCCATCAAAGGCTTGGCTCTAAAACACATAGCATTATCGACAAAATATTAAGCTGGAACCCCAAATCTACATATGACATGATTCAACAAGAAATCCATTACCACTTGGTGTGTTGCTTTTAGATGGAATTGCCTCAACCCATTTTGTAAAATAATCATTGCTACAAGGATCCATTTATGACCCGCACTAGAAGGATCTGAAATCTCACCAATAAAATCCATTCCCCATTGTTTGAAAGGAGCTTCAAATCGATACAGTGTAAAGGAAGGGAACTCAAGCTTTCAATCTTCCTGAAAAATGTTGGCACTTATCACACATTCTAACTAACCGGTTTTGTCTTAAAAAGAGTTAGCCACCAATAACCAACTCTTAAAATATTATGTGCTATCACTCTCCCAGCAAAATTTCCTCCACAAACTCCCCCATGGAAATCAGCAATCAACTTGGGAGCTTCATCTTCAGTTATGCATTTCAAGAGGACACCTTCAAGGTTCTTCCAAGCCAGCACAAGGTCTGTTATGACATATTTATGAGAAGCCAACTTGAGGGCTCTTTTCTGATTTTTATTTAAGTGAATGGAACAACATAAGTGCTTGAGGTAATAGACCACATCCTTGTACCACTCAAAATTCATCAATTTGTCAAGGAGATATGCCCTTTCTTCCCTAGTGATTCACTTCTACATTCTACAAATTACTCTCACCATGAGTTTGGCAAGACCTAAACCTCTTACCAACTTTGTTGTTTGGATATCCATATAATACTCTTGTAATTTGTTAACCCATCTACATCTCTTGCTTGATATCTCCATGTCGGATATGATGTCTCTAACCATGGTGTGGGGAACATAAGCAACACCTTTGAACTCAAAATGTAGGGCTGAAAATATTTGTTGCTTTTACTAATGCAAATGCTTGTTTCTCCATAATTGTGTACCTCAATTCAACTACTTGTAAATCCTTGCTAAAGAAAGCAAACAGGCCTCTCAACTCCATTTTCATCCTTTTGTAGCAAAACTGAAGCAATAGTAAATTCAGATGCAAAAGAGAAGATTTGGAAAGGCATCTTATAGTTTGGAGCTGCTAAAATAGATGCATGTTTGAGTGCATCCTTTATTCCTTCAAAAGCTTGTATGGTAGACTTTTCCCACTTAATAACTTGGTCCTTTCTTAGCATGCTTGTGATTAGGAGAGTTAGCTCAAGCAAAATTGGAGTCAAACCTTCTAATGAAATTGATTTGGCCAAAGAAAGATTGGATACCTTTCTTGGTTTTTGGAATAGGAACCTTGTTGATTGCTTCCACTCTCTCAGGGTCTATCATAACACCTTCTTTAGATACAATATGTCCCAAGAACTTGGCCTTTTTCAAGTAAAAATGACACTTCTTTGGATTAAGTGAAATGCCATACTCCCTACATCTCGATCAACATCTTCTCTAGGTGTTGCAGATGGTTTGCTCGTTGCCTTGAAAAAATAGTCACATCATCTTGGTAAATTGCAATAAAATCATTGATATAACCAAAAAAGGCAACATCCATTGCCCTCGAAAAGTAGCACCAACATTCATCAACCCAAAAGTCATCCTTACAAAAACATAAGTCCCCAAGGAGTAGTGAAGGCTATCTTAAGTTTTCGATTCTTTGACAAATACTTGATTGTATCCGGAGAAACCATCCAAAGTAGAAATCATTTCTGACCCTGTTACAAGCTACAACATATTCTCCATGTTTGGAAAAGGATAGTTTTCCTTCATAGATGCTTTTTTTAGATTCCTAAAATCCACACAAAGTCTGATATCTCCGTTCTTCTTTCTAACTAGCACAAGGTTGGCAACCCAAGAAGAGTATCTAGTAGGCTGAATGATGCCACCATCTCTCAATTTCTTCAATTCTTCTTGCATTTTCATGGAAAGTAGTGGGTTAATAGGCCTTTGATTTTGTCTAAATGGTTTGGTTTTAGCCTCAAGAGGGATCTCATGCTGAAATAAATCTTCTCTATATGCCTTCAACTCTGAATAAGACCAAGCAAGGAAGTCTTGATATTTCTTTAAAAGTTGGGCATAGGACTGTTTTTCTTCTTTCGTTGAGATGATTGCCCAACCAGATATTCCTTGGTTTGTCTTTAGTTCCTCAGTTGTGTTCTTCCACATCCCTTAAAGCAGACATCTTTCTATTAACGATGCAATCAACATTGCTAAAATTGGATTCAAGTGCAACAAGACCCTTAGGAATGGTCTTTGTTTTCAATTGTATAATATCATTGTCAAACAAAGTTTCTTTATCTTCATTCATGCGTACCATTGGTTCCCAATCAATATGTTAACCAGAAAACTCACCTTGGCATTGTAAGAATCTCAAGACTTGTGCATCATCATCAAAAATCTGCCAATGTTTCACATTATCTGGGACAACTGGCCTTGTTAGCACTTCAATGTTATATTCACAAAAAGGTGAAATGGTGCAATTGTCAAATCTAGAACCCAGAAATGCCAACTGATCAGCAGCAGCATTAAGACTTCTATCATGGTAAACAATGTTAAAGGAATCAAACATTTCAATCAAGTCCCAAACAACATGCTTATATTGTTTCATACGCTGATTTTTTGTGGCATATAACTTTCTTACTTGCTTGACAACCAGCTCTGAATCTCCTTTAGCAACAATATCCTTTACTCCATACTTCCATGCAATCCTTAATCCCAATAATAATGCCTCATACTCAGCAATGTTGTTAGTACATTCAAAATTGAGCTTGAAGGAAAAAGGAAACTCTTCTAAACTAGGGGAAACCAACACTATACTAGCACCATTT
Source organism: Taxus wallichiana var. yunnanensis (assembly GCA_018340775.1). NCBI lineage: Eukaryota > Viridiplantae > Streptophyta > Pinopsida > Cupressales > Taxaceae > Taxus > Taxus wallichiana. The sequence goes on from CM031236.1 coordinate 371,521,354, forward strand.
CAACCTTGGAGCAAGCTCCATCAAATAGTAATGTCCATGGAGAACCTACCATACCAAGGCACTCTGATTTATCCATCTTATTCTCTTTTCCATCAGCAAAACCAATGAAATTGTCAACATCTACATCAACAAACAACACTTCATAAGAAGCATTGTTGGGATCTTCAATCAAGTGTAACATCTTCTTTTCACCATAGAGTTTGACAAGGCTGCCCTCAATGGGAATGGTGGCATAGGAAATTTCCATTTGAACACTACCACCAACACTTGCAGCCCACTTCCTTGACAAAAGCATACCCCATTTGGCAGGGTAGTCAACAATTACAACATCAAGTTTTAAATTCTTACCCAGATAGGTTGCAAGTTGCACTACTAAACCCTTCACACATCCAACAACCAGAAATTCCCTTGAATCCATGGTGTGCACTTCCCATATCTTTCTTGTCACCTTGATAACTTCTAGAGGCATAACATTACATGATGCACGGAATCAAACATGCAATTGTGAAGCAACCTTTGCCTTTTATGAGAAAAGTTGTGAAGAATGGATCGACATTCAATTGGAAATCAACCAAGGATGTCCCTAAATACACTTCAGTTCCTCTCCATGATCTTCCATTGGTGGTGGTTTTCAGGCTAGTAATGCTTTGAAGAGGATTCTCAACAACATTTACATTTCTGCTTGGTATAATCTTTTCTTCTTTCAATCCCAAGTATTCAAAAGCTCTTTTCTTATGCTCAGGTATTCTAAGAAAATCAATAATGGGAACACTCACTTTAATTTGGATCAATACCTAGGCTCTATCATATGGAACATTCTTCGGTAAAACAACATTGGATGGGAAACAAGCAGGTTCATCAGATGGAGAAGCATTCTTGGCAGCCTGGGCATGAAGAGGAATGGTATTTTTGCATGGGACAACAGAGTTCTTAGCAATTTTTTCTCTTCTAGGATTATCTTTCGGAATGCTTGGGAGCAAGGGTGTCTTTGACTTGGCTTGAGGACCAGCTCCTCTAACAACTTTAATTCTAGTATTGTACTCTTTTTCTTGACCAACCACAACATTCATTAACAATTGTCTATCTTCCTCGAAGGAATACCACCATCATACTTCTTGATCATTAAAGCCCTTAGATATTCAAAGTCATTATTAGGAATTTCAAAGGCCTGAACTACATCTACATCATGACCTTGAGGAAGAGAAAGAAATGGTACCCTCTTTATGTAATCCAAAAGGTTGCAGCAGTCCTTGAAATTATCACATATGTTGATGTTGCTGCTTGTTGTGAGCTTGAAGAGCTGCCCATCATACAAATGTCATCATCCATTTCATTCTCATTATCATCATTAATATCTTGCTGGTCCATTTCACATGGCGGATGAGGAAGAAAACATCTGTCACACCAATCCATATCAAGCAACTTCTTAAACAACAACAACTCTTGCGATCGGAGGTCGGGCACCACTCTATTTTCACATGCTTGGGGTTGTCTATTTGTAGATCCAGTGAGGCCCTTTACCTCTATCATCTTGTCTTTGATCACCCATAGGATGATTGCCAAATCTATCATGGTTTTGAGTTCTTTCTTTGTCCTTGTGAAATTTTCCAAATTCCTTCTCGGCCTAAGCTAATTTGTAGGAAATTTCTTTGACATCCCCTGCCAAAGTCTTGACAACATCTTCCAAATCAACACCCTTGCTAGCTTGAGGCTTCTTAGGGTTTATCAGCTTCACATTGTCCCTCTTAAGTGGTTTACCAACAGCTTTAATATTATTTTCAATTTGAAGTGCCATGGTGAAAGCTTGCCTCAAGTTTGTAGGATTTTTGTCTCTCAAGTAATAGGCTGCCTTTTTATCAAATGCATCTGCATATTTGATCAAGCAAGATTCATCACAAGGCCTCAAAATTATAGGTAGCCTTCTCAATGTCTTATTAAATCTTGTATTGAAATCATGAACGGTCTCATTAGGGTTCTTCTTGATGTTCTCAAACTCGGATAGAAGGAACCTTGGATTTGTTTTATCTCCATATTGTAATATGAATGCATTACTCATCTTAGTCCATGAATCAATAGAGTTATCAGGCAAAGCTTTATACCAATCTCTTGCATCTTCCTCAAGTGTATGGATAAACAACTTGATATACACATCCTCAAATTCTATTAAAAAGTCTTCCATCATGTTAACAAAGAGTTTGAGGTGTTGATCTCTAGTTATGGCATTGTTACCTTGGAATTTTGGTAACCTATTTCTCACATCCTATGAGACAAAATTTGGATAACCATCCATTCCTCCAAAATTTATAGGACCAACGGTGTTTACAACAAATGGAGGTCTAGGTTGAGCCATATTGTTTGGTGGGGGTGATCTTGGAGGTGAAACAAGCTGATGAGGAGTGATAATGGGTCCGATTGGAATAGATGAATGATCTTTAAAATGACAACCCCCAAAGGCTCTCTCTCTTGATAGAATTTAGCAAACTTAGAAACCACAGGAGCAGATTTAGGAGCAAGTTTTTAAATACACAAGAAGGTCCCTCACCGATGGAGAATGAAAATAAGCAAGAAGATTTCTGAATCAGATCTACTTGAAGAGGAATTATAATCTTTAATGACAGTCGATCCCCTTCAAATTCAACTATGGGGATTCCTTTCCTTGCAACCAAATAACCAACCACTTTCACACTCTTCTTCCTTCTAATTTTGAGCTTCTTGGTTTGGTGAGAAACTTCTTAGAAGAGTCCTTGATGAAGAGGGATCTCCTTCCCTCCAGTTTGACAAATTTAAACAAGTTTCAAATGATAAAAATGTGTTAGACAACTGGTATTTCAAGATCCCAACAGCATGGAGTTGCCACCAAGGATTTTCACCTTAGTTGTGCAAGAAAGCACTAAAAATATTTTGTCAAATGCACGCTATATCTTTGAAAACTTGCAGGATTTACAAATCAGATTTTCTTCTTCTTAATTCAACCAAAAACAGTGCATCCAAATCATATAAACTGCTGGTAGGTGAGGAGAGCAGGCTGAGTTTGAAGTATTTCTTACCCAAAACATCCAGATCTAAAGTATGAAATGATATCCGAAGAATGTAACAGCTCAAATACTTGATCACACAAATGCTCAAACCTTTCAAGTACTTCAAAACCACCAAGAAATTGCAAGAAGTCCCCAGCAATGGCACCACTCGGGTGTTGGTATCCAAATTTAATCTCCTTCACAACTTGAACAACATCATGAATCTGCACAAGACACTCAAGGATAGATAGATGTTTTATATGTCATTTGTAGCTGGGGATCACACCTATCTACTTGTTTGCATTCAAGAATTGAGGGAGTGGATAGCACCTTCATAAGGGTTTTGATCTAACCCTCACTATTTTAGATTGTGCCTATCAACCAAGGTAAGAGAACCTATATTGCAGCCCCTATATGGTAAGGAGATGGAGATATCCTTGTATTTTGTGTATGATGTGGAGGAGGCTTTGTGAAAACATGATCAAATATCCATTATCCAAACTCAAAGGAGTTGTCACTACTAAATGATGGAAATGTTCTCAAAACAAAGCTAGAGCTGCTAAAGACATGATAAAACCTTGATCAACTTTGTGCATTTTTGTGAAAGGATTGAATTCTTTTGTGGACACACAATGTAGATGTAGGGGTATTGTAGGTAGGATGAGTTAGTTTAAAGTGAAATTCTGATGAGAGATGTTGGGACAAGAGTAGTTAGGAGTCATCACCTTCTTTGGGAAACCTTGCAAAAGAATTACAACACCTAAACAACAGAGATATTTCAATGAATTTGAAGTGCTCTTTCAACAGGATGTGTGCACATATGGATGCCCAAATCTGCACTATTCCATACAAAATTTGATAGCTTTCCATAAAGGCTTGAAGAAAAATATCAATAAAGCATTCAGAACCCCTTGTTAGATCATGCCCTAAGGTACACCCAAAGGTTTACAAACACCCTCAATTTACAAGAGAGGTAAGATGAATTTAAATCTGTTTATCTCCACTCAAATGAATGCTCTTGAATGAAACATTGCAGATGCCTTCAAACCCTCTACAAGAAATGAGACCATGTATGACCAATAAATATCCCAAACAAAATATTGCAACATGAGCATGAAACACAAATTGAAAACATAATGAAATACAAGTGCATGCAAGCTTTGCAGAGATAAAACCAATTAATCTAAGAACTTGATCAAATATATCAGCAAGGTAATGTTATTTAGACAATCTCAAAGCTTGTTGATGGCTTTACACTGAAACCAACTCAACATGATGAACATTTGATGCAAACTGGAATCAAAATGGCTCTCAGGTAGTTTCTCAAAAAGGAAATGGACTTCTTCCAGTTTTCCCTGTGAAAATTCTTCTCTCCTTCTCCAAAATTCTCAATGATTTTCAAAAATGCTTCCAAACTATATGATATACCCTATGCCAACTTGGATCCTTGCATCCCAAGCAAAGAATATGCCAAAGGGATCAAATTTGTTACAAAACCCTATCCATTTGATGAAAAATGATATAAAATTGTGAAAACACTCACCAAATGCCAGAGATGCACAAATATTTTAAAATATTGCATGAACTCAGATCCTTATCCATCACAAGGTCACGTTTTTGGCATTCCACCATGCTAGCATGCATTTGCAATCATTTTTCACCCTTTTCCCTTATCATTTTTAACTCTACAACTTTTCATTTTTTACCTTTCACGTGTTTTACACGGGCTGAGAAAAATATCTCATGAAAAACACCATAGGGCACCAAATTAGCTCAAAATAATGGTGCCATTGCACTCAGAAGGCCAAGGGGATGTGAAATCATATAAAATTTCATGTGATTTGGTGCAAAAATGATGATTCCACACTTCTTGGAGCTTCCATGGCGACCCAAAAAATGAAAATGCACAACAACCGTTGATTAAAATCAACTTTAAATGCCAGCCTTCCACGTGGCAGATCCAAATCCTCTTTAAAAATGCCAAAATTACCTTTTTTCCTTTGGATAAGGTATACACGTGTCCTAAAACCATTGACACGTGACCCTTCCTTTTAAAATTTGCATTTTAAACCTTTTTGATCTCGGGAAAATTTGAAAATTTTCCCCGTGAGCCCCTGGATGCGCCACATGTCTTCCCGTGGGCCCTACCAAAACTGCGGGCTGATTTGATGAGTTTTGCCACATTTTTGAGAAAAGGATAATTTTCTCAAAATTCTCCGCTCCCCCGAACACCCGCTACTTCTCTGCCATGTGTCGCTCTCCCAATGGATGCAGAGGGACACCTTCAATTTTTCCTCATCGCTCCTTAGCGGATTTAATTTTGGTTTTGAGATTTTTTACCTTTTGAAAGCAAAAACATCCAAAAAATCCCAAATCCCCGCTCTTCCCTCTACTCTCATGGACACGTGTCCACCTTCTATTGACCACGGGATTATCTTGCATTTTTTACCTTGCAAACATAGGGGCAAAAATCATGAACTTCTTCTTCGACCCCTTTCTCCATAACACTTCCTAGACACGTGTCTCTTTCCAATTGCTTGCGGGCTCTCGGGCCAAATTAAAACTTCTAAATTCCCACAAACTTCCACCCCCCTATGCCTATTCATCCGGACACATGTCCATTTTCTATTGGAAGCGGGCTTTTGAGGCAAAATTTTCCTTTTTACCTTTTGAAGTTAAAACTTAAAATTCTTCCAAACCTCCGCCCATTCATTTCAACCTTTGCATACGTGTCACTTTCTTATTCGCCACGGGACTTTGGGTGGAAATTCGACCTTAAGAAATTTGCAAAAAATGAAGGCAAAAATTTTAAGTGACCTCCGCCATCCGCCTGGCCCTCCTGCGCCATGTGTCACCTTCCCATTGGGCACGGGCATGCGGGCCAAATTTTTCCCCTGACACCCTAAGCCAAAAGTCATCAAAATTTTTCCAAGTCCTTGACCATCCACTTGGCCCTCCTGGACACGTGTCATCATGCCATTCGCTGCAGGCCTTCGGGCAAACATTTGATTTTGAGAAATTTGCAAGAAAATGAAGGCAAAATTTTTAAGTGACCTCCGCCACCCGCCGCTCCATCATCGACCAATCGAATCATGCCACGTATGCACAATAGCCAAATGTGGGGCCGCGGAGAAAATTTTTACCTTCACCAAAAATTGAAAATTTGACATGTTATAACATTTTTTCCACACATCCTCACCAATAGAAACACCGCCACGTTAGCATAAACATTTGCAATGATAAATTTGATGGGTAGAACATGCCCGTATGCCCGTTAAAGTACAAAAATGTAGGGATGCTTCTGAAATTGATTTTTTGACAGGGAAGGTAGAATTCTTCATTTTAAACCAACTGAATCATCTTTTGACATCATTTGCGACCTTGGGATTAGGGAAACACTTGCACGAATTCATGATTTGATCAATTTCGAGCTCTTTCATGATTTGGCAAAGGAGAAAATGGTACAACCCGTGAAAATGAATAAATCAGGGCAAAAATGGGGGGAAATTGGATTTTACTTCAATTTAGGGTAGAATAACAACATTGAGGGTAAGTTACGAAGGTATTCAGTTGGAAAATGTGAACTGCAGACCATGAAATCAAAAAATGAAATGTTTGTGAGCATATTCGGTCATGGAAAAACAAGGCACATTATGCAAACTCAATAATGGGACCAAAAAAACCTTATTGAAGGTTCCCATTAGGTGTATCAAATCCTAACTATTCGTAGCCGAGCATGTCTTGTTTTTATACCCACTATTTAAGGGATTATTTACATTACTAGGACTACACCTAAATCTTAAACTTATTCAAAGTTAGGTAGTACATGCTTATGGAATACTTCTTTTTCAATGCAAGGTATGATGACCTCTTGGATATGATCTTACATCTTAGAAGTAAAATCTAGCTTATTAGATTAAGTTTATAACATTACTCCATTAAGTTATTTCTTTCAGGTTCATGATGTTTTCCCGTAAAGATTAATCACACAATTAGATAAGGCATATTTTAAACCTATCATGGACAATAGTAATAATGACCTTAGAATCCCTTAAGTCTTGATTATATTAAAACACTTCTTTACCTAAAGCTCATTTTTCCCTTACTTGGTTAGACCTTGATGCCCTTAACTTAGATTGTAGTCCCAATTGAGCTTGATGTTTAGGCATGCACTAGTCATTTTATTCCTTGCCTAGATTACTATCAAGTTTAAATCTCATAATGAAATTAAGGATTGACCAAGCCATTACTCATATTCCATTTCCATCTTATAGAGATAAAATTATTATCTTACAAGTTACCCCATTTTAATTCAACTTTTATACTCATTTCAGAACCATACTTTGCCCATATTCAACTTGTCAAGGAATTAGATTGATATAAAACATTTAGCATAATTTAGTAACTTAGCCCATTCCAATTTCATTCGTGATGAAGTAAATTATGAGGAACTTAGATTTATTAAGGAGATATGACTAATATTTTAGGATTTTCCCTTCAATTTTTAGTTTCTTTAATCACTTAGCATTCTTTCCATTTACCCATATGCAATCTTTACATCCATGGGAAGCTTACTAGATAAGAGATACATTTTTAGTTTCATAACTATAATTATTTGAAGCACTAGATAAATGATTGTATGATTCCTATCTTATCAAATTAATTGCTTTGTTTGCTAGCACACAACATGATCATTATTTATACATACACAAAACTGCCATAATATTTATACACAATCCAATCCTACATTTCATTAATATATATGAAAAATATCATCCAATAAGGACTATTACAAGGTACAATTTTCCCAAGGAAAATATATTTAACCATAAGTACAAATACAATTGGATCCAAGATCCGTAATAAAAATTTCATTCTAAGTCGATCTTCACATGCTAGAGAAAGAAGGCCCACTCATCATTACTAAACCTACGACACTATTGTTTAGGGGTGTCAATTCAAAGAACTAGCAAGAATTCAATCTACATGCCCAACTAAGTTTTTGACAAATAAGAAGATTAGTCATCTTAACTAGCTAATAAAACATTGCAAGGGTAATGCATCCACAACAATTAGGGAACTAGAATCTACCATCAATCCCATAGCTGGCGATGGAAGAGGCATGGGGAATATATGTGAAGTGTTCTTGAAGGATCAATTCGCATACATTCCTCACACTTTCTCAATCACAAGTTATGCGATGGACGAGGGATTAAGGATCTGAACGTGTCGGATCCACTATCTTTACACACATAACACCACTCCAACAACAAATAAAGCTAAAACATTCAAGGAAATTAAATCTATTTTGCATCCAACATCCATGCAATTTAATTCTCATGCCAAGAAAGTCAATCATTTATTTTAAATCCATAAAAACGTCTAAGTATAGAATTCTGGAAATTTTTTGCGAGTTTCCCCTTGTATTTTCCACTTTTAAAATTTTCCAGAAATCATTTTAAGCTAATTTAATTCAAATAATGAAATAAATGCTTCAAATGAAAAGGCATGGATCAAGTGATCTAGCCCTCCGAGTTAAAGGATCTCGAGATAAATAAAAGTGAAAGGAACTACTGACAATAAGAAGCCTTACCCAACTGATTTATCAGCATTCAATTTTATTTCAATAACATTTTCCAAAGTGTCCCTGCATAACGGATTAAGCATCTCTACCATTTGTAAGAACATAGATTCTAACTTATTTTCATTTCATGTCATTGAACAACATTCATTCTTATTTCATAACTTGAAATGAAAACATGTATGTAACTAATTTTCTTTCAAAGCAATGAGTTCCAAAACTAATTATTCACTGTAATAATAACCAACATCAACCATTTACATAGATGAAAATATGACCATAGTTTAATTAAAAGAAAACTAGTTCAAAACCCCATAAACCAATATCCTCATCACACATTCAGTCCCATATTTCAACAATATCCTTTGTATACTACGGATTTAAAACACAATCACACTTCTAAAGAATGAACTCAAAATGAAAACCCACAAGTATTTCAGATCATTTCCAAAGCCATGGAAGCCATTCTAATTTCAAGCAAGAATGCAAGTTCGACAACCCACAAAATTTCACAAATAAAATTACACAAACCATATGCTTTCACAAACCCATAAAAATCAGGGAGAAAAATTGACCTATTTGAAGGAGATAGACATGGAATAACAGGAGTATCCAGGATACCCTGATTTTTTTATTTTCTTTATATTCGCCCATAAAACACAACTGGAAAACAAATCTATGAGAAGCCACTTGATTTTTCTAAAAAGATAGACCATCTCAAACGTAGATTCAAAATTTTCATAATACCCATCACAACCACAATTTCATGCTGAAAAATTCCAGTTAAAATCTCATAAAATCGATTTGCACATCAAATTAATTTAACCTAGAATAACAATTTTTTTATGAAAGATAATCAAGCTCAAAAACATATTTTCAATTTATTTTCCCAAAATCTAGTGAAAATGTAGAACCCTTAAAAGATAACAATAATTTTATCAATAAAAATAGAAGAACAATAGAGAAACCCTTTCCTGTAAAACTGATTTGCTTTTGTTTGATTCACTTCTAGATACACACTGAAACCTTAGTCGATTTACTCCAAGTGTAACCGTTCTAGCTTTCCCAAAATAACCAAAACTTCCACAATGCCCTCCTCACTGATAATAAAGGGTTATAAATAAAAAACATTTCCATAACCATATGCAATGAAAAATTTGGTAGAGTGTCTCCATAACTGGAGCTCTCACAATGTCGAATGCCATGCAAAACTCCCAACTCCAACTTTTCCCCCTTCTTTTCCTCCACAAATCCCCAAAAAACCTAAATCGACTTTACCTCTTTAGCTCACAGATTTCCAAGTGGATGGTTTGGAAGTCCAATGCCAACGTGGGGAGGGGGCCTTCAAAGTCAAATTTTGAAATATGTAAACAATAATTCCCATTTTCCTCCCACCAATGTGAATGTCCACTTGAGTGGATTTTGATAATAATTAAAGCTTTCCCATGCAAAGTTTGGGGTTATCATTACCCACTTTTAAAGTTTGAAACAAAACATAATTAACACCTTTTTCAAATTGACTTCAACAACAATAATAATTCCCTTAGAATATGCTTACCATCATGGTGTTTAATCACCTTATTATTATTATTTTTGAAGTCAAATAATAGTCATTCAAAACATTGCTTATCAACTATATGGGTGTGGCGTTATGCCCCGAATTTACTAACAATAGAATTAAATTAGAGCCACACATTAATGTCATAAAACCATTCAACCAAGCTTATTAGCCTTAGAGATTTTTCCACCATATCCAACTTAATATGCTTTCCGTAGTCAAAAAGTAACTAACACAGTGACATAATCGGAACCGAACAACAAGGTTCCATAATAAAACATGCTGCATTAAATAATACCAATATGCGATATTTAGTTGTTTGAGTACTTAATTTTTAATTAAGTACTTAGATAACTAAGTACCGTCAACCATAATAATATTTAATTAATTGAATAAACATCCATTTTTCATATTTATTGGATTAATTAAATTGTCGAAAAGAAGGAATTAAGTAGAGGGATGTTACATCAAGCGCAACACGTATAAGAGCCACTTAAGACATAATTCCACACATATGCACATAGAACTACATTGGGTCGAGATATAGTGTAGCGCTCAATCATAAATTCACCATTGTGACATCTCGAGGCCGAGTATGACCCCTCATTTTGCATATTTATTTTTTAGGATTTGATGTCTCTTTGAGGGTTTTGTAGGTCATTTCTTCATTACACGTTTCTTGTGACTCGGTGATCATTGTGTGACTCCCTAGAGACCAAAGGAAAATAACAAAAATACCTCGTGACCACTCGGAGGAGATTTCTTGAGAATTTCCGTAGACATAGGTACCTAGAACCACATCTAGGGCACCCACAGGTGTCCCTATCCCTCTTTAGGCACACCGGTCTAGGAAGATCATCAACTCAAACACTTTCCTAAGGCTCTGTGTGACACTTCTCCTCTCTTTTCATCCTATCAACACTTTAGAATAGTCCAGATATTACTGCGAATTAGTTAAGGCTCTTTACCCTCTCTTTTCACTTAGGGTTTCATACTTACTTAGCTTTCTTGGGTTAATTTATGTACTTAATTGTTTATTTATTTACTATTATAATAATAATTAGATTAGGCATAAAATTCACATTTAGCTTAATCACGGAGTTACAGTGTTTTTGGTGATCAAAGTGCGACATACGGGTGACCATCAATGACACCTATGTAACATAGCAAAAACCATGTTCTAACCATTTTCAAAGTCACATGCACCCAATAATTGACTCTAGCACTAGGCATCCCTAACCTAGTCTAAGCACCTATGTTCACTTATTCATGACCTACATAATTTATTCGAGCATTGACTACAGATCACCTCTGTCAAAGTAGTTTTCCAAAGTATGTATCGGTCCCCAGATCGTGCACAAATCAATCAAGTCCTCTTCTCTCTCTCTCTTTCTTGTGCTTATGGTTTCATATTTACTTACTTATTACTTATGTCATAATGTAGTTAGAATCGCATATCATATTGTACATTCAAATACTCTACAATATCGGGTTTAATAACCTATTTTTGTTAAATAATTTAGTGAACCCATCATTTGAACCCTTATTTCTTATGCTTGTCACTTGTAGTGGCCAATTTGGATTTTTGAGCACATTGAGCTTCCACCAACTTCTCGTAGGGTTTCTAAATCAATGGATGAATCTGACAACCCTTTCGCCAACTCAAAAATGTTCCTCTAGAAAACATTGAAACATCTAATAGTGAACAATCATATGATGAGGACACAAATGTTGATCAAGAACAATTAGACAAGCTTACTAATTTTTTTCAAGCTTTGCGTGACAATCCTATGCATCTTCCACATATTCTCCATACTTTGCTAGCCACTAAAAGATCTCAAGATGATGCCTCTTTACCTCTTATAGGTTCCTCTTTGGTTATTATGACCTCCACTCAACCCCTTCGCATTCCTACTTCCGTCTGCTACTAATACCACCCTGCTTTGATTCTACCTAATGCTTCTAATGCAAAGCCGACTCTTCCTCAAACATTCCTAATTTAGCTTCTTTATATCAGGATCTGTAGACTCAAGTCCATCAACTTCAGGATAGCTACTTCACGCTCCTCTCCATCTCTTGAATCCTCCTTGCTCCTTCATACCCCTTTTACACCCACCATTTTTACCTATGCATTCCCTCTTAACCGTCACCCCTAAGTTTCCCACCTTCAATGGCCATGGTGACCCTTAAGAGCATCTTAGATATTTTCATGTGGCATGTCTAGATTATGTAGATGATCATAATTTACTAGCCAAACTATTTCCTAGGAGCTTACAAGATTACGCCATGCATTGGTTTTATAATCTATCTGTCCATTCGGTTACATATTTTAAGCATTTAGCTGATGCCTTTCTTACACATTTTCAATCAATATCGATTCCAAAATATCCTATGCTCAACTTACACAAATTAAAAAAAGGATCTAATGAGGATCTAGTTGACTATGTTTTATGTTATAAGAACAATATAGCTAAGAAAACTAATGTACTCATGAATTTTGAGTTGTAAGATCTTTTTGTTCAAAGTCTTTTATCTCCATTGCAAGAGAGTGTTATCTTTGAAACCTCTCCCTCATTTGATCAACTATGCCATACACTTAAGTTATGTGAAAGAAAACTTTTATCTATGGGAAAACTCAAATATCATGATCATACTTCATCCTCATCTTCTAATCGGTTTCAAGGAAAATATACTTTCAAGTCATCTCCTAAGCCTACTAAAGAAAAACTATTGTTAACGTTGTTTCTACTCCTGAAAAGCTTCACTAGCAACCCCCAAAGCGTACATTTACTAAACTCCCTTATGATCCTTGCTTGCTATTGCCACAACTTATCAAAAGTAATATTATTAGGCTACTTCCACCACTCAATATTGATCCATCTTGCCCCCATGGCTGCAATTATGATGAAAATGCTAAATGTGACTATCATCAATGTGTTGGACACTCTACCGATTGTTGTTTAAAACATAAGCATCTCATTTCAGATCTTATTGACAACAATGCAATTGAGCTCCTTGAGCCATCAAATTCTAAGACGATCAATGAAAATAACAAGCTAAAAATATTTAATAACCCATTTCCTAAGCATGAAAAACAAGCTATTGATTCTTCTATTAATCATACATATCACGTTATGCCTCCTCCTTCATTAGGGCCTCTTGATTTTCTAGTCATTAATATTGATACATATCCACCACTCATTACATTCTCGGATCATGATTATCATGCTACATTTTTATTCTAATTCATTACACATCAATGCTTATATCAGACCTCATACTATCAATAACACGATGATCTATCATCCATTGGCTCCTATCAATATGTGCTCTATTACAATTCTCGTCACTATCAATTATCCACTCTCTAATATTTCATATCCTATTCCCAAATTTTATGGCTACATCAATCTTCTAGTTATAATTGGGCCTCTTACCAAGCTTGTTTCATTCACTATGACACCTTCCATTGAAGGTTGTGACATGCTCTTAGGTCTTCCTTGGTTCTATGCCACTCAAGAAATTCCATCCATGCATCATCCGTGTCTCAAATTCATTCGTAAAAAGCAAGTTTTCACTCTTAAATGTGTTCCACCATGCACACCGTTACCTCAACCTCCTCTTAAGGATGTACTTCCACTAGTTGCAACATTTAGGCCCCATGGGCCTCTCAAATCTAAAGCACGTTCTATACCTAGCTCTCCTATTTACACACAACCTACTTGTTCTCATCGGTCCCCTATTCCACCACGTCGGCCTAAGACCCCTACATGGGCAACCCTTTCACATAAGATTTTACCACCTCCTTCACCTCCTAGGTCTACTTCACATAGGTTCTCATCACCTCCTAGATCTTCTTCACATAGGTGTTCACCACCTAGGCTTACTTCACATACACATCATCAATCTCATGCACTACCAACCTTAGAGTAGTGTTACACACCTTTATCTCCTCAGAAATTGAGTGGAGGACCCTTTCCCTTCACTTTCATCAGATAGTTTACTCATAATCATACACTTAGGGGGCATCACACTTACTCTAGGTGTCTATTATTTCTACTATTAGGCTTTGTGCTTCATACCTCTTATTTCTAAGCCATATTACAAAACTTGATACACATCTTGTCTTATCACTACCCTATGATACACTCTAGTTTCATGGTTCATACTCAACTGTTGAGGGTCTAAATCTGAAATGAACCTCACCTCATTCACTCTTCACACTTTTTGCTTCATGATATATCTTTAAAGCACGTCTCTTCAAACCATTTCCCATTGATGCACTCTTGTTCTATGGTCCATTCTTGATTTTTGAGGGGGATTTTATAAATGAACCTCATCTCATTCACATTCACTAGGGGACATGATGTTCCTATCACATTCATATCTTACATACCATCATATCACTCATACATCATTTACACATCTTGGTTGTAAATACTCTTGCTTACTTTTTCTGATTACAACTACACTTTGTTTTCTATGCTAGTTAGATATTGAGTATGTCATTACCTTTTCTATATACACATACACGTTCACTTGGTATTTAGTTGTGAATGCAGACTTCCTACTGAGACTTGTTGTCACCAAATCACTACACCCTCCGAATGGCTAGAATGTGAATAGGAAATTCGGTGTGATTGGGACACATGGCATCACCTCTTAAGCTGTGGGACTTGGGCTCAAGGTGAACCTCCAGAGAAGGCTGACTTCCTCTTCCTAAACTAAGTTTTTACTACTCCTAGTGTAATAAAAATGGTTATCTAGTCCTATGCTAACATTTTTATGGGTTTTAGGCAAAGGAATTTGCAAGAAATGAAACTATACTAGGGGTGGTGATGCACAAAATAAAGGGTGTTTCAAGAATCAAGAAGGGTTAACTTAAAGAGGGTGTTGTGCACCACGCAAGGACAACTTCACTTATGCAACTTAGAGAGGGTACATAATACCAACAACTAGGAAGCACATGTTCCCTTTGTTAAAATCGATAAGAAAAACAAATTATCATTCTTCTAATGAAGAAGGATGAACTTGAGAAGGGTGAACAAGCATCACAACTCAAGCTGCATGCAATTCTCCACCACTTGATAAGCATAAAACTCCAAGAATTTGTAATAGAAACATGAACTTACACAATGTACCTGTAAGCATGAGAAAGGCACAAAGAAGTATATAAGGATGAAAGGACCGAGATTAGTCACAAAACACACACTTTTATTACTTCAACAACGTGCACAATCCATCACACATTCAGAAGAGGTAATGATTTCCATTAAAATCTTGGAAAAAGGCTTGAAAGTTCCCTCAACATATAAGAATAACTTATAGAAGAAGGAGGTTTCTTGAAAAACTATACACTTGTCTCAGAAGTCTAACTTGTCTAACCTGTTGGAATGAGCTTCCAAATTAAATTTATAGAAGAATTTGTGAGAGGGAAGAGGAAATTTCATATGTTTCTTTATTAAATTGAAGGTATATGATGTATTTATTACAGTTGGTTGAACCACTTTGAGAAACTTCCATCATGTGCCATTAATGCCCAGTTGACCTAATCTTCTCAATTAATTAAAAGAATATTTAAATAAAATATTTTAATAATAATAATAAATATTATTAATAAAATATTTAAAATATAAATATTAATTTAATTAAAATCAGGTAGGACCCCCAGGGTTGGTTTGCACTAAAGGGGTTCATGAGAACATGTCAAAAATACCAACTTGGTGGTTGGCTCGCCGAGCTAACTCACCGAGTTGGAGTCGAGTTCCTCCATGCCGCACCGAGTTGATCTCACTTTGAATCGAGCTCCTCCATTGAACAAGCTACTTTACATTTCCGCATCCAAACCGACGAGCCCAAACGACCCTTACACAAATTGGCAAGTTCTGCGAAGTCATCGAGCAATTCACCCTTTGTTTAACTCACTTCATAACTCCAAACTCATCTTTGTCTCACATTTTCCATGAGATCTATGTTGATTTTCTATGTTCATGGTTCAACTCATGGGTTTACCACCGAGCTCTTTTCAACAACTCCCCACAAATGATCACTTTAGTGTCCTTGAACTTAATGTAGATTCTTGATGACTCATATTATTCCCAGCTCAATGTTAACTTGGTGGTTGGTGAGTTGACTTCTTCCCTTCATCATCTTACCTACCAAGCTTCACATCCTATCTTCCCAACTCACCATCATTCTCAAGCTTGCTCACCACTTGCGAGTTTCAACTAAGCCATTCTTTATTTTGACTTGACTGTGTGGCTCGATCACCCTTCGAGTTACCATGTCCGAGCCTTTCATCAATGCGACCGAGATGAGCCACGTTCTCCATTGTCACGAGTGAGCTCTTCCATCGACCTTGCACTCCAACGTTGTGACCATCGCTCACCTTGCATTGGCCAAACTCACTTGGTCTCAACTCACCAAGAGCTCCATGCATGAGTTCCTTGCAACCCCCACGAGCTCGCTTGGTTTGATTCCATGACCCCACTCCGAGTTCCCCCAATGTCGCAACATTAACGTCAAATGGCGAGCTAACCTCTTCATGAGTCTGCCGAGCTCGTATTTACCTTGAATGGTTGAGCTTCTTCCTTTTCACGGCTTACTACCTGTTCAAGTGCCTCTACAACTGTTATCTTTCGACTTAGACATCTTCAATGATGAGCTTCAAGCTCGGTTCTCTCATCCATCGCTCTGTTTGATATGCATTGAGCTATCCCTCATGTTTGAGCACATCGACTGAGCTCACCACCCATGGAATATTGGCCGAGTGACTTGGATTTGGTTTGATTCTCCCTGAGTTGGGCTTAGCCTCTATTTCTATCTCTTGGCAATGCCTTCCCAACCAAGCTATGTTAACTTGACCCACTCTGTGAGATATTTTCGGGTCTTCCTTCTTTGAGCTCCATCGAGCTTGTCCAAAAATTCCACTGCAATGAGCTATATCGAGCTATTCATTTGACTCGGTTCCCATCGAGCTTGTCGATCGATCTTGAGTTTCTCTGAACTCATGCAACTTGGCCATACGAGCCCGAAATGCTTCCACCACCAAGCTATATATGCAGAGCTCTGAACACAAATGATAGAATGATCTCACTTCATCCTCCTTGAGAAACTCAGCCATTGTTGGGCTCTCTGAAATGAGCCATACCTTAGAGTCCTTGTCCACGAACTTGTTTAAACTTATCAAGCTAGACTCCATCACACTCGGGCTACCCGATCCATCTTGAATTAGTCTTACAAGCTCGATCAAGCTCCTCTTAACGCCCATCTTCCAATGTTAACGTGCGTTCCACATATCTCCAACACGACGAATCCATCGGCCATGCGATCTCATCATCGAAAATGACTCTCCTGACTAAGCCATCCTAATGGCTCACCCGATCATCCCACGAGTTCTCTGTGGTTACCTCCTGCGATGCATTCCCCTAACACCGAGCTCAATGTTTGTTTATTCTATCTTGTCATATTAAATGACTCTCCAATCTATCGGCCAATCTCATACATACCTACTTAGTTTCCTATCTCCCTTGCACTATAGCCTGGATCATTCATCAAATAGACACACAAACCCCTCACTCCAACCTTATTCAAAGCTATATTTGAGGAATCATGTCCCCTGCATTCATTATATGACCGGGTCTTATGCAGGGTTTCCAGGTTTCTACCAACCTCCCACTTAACTCAGCTCGGATGGCGTCTTAGTGGAAGACTCGACACACCTCAACCACACTCGCATGAATATCTGTGTGTAGGGAATGCACCTTGGCCCACCATCGTTAGAATCCCACTTGGAGAATTATCCATGGATCTCCACCTAGTGAAAGCCTTATGATGGTTTTCCAAATGTAAAATATCCCCTATGGAATTTTTGGCTTGGAATGCCATCCTGTTATCTCCACTTGGCAATGAACCTTCAAAATTCCCCCATCAAATGTTCTATGTTATGCCATCATGCCATAGTCTAACTCGACGTCAACCCTTTACATTACTCTCAACTTGGTTTAGAGCTCGTGACCGACCTATGCCTCCAGTGAGCTCTTCACTTTTTATCCTTATGACTCTTGCATAACTTCGAGCTCCTCATTCAACTGAGTTATCGAACCATTTTTCTATTGACTCGTCCCATGGTCATAGCGATACCATCTCACAACCAAACCAAGCACCGAACTCATCTAGGCTTGCTGCATGTGTATGTGGACAACTTGCCATTTCGTGTTGGCTTCACCACGACTCGGTCTCATGACTACACACCTCACTCACTAATTTTGTTCACTTGTTCCGCCAAA
The DNA here is from genome assembly GCA_018340775.1 of Taxus wallichiana var. yunnanensis. Classification (NCBI taxonomy): domain Eukaryota; kingdom Viridiplantae; phylum Streptophyta; class Pinopsida; order Cupressales; family Taxaceae; genus Taxus; species Taxus wallichiana. The sequence continues at coordinate 371,539,798 of CM031236.1, forward strand.
AATCATTGCCGCTCCCCTCAATATCAACTAAGCCTTGAGACAATAATAAGTGCATGGATCATTGAGCCATGTAGGAAATTGATTAACACTGCTCAGATTTCCTATGAGCCCAAACCCACATTGAAATATTTCATTACATTCTTCGTTAATGTCAAATTTTCCATGTGGAATTGGCTTCAATGCTCAAGAAACTCGCTACATGGTTCCACAGAATTGATGAAGGGCTTGACTTCAAACTCAATACTTTGAGCCCCTTTTAAACCTTAGCTCGACACTCAGCTCTCACTAAGCTACTCGGCGAGCTATTTGAGCTCAAAGACCCTTTTGGGTATTTTCACACCTCACTTCTTAAAATTTTGAATTTTCTGGATTTTCTCAAACCATGAGGATCACGTAATGATAAAAGGACCCTTTAAATGTGATTAATCAATTTTGACCACTTTTTCCCTTGTTCACTGAAGATTTCGACTTAGGCAAACTTAAAACCCTCGAAACCCCAAAAGGGAAGAATGACTCAAAATGCCTCCGAAACTACCCGAAATGCCATAAACACTCCTTAAATGTAAAATTCACCCGTAATATCCCATAGGGCTTCATAAAGAACTTTTCCGGTCCCAAGATCTGATGTACCCTCATTGTCCAATTTTTCCAAGTGTGCAAAATTGGATAACAAGACCTTTACACACTACATTGACGCTCAACATTGTATCCTTTTCCAATACCACTAAGGGTCCCGGGGAATTTACCTTTCCTACTCTCACACATTATAGGTTCTATTGTTTCATTATATACTACTTTTACTTTCTAGCATATTACTTTCCATTGATACATACACGCCTTGACATACTATTTATCTTTTTATGATGCTAACAAGTGCTTTATGTGTAACATTTACTTTGTAGGACTATCTGCTACCATTGTTGTCTGTTACATCCTACTTGTCATTGTTTTATATTGTATGCTATTGTTTATGGGCTATGCCCTATGTATTTTTGATTAGTGCTTGTATGATTTTGGCCATTTTGGCCCTGATTGTCTTGTGCCATTATGAGTGATGTCCCATGTTTGAAACCTAATTTTCATGGTCTATCTTTTTATACGATTTCTTATTACATTGTTTTCTATGACATGCTTTCTACTTTTTCCACTAACACATATTTCTATCCACTTTTTTGCATGTGCCTTGGTTTCTAATATACACATTCCCTCCCCCTACAAAGATATAGTTTAGATCAACATCAAGGTCTCTCTTTTGGGCCACACACTTCTACCGATGTCATATGCACCCCAAATGAGGGGGTCGACATAAATTGGGTGAATGATTCACCCCATATAGTAGCTCGTCGAGCTACAGAAAGGCCTGTACAATACAAGAACAATCATACGGTTATAAAATGACCCAGAATTTGACTTGGGTCCTCGACAACATGACACTAGTACCTAGAACTAGATAGCAGCGTTTGGGCCCCCACATCCTCCCACAGGTGCCTATCTCCTTGTGGCACACTAAGTTACTTTATCAGATCATCAATGTTCAAAATAGTTCAAAAATAGTTTTTATAGTACATGCACAATCCTCCATGTAATGAATGCATTCTATCTCCATTTCAATCAATATAAATTGGAACAAATTCAAAACTAATTCGGGACAACGAAAACAAAACAAGGACACAACATCTGCAGTGGTGTTTATTTAGGAAGTATTCATGGATGGAGAGTAAAAATATACCTCTCTCCCCAACATATATATACACACAATCAAACAATTTAGGTAATTATCTAGTCCCGATCACATACTACTATTCATATGATTCCTAAGTAAGAAAAGTACTAATTAACCCATGTCTTTGGCCACCTTTCTTTACTTTTTATTGCTTCTTTTGGTCTTACACCCTTACTTGCTCAAGTATTTATTTTTAGTCTTCGACATTTTTCATCTTGGACACCATTACCTAGCTAGGACGCTAGTGCCAGGTGCCCTCGTCCCCTCTGAGCACCCTTGTCCTCTTTGTACTTTACTCACACTTTTTGGGTCCTTTCTATCTATTTGAGCATCTTATATTTTTGGTGGTCAGCTTTTTTGGGTTAATTACAAAATTCAAGTAAGGGAATAATATAAATATAAAGTTATATGATCATAATAACGGACCAAGTGCTAAATACCTATTATATCCACATAAGGTTGCATCCATCAAGGCATCTAAGAGCTCCATTGCATCCATCTAGCACCATCATAAGGGACACAAGGGCTGGTTCATATGCATACACTTCATAGGAGGGAAGTTCATTCTATTCCATGCACACATTTACTACATTTATTTACATCTAGCTACTTGCTTTCTATCTAAGTGTGTGGTCGACATAAGAGTAACTGGGGCACAATTCCGCACACAAAAACATAGAACTACGTTGGAGTCCGAGATGTAGTGCAACACTCAGTTGTAAGTCCATCATTATGGAAGTTGAGGATAGTCTGACCCCTCATTTTACATCTTTCTTTTTTGGTATTTAATGTCTATTTAAGAGTTTTATAGGTCTATACTTCTTTGCAGGCTTTCAAGACTCCAACAATCATTGTGCGAATCCATAGTGACAAAAGGTGAGCATTAGCGAACATATTGTGACCTTGAGAATTTGGGTTTCTGAGAATTTTCACAGACCCAAGTTCCTAAAATCAATACCCATGAGCTCTTGGGAACCCTTTTCCCTCTCCAGGTGCCCCTATCCAGTCTGTTCCTCCATTTCTACAATTTTTTGATCTTGGTGTGATGGTAAGTGCTTCGTATTTCTTTGTTTTCTAGCTCTATACACTTTCGAACTCGATGAATCAACTAATACATATTGCCCTTATTTACACATTAGGGTTTCATTATTTATTACTTAGTTTTCTTTCATATATTTTTGTATTTCATTGCATCATTTATTTTCTGCTACGATAGCATCAGATTAGGCTTGTGTATTTACATTTTAGTTTAATCATTTTGGTGAACCCAATTCGATCTACACACTATTATGATATTTGTTACTTTATCATCATGATTATCTCAATTAATGAATTCTTGCTTTCCAATCCTGAATTGAGATATAGAGTCCAACATCTCCTCACTACTACTTGCATTCCTACTTGAAATGCATCTAGATTTAGTATATCACTCATTTGTCGATGCATTTTCTCAACATGTAACTTTATAGTGTAATCCTCATGTTGACTTGTTTATTTCTGAAAATGATCCACCTTTGCGTATTATGATTCACATTTACAATATGGGTATCAAACGTACTTTAATAAATAATGGATCTAAAATCAATCTATGTCCTATGTCATTCCTAGAAAAATAGGTCTTTATGTCGCTAATGTTAGTCCATCATCTCTTTCCCTTTGTGCATATGACATTTGTGTTCATCCATGCATAGGTCACATTGTTTTACCTATCATTGTAGGGCCGAAAACTCTTAACACAATCTTCTTTGTCATTTACTTTCGATTTCATATAGCCTTGTTTTTGTAGGACATTGCTTCATGCCATGCAAGTTGTTTCCTCTACAATGCATCATTGTGTCAAATTTATACATGAGGGTGTCAAGTATATTGTTCTTCGTGACCATCATCCATACAAATATTGTGACCATGATCCAAATACTACACTTCCTATTCCAAGAACTGACACTATTGATGACCCACAACCCATAGATGAGCTACCACATTTACCACCACTTGAAGGTGCCATTTGCATGATAGATTTGGTCCCAACTACATCTCCACCTCCCCCCTACTATTACTACTATTATGGTTCTTTATCAAGGGTATGTTCCTACATCGGACATCATACCACCTTCCATACCTTCTCATACATAATCAACATCTACACCACCTCCCTTTACATGTACAATTTTCATGAATGATTCTTATTGGGAGCACATTCCATTTGATCCTACTTGCGATGTCACTATATGTTCACATGATGGTTTGACTTGGCTAGGATTTTCTTTTAAGGATCTTTATCCTCTAACTCATGATCCTCATCTCTATTATGGATTCATCACTATCACTACCACTTATGGTCTATGTGTCTTCCATCTCATTGTCTACCTTGCATAAGCCCCTCACTCTTCTCCACTTACATTAGGACAATCTTGGATTGCTTACATCGAGGAACGTTAGACCTTGACCACATTGATATATCATTTCTTATGCCATTTGGTCATGTTTTCATTTGCAATGATTCATTCCTTGGTTATTCACCTAATATGACTTAGTGGTATGCACATAGGTGTCCATTGGCTCCATTAAGTGACAAGGAATATGCTATGGGCATGTACAAATTACACTTAGATGGTGCTTTATGTGACCAACCTAACATTATAGCTTATCAGGTCTCAGATGCCTCACCATATGATTTTGACCATGACAATGATGACCTTTTAGATGACTTCACTTGATCACCTTTACTATTACACGCTTGGGGACATCACACTTACTTCTCCCTAATATCAACACACGTCTTATATTCCCTTCATTACACACCTTACTTCTATCATATACATCTCAACACACACTTAACTCATCACCACCCTATGACACACTCTTATGCTATAGTTCACACTTATCTATTGAGGGCATCTTATATACATGAACCTCACACATTGCACATTATACACACCACACATTATAATTGACCACATCACATATTTTACACTAGACACATTCACCACACATATCTCTAGCATTGCTTAGTCACACTACACATTACACATCTCACACAACACACATTATACACATTCAACATTATCTTATTACATCATCTATCACACATTTTTGCATCTTACTCACCATACACATTCATGCTACATATTTCTTACATCTACTTTTACATGCTGCATGCACTACCCAATGACACACTTTAGTCCTTGGTACATACTTGATCATGTTGAGGGTTTACCAATAAAATGGACCTCATCACACTCTCATGTTTGATCTACCAATATTTTTATCATAGAATGCGACATTTTAGCCATAAAGTTTTCTCACACATTTCAAGATATACGCTTTGTGCTACATCATCATGTTTTCCACCAACATCACGTCCATCCATTTTGTGATATAAACTTTATGCTAAATCATAAAACTTTTTCCTCGCATGCTTAGCGATATAAAGTTTAGGATAAATCATCACATATTCTACAACTTCATCTATTTTACTATGTCACATTCACTCCTACACATTACACAAAAACTTACAATTATCATCTTTCTTCTACACACATCATTCGATTGTTTCCCAATGACACACTCTCATTTAAGGTTCATTCTTGAATGCCGAGGGGCATAAATAAATGAAACTCATTACATACATATACATCCACTCGGGGCATGCTGCTCTTATCATTCACACTACATTCCATACTGACCTCATCCACCATATAATGATTCACTAAAATTGACTAACTAGGTAGTAAAAGGGATAGTTAATCTAAGCTATGAAAATATGTAAATGAAGTCAATAAAATGCAATAAAGAAGTATGTAAATAAGATAAACAAATATGTAAAAGGAAATGATAACCCTAATGTGTAAGAAGGAAGAGGAAATAACTCAAGTTGAATAATAGATGCTCGCAGGATAGTGTTGTAGTGATGATTGGAAAAATATAGAAGCATGAACGACTATGTAGAAGTGTCAAAAAGGATGGATCTGGAGGATCTAGCTCAACTAGAGCACCTGAAGAGGGACCGGGGCACCTAGAGAGGGATTGGGGTACCCACGGGTGATATGATCTATAATCTTGGCACCCTAGTCTGTGTAAAATATCTAAAAATGATCTTCATAGGGATGAGAGGTGGTTTGAAACCCTTATTGTCTATTGCATCGCATCAAATTTTTGTCCCATGTCGATGTCACCAATAATTTGAGATAAAAGAAATACCTTTAAAACCCCAAAACAAGCATCAAACCCTAAAAATAAAAATACATATGAAGGGGTCGAACTGACCTTAACTACCACAATGGTGGAATTACTAATTGAGCTCGCACTACATCTCAGACCTTATGTAGTTCTATGTGCAAGTGTGTGTGAACATGCCCTAGGTTTTTCTTGTGCTAGTCACACTTTGTGAAGTAATGAGTAATAACTATGTGTAGAAAATGTAATAGAATGTGTGCATGGAATAGAATAGAATCCCTCCCCCTATGAAGTGTGATGTAGATGTCCTAGCCTTGTGCCTTGATGATGGAGATATGTGGATGCAAGTGATCTCTAATGTAATAGATGGATGAAAATCTAGATGAGTGATAGTAGTAAGTGATGTTAGGTCCCTCATTATGGTCTCATAACTTTATATTTATAGGGTTCTCTTTAGTCTAATTTCGTAATTAACCCCTAAAAAGGCTGACCACAAGAAAGATAAAGATCTCAAAATGGCTAAAAGAGCCCAAAAAGTGGAAGGAAATATTTAAAAGGATCAGAGCTCCCATGGTGGGACTAGGGCACCCACGGGTGCCCTAGTACTAATCTGGGCATCCTAGTTGAGGCTAAAAACGACTGCGGGATGACAAAAATGACTGGGCATATGGGTAAGAGGTTGGTAATGATGAAATAAAATAAAATAAGATGGCCAAAAGATAGGGGTTAATTAGTACTTTCTTCACTCAAGAACCTTCTAAATAGTAGTATGAGACCGGGATAAATAATGTCTAAAGTGCATGATTTTGTGACTACATTTTCCCCCACTTTATGTTGGTGAGCGGAAAGCTTGGTAACATAAAGTAGATAGAGATGCATACCTGATGTCCATGAAGAGTGTAGTGAAGAAAGTTTGCCAAAGGACTAGAAAAAGTGTGGAATGACAAAAATATGGAGGAACATGGAAACTAAAGATGAAAAATGCAAAAAAAAGTGATGAGAGTGAACCTAGGGGGAAAATGTGTGTGTAGCTTTTGTGGTGTGTAGTGTACCTGCATGGTTAGTAAAGTGTGTGTGTTATCATGAGTGTTGTTGTTGACGTTGTTGTTGTTGTTTCCCCCATTTGACTGTTTATTTCTCATATGGCTGGACTGCAAGGAGAAAATGATCAAGTAGTCAAATATATATGTATGTAAGTGTAAAAATGCAATGTAAAAGACACATGTATATGTAAAAAGCATGTAAATGTAAAATACACAAATGAAAATGTAAATGGAACATGTGCACTTGATCCATGTCGAGAAAGAAAGTGTAGAAGGATATCTTGTACTATGATTTTTTTGGTGATCTCAAGCCATAGGCCTGAAGAAGTATAGGGAGGAAATGTTTTGTGTCCTCCAACCTCTAATCACTTCCCTAAATGTGTGTAGAGATCTCTGTACATCCTTTTTTTTTTGGGTGATCTAACGCCACTAGCTGAAGTAGTGTAGAGAGGCACACCCATTATAACCTCCAAGCCTGTAACTACTTCCCATAATGCTAAGGACACCATGTATCCTGTAAAATCCATTGTGTATGGGGTTCGTAGATTGGTCTGAACCCACTCGTTGAATATAAATAAACCGAACCGGTGTAGAATCTTTGTGTTAGTATGTAAAAACCCCAAATGATGCCCCCTCTTTGGGGGACGCATGATGTCACTGATAGAGAATGCAGCCCCAAAAGAGGACCAACCACATGTACATTATAACCCTGAAAAGTTCTTGGTAAAACCAAGGCACACACAAACAAGAAGGCTAGCCAAAGACAAGTGTAAACACACATGCATATAGAAAACAATGTGTAAGCTACTTAGAATTTATATAAGATACTAAGAAAAAAGTAATGTAAACATGCAAGAAGACAAGTAAGCCACACAAAGTGGGCTAAACATGGGACATCACTCATGATGTTGCAAGACACACAAGGCCATCATGGCTGAAAACAAAAAACAAGTGTGCACACCAAACAAAAGGGAAAGGCCCATAAAAAATAACAAAAAAACAATAGAAACAATGTAACAAAACAAGTATGGAAACAAATATCCCTACATAAAAATGTTACACATGAAGCACCCGTTAGCATGTTAGAAAGATAACTAGTATGTCAAAAGTGTGTATAAGCAAGTAATGTAAAGTGCTAAGTACAAAATGAAATAATAACACCTGAAGAGATGAATGTGGATGCCCCCAATGACCAGTGTAGGAAGGGTAGAAGGTGAGCATCCATGCTATGTGTAAGAGACTTGTATCTGTGATCACAACTAGAAAAAGGTGTGAAATGCATGTGTGTATGATATAGATAAATGACATACAAGTAATCAAACTAGCATGTGTAATAAAGTGACCATGAACAAAAAAAAAAGTAAGCAAGAGTATAAAGCAACCATAATATGCAATATGATGTGGATGGATGGAATGGAATGCAAGATGGAATGATAGGAGCCACGTGCCCCCCGAGTGGATGGAAGTGTATGTAGTGAGGTTCATTTTTTTTCCCCCTCAAGTAATCAAGAATGAACCATAAATGAGAGTGTCATCGAAATGGTCGAGAAGTGTGTGTTGTGTCTAACGTGTTGTGAGGAATGTGTATGTGTAGTGATGAGATGTGACCTAGAAATGATGTGTGCGTGAACCCTATATCCAAATCATATATCATGACAAGATGAATGTATAAGTGATGATTTAGCCTAAGTATATCACTATAAGATGAATGGATGAGTGATGATTTATCCTAAGCGTATATCACTACAAAATGAAAAGGAGGAGTGGTGATGTAACCTAAGGTGTATACCACTACAAAATGATAGAATAGGTGATGATTTAGCCTAAAAATCGTATGTCACTAGACACAAAATGTCGTCATGATGAAAGGTTGAATAGTAAATGTGTGATGAGTGTAAGGTCCATTTGATTTGTAAACCCTTGAAAGTCAAGTATGGACCGAGGAACTAAAGTGTGTCATCGGGTAGTGAATGTAATGTGTAGAAGACAATGTAGTATATGTAATGATAAAAGATGACCATGTGATGAGTGGAATGTGTAACGCAATGATATAAAATAAGATGTAAAATGATATGCGTGAATAGAATAATAAGTATGTATGTATAGTAGTGTAATGTAGAATAATGTATGTGCAATAGTGTGTAATCATATAGTATGTAAAGATACATGTATGTATAATATGTGTAGATAGACTAGTAATGTAATGATACATAATAATGTATGATGATGAGATATGATGATGTATAAATGCAATAATGTGAAAAAAAAAAGTGTAGAAGAAAAATGTAGAATGTAAGGTGTATGACATGTAATGTGTGATGAAAAAATGTAATGCCTATAGTGCAGTGTGTGGGGTTCATGTGTAGTAAGCCCTCAACAGTCAAGTGTGAACTAAAGCACAAGAGTGTGTCATTGGGTAATGACGCTAGAATGTATGATGAATATGCCTAATGTGAGGATATGAATGTATAAAATGTAAAATGATGATGTGTGACTATGCTAAGATGAGGTGGGGGGGTGTGAAGTGTTATGCCCCCAAGTGTGTGTGAATGAATGAACTATCTAATGATGGTGAAGGATGGAGGTCCTTCATCGATGTAGGAGATGAAAGTGTATGACCATGCTCTAATAATGGAGGTATGGTAGAAAGATGTTGTAGTGGTGAATGAATTCTATGCGCATGTGAGGGATGAATGTATGAAGAAGGTCACATCATCACAAAATATGTCGTGATGGAGATCTATGTGATGCGGAATGTGAAGGTGAAGAAGATCCACTGTGGAATAAAATGAGGTGGTGATTTATGCCGAGATGCAATAACTATCTGAGGAATAGGCCTATATTGATGTGTAGGGACTAGTGGAATGATGTGATCATGTAGATGATATGTGAGTAGGTGAACTAGGAGTAGATTGTTCTTTGAGTAACATAGAATGTGATGTGCTAGAAGAAGTAGGGGATATGCTAGATATCATGTGTGAGGGATGGTGACCATGGAGTAGATGGAGGGACACCATCAATAGAAATGACCTGATTGTTGTAAATGAATTTGAGTCACAAATGATTCATAGAAATGATAGATTGTGAGTGATGAATCCAATTGAGACCAAGAAGCATGTTGCATCCCTCAACTGTGTTTCCAACAAGGAAAGGTACAAGCATAGTAAGAGGACCAACTGTAACATGTAGCTTAACAACACCAAAGGGTTTTTGAAAGGGTATTCAATTTTTGGGATGGAGGATAATTGATAGCCTTAAGGAGTGACATAGAACATGCACTAATGGGCCATGATGGGTCAACCTTAGTGTTGTTGATGGAGGTCGAGCCAATAGATGCATGGATGTGTAAATGATTAGATGTAAACTTAGTGTGATAATCGATGTTGGAAAAATAAATGATTGGTGGTGAAGCTTTAGTGTTAGCAACTAAAAATCAAGAACTCTAAGCTAGTGGGAGACATGGTGTGTGAGATATAATTAGCTAATTGAATCTATCATTTTTGTGTTATGCTTGGTAATGGGTTATTAAAAATCTTAAGTTTATGATTTTCATTAGTAGGTAGAGTTTTTGTGGACTCCAAAAGCTCAATTTGACCATTGTCAAGCAAATCCTGAATGAGATGTTCATAGTCGAAAAAAATGATCAGTGGAATGTCTTATGCATTGATGATAATCACAATAAGAGTTTTCATCAAAATTGCATCCTTTTGGTCTGAGATGGATCAAGTTGTAGAGGAGAGAGGTAAGGTAATAAGATTACTATCGATGAGTTGTGGTAGAAAAACACTCGAGAGGTGTACTAAACTTAGTAAAAGTACATCTATATGGTTATGGTCGAAGTTCCTTTGGAGTAGAGATTGTGTTTATAGTAGTTTTTCCATCCATGGGTTTAGTTGTAGAAGACTTAAATGTTGGCTTACCTTGAAAGTGGGTGGATGATGAGTGCTTGTTCTTGATATTTAAGTTTTCCTATGGTTAAGAGTTTTGTCTCATGAAGCTTGAGAGTATGGAAAAGTTGATCAAAATGAAGGAGATGTCTCAAAGAGAACACTCTCTTATAAAGGTGGTAATAGAATCTGAATAAATAAATCCTGGAGTTCAAAATCCATGAGTACATTAGACATCTTAGCTAAGTTATTTTTGTATTGTAAGACATAATCGGATAAATGTTCATTAGACCCTTTCTTGAGTTATGTCAGTTGGGCATAGGAGATCTTAGAGCCAATGTTGATAGAAAAGTGAGTGAGAAAGGCATCACCAAATGCGTGAAAGAGACTACCAAATGTACAGGTAGGTCATAGAACCAATGCATCGCATAGTCTTGTAAACTATGAGGAAAAATCTTAGCTAGTATAATGTGATCATCCGCATAGTCAAGGCATGCTACATGAAATGCTTCAAAGGTGCTCTTGTGGGTCCCCATGGCCTTTAAAGATAGGTAGCTTAGAGAGAGAAAAATTAGGTGGTAATGGATATGTTGATATGGTAGGTGTGAAAGGAGTATGCAACAAGACTGTAGAATCTAGAGATGGTTCTATGCATGAGGTAACTAACTGAAGTTGGAAAATTTGGGTTTGTAAGTCTTGATATAAAGATGTAAAATTTGGAGAATTCAAGGAAGAACCAAGGTGCAAATGAGAAGTACCATGGTGAATGGTGGGATTAGGATGGCATAGCAATAGGAGCAAAAACATATGTAGGTGGAGTAGAGACCATAGGAGTAGAAACATGGGTAGGTGGAGTAGAGACCATAAGAGTAGAAGAAGAAACTATAGAAGTGGAAGCATTGTGAGATCTCTTAGTAGTAATTAAAGCATGTAAGACATGAGGGATATGTGTAGGGTTTTCACGCAATGCTTGGAAAAAGTTAGTAATAGTGTTAAGTTGGTCTTGGTCAATGTTGGTGTCTTCATCGTAGGACTTTTCACTATCATATGCTTCTATCTCATGGAGAGGAACCTGGTTGGAATTATCTAAAGGGTTTTCAGCCATAGATGTAGTTGTATCAGCCATTGACTTAGAGGTATGATGGGTAAATGAAGGAGCTCACAAGTAGTGAAGAGACCCAAAATGACCACTATGGGTAACAGGCATAAAATGAAAGAAGGAAGACATATTCACAAGTCGGGTTCACCAAAATGATTAACTAAAATTGAATAAATAGGTAGTAAAGGGGATAGTTAATCTAATCTATGAAAAATTGTAAATAAAGTAAATAAATGTAATAAAGAAAGTATGTAAATAAGCTAAAAAATATGTAAAAGGAAATGCTAACCCTAATGTGCAAAGAAGGAAGAGGAAAGAACTCAACTGAATAATAGATGCTCACAGGACTGTGTGTCACAGAGTGATGACTAGAAAATACGAGAAGAAGGAAAGACTATGTAGAAGTGCCAAAAAGGATGGATCTGGAGGATCTAGCTAGATTGGAGCACCTGGAGAGGGACCGAGGTGATTGTGGGTGCTTATGATATGTAATCTTGACACCCTGGTCTATGTAAAATCTATGAAAATGATCTTCACAAGGCTAAGAAGTTGTTTAAAACCCTTGTTTATCTATCGCATCAACTTTTTTGTCCCTGTGTTGGATGTCACCAATAATCTGAGATAAAAGAAAGACCTGGAAGACCCCAAAACAAACATCAAACCTAAAAAGTAAAAATACATATGAAGGGGTAAAAATGACCTAAAATGCCACAATGGTGGACTTACTAACTAAGCATTGCACTACATCTCAGAACCGATGTAGTTCTATGTGTAAGTGTGTGTGAACATGCCCTAGGTTTCTCTTGTGCCAGTCACACTTTGTGAAGTAGCGAGAAATAACTACATGTTTTGCATGGAATATAATAGAATCCCCCCTATGAAGTGTGATGTAGATGTCCTAGCCTTATACCTTGATGATGGAGCTATGTGGATGCAAGTGATATCAAATGCAATAAATGTATGTAACTCTAGATGAGTGATAGTAGTAAGTGATACCAGGTCCTATTATCCATATTTTGCCCCACACCAAATATTGGATTGGCCACGACCCCGCATAAGAGGAACCTGAGAAAACTCATTCAAATCCTGCAAATTGGTCACAAAAGAACTCAACCATGGAGTGGTGGAGGTAAAGAGAGACTAAAGGACACTGTGCAAAGGAAATGAATTTGTCGGGCCGTTTCCACATATTAAATCCGTTCTCCAAGTTACAGGTAGAATCCAACTTGCATCGCCTAACCACGTAGCCCAAAGTCTAAAAGTAAGAGGGACCGTTGAAAAGTCCACAGATCAGTAGAGGCCGACAAGTGTCAACTCGATGTTCCTCCAAAGGAAAACTTTGGGTTAGGTTTTCAAGCAAGTGCGGTGCCTCCACATGTTATATCAAGAGGGGTCTATCTTTCGACTCAGGGCTTGAAATATCACGAATCTGACACCATTAGAAAGATCTCAGCCTCACATATGCCATGGAGGTCTGAGACTTTAATTTTTGAGGGGGTTAGGTAAAGGAAAATGGAGGAAATGTCTTCGGGCCTTCAATGCAGGATCCATCTGTCTCAACAACCAGATCAGATTCGATCTATTTCTACCATTTCCTCTTCTTTCAAGGTGCCGAATCAAGGAATCATGCAGTAAAGATGGATTTGGGGCATATTTTATCAGAAGCATTAATAGCGGTGGTTGAGCTTCAACCCACTTTTCCTGCTTCTCTCTCTCTTTCTTCTCTCGAGATCAAATCTATACCTTGTAAAGGGTTGTTAATTCTTCTTCTATGCCTCCCCTCTTCTTTTCTCCCCTGGGGTCCAAACTGGAGTTTGAACCTCCTTTCACGACTCTATAATGGAATTCTCTTGCCTCTTTCCCACTAATAATGTCTTGTGTGAACTTTTGGATCAATAAATTCTGTTTTGTGATGCATCTTTCCATCCTTTGCTTATTTTATTCTCTCCTCACCTCTCGTCGTTGCAGGGTATCTTGTGCATATTCGATGTTTGTTGCGAGTCCTGGGAAGGCTGTATTTAATGGGTTTTGAAGTGGTGTTCTGTGTGAAATCTATCTTTGGTCTGTGGTGCATCTTGTCCACCCTCTCCTCTACTCACCTCTCTCCACTTTAGGAAGCTGAGATTGTGACCAGCACTTCCCTTTTCTTGGTGCTATCACCTTGTTAGTGTAGGATTTCCCTCTTTATGCACTTTCTCTCTCCTAGTCTCCTTGACATTGTTAGGATAGGTGTAGTTAGATGTCATTTCTACATTAGGAGTAGTTTATCATTAGAATCAGGAAGAAGAAGCTGACTTTCTACGGAGGATCATTCCCATTTGTAAGTCCCATAGCTTGGGAATGATCCAATATTATACAAATCACACCAAATGACCATGCCTTAGAAAAGAAGATCCATAACTCATTTGGGGGTGTCTTTGTGATTTCACACTAACAATTTTTCACACCTAGTGGGAGAGGTCTGAAGCACCTTACCACTTCACTTCATTAGGTTCAATGTGCTCTTGGTGAAGATTTTAGCCTTTAGAGGCACATTCAAAGCACATTTGGTGACTCCATCTGGTCAAAAACCCATTCTCTGAGTTGCAGACCTTTTCCATCCATTTCCACTCATTTCATCCATTTTCTTCTTCCATATCTTTCATTTTCTCCCATTCCATGAGGTTGTGCAATCATGACTTCATTCCCTTCATGGAACTCACACTTACAACAATATAGTCCACCTCCAATGTATTTCCCAACTCCTCCAGATCAACATTATAATCAGATCCAGGACCATTATGCTTACCCATATGAGCAGTGTCAAAACTAGTTTGACTATGAAGCTTATCAAGGATAAGGGGACGCATATGATGGCGATAGTTATGTAGAGGATGCTAGTCTACTGGAGAAGATTCAAAAATGGAGGTGACATGGTTCGATCCAGGGGCATAGCATGAATTAAGGCATTCGAGATTGGTTGTAGGGAACCTTGTCCATGGGAAGGCCCTTTTCGAGACATTACTGACCCTCAAGAGAAGCTTGACTTCATGGTTGAAGTGTTGCCTCAGCTTACATTGTGGATTGAGGACATTGGGGCTTATGAGAAAAGTGCAAGACAACCTTGTAAATGGGTAAGTCAATCACCAGCTCCCTGCCTTTCATTTTCTCTCCCTCAATCTTTATCATTTTGATAGAGGAAAGAGTCAATCCCTAACTTTCTCGCCCCAAGTGTTAATTTCATTTCTCCATCTTCAAATCTTCCATCTCATTTCCTTTCCTCTTCCCTTTTCCCTTCCGAATCTATGTCCCCCTCACAAGAGCCAATAGAAATGCCTTCCCCTCGACACAAACAAAGAAAAAACTAGAGGAGACCCCACCCACCACTCCTCTTACCTTCCTAAGTCCATATTGGGAAGGGACTCTAAAAACCAGCTAAGGAGAACATCAAATAGAGGAACCCAACAGAGAAGAAATGATAGAAAATATGAAGAGTTGGGCTACTAAATTTGAGTTTTCAAAGGTTCCATTGTTGGTTAAGCCTATAGAGGAGGCTGAGGTCAAGCCAAAAGTGGTGGAAGCTCCAGCTACAACACAAGCAGGGGAAGAAGGAGCTACTCCTAATCCAAAAGAAGAGGAGTACATTCTGGTTGTGGAGGAGGACCATATAGTTTCAGAGGCTCCAAGCATGGAGCAGCCATAGAAGAACCTTCAGTTCTTCCTCCCACTTCATCCCCTTCAAGCTCTGATGTTGAGGAAGAGTTTGAGCTTTCAAAATTCATGTTTGAGGATGAAGGGAACCATGGTGAGTCAATTGTAGATTAGGAGGACACCATGAAGGAGGTTGAGCACCTGCAGCAGGACAACAAGGAGGTAGATTACCTGTCTGACTTGGAGGATTGCCTTGATGGAGGGGAACCCATGGAGATCACATCATTTTTTCCTCCATCTCTCACATCCCAAGCACATGAGCCTACTGCCATGGAGGAGAACATTCAGGAACAACAACCTGCACTTCATAACAACCCTCTGGAACCAAGATTGGAAGACATGGCTCTCCCATTTTCTTCACAGGAGAAGGAAGAGAAAAAGTAGGAAGATGTCGTCATCCCTCTCACACCATCCATCCATGAGAGTCAGCAAGAAGGCTCCATTCTTGGAGTTAGAGTTCAGAACTATGGGCATATTCAAAGGACCATACCTTGCCCAATATGATACTTGGCTTCATTGGAGCCAAAGGAGAAACCAAAAATAGTCATGCCTACTTTAGGGCACAAGGATGAGCATCAAAGTACCATGGGTTACCATCAATACCTCGGGAGTGCAATGTAAGTCAGCTTGAGGAGGTATTTTCCATTAATATTGATACCTTGATGATTTGGGTGGAGGACAGGCTTATAGCTAGTTTTTCACTCATATTGGCAGCTATATTTAGTGTCAAATCATTTACATGGCTGCCCCTCTTGAGAAAGAGAACCTACTTCTCCTTGCCTATTGCATGCTTTGTTTAACATTATTTCTCTCTAGTTAGTTTAGGAGTAGGAGTAGATTTTCTTTCAGCAGAAGAAGTGCTTATGCACACTCTGCATGTCTCATTTGAGGCATGTATGATTTGGTCTTTGTATATAAGTTTTGTCTATTTTGTTCCGAGGGTGCATAAGGCCAAGCTCTTCAATATTCATGGCAAGAAGACTCATAACGGTCTATAATAGTTGCTAGTTCCAAAAGGAAAACAAATGCAAAGTAACTAAAGTCATTTCAAAATAGTCCATTTTAGGGATAGATGAAATCCCCAGAGTTAAAACAATTTTCTACTCTCAGAAATTCCATTTCCAAGATTTCCTTATGAAAATTGAGAGTGCTAGACTCAGGGTTAGACAAAACATAGAAAAGGCATACAGTCAGGCTCGCAGTGGCTCAAGGATCATATCTTCAAAAGTTTAGATCAGTTTCATGTTTATCAGGAAGACTCCATGCCCAATGGATGCTTCTAGGCCACTAGTCTCTTCATCTAGTAGCGCGAGATGTCCCCATTAGTCGCCATGACCCCACATAAGAGGAACCTGAGAAAACTCATTCAAATCCTACAAATTGGTCGCAGAAGAACTCAACCATGGAGTGGTGGAGGCCAAGAGAGACTAAAGGACCATGTGTAAAGGAAATGACTCTGTCGGGCCGTTTCCACGTCTTAAATCCATTCTCCAAGTTATAGGAAGACTCCAACTTGCATCAGCTCGCCACATAGCCCAAAGTCTAAAAGTAAGAGGGACCGTTTAAAAGTCCACAAATTAGCAGAGGCCGTCAAGTGTCAACTTGACGCTCCTCCAAAGGAAAACTTTGGGTCAGGTTTTCAAGCAAGCACAATGCCTCCACTTGTTATATCAAGAGGGGCATATATTTCAACTCAAGGCTCAAAATATCGTGAATCTGACACTATTGGAAAGATCTCAGCTCACCTAAGCCACGAAGGTCTAAGACTAATTTTTGAGGGGGTTAGGTAAAGGAAAATGGAGGAAACGTCTCTGGGCCTTCAATGTAAGATCCATCTATCTCAATAAACATATTGGATTCGATATGTTTCCGCCATTTCCTCTTCTTTTAAGGCACCAAATATAGGAATCATGCAAGTAAAGATGGATTTGGGGCATATTATATCAAAAGCATTAATGTAGTGAGTGAGCTTCAACCCTCTTTTCCCACTTCCCTATCTCTTTCTTATCTCCGATCAAATCTATAAATACAGGGGAAGGATTCATTATAAAGATTTGTTCATTCTTCTTCTCTACCTCCCTCTTCTTTCCTTCCCTGTGGTCCAAAATGGAGTCTAAACCTCCTTTCACGTCTCTGTAATGTCATTCTCTTGCCTCTTGCCCACTAATGATGTATTGTGTGAAATTTTGGAGCAATAAATTATATTTTGTGATGCATCTGTCCATCCTTTGCTTATTTTATTATCTCTCCTCACCTCTCGTTGTTATAGGGTATATTGTGCATATTCTGATGTTTGTTGCAGGTCATGGGAGCTGTGTTTAATGGGTTTTGAAGTGGTGTTCTGTGTGAAATCTATCTTTGGTCTATGGTGCATCTTGTCCACCCTCTCCTTTGCTCACCTCTCTCCACTTTAGGAAGCTAAGATTGTGACCAACACTTCCCTTTTCTTGGTGCTATCACCTCGTTAGTGTAGGATTTCCCTCTTTATGCACTTTCTCTCTCCTGTCTCCTTGACATTGTTAGGATAGGTGTAGTTAGATGTCATTTCTGCATTAGGAGTAGTTTAGCATTAGGATTAGGAAGAAGAAGCCGACTTTCTCCAGAGGATCATTCCCATTTGCAAGTCCCATGCTTGGGAAATTATCCAATGTTATGGAAATCATACCAAATGACCCTGCCTTAGAAAAGTAGATCCATAACTCATTTGGGGGTCTTTGTCATTTCGCACTAACAAGTCCCTTATTATGGTCTCATAACTTTATATTTATAGGGTTATCTTGGTCTAATTTCATA
Source organism: Taxus wallichiana var. yunnanensis (assembly GCA_018340775.1). Classification (NCBI taxonomy): domain Eukaryota; kingdom Viridiplantae; phylum Streptophyta; class Pinopsida; order Cupressales; family Taxaceae; genus Taxus; species Taxus wallichiana. The sequence continues at coordinate 371,558,209 of CM031236.1, forward strand.
ATTAACCCCAAAAAGGATGACCACAAGAAAGATAAAGATGTAAAATGGATAGAAAGAGCCTAAAAAGTGCCGGAAAACTCTAGAAGGATTGGGGCACACATAGTTGGACTAGGGTGCCCACGGGCACCCCAATACTAATCTAGGCACCTTAGTTGAGGCTAAAAAGATGTGGGATGACATAAACTATCTCGGGCATTTGGGTGCAAGAGGTTGGTAATGAAGAAATAAAATAAAAGAAGATGGCCAAAAGATGGGGTTGATTAGTACATTCTTCATGCAAGAATCTTCTAAATAGTAGTATGAGACCGGGATAAATAATGTCTAAAGTGCATGATTTTGTGACTACACATACTACATATCTTGGTTGCATATTACTCTTGCTTACATTTATTGGTGATATGCTCATCTTATTACACATACTAGATAAATATCTTGTATGTCATTATCTTTATCATACACAAATGTGTGTTCACTTGTTTTCTAGTTATGATCATAGATTCTATAGATCCATTACATGCAACATGGATGCTTGGTGCAATACCTTGTACCAGTCCCATAATGGCTCCTGAGGGCATCCATTTTCATACACTATAAGTGCTATTGTTTCATTTTTACTTAACACTTTACATTATCAGATTATACACACTTTGACATACTTTTTATCTTTCTAATGTGCTAATGGGTGCTTCATGTGCAACATTTGTTTTTGCAGGATTTATTTTCTTCCATGATTATCATTACATTTTTTTTTTTTTGTTTGTCATTATAGGCCTTTGTTTGTGGGATTTTTACCTTTACCTTGTCCACACATTTGTTTGCTTGCAGCCATTATTGACTTGATTGTCTTGCGACATCGTGATTCTGGTGTCCCATATTTGTAACCCACTTTTGCGATCTACATTATCTTCTACTTACATCATATCTTATACATTATCTACTTAGCTTACATTTCATTTTATACATGCATGTTTTTCTTTGATTGTAATAACGCTTGTCTCCTATCCACTTATTTTCTTATGCATTGGTTTATACCAAACACATTCCCTCCCCCTACAGGGTAAAATTTCAGCACAATGGTCGGTCCTCTTTTGGGCCGCATACTCCTTCTATAGTGTTACATGCACCCTAAATGAGGGGGAATCATATGGGTGAATCAATCACCCCATAAAAATTTATACACAACAAGGTACCGATATAACGCAATTTCAGTTTCAAACAAGGTTCAGAATTAGACTTGGGTCCTTAGTATTCCAAAGTAATAGGGGCAATTACATAGTTCTTCAACATGTCACAGAGGATTTTGATAGGGCAGAGAGTCCTTTAACACTGAGAATTTACACAATGGATTTTACAGGGCTCATAATTAGACTTAGTTCCTTAGACATACATTTTTAAACACCATCTCGTAGTGGTTTTCTACACAATGGGAAGCAGTTAAAGGTTAGCCGATGACATTAGACAATTCTCCCTACACTTCTTCCATTACATTGGTGTGAGATCGCCCAAAAAAATTACGCATCGACATCATCTTTAGGATCCTTTCTACACCCTTTTTCTCATCATGGATCAAGTGCACATGTTCCTTTTTCACACTTTTTCATTTTACATACTTTCCTTACACACTTTTTACATATTTTGATCATATACATGCATATTTGACTACTTGTCGATTCTCTTTTGCAGTCCGTCTCGTATGGGAAGAAACAATCAACAACATCACACACATCGACATCAAAAACAGGTACATCATGACATCTACACATGTGTTTCCACCCTAGGTTCATTTTCATCATCACTTTTTACACTTTTTCCTCCTTAGCATCCACACTTCACATTTTTATCACTCCACGCTTTGTCTAGTCCCTCGACACATTTTCTACATTGATCTACATGGTTATTAGGTACAAATATCTATCTAATTTATGTTACCAAGATTTCCACTCACCAACATAAAGTGGGGGAAAATGTAGACACACAATCATGCACTTTGGGTAATTATCTAGTCATGATCATATACTACTATTCATATGATTCATAAGTAAGAAAAGTACTAGTTAACCCATGTCTTTGGCTAACTTTATTTACTTTCTATTGTTTATTTTTCCTTACACCCTTATTTGCTCAATCTATCTTTTTAGTCTCGACATTTGTCATCTTGAACACCAGCGCCTAGACCAAGATGCTAGTGTTAGGTGCCCTCATCCCCTCTGGGTGCCCTTGTCCTCTTTGTACTTTACTCACACTTTTGGGTCCTTTCTAGTCATTTGAGCATCTTATCTTTTTTTTTAGTTGGCCTTTTTGGGGTTAATTATGAAATTCAAGCAAGGGAATCATATAAATATAAAGTTATGTGATCATAATAAGGGACCAAGCACTAAACATCTACTATCTCCACCTAAGGTTGCATCCATCAAGGCATCTAAGAGCTCCATTGCATCCATCTAGCTCCATCACAAGGGACACAAGGGCTGGTTCATCTGCATACACTTCATAGGAGGGAAGTTCATTCTATTCCATGCACACATTTACTACATTTCTTTACATCTAGCTACTTTCTCGCTATCCAAGTGCGACTGGCATAAGAGAAACCTAGGGAAAAATTACACACACACACACATAACTACATTGGGTTTGAGATGTAGTGTAACACTCAATTGTAAGTCCATCATTGTGGCGGTGAGGACAGTCCAACCCCTCATTCTGCATCTTTCTTTTTTGGGATTTGATGTCTATTTGAGGGTTTTGTAGGTCTATATTTCTTTGCAGGTTTCAACGACTCCAATGATCATTGTGTGAATCTATAGTAACAAAAGGAGAGAATTAGCGAACATATTGAGACCCTGAGAATTCAGGTTTTAGAGCATTTCCATATACCCAAGCACCCAGAATCGTAGCTAGATGCCCGTGGCCCCCTGTCCCTTTTCGGTGCCCTTGTCTAGTATATTATTCCATTTCTCGTAATTTTTGAGCTCAAGTGTGATGGTTAGTGCTTTGTATTTCTTTTTCTAGCTCTGTGCATTTTCCCGAACTCGGTGAATGAACTAAGACATCTTAGCTTTCTTTTCACATTAGGGTTTCATTATTTAATGCTTAGTTTTCTTTGGTATATTTTTTTATTTCATTGCATAATTTATTTACTACTACTATAACATCATATTAGGATTGTGTATTTACATTTTAGTTTAATCAAACTAATTTTGTGGTGTGATATCACCCAAAAACTCATGTTTTATGTGAGATTGCCTAAAATACTTACACTTGGTGTGATATCACTCAAAAAACTCACTCTACATAGCATTTCATGACATCTTTCTATCCTTTAAACTCTTTCACATCAAGTGCATACTTTCTTTTTGCCACTTTTTACACACTTTTACACACTTTTGCATACTTTTGTAGAGTTTTCATAATACATGAATTTGATTATTCTTTTTCTCTTCTTTTCGATTGATCATAATATGAAAGAAGAAGCACCCCTACATCAAAATTTCAAGCACAACAAATACAAATTAGTACACATGCTTCACCCCTAGGGTCACTTTCCCTTCTTAGTTTCCACACTTCATTTTACACTCATTCTACACTTCACTTGTCTCTTTGGCATGATATCACCATCGCACTCTACAAGAACAAAAGGTACACATCCTATAAATATTTTATGTTATCGAGTATTCATTGAACAACAAAAAGTGAGGGAGAATGTAGACACAAAATCATGCACTTGGGTACATTTCTAGGTCCTAAAAGCATACTAGAATTTACATGATTCCTAAGCAAGAAAACTAGTAATTGACAACTGTCTTTGGCCTCTTTTTGTGTCTTTTATGTTCTTTTTGTCTTACATGCCCTACAACTTAGTCATAAATTTATAGATTTATATTTTATGGCTCCAGACACTCGACACCCAACTAAGACAACAACACCCATGTGCTCTTGTCCCTGTTGGCACCCCTGACCATTTCTTACCTTACTCGCTACTTTTGGGTCTCTTTTATCTTTTGGGCATCTTTTTCACTTATGGGTTTGCCTTCCAGTTGTCAATTACAAAATTCAAACAAGGGAACCATATAATACATAAAGGAAAAATCTCTAATCATACTTACTATCACCTAAAATTGCATCCAAAGGCACCTAAAGCACTCAAAATCATCCATCTAGCATCCATTCAATGGAAAAAGGACTGAATTTTATACATACATTGTATAGGAAGGGAAGTTCATTCTATTCTATACATAAATTTAAATATTTTAGCAAATCTAGATTGTTAAAGTGTAACTTACACAAGGGCATATGAGGACACGATTCTTACACACACTTACGGAACTACATGGAGTCTAAGTTGTAGTGCGGCACTTGGTCATAATTTTACTCTTTCGGGTGACCATTGGGGTTAGTCCGACTCCCCATATTGCATCTTCCTTTTTGGATTTGATATGGTTTTAGGGGTTTTATAGGTGAACACCTATCTTACGGAGTTATATGTGTCTTTGACGATCAAAGAATGATATATATATGACCAACAACAACCATCAATGACACTTGTGTGACACAATAAAAGCAAGTTCTTATCTTTTTGGGGTCACGGGTGCCCAATAACATAATTCAATGCCCATGTGTCCCCGAACTAGTCCAAAAGCCTATGTCCATCTTGTTTTGTGACTGCGTAATTTATTCGAGTATTCACAATAATGATCACCTTATGTTCAATAGCTTTCCTAGTTTGTATCGATCATAGATCGGCACAAATAAACCCGAGCCTAGAAAGGGACCAGGTAGGAGGTGTTATAAGCGTGGAAAAGATCATTACTCAAATCAATGCCCTTTTGAAAAAGGATGATCATAATCAATAACAAAAGATACATGCTATAATAGCTAACAAGATGGTTGAAAAACATGCCACACCCATAAAAGTTCCGAGTAAGTTATTTGGTTTACCTATAACTATTATTTTGATACGAAGCTACTGAATGTTTTATTTCTAGAAAATTAACATCAAAACTAAAAAGAAAAGCTGGAAACATGGATAAAACATGGGTATGTACATTATGGAAATAATGTTGTTCATACAATTAGGATGTGGCTTTTGGAGCAAGCGGTCCTTGACTTACCTAGATTTTCCACTTGAAGTTGGTCTTTATGTTGCACCTTTGGGGTCTTATGATATAATCATATGTGTTAATTTGTTAGCGAGAACATAAGGCTAAATTTGATTGTTTTAAAAAACAAATTAGTTGTTTAGATGACTTACGAGAAAATAACTTGAGAGATTTAGGGTTTGAAATGTGAGATTTTTGTTAGAAAAGCTGTCACCATGCAACTTAAAAAGGTAAAAATTAAGGTTATACCTTATATATGGTAAAAATTATAAAAACAATGAAGAGAACATCAATGGTTTGGAGCGATATCTTCATTGTTACAAAACTTCAGTGATGTATTTTCGGAAGAGTTACTGTGTCTTTCATCCAAAAGGGAGTTTGATTTCACAATTGAGATCAAGCCTGGAACCGAACCTATTTCTAAGGCACCGTATCAAATGACTACTAAAAAAATAGTAGAGCTTAAGGCTCAATTACAAGAAATTTTGTCTAAAGGTTTGATTAGACCAAGTGTTTCACCTTGGGGAGCACCGATAATTTTTGTGAAAAAGAAAGATAGAACACTTAGATTGTGCATTGATTACAAAATGTTAAACAAAGCAACAATCAAGAATAGATATATTTGAATTGATGATCTATTTGATTAGATGCGTGGAGCATCGGTATATTCTAAGATATATCTTCGATCTAGATATCATCAATTACGGATTAAGGATGAGGACATTCATAAAACAACTTTTAGAACAAGGTATGGACATTATGAGTTCACGGTTTTACCTTTTGGATTAACAAATGCACCTGTAACATTTATGAATTTAATGAATAATATCTTTCAAGAATACTTGGAAAAATTTGTGCTCGTATTCTTGGATGAAATTCTCATATATTCTAAAAGTATTGAGGAACACCATGAGCATTTGAAGATAGTTTTGGAAATTTTGAGAAAGAGACGATTATATGGTAAGCTATCTAAATGTTCTTTCTATGACATAAAAGTGAACTATTTGGGACATGTAATAAGTAAGAATGGAATTATTGTAGATCTTTCTAAAATTATAGCTATAACTGAGTGGCCTGTACTAAAGAATGTACATGAATTTATAAGCTTCATGGGGCTTACTGGTTACTATAGAAAACTTGTAAAATATTTTTCTAAGGTAACTGCACCAATAACTTCTTTACATAAGAAGGATAACAAGTTTTTTTGAAGTGAGAAATGTGAAATTGCATTCAAAACTTTGAAGAAACAGTTAACTTCAGCACCTATTCTAGTAGTACCAGATCCTAATGGAGACTTTATGGTGGTAACTGATGCATCTGGTGAAGGTCTAGGAGGTATTTTGTTACAACATGATCATGTCATAGCTTATGAAAGTAGAAAACTAAAGTTACATGATTTGAATTATGATCTACATGATTTAGAGCTTGCTGCCATTGTTCATGCACTACAAGTTTGGAGGCATTACCTGCTTGGTAAACCTTTTGAATTGAAAACTGATCATCTTGGGCTGAAGTATATTTTCACTCAGCCAAATCTAAATGTAAGACAACGAAGATGGTTAGAGTTTTTGTCTCAATATGATTTTGACATCAATTATATCAAGGGTAAGGAAAATAGAGTGGCTGATGCTCTAATTTGTAGGAAGCAAATTTATGCTCTTATAACATTGAGAACTAAATTTAAGGATGAAGTAAAAAGTGTTATGGAATTGGATTCTTTCTTTCAGCAAGTAAAGTCACCGCTTGCTGAAGATGCAAATGATTTGAGGTATAAAGGTTTTCACTTTGATAACAAAGGAATCTTAAGATTTGAAAACAGACTATGCATACCTTTGCTAAATGATTTAAGTAAGAAATTGTTAGCGAGAATTTCACAATTCACCTTTTTACGGACACTATGGTATTACAAAGATGTTTGCTAATATAAAACAACGATATTTTGGAAAGGAATGAAAAGGGATGTTATTGATTTTGTGACACATTGCGGAATGTCAATGTGTTAAAGTGGAACATATGCACCAATTTGGTTTATTGTATCCTCATAGCATATTTTAGTAGAAATGGAAAGTGATAAGCATGTACTTTGTATAAGGGTTGCCTATGTCGAGAAATAAACATGATGTTATTTTAGTAGTTGTTGATAAGCTAACAAAGGTAGCACATTTTATTCTTTGGTAATTTGAAGGATGATTCTCTGTTTTAGCTAAAAGATTTGTGCACAAATTTTTTAGATTACATGGAGTACCTAAATTAATCATATTGGATAGAGATCCTAGAATGACGTTAAGGTTTTGGCAAACACTTAATGAATCTCTAGGAACAAAGCTGAATTTCAGTTCTACGTATCATCCGGAAACAAATGGACAAACTAAAAGAGTTAATTAAATTTTAGAGGATATGTTACAAATGTATTATATGGATCAACAATATAAGTGGGAAGAGTACTTTCCATTGGTGAAGATTGCATATAATAACTCATATCATGCCTCTCTTAAGATGACACCTTTCGAAGCATTATACGGAAGAAAATGCAGAGCTCTTGTTAGTTAGGACAACATTGAGGACAGAGAGGTAATTGGACCTGAAATTCATACTAAAATGGAACAACAAGTTAAAATGATTCGTGAGCACTTGAAAGAAGCAACAGATAGGAAAAAGAGTTATGCTTATTTAAAGCAGGTTGATAGGAAATTTGAACTTGGTGAGAAAGTCTTTCTTTAGGTTAAACCGAAAAAGAGCTCTATAAATTTTGGCAAGGCTGCCAAGTTATCACCTTGTTATGTGGGAACCTTTGAGATCATTAAAGTAATAAACCATGTAGCTTACCATTTAACATTACATCCCACTTTGTCACGAATGCATGATGTTTTCCATATTTATTTTCTTAAGAAATATGTTTCAGATTTATCACATGTGTTAAATTAGAATTCCTTGCGGGTTCAAGACCGGGAATAATTGTGGTTAAACCCATACGAGTGTTGGAAACTCACAAGTTGCATTTAAGAAATTGTGAAATAAGTCAATGTTGATTTGAAATTGGCATTCACCAGTTTTGGGAGGTGGTGGTAAGGAGAGATAAGTGGGAGAATTAGGAGTTATGGAATTTATGCACCTCGGTTTTTGTGTGCAAACCATCTTGGAAACACGGGAGGTAGGTTTGTGAGAGGTTGTTTGGTTTTGCATGCCTCACGAATTTTTCTCTGCATGGAGCTATCTGGTTCTTTGAACCAACAATTCAACTTCTTCTTCTTCTTGGCTATTTTTGGTTTCACTGGTCTATTTTTGATCAAGGGAATGTATATGAGGTAGTGGAAGAAATATTGTTTGGTTGTTGATCTATTATGAAGAAGAAAAGAGTTGGAATCTCGGCTGGAAGTCTCCTTCGAATTGGTAGAGGCACTATCAAGCATGATAGGCTCTACCCATTAAGATTTCTTGCTTTCTTCTAAATGATTCATTAAAATGATTATGCTCTCATGAGATAAATATTTGCATGATTTGTCTAGTTATTTTTTTGCATGTTTTTATGAAGAATCCACGGTTTTTAAAATGTAAATCCATTTGCATAGTAATGATAGTTTTGGGAAACTTTCTTTGTGCTAGTTTAATGGTGATATTCATGAGAACTTGTATTTGAAGCTTTGTAACTTGTATTCGAGGCTAGTGTTGGTGAACTAACATTTTTGCCTTATGTTTCATTACGAACTATTGCTTTGAGCCCGTGTTTCGTTGAATTTGTAGTAGAGCTACTTGGTCATTACGAATGACATTTGTTTCTTGTATAGTTCTGAATCTCTATTGTAATCTTGTGTTTCGTTGAGCTTGTATTGGAACTTTGTGTTTGTTCTGAACTGTGTTGGAACTTTGTATTGTTCGAACTTTTGTTGAAGCTCTGTGATCGACACCTTTGTACATTTTCAACAACGGCATGATTCGAACTTGTAGTTGAATCGATGAGTTTTTTTTTACGTACATATACTCGAAGTGAAAGTTTTATTCTTATTTAAGGAATTGATAATACTTGAACTAGTATTAGAGCACTAGTGTTTTGTTACGAGCTTGTATTTAGGGTTTTGTGTTTTGTTACAGGATCATATTTGAACTTCATGTTTGTTTGAGCCAGTATTAGAGCCTTATGAAGTCCTAAACTTTTGTTTGAAGCTCGTGTTCGACACTATACTGGTATTCCATTCACGCGGGTTTGAACTTGTGTTGGAATCGACGTATTTGATTCTATACTTGTATTCTGAGATGGAGTTTTTTTGGTATTAAGGATGAAAATCTTTAATCTCATTTAAGAACTGTCTGTTCAAAAGGGTCTTGAGATATTTGTTTTGTATTGAAGTAGACCTGGTAATCTCTTTTGAGATCTTCTTCTTGTGACTTGTTGTTAGATCGATTGTGGTACTTCTGTCTTTTAGACTGTACTGCCTTATTTAAACTTGACAAGGCATGTGAATACAAAGTGTATCCTATTATTCTCTGCCCTGAGCAAACCCATGTCATGTTAAAGGCTTGAATGCTATTTTTAGAAGGATTAAAGGAATAGAATTATATCTTGTTATGGGTATTGATGATATTTAGTTCATTTGGAACAGTCATAACAAATTTAGAGGGTTTATGGAAATACAATATTCACTCTCCTTATTTTAGATGTTGAAACAAATAATTTCCCTATCTTAATCTTTTAACTGGAACTTGAGAGTCCTGGTTTCAATTTTGTTTCAGATCTTGAAGGAGGTAAGAATGGGACATCTCTTGAATTAAACGTTATTGGAATCTTTTACTCTCTTCAATTCTTCTTAATTGATTTATGGGTTTTATTAAAGAGATGGATTGAGTACCTTAATGCAATCGAATTTTGTATGAAAGGATATATATTAACTTTGTTCGAGAATGCTTTAAATTAATGTTCTTATTGGGGATCACAGACTACTTACTATGTTGCAGCAAAGTGTTAAAGCCTTGTAATAGAATGTCAGTCTTTTGAGTTCGAGAGTTGTATTTATCCTTGTCTATCTTTCATTGTTTGTGGATTTTTATTCCTTGTTGGATTCATTGAACGAGTCTTTGGTTTTAAAAAAGAGAATTGAATATGTTCTCTTAGGGACAATATCTTTGTTAGGGATTGTCTTTGTGTACTTCGTTCAAAGATGTGAATCAAGGGGGACTGTTTTGACTCTCTACCCTAATGAGATTGATTTGGGCTTCTTGTTAGATGTTTTGCCTTAATGTTGAATCCTTGTATTGTTATCTTTGAAGTGAGGCAGATTCGTGAGTTCCAAAACCGTATTTTCTTTTCGATGATTAGTGTTTGGGGAATAACATGTATTGATTCTTCTTCCTTTGTTATATGGAATGATGAAGCATTCTAATATGATCTATGCTGTAATTAACTTCTTTTGCTGCTTAGTAAAGATAAATGTGTATTTCTATTCTTATAGAACTATGAAACAATTGGATGACAAGAGCTGATTGATTGTTTAAAAGTAATTGATAGGATCAATTAAACCTTGTGATATAATTCAGATGTTGCGGATTATATTAAGTTCTTTTCTTAAAAGTAAATTTAGACTCTTTTATTGTACTTATTTTCTAGATGTTATTACTTATGATTATTTGTATGATATATTAATTGTTTCATTAAAGTAGAGTTGTTTTAATGGAACAATTAGTGGAATGCACTTTACTTTAATGCTTAGTGCTTATCATGCTCAGTTCATTGAACTGACCCATGCTAGCAATTTTTGTAGATGGACATTGTAAGTGATAAAAGAAGATAGAAACTTTTATGATGCATTGGTTTATTTAATTCTGGATCTTATGTAAAGAGTTTTGAATCATTCTTGAGTTGTATTGGAAAAGAAAAGTGATGTTCTTTTAAGATCTTAATTATGATTGACATGCAGAATGTCTGAAATGCATAGTCTTGTAAATGTATATTTAAAATCATGAATTGAAAGGTTTTGTGTTGGAATCCAATTTGTGAAGTGAAATATTTTGTACTTGTATGCTGGAAATAATAGTGATATCTTGGCGGTATTCTTTATATCTATTTGTATACTATTTCATTATCAGATAATGAGTTGGATTAAGGAGATAGTATAATCTCCCTTATTATAATGAACTTGTTAAATTGCAAAAGATGTCGTTCTCTAACTACACAACTATAGTTTAATAATGAAATATGCATGGGACATACAATTAAACTATATGATTGAAGAATGATAAAAAGGTTAAGTTAAAACCTAACATTTAACCATGTAGAGGAAGACTCTTCCTCTTCCAAAAACGAGAGATAAAATGAATAGTGGTTATGATATTTAATCTTTATAACTTCACTTATAAAGTAAACACTAAATTTGAATCTACGTGGATGACACTCTTGATTTGGACAGCTAGGTTGCATTAAGAAATAAATGTTTGGAGATTGTTGTCCTATTTTTGGGATAACTACTTGTTATGCCACATTAATGAACAACAATGCAAACATGGATTAATGAAGTTCTCCATATATAATAAAAAATAAGTATGTGTAAAGAACTTAATAAATGATGGAATTAGGGTTAGGCATGGTTGCTGTAATTTGAATCTGAATCCAATTTAATCATGATTAATGACTACTAAGGAGGTATGTACATCTTGATGAATCAGTTCTAACATGTGTTGGTACATGCCAATTACAGAACTGTAGTCTCAAGAAGTCCTAGGACTCCTCAAGGATACAATGTTGCAGTTGACATGTGGCAACATCCTTCCATATTTGTTTATATATATTTACGCACATTTGGACTTGAACTTAGTTTCTCTCTAGGTCAAGTTAGTAGCATGTTTAGGATAGGTAGTATCTTTCAATGACTCAGGGTACCTTGGCACATCTAGTTGACTTAGGTCAACCGAGTATGCCCATATACCCTAAGTCATCGTGAGCGTATTCCTATAATAAATTATGTTGCTAACCCAGGCTAGGGTCAAACCTTGGGCAAGTGGACTGATGGTAGTCAGTAAAGACCATTCAAGATAACGGAAGAGTGAGGTGAAGGACGTATTATGAAATGATGAGTATGTCATCTAGGAATAGTAACATGAATAGTATGTTGGAAATCTTTGGCCAAAGTATTACAAAGTCATTGGTTGCGTTGTCCTCTGTCACCTAGTTTAAAGCAACGTGATGTCAGATGAATATTGGTAACAAATATTTAGATAGGTTCTTTAAATAGATCACTCAAGTACTAGAATAGGGTAGGAGAACCAAGTATACGTAGTATACATAAAGTATTATATACTTTAAGTTAACATGAGAGATCGGTTGGTAATCGAGTCATGGAATGAGAGATCGAGTAGTATCCGAGTCATTACAAACTACATATGATTATACGTTATGAGATTGATTGGCATGGAATGTGTGTTATAAATGATGTTTTATTTAGAATAGAGAACATTATGTTTAATTTTTTTCCCTTGTTTCTAAATTCTTAAAATGGGAATGTTACATCTTGGTATTAGAGCTGAAGGTTGCAGCTCTTGGACCTATTGTGTCCATAATATGATGAAACTTAAATTTTCTTGTTAATAGAAAATGGTTATAACAAGAGAAAATGTTGCAAATAATCCTCCGCCTGAGGAAGGAGTAGCAACTACCCAAAACTCGATGAGATCCTTGCTTCCCTGTTTGAAACAAGAGATATTTTGGTTGTAATTGAACAACAAGTAATGGGAAATGAGGAGGAAGAAGATGCTGGTAACAATAATCAGCCACCTCCTGAGGAAAACACCAATGTAGGTGTTGATAATAACAATGTGAACATACCTGATCATCCTGAGAACAAAAAGGCTAGGCTAGCAATTGAACTCACTAATGATATAAAAAGGATAAGTCCACCCAAGTTTGATGGCACCACATTAGGAGATGGGGCTGAGAATTGGCTCAGTGAAATGGAGAAATACTTTACAATAAGGAATTTCTTAGAAGAAACAAAGGCGATATGGGGAGCATATCAACTTTCCCATGAGGTATCTTCATGGTGGGACAACCGTAAGGTTGAGTTAAACATTAATGAAACTAATATCACATGGGATTAATTTAAAGGTTACTTTAGAAAATGTTGGCTACCGTAACTTTACTATGATTTGAAAATGACTAAATTCCATAACTTAGCTCAAGGAAAGCTAATCAGAATCGAGTATTGGGAACAATTTACTAAACTCCTTAAGTATGTACCTTAGTACCAAATTGACGAGAAGTTCGGGATACAAAAATTCATCATAGGATTGAATCTGTTATAGTAAGAGAGGTGGATGTTCACACCCAACCATGATGGAAGGGGTTGTTGAAAAGGCCATAAGGTAAGAATAGAAATTGAAAGCAATTTATACTCATAAGGAGGAAGAAAGGAAGAAAATCCCCAACCCCACTTCATCATCTCTTGCATATAAGAAATGACCATGGAATAAATTCAGAATGAAAAGTAAGTTTTCATCTGATAATAATAAGAAAGCAACAACAAACAAGTTTGCTGATAATGCACGAAACAACTTTGTCAAGAACAATAATAACGGACATAAGTCCTATGGAGGTCAGAATGATAACTCTAAGGTTGGAAATAAACGCAAGCCTAGAAAGAGACATGTAGGAGGCTGATATAACTATGGCAAAGATCATTATGCAAATCAATGCCCTTTTGAAAAAGGATGATCCTAATCAACAACACAAGATACACGCTGCGCAAGACTAAAAACAGTGAAAAACATGCCACACCCATAGAAGTTCCGGGTAAGTTATTTGGTTTACCTATAACTATTATTTTTGATATCGGAGCTACTGAATGTTTTATTTCTAGCAAATTAGCATCAAAAATAAAAAGAAAAGCTGGAAACATGGATAAAACATGGACTATACATTATGGAAATAATGTTGTTCATACAATTATGTGTCTTTTTGGAGTAGTCCTTGACTTACCTAGCTTTTCCACTGAATTTGATCTTTATGTTGCACCTTTGGGGTCTTATGATGTAATCATAGGTGTTAATTGGTTAGTAGAACATAAGGCTAAAGTGGACTATTTTGAAAAACACATTAGTTGTTTAGATGACCTATAGAAAACAACAAAGATTCAGGGTGTGAAACATGAGATTTGTTAGAAAACTGTCAACTATGCAACTTAAAAAGGCCAAAAATAAAGGTTGTACCTTATATGCGGTAAAAATTACAGAAATGAATGAACGGAAAAATGATGTTTTGGAATGATATCCACTTTATTACGAAACTCCAAAGTGATGTATTTTTGGAAGAGTTACCAGGTCTTCCACCCAAAAGGGAGTTTGATTTCACAATTGAGATCAAGCCTGGAACCGAGCCTATTTCTAAGGCACCGTATCGAATGACTACTATAGAATTAGTAGAGATTAAGGCTTAATTGCAAGAAATTTTTCTAAAGGTTTGATTAGACCAAGTGTTTCACCTTGGGGAGCACTAGTAATTTTTGTGAAAAAGAAAGATGGAACACTTAGATTGTGCATTGATTACAGAATGTTAAACAAAGCAACAATCAAGAATAGATACCCACTCCCTAGAATTGATGATCTATTTGATCAGATGCGTGGAGCATTAGTATATTCTAAGATAGATCTTTGATCTAGATATCATCAATTATGGATTAAGGATGAGGACATTCATAAAACAACTTTCAGAACAAGGTATGGACATTATGAGTTCACGGTTTTACCTTTTGGATTAACAAATGCACCTACAACATTTATGAATTTAATGAATAATATCTTTCAAGAATACTTGGAAAAATTTGTGCTCATATTCTTGGACAACATTCTCATATATTCTAAAAGTATTGAGGAACACCATGAACATCTGAAGATAGTTTTGGAAATTTTGAGAAAGAGACGGTTATATGGTAAGCTATCTAAATGTTCTTTCTATGACATAGAAGTGCACTATTTGGGACATGTAATAAGTAAGAATGGAATTACTGTAGATCCTTCTAAAATTGTAGCTATAACTGAGTGGCCTACACTAAAGAATGTACATGAAGTTAGAAGCTTCATGGGGCTTGTTGGTTACTATAGAAAATTTGTAAAAGATTTTTCTAAGGTGGTTGCACCAATAACTTCTTTATAGAAGAAGGATAAGAATTTTGTTTGGAGTGAGAAATGTGAAATTACATTCAAAACTTTGAAGGAATAGTTAACTTCAAGACCTATTCTAGCAGTACCAGATCCTAATGGAGACTTTATGGTGGTAACTGATGCATCTGGTGAAGGTTTAGGAGGTATTTTGCTACAAAATGATCATGTCATAGCTTACTTAAAGTAGAAAACTAAAGTTACATGAGTCAACTGTGCTCCACATGATTTAGAGCTTATTTCCATTGTTCATGCACTACAAGTTTGGAGGCATTACCTTCTTGGTAAACCTTTTGAATTGAAAACTGATCATCTTGGGCTGAAGTATATTTTCACTCAGCCAAATCTAAATGCAAGACAATGAAGATGGTTAGAGTTTTTGTCTCAATATGATTTTGACATCAATTATATCAAGGGTAAGGAAAACAAAGTGGCTGACACTCTAAGTTGTAGGAACCACATTTATGCTCTTATAACATTAAGAACTCAATTTAAGGATGAAGTAAAAAGTGTTATGGAATTGGATTCTTACTTTTAGCAAGTAAAGTCAGCACTTGTTGCAGATCCAAATGATTTGAGGTATAAAGGTTTTCACTTTGATAATGAAGGAATCTTAAGATTTGAAAACAAATTATACATACCTTTGTTAAATGATTTAAGGAAGAAATTGTTGTCAGAATTTCACAATTCACCTTTTTTTGGACACCCTGGTATTACAAAGATGCTTGCTGATATAAAATAACAATATTTTTGGAAAGGAATGAAAAAGGATGTTATTAATTTTGTGACACATTTCTTGGAATGTGAACGTGTTAAAGTGGAACATATGCACCCAGCCGGTTTATTGTATCCTCATAGCATACCATAGTACAAATGGAAAGTGATAAGCATGGACTTTGTACAAGGGTTGCCTATGTCAAGAAATAAACATGATGTTATTTTAGTAGTTGTTGATAAACTAACAAAGGTAGCACATTTTATTGCTAGTAATCTAAAGGATGATTCTCCTATGTTAGCTAAAAGATTTGTGCACAAAATTTTCATATTACATGGAGTACCTGAATTAATCATATCAGATTGAGATCCTAGAATGACATCAAGGTTTTGGCAAACAATTAATGCGAGATCAAGGAACTAAGCTGAAATTGAGTTCTACGTATCATTCGAGAAACGGATGGACAGATGAAAGAATTAATCAATTTTTAGAGGATATGTTATGAATGTATTGCATGGATCAAGTAGTATAAGTGGGAAGAGTACTTTCCACTTTGGTGGATTTTACATATATAACTCATATCATGCCTCTATTAAGATGACACCTTTCAAATCATTATATGGAATAAAATGTAGAACCCATGTTAGTTGGGACATCGTTGAGGATAGAGAGGTAATTGGACCTAACATTCTTACTAAAATGGAACAACAAGTTAAAATGATTCGTGAGTGCTTGAAAGAAGCAAAAATAGGTAAAAGAGTTATGCTAATTTAAAGTGGGTTGACAGGAAATTTGAACTTGGTGAGAAATTCTTTCTTCGGGTTAAACTGAAAAAGAGCTCTATAAATTTTGGCAAGGCTGCCAAGTTATCACCTCGTTATGTGGGATCCTTTGAGATCATTGAAGTAATCAACCCTATAGCTTACCGTTTAGCATTACCTCCGCTTTGTGACGAATGCATGATATTTTCCATATTTCTTTTCTTTATAAATATGTTTTAGATTTATCACATGTGTTAAATTGGAATTTCTTGCAGGTCCAAGACCTAGGAATAATCATGTTTAAACCCATACGAGTGCTGGAAACTCACAAGTTTCATTTAAGAAATCATGAAATAAGTCAATGTAAGGTCTAGTAGGACCAGTTCAATGAAGAAAGTGCAACTTGGGAAAACATGGAAGATATGAAAATTTCTTTTCCATATTTATTTGATCAAAATTGACTATGATGACTGATAAAAATTTGTGATTTTATTTTTATATGTAAATAAGTCTCCTAGTTTGGGGCAGATATTTATTTATTGAATTAACAACTATGTGAATGCTAATTTTTGGAACTTTAAATCTTGATATTGTTGCAAACATATGTTAAGAAAGTGAATAAATTGATTATCCTTAATGTAATGTTCAAATGAGATAATCATTGGGATGATGATTCTTTTTAGGAGGGAAATATGTAACACCTTGGAAAAAATGTTATATTTCTCTTTTGTATTACAAGCGTTGGCATGTGATTTTCTTGAATAAGGTGTGTTCCCTTGAGTGTTGAAAATCATGCTTGTTAGGGATAAATCATTTATGTTCTTAGATTTCTTTAAACGGAATAATATGGATTTCGGGAATCCATTTTCACTTCTTGTTGATAAGTTTTGCAAACTAGTTTTGAGATTTGTAAACTTATCTCTTTTGACTAACTCATCCTTGGATCAATTTCAGTGATCCAAGGAATGTTTTAAATCTTCTTAACAGACTAAATGGAAGAATTGACATTCAATAGTTTGAGAGGCATAGCGGACTGAAATTTTGTATTTTGCAAATTCTATGGTCTTGTGTGAAAGTTCCTTCATTCGATTATATGTTTGTGCTTGGGTCTTTGGGATTGATCTCTATAGGACATTATTAGCGTAATCAAAATATAGTCTGCTTATGACTATGAAGGGGATCAGGATCCTAAAAAATTAAGGATAAACCTAACGGTATCCTAAGCTAGGTAAGAGCACCTAATTCCTAGCTACGCCTACTTAAATGTGTTATAATCTAACCTAAGCTTCTTATTCTATTTTTGTTTGGAATGGTGTCCTAACCTAAGCTCTAGTGCTAAATGAATAAGGGAGAAAGTTTTCTAAGGGGATATTAGGCTATGCTAACCTAATGCCTAATACTAATGGTTGTGAATTTAATCTAAGCTAAGGTGGTATTACCTATGGAAATTTTTTTAGACCGAAGGAAATTATTTAGGAAATGATTTTTGACTAACCTAAGTTTTGGGGACATCTATCCTAAACTATTTAAAAGGGACCTAGGGTCACATGGCACTATGGCGATGGTTCCAATGGATTTGATTTGATTTGATTGGGTTTAAATGCATGGAGGTACTGCCAGTTTTGGCAAGGGCTAGTTAAATTTTAGTGGGGCTTACGTGGAGGCTTCGCTAAGTATGGAATTTCATGTTGATTTGGAATTGGCATTCACCCAGTTTTGGGAGGTAGTGGAAAGGAGAGATAAACAGGAGAATTAGGAGTAATGGCATTTATGCACCTATTTTTGTGTGAAAACCATCTTGGAAACACGAGAGGTGGGTTTGTGAGAGGTTTTTTTGTTTTACATGCCTTGCGAATTTTACTCTACATGGAGCTATCTAGTTCTTTGAACCAGTAGTTCGAATTCTTCTTCTTCTTGGCTATTTTTGGTTTCACTGGTCTATTTTTGATCAAGGGAATATATATGAGGTATTGGAAGAAATGTTGTTTGGTTGTTGATCTGTCATGGAGAAGAAAAAGAGTTGGAAGCTTGGATAGAAGTCTCCTTCAAATTAATAGAGGAACTATCAGGCATGATAGGCTCTACCCATTAATATTTCTTGCTTTCTTCTAAATGATTCATTAAAATGATTATGCTCTCATGAGATAAATATGTGCATGATTTGTCTGGTTATTTTCCTTGCATGTTTTTATGAAAACTCTGTGGTTTTTGGAATGTAAATCCATTTCCATAGTAATGATATTTTTTGGGAAACTATCTCTGTGCTAGTTTAATGGTGATATTAATGTGAACTTGTATTTGAAGCTTTGTAACTTGTATTCGAGGCTAGTGTTGACCGAACCGACATTTTTGCCTTATGTTTCATTATGAAATATTGCTTTAAGCTGTGTTTTGTTGAATTTTTAGTAGAGCTACTTGGTCGCTTCAATCGGCATTTGTTGCTTGTATAGTTTTGAATCTCTATTGTAATCTTGTATTTTTTGAGCTTGTATTGGAACTTTGTGTTTGTTCTTAACTGTGTTGGAACTTTGTATTGTTCAGAAATTTTGTTAAAGCTCTGTGATTGACACATGCACTTGTTTCAAGACCTTGGTGTGATTCAAACTTGTAGTAGAATCAATGAGTTTTGTTCGTACATATACTACGAGTTGAAATTTTTATTCATATTCAAGGAATTGATAATGCTTAAACTCGTATTAGAACAATGGTGTTTTGTTCTGAGCTTGTATTTAGGGATTTGTGTTTCGTTACAGGCTCGTATTTGAACTTCATGTTTATCTAAGACAATATTAGAGCTGTTGATTAGAGAAAACACTTAAGTTGAACTTGCACCACGAGTCCACGTGGAAGAACAATATAGGAGCAAAGGCGTGAAGGTATAGGAAGGTGTCAAGCACAGAGGTGTAGAGTCAGAATTTCAGGACTTAACTGATTTTGGAGATCAGGTCTATTCTTAGAGATTGGCGTGTGGAGCACACAAAGTGATGCCAAGACTTTCACACCACTCTTCGTGGAGATTATTGAAGAGCATGTCAACTCACTCTTGCATGGGCATAAGCTAAGAATAGATCCACCACTATAGTTAACTATGAATGATCTATAGATAACATACTTACATGTATGGCTATAGTTGTAAAAGGTACATGGCTGTTATTAGCATGTGACCTATTTCTGGTAGAGTTAAGTGGTGAAGGGCTAGTTCCCCACCCTATATATATGTAATGAATTACTTAGTAAGGGATGTACAGAGACACATAATTTGAAGGATGAGAGATACATGAGTACATGGGACTGGATAATTGTAACAGATCCATGCACACATGTCTAGTATTATATGAAGCTTTTATACTATTGGTATGATGAATATATAAAGAATATTGGCTAAACAATAGTGTCTAATATGTTTTTTCAATGTATATTATTGTTATCATGATGATTTACATTTAAGCGCTTATAGATCTAGTTCAGTATAATGATGAATAGATGGATTAGTTTCTAAAAATATATGTTTACTGCTTTATCATGCTACCATTCTTCTACAACAACTCTTAAGAGGGACCCGGTACCTTTGCATGCTTTGGGTGAGTGCTCAGCCTAGGCTGAGTGATGTGCCAACACAACTAGGTGTTAACTAAGAATTCTAGGTTACATCATTGGTTCTATTACCGGGACCTCTTTTTCAGTTGTTTCAGAATGGTTCACAATGAAGACATACTGGCTAACTTTGGTGAGCGTTGAAGAATGGATTCATGATCTAGAGGAAGAATACGCATGGAGGTTTGACACTGGATCCGGATTTAGCGCACGCACTTGGGTAGAGAAAAATCTGTATGATAGTTTGTACGAAAGCTTCTTTGCTATCTTTCCAGTAGAATTATACAAATGGTTGACTGCATATGCATCTAAGAGGAATTTTGAACACTATACGATGTTGACTGAGCTGGACTCACGTGGTGGATACCTGGTTTTACGGTGTCCTAAACAACTATATTCTGGAGTATTCAATTTTGAATTATTCGTGCCTAGAGGTAGCAGAGTTCTAGTTCCTACGATATCCTAGAGGGACGTATCCGGAAGGTATTAGTTGACAATCAAAATACTAATGGTAATGTTGAACTTGGAAGCTAAACCCATGGAAAGCTAAAAAAATCTCCACGCATGGGGGCAGGAACAAGATTGGTGAAAGATGGTAGACCTAGCGGCAACACGATAAAGGGAAGAGAGGTGAATGAAGTATGATGAGGCGCGTGAGAGGGAATTATGCAAGAAACAAGAAATTACTGAGAATGGATGGTGCTTTGTGGAGAGAGATGGCTCATGAAGGATTTGAGGCTCATGGGGAGGAAGAGCAAGAGCATCAGGAACTCCCCCATCTAGGAAATCATGATAGAGAACCCTCTTTGGACTCACATGGAAGCACACCAGTAGATATGACTTGGGCTGCATGGGTGCGCATCTAAGCCAACCTGTTGACCTAGCCCTTGCGCTTGGTTTTCTAGTATCTAGTACATTAGATAGAAACAATTTTAATTTAGGGAGTGAAAGCACAGAAATAGGTCAGATAGTAAGTACCTCAATGGCAACATAGAAAACTTCGTTATTCTTTGGGGGTATGTTTTTAGGCTCATCATCTACACAGAATATGAGCGCACTGAGTGTGGGATTCACCTCTAGAACTGGGACTACCTCACAGACTGTAGGGGTCCAGTATAGTACCACTATAGGGACACAGGGGAGTGCATCCACGGCCCTATTCCAAATCTTGGAGGAGGATCGGGTGGTATGGGTAGTTCTAGTTCTAGTGGTTGGGTGGTTTTGGAGGAAGAGGAAACCAAGGAGGTTCTAGGTCGGGTGGTCAAGGCCCGCAACAACCCCAAAACATTTATATGGAGATGTCCCTTCATCTCCTAGAATACAGAGGTATCAAGGATGCTGTTGAACATGTTCATATGTGTGAAATATTGTGGCACATGAAAGGTATCATGACTTCTGAGTGTAAGGAAAGTCAATTTGCTACTACATTATAGGTATGTGCGCACAACTGGTATAGGAAGTTTGATCCCAATCAAACTTGTATTGACTATGCAACATTAAAAGATGCTTTCTTAAAAGAGTTCCATATCCTAGAGTTTGAGAAAAAGAGTATAAGTGCACTCAAGGATATAAAGCAAGGCACTACTGAAAGTGTACGTGAGTATGATGCCCGTTTTAAAACACTTCTATCCAAAATCTCTTATGACATTCATGCAAGTCAGCATGCACAATGGTTTTTTGGGGGATTAATTACCCCATTTCAAAGAACACTGTCACATAAAAATTATACCAACCCACATGAAGAATTGGAAGCCAATTTACACGCTGAAGCAATTGGGAGTATTGGAACTGGAGTTAGTCAATTTTTGGAAGCTCAGATAGCAGCTATGGCAAAACAGTTAGAGAAATTATCAGAAAACTCATCTCATGAAATGCACTCGGGTATCGGGTATGCAGTTGTGAATTAGAAGGGCACACCAAGGATAGTTGCCCCCGTAGAACTATACGTTTGTTTCTGTTGCACTGTGAGATTTTCCATTTGAATCATGATGCTAATCACTTCCCCCTACTACAACGCATGATCAAAAAGAATGTATCCTCCTTTTGTAAAATTTGTAGGTCCACAACCCATGATACTGAGGACTGTAGATTGATTGGCCATATCCATGATGCCATTGATATTGGGGTAAGACAGGTGAGTGTGGCTGATAATTCTAAAGGGAAGAATGAGCATCAGGATAGGGATTATAATAAAATGTGCTATGATAGGAATGATGGAAGGTTTGAAGGGGTTCATGAAAGAGGATGAGGATATCAAGGTGGATATGGAGGATGAGGCCAAGGTGGAGGAAGGAGTGAATTCCCTTGAGGAACTTGCTATACATGTGGTTCACCTAACCATTATAGGCACGAATGCCCATAGAATATTTCTGTTCATTTTGTGGAAAGGGGCATAGTTATGAAGAGTGTCTGGACTTGTATGAGCATCTCAGTAAGTAACACAAGCAAGAAAACAAGGGCATGGGGATGGTTAGAATCTAGCACATGATAGAGAATTAGTGGATGACCAAGTTAACACAGAACTTGAGGCGAAGAATCAAGATAACCACACGAGCTGAGGTGGCACACATAAGAGAGGTGTTGCAAC
Source organism: Taxus wallichiana var. yunnanensis (assembly GCA_018340775.1). Taxonomy (NCBI): domain Eukaryota; kingdom Viridiplantae; phylum Streptophyta; class Pinopsida; order Cupressales; family Taxaceae; genus Taxus; species Taxus wallichiana. The sequence goes on from CM031236.1 coordinate 371,581,099, forward strand.
TGAAACCGACAATCACTAGGGAGGAGGTTTTGCATGCTAGGTATCCAGATCCAACTCATCAGAAAGAAGTCTATCAGGAAACGATGGAGGTCCTTAGAAGCCTTCAAGGTGAGATACAAGGTTTGAAAGAGCAGTCTTGAAAATTAGAGCACAAGGATACAGAACAGGCCCCGTCGGATATTGATGACATCAGAGAGGTATGTAGAACATTGTGCCAGGAGAATATTATTCCTTTATTAGGAAATTGGTTGAAGGGGAATACTCACGCATGGGAACTAAGACTAGAAGACAAATACTTCATGTGAATCTTCCCTCGATAACATTGATTATGACAAGGAGATCACTTTGAATGTTGTTGTGGACGGGTGGCTGTTGAGCAATATTTTGATTGACATAGGTGCGGAAGTAAATGTACTTACATTGGATGCATGGGAACAAATGGGGAGACCCCATTACAACCATCATCTAATGTATTATTCATGGAAAATAGAATGAAAGCTACTCCCATAGGAGTTTTGAAGGATGCATCTATCACTATACAAGGGGCCAAGTTCACAGGAGACTTTGAAGTGCTAGCGCTTGCGGAAGTAGATAGCTTCCTAGATTTGCTTGGGCGCCCTTGGTGTTATGCGAACAATGCTGATTTGAGGTTTAACAAGGGGTATATCAGCTTTGAGAACAAGGAGGAAAGGGTTATAATACCATTGATAGATGGGAAATCCATGCCATATGTGGAACCTTTAAGCAAAGAGGACTTGAACAGAATTTATATACATGCTATTTGGGACCCAGAGGTCCATGATCCATCTAAGGAAGGAATCCTTCATTGGGAAGATTCTCAGTCAATCAGTGATACTACCAATGTTGCTTGTGATAATTGGGCTCATGGCACTTATGAATTGGTGGGGCATGAAGTTAAGCGTGTGGTTGCTTGCAAAAAGGGTTTTCACTCTGTTCGGTGTATAGGTCGCTCAATACCCCGCTATACTAGATCCGAAGATTTTGTTGGATTCTTACAGGCCATGGAAACAAACTAGGTTGACCAAATTAAATGATGAGATATGCTGTCATATACTTTAGGTGGGATAGCTGCGCGCTGGTGGGTGGTCCACAGGGATAATCTCTTAGAATGGGGAATGATTGGGACCGCCTTATCAACCAAGTTTTCAAGAAGTAATGCACCTAAATTTTTTTCCCTTATCATGGTGATCAACCTGCTCAGCATCATATCTAGTAGTGTGAGAGACTTTGGATAGTAGGATAGGAAGCATTACGCCCTCACTTTGGGTGCACCGGTTTTATTCTACTCTACAAGGTTGCGCACGTGCTTGGTATGTATACGCTGAATTACATCGTGACACTGGCAATTGGAAAACTTTGACTGCAGGGATGATCCAAAATTTTGAATTCTTTTCATCTACACCACCAGTGAACATAGCTTTAAGCTTTATCAAGTGCTTAACCATGGGAGATAGTGGGAAAGCGGAAGAACTTATTTAGGAATTATTTGGTGAGACAGAGATAGGGGCACGTTTTGCGGATGAAGAAGATGATATCATATTACTTGAGTGCACTTCTCTGGAAAAAGATAAGGGGAAGATGGTTTACATAATTGATGAGGAGGAAGTTGAGCACTTGGATGTGGATCATTCACATGGAACACGTGAAGTGTTAGCTAGTGCGGATGTAGATGTGTGCACATATCATGAACCTATGAAGACAACAAAGGTCAATATAGGCACAGAAGCTGAACCTAAGGAGGTGATAATTGGGGATTACTAGTCAGAATCAGAGGTAGCAAAGATCATAGAGTTACTTCGAGACTATGAGGACTTATTCCCAAGAGGATACCATGAACTTAAAGGTGTGCATATATCACTCAGAGAAATGAAGATAAATCTCAAGGAAGGTGCGCGCCCTATTAGGAAGTGACCATATCAGATGAATCCCAATTTGCGTGAGAAAGTAAAGGAGGAGATTGACAAGATGTTGAAATCCGGGATCATTCGACCATTAGATGAATCAGAATGGGTCGATCTATGGTGATAAGCATAAAAAAGGATGGTAGGATTCGAATTTGTGTTGATTATAGAGAGTTGAATGCAGCATGTGTTACAGATCCCTTTCCTACGCCATTCACGGAGGAAATATTAGGAGTGGTTGGGCATGAGATATATTCATTTACATATGGGTTTTCAAGGTATCATTAGGTTAGGATTGCCCTGGAAGATCAAGAGAAGACCACCTTCACTACTGAATGGGGAAGCTTTGCCTATATTGTGATGCCCTTTGGATTGAAGAATGCACCTGTTGTATTTTCAAGGATAGTGGTACAAGCCTTCAAGGATTTTATTCATAACTTTTTACAGGTCTATCTTGATGATTGGACCGTTTATGGGCTAATTAAGGATCATTGTGACAATCTATGCTTAATGTTTGAAAGATGTCGACAATTGAGTATCTCATTGAACATTAAGAAGTGCATCTTTGCTACTCCCTTTGGCACACTTTTAGGACACATTATCTGCAAGGAAGGGTTGGTTGACCCAGCTAAAGTTGCAGTCATCATAGGCTTGAAAGTGCAGCTAGTCAGCGTGAGGTGCATGGATTTTTGGGTCATACAGGGTATTACAGGAAGTTTATAAAAGGGTATGTAAAATTTGTCATGCCCTTGGAAGAATTTCTCAAGGGAAAAGGTACATTTCTTGGGGGAGTCACAACAGCGCGCGTTTGAGATATTGAAGAAGAAACTTACTACCGCACCTATCTTGCGCTTTCCTTCATGGGATAAACCTTTTCATGTTCATGTGGATGCCTCTGGCACAACCATTGGTGTTGTCTTAGCTCAACCAGGAGAAGGTATTGTTGATCATCCCATTTTCTTTGCTAGTAGGAAGTTGACCCCTGTAGAACAAAATTATACCACTACAGAGCGCGAGGCCTTGTCCATGATCTATGCCTTGCAAAAATTTTATCAGTATTTTTGGCTACACCATTTGTGTTTTATACAGATCACATGGCATTAAAGTATTTGGTGAACAATCCCATTTTACAGGGGTGCATATGCCGATGGATACTCTTATTTCAAGAGTTTGACTTTATAGTTGTGGTAAAACTAGGCAAAAGCAATTTTGGACTGGATCACTTGTCTAGAATTCAATCAGGAGAAGAGGCACAAACAATAGAAGAGACCATGCCTGATGCACAATTGTATAGGTTATAGTGTGCACCATTGGAATTGGAGGACATTGCTATCTTTCTAAGGACTGGTATGGCACTGAAGGCATGAAAGATTTAGAGAAGAAGCAACTTGCTATTCGCGCGGCACCATTCATGTTAATCAGTGGTGATTTGTACAAGTTAGGTAGAGACGAGGTGTTATGCCGTTGTGTATTAGAGCATGAATGAAAGGATATAATGGAAGAAGCACATGGTGGTATTGCAGGTGGCCACTATGTAGGTGATGCAACAACGTGTAAGATCCTACTTGCTGGTTTGTGGTGGGAAATGTTGTACAAGGATTGTAAAGAGTATTGTAAGACATGTGACCATTGTCAACATCTCGGTTGACCAGGACAAAGGGATGAGATGCCTCTATGCCCAATTACAAGTGTAGAACCCTTTGAGAAATGGGCAATTGACTTTGTCGGGCCTATTTCACCAGTCGTGTGCGAGGAGATCGGATCGCGCTATATCATCACTTGTACAGATTATCTTACTCGATGGGTAGAAGCAACACCTATAAAGGACTGTACAATGGCTACAACAACAAGGTTCTTATGGGAGAATGTTCTTACAAGGTATGGCTGTCCTTTAAGTTTAACAAGTGATAGGGGTACACATTTTTTAAATGAGACAATATGAATTCTTTTAGATGAGTTTATGGTTGCCCACCATAAGACTACACCCTATCACCCTTAGGCAAATGGGACTATTGAGGCTTTTAACAAGATTTTGAGCCACACATTGACCAAGATTTGTGATGTTGGAAGGAAATATTGGGATGATAAAGTATCTATTGTTCTTTGGGCTTATAGAACAACATACAAAAGATTGAACAAAGCCACACCTTTTCAATTGGTGTTTGGCGCGGAAGCTATTCTTCCTATAGAATTTATGTTACCTTCTTTGCACATTACGCACATTGAAGGTATAGCTGATTAGCAAGACTTGGAAGAACATATTGTGAAGATGGTTCAACTAGATGAGTGCCGAGCCATCACATGCTAGAGTCAGAAATAGGAGAAAGTGTGCCAAAAGGCATGACATGATCGACACATCAAGGATAAGAAACTTGTGGTGGGACAAATGGTACTTTGTATGACTCCAAGTTTTTGCGCCATCTAGGAAAGCTCAAGGTGCATTGGTTGGGGCCATATGTTATCACTCATATACTTGAGTCAGGTGCTTGCCAGTTAGAAACAATTGATGGCACAAGGTTGCTCGGTTACTTTAACGGGAGTAGGTTGAAGCCCTACTATAAATAAGTCTTCTTGGTGTTTGTAATAAGGTAGTATTGCCAGATAAATTAGGTTTCCCTTTATGCATTTCCTTAATGTATTTCTTTCATCGTTCGTTATGCTTTGTCAATTTAGCTCTTGTTTGTGTAATAAGTGCACTTGCACACATGAAGCTAACTACAATATGAATCATGTTGATGTGCAGAGGACTGCACATCCTTTTCCTGTGGGGTGGATTGTTGGTGACTCTTAGGTATATGCTACGAAGATTTCATGTTGCAGGTGTTGAGAAAGAAGGTTACTAAGGGTAACTGACAAAAGATTGCTTCTCAAGATAAGAAAGGATGAAGATGGATGACGGAACATATAACGCAAGGTAAGCGGTGACCATGGTAACTACCAGGAGATGATGTAGTGATGAGGTACTCGGGCGCTAGAGCGCACGTTGAAGAGAAGTTTGTAACAAAGGGTAAAAAGGTGCACTAGAAGGTTATAGCGTTTGGCGCGAAGGTATACCGTGTGGAAATGATAAAAATAGGAGCATTTGGCGTGAAGGTATACCATGTGGAAATGATAAAAATAGGTCATAAATGAGGAGAATTTGGTAGGTGGAGGAGCAATTAATGTAGTGAAAAGTAGAAATCTATATAAGGACGGGATGCGATTTCATTTTTACCCTTGCGACTACGAGAATTTGACAAAGAACCTACACGTGAAGTGCTAAAGTAAAGTGATTCAAAGTACAAAGCAAGTGAACCAGGCGTGGAAGATAGATCTATTTATTGGAAGGGCTTGAATCCCCTAGGAAAAGGGTTTGAACGAAGCAGAGTAACAAAACAGAGCTAGGGTGTGTGATTTCACGATTGCAAATTAGGGCATGGTTGAATCGAGGTAGGGTTTGAAGCAAAAGACTAAAAACACATAAAGAAATGTCTAGAAAACAAAACCTAAAAAGAAGAATGGCACCAAAGAAGAAAGCAACACCAATAAAGGAAAAGAAGAAGGTGGTGGTGGAAGAAGAAGAAGAGATGGCCCGGAAAGTAATTTTTCAGAAATGTAGTACCTTGAGGAAGTTATTGTGGGCAGGAATGGGATACCCACATACGACAGAGTAAGATAAGTGAGTATAATCACCGGACCAACAAAAACTAGAAGAAATTAGATGACCTGATCACTTCCTAAATGAACAGGTGAACTAAGGATGACATGCCAATATATGATGATGTTGGAGAAAGGATACTGAAAGGAATGGTGTCTACCAACTGTATGAGCTCCCATACTTTGGAAAGTATGCACCATTGTATAGATGGCTGATGAGCTGAGTCCATGAGGAATTCTTCTACTTTTTAGGATGGAGGGTAAGATTGACACCCATTCTTATTGCCACAGTAACTGATTAAGGGCAACAGGTGAAGATATTAAGACTGACCTAGCTAAAAAAAGTGCCATCTTGGAGACACAGAAAGCACTGGGCTATCATAAAGGACCATGCGGAATGGACATTGACAAGTTGAAAAATTGTCGAAGAAGTGACGTGCTTAAGCACACCTGGTCACAAAATTGAATGACCAAGAATGTTGGTCACAAGTTAATTCTATGTGGTTGCACGTGGAAAAGCGTATGTCAAAAGGAACCACTTATAACATTGCCGACTTCATTGCAGAAAAAATAGTAGACTAAGCACGCGCAAGAAATAAAATAAGTTTTGGTGTATCTTACTAAGTTTAATCTTCATGGAGATTGGGGTACCAAATAGCCCAAAATAGAACATATGGGAATACCCCATGAATCATAAGTCTCCAGCTAAATGATTCAGCTAATATCTTTACAAGGGGTCAATGATGGAGGAGGTGAAGGAGTGCGTAGAGATGTGGTATGATAGGCTCCGCGTGGTGTTTGGAGAGGAATGACGCATACCTAAGGATTTGCCTTCAGTCCTAGGGAAGCATGTATAGTTTTAGTCTACCAAAGCATTTCTGTATTACGTGCTTTCCAATGGTAGATGGGTCGTGGAGCCCCTGGTGCAAACTACCTTACGCATTTCCCGTGCAATACTTCCAAGCTGCAGTTCATCGGTTCACCAACACATGGAGGTTAGTGTTTAATGCAGACAAGGTGGACTATGAATACCACACCCTGCGGAAGACGTATGGATATCCAAGGAGGAATGCGTACAACAAGAATAATATCTCAGAGATTTTGAGCATTAAGCTGGAAACACTGGCGATTGTAGATATCGGGGCCACGCTGATATATCTCCAACTGAAGCCCAAAATGGAGAATAACAAGTATGTGGAAAATGAGTTCATGCTTCAGGGCCACCAAAGGGGAAGCATACTATGGAGAACATTCCGGCACCTAGGCCCTCTGAACCCAAGCAAGATGATGAGGAAGAGGATGAAGAACACGAGGATAGTGGTGGCTTGGTGTGAAGGAGGAAGTAACCATCTGGCCAAGAGAAGGAGTGCGTGACAACTTCCCAGGGAGAAGGAGTTACGGGGGAGGAGCAGGGTGACCAAAGGTTTAAGAAGGTATTTAAGCGCACAAGGGTGCAAGGAGAAACCCCGCAAGTGAAGGAGCCAGAGGAGAAGAAAAGAAGAAAACTCAGGCTAAGTGAGGAAATAGAAGAATCTAAGGAGAAGGCGCCTTCATCTCCAGCAGAAGAAGAGCCTCAACACAAGGAGGAGAGAATGGAAGGAGAAGAAGGGGAACAATCAAAGGCTACACATAGGACAAGGGTGGGGATACATCTAGTATTCCTAACCTTGATGCAGCCATTCCCAGAGGGCCCCGATCCCGTCAAACAGGGAGGACGCCAAGGCACATACCATGGGGTATGTAGAAGACCCAAAGCTGATTATTCGCACTCGGTTTCAGAGCACCATCAAGAAAAAGGATTTATTTGGATGGGCGCTCATGGATGAGGACAAGGTGACTCTACACATAAGGAAGTAACTTTCATGGTCAATGCACACACATATGGATGAGCTAGAATTTTATGTTGATGAAGAATCATGCACGTCAAGACGGTTGAAGAAGGCACCTGAAATGCGCCACATGACAATTAAGCCAATGGTGATGTCAGACAAGTAGGTGAGCAATGCTCTGGTAAAGGTATCTTCTGAAGTAGCAAGAAGAAACATTGATAAATCTGCTACCATTAAGGTGCTGATGGAGAAAATGAAAGCCAAGGATGTGGAGATAGCACACCTAGTACAGGAAAAGGACTTGATCAAAAGAAAATATGACACTTTTGTTAATATGGTAGAGGAAATTGGAGATGATGTTCTAAAGGTATGCCCACATCTAGAATCCCAGGTACCAAAAGAATTTCCTTCTGCGATGCACTATGTGAAAACAATGATAACATTAGTGTTGGAGGATGAAAAGGTGCGTGTATCAACATAGTCCAAGGACCCTGGGGAAAAGTCAAAGAAAGCACAGGCTGTAGTAGCAAGGAAGATTGCTACTTATGAAGGCCTACTACAAGCCACCCACGATGAACTAAAGAAAGCTGATCATGTGCTAACGATATGCACAACCCCAGATGCGCTCATCACGGTGAAAACATTGGAGGAGGAAAATGAAGTAAAAAGGCTATGAAGGATGCTACCCTAGGCCATGATAAATGATTACTCCTGGTGAAGTAAAAGTGTGAGACACTTGGATGTGGCATAGAAAACACATAAGGAGAGGTTAGAAGAGCTTGGAAAGCTCATTGCTCAAAATATGGATGTATTGGAGGGGTGCTAAACCTCTATGTCAAGTGTAATGCTTGTGATACAAAATGAGCAAGGAAAACTCACTATGGAAGAGCTGCAGTCCATCATTGTAGATGTGCCAGAGATGGCAGGAGTGGCGTTAATGAGTGGGAGAACCTAGAAGTAGATATAAAAGAAGAATATCCAGAGTTGCTGCTTCAGGATGAAATGGAGGGGCCTGAGGCTTGAACAATTTTGTTAGTTGTGTATACCTTATTCAAAATTCTTTATTCAACCATTCTTTATTTATCCATTCTTTGTGTAAGTTTTGGACATCGCCATTGTCGGGGTGACAATGAGATTAGTGTGGGGTAATGTTGATAAGAGAAAACACTTAGTTGAACTTGCACACAGAGTCCACGTGGAAGAACAACACAGGAGAAAGGCGCGAAGGTATAGGAAGGTGTCACACGTGGAGGTGTAGAGTCAGACTTTCAAGGACTTAGCTGATTTTGGAGATCAGGTCTATTCTTAGAGATTGGTGTGTGGAGCACACAAAGTGATGCCAAGACTTGCGTGCCACTCTTCGGGGATATTTTGAAGAGCATGTCAACTCACTCTTGCATGGGCATAAGCTAAGAATAGATCCACCACTATAGTTAACTATCAACGATCTATAGATAGCATACTTGCATGTATGGCTATAGTTGTAAAAGGTGCGTGGCTGTTATTAGCATGTGACCTATTTCTGGTAGAGTTAAGTGGTGAAGGGATAGTTCCCCACCCTATATATATGTAATGAATTACTTAGTAAGAGATATACATAGACACATGCTTTGAAGGATGAGAGATACATGAGTATATGAGACTGGATAATTGTAACAGATCCATGCACGCATGTCTGGTATTGTATGAAGCTTTTGTATACTGTTGGTACGATGAATATATAAAGAATATTGGCCGAACAATAGTGTCTGATATGTTTTTCAATGTATATTATTGTTATCATGATGATTTACATTTAAGTGCTTATAGATCTAGTTTAGTATAATGATGAATAGATGGATTAGTTTCTAAAAATATATGTTTACTGCTTTATCATGCTACCATTCTGCTACAACAACACTTAAGAGGGACCCGATACCTTTGTATGCTTCGGGTGAGTGCTCAACCTAGGCTGAGTGATGTGCCAACGCAACTAGGTGTTAACTAAGAATTCTAGGCTATATCAATAGCCTTATAAAGTCTGAAATTTTGTTCGAAGCTCATGTTCGACATTATCAGACGGCTATTCCATTCACATGGGTTTAAACTTGTGTTTGAATCGACATATTTGATTCTATACTTGTATTCGAGATGGAGTTTTGTTGGTATTAAGGATGAAAAGCTTTAATCTCATTTAAGGACTGTCTGTTCAAAAGGGTCTTGAGAGATTTGTTTTGTATTAAAGTAGACACGGTAATCTATTTTGAGATCTTATTCTTGTAACTTCTTGTTGGATCGATTGTGGTGCTTCTATCTTTTAGAATGTACCACCTCCTTTGAACTTGACAGGTGTGTGAATACGTATTTTATCCTATTCTTCTCTGCCCGAGTGAATCCGTGTCTGTCGAAGGCTTGATTGCTATTTTTAGAAGGATTAAAGGACTGGAATTATATCTTATTATGGGTATTGATGATTTTTAGTTTGTTTGGAACAATTGTAAAAATTTAGAGGGTTTATGGAAATACAATATTCACTCTCCTTGTTTTAGATGTTAAAACAAATACTTTCGCTATCTTAATCTTTTAACTAGAACTTGAGAGTCCTGGTTTTGATTCTATTTCAGTCTCGAAGGAGGTAAGAATGGGAAATCTCTTGAATTAAATGTTATTGGACTCTTTTACTCTCTTCAATTCTTTTTAATTGATTTCAGGGTTTTATTAAAGAGATGGATTGAGTACCTTAGTACATGAATTTTGTATGAAAGGATATATATTATCTCTATTCGAATGCTTTGAATTAATGTTCTTATTGGGGATCATGGACTACTTACTATGTTGCATCAAGCTACTAAATCCTTGTAATAGGATGTCGGTATTTTGAGTTTGAGAGTTGTGTTTATCCTTGTCTATATTTCACTTGTTTGTGGATTTCTATTCCTTGTTGGATTCATTGAATGAGTCTCTGGTTTTAAAAAAAAAGAGAATTGAATATGTTCTCTTGGGGACAAGATATCTTTGTTAGGGATTGTCTTGTGTACTTTGGTCGAGAGATTTGAATTTGAACTTGAGCTTGGTGAATAGAAATAGGTAAACTAGTTTGTTAGATTTGTAAGGAAAATTAGAAGTGTGATTTCTTTAACTATGCATTTGGTTTTGTGTTCTCTTTTGGGAACAAGATAAAGAATTTGTAAGTTTGAAATAGAAATGAGAATTCATTTCATAGTATAAATGAAATGAATTATAGATTGGTTCCTTTTCTATTTGAGATTCTTTTTTTGTTGTTAGGATAAGTTCATTTGATTGAATTTTTTTGTTTTCGATCTTCTTTTGAGATGGAAAATTCATTGTGGAACGTTTGGTTTCAGATCTTGAATTATATCCTTTAACATATGGGAGTTAGTTTTGACTTGCAAGGGGGAATATTTTGACTCTCTACCCTACTTGGATTGATTTGGGATTCTTGTTAGATGCTTTGCCTTAATGTTGAATCCTTATATTGTTATCTTTGAAGTGAGGTGATTCATGTGTTCCAAACCTGTATTTGTCTTTTTGATGATTAGTGTTTGGGGAATAACATGTATTGATTCTTCTTCCTTTGTTATATGGAATGATGAAGCATTCTAATATGAGCTATGCTGTAATTAACTTCTTTTGTTGCTTAGTAAAGATAAATGAGTAATTCTATTCTTATAGAACTATGAAACAATTGGATGATAAGACCTGTTGATTGTTTAAAAGTAATTGATAGGATCAATTAAACCTTGTGATATAATTTAGATGTTTTGGATTATATTAAGTTCTTTCTTAAAAGTAAATTTAGACTCTTTTATTGTACTTCTTTTCTAGATGTTATTACTTATGATTATTTGTATGATATATTAATTATTTCATTAAAGCATAGTTGTTTTAATGGAATAATTAGTGGAATGCACTTTAATTTAATGCTTAGTGTTTATCATGCTCAGTTCATTGAACTGACCCGTGCTAGCAATTTTAACGAGATGGACATCGTAAGTGATAAAAGAAGATGGAAACTTTATGATGCATTGGTTTATTTAATTCTCGGATCTTCTATAAAGAGTTTTGAATCATTCTTGAGTTGTATTGGAAAAGAAAAGTGATGTCCTTTTAAGATCTTAATTATGATTGACATGCAGAATGTCTAAAATGCATAGTCTTGTAAATGTATATTTAAAATCATGAATTGAAAGTTTTTGTGTTGGAATCCAATTTGTGAAGTGAAATATTTTGTACTTGTATGCTGGAAATAATAGTGATATCTTGGCGGTATTCTTTATATCTGTTTGTATACTATTGTTGTTATCAGATAATGAGTTGGATTAAGGAGATAGTATAATCTCCCTTATTATAATGAACTTGTTAAATTGCAAAAGATGTCCATATCTAACTACAAAAATATAGTTTAATAATGAAATATGCATGGGACATACAATTAAACTATATGATTGATGAATGATAAAAAGGTTATGTTAAAACCTAACATTTAACCATGTAGAGGAAGACTCTTCCTCTCCCAAAGAATGAAAGATAAAATGAATAGTGGTTATGATATTTAATCTTTATAACTTCACTTATAAAGTAAACACTAGCTGAATCTAGGTGGATGACACTCCTGATTTGGACAGCTAGGTTGCATTAAGAATTAAACGTTTGGAGATTGTTGTCTTGTTTTTGGGATAACTGCTTGTTATGCCATGTTAATGAACAACAATGCAAACATGGATTAATGAAGTTCTCCTTATCTAATCAAGATAAGTATGGGTAAATAACTTAATAAATGATGGAATTAGGGTTAGGCATGGTTGCTGTAATATGAATCTTAATCCAATTTAATTATGATTAATGACCACTAAGGGGGTATGTACATCTTGATGAATCAGTTCTAACGGATGTTGGTACACCCCAACTGTAGGAATGTACTCTCAAGAAGTCTTGAGACTTATCAAGGATACAATGTTGTAGTTGACATGTAGTAACTCCCTTCCATATTTGTTCATCTAGATTTATGCACATTTGAACTTGAACTTAGTTTCTCTCTAGGTCAAGTTAGTAGCATGTTTAGGATAGTTAGTAGCTTTTAATGACTCAGGGTACCTCAGCACATCTAGTTGACTTAGGTCAACCGAGTATGCCCATATACCCTAAGTCATCGTGAGCATCTTCCTATGATAAATTATGTTGCTAACCCAAGCTAGGGTCAAACCTTAGGCAAGTGGGTGACGTGAGAGTCAGTAAAGACCATTTAAGATAATGAAGAGTGAGGTGAAGGACGTATTCCAAAATGATGAGTATGCCATGTAGGAATAGTAACATGAACAATATGTTGGAAATATTTGGCCAAAGTATCGCAAACTACTGGTTGCATTTTCCTTTGTCACCTAGTTTAACACAATGTGATGTCAGATGAATATTGGTAACAAATATTCTAGATAGGTTCTTTAAACAGATCACTCAGTACCCAGAATAGGGTAGGAGAACCAAGTATACGTAGTATACATAAAGTATTATATAATTTAAGTTAACATGAGAGATCGGTTGGTAACCGAGTCATGGAATGAGAGATTGGTAGTATACCGATTCATTACAGACTACATATGGTTATCTGTTATTAGATTGATTGGCATGGAATGTGTGTTCTAAATGATGTTTTATTTAGAACAAAGAACATTATGTTTAATTTTTTTCCCCTTGTTTCTTAAGTCTTAAAATGGGAATGTTACAAGCACTCGACTATGAATGATAATTACTTTTTATGACATCTCTTGGACTATCTTCTCAATTTCACTCTTTTGCACATATGCGTACCGATAAGGTATGATGTTGGGTGGTAGGATCCCTGGTACTAGTTGGATGGCATGGTCATGGTCTCTTTTTGGAGGTAAACCCTTTTACATATCTCCAAATAAAACTGAGTGATAATATATAACTATTTTTGTATTTGATGGTTTAACTACATTCAACAAATGTGCTTCTAATGAAAATAGTTGTGCCATAAACCCCTCTTTATCTTTTAAAAGAATTTTTGCATCGGGTGAGAGATTACAAATTATGGGAATTTTCTCTTAGTTAAAAAGTCCTCCCTTCTGATTGAAAACACATGAACAACTCTTGGAATTTCATCTCAATGGTTCCTAATGTAATAATCCATTGAACTCCTAACACAATGTCTGCACCTCCCATGGAAATGGCATACAGAGGGCTATTTAGCAAGTAATTTCCCATGACGAGTTTAATGTTATGACATGTTTTTGAACAGCTAACAAGTACCCCATAAATGATCATTACTTTACATTCGAGAAGATGTATAAATAAAATAGTTCAAGCACATTGCCAAGTTATAAGCGATGAAATTATGAGTACTTCCCTATTCAATTAACATTGTTACCCTCTATTTTTTAAGAATCTAACCACTTTGAGGGTTTGGGGGTGTTAATACCTAAAATTTCATGACATTGGATTATTGGCTATGGATCTCCTAACTCCTTTAGATCAAAAATGACCTCTACCTCTTCATCTTCTTCCTTCTCTTCTTCTCAATGCATAAAAACTTCTTTTTAGCACATTTATGTATCGATCTATAATTTCTATCACAGTTAAAACATAACCATTTTTCTCTCTTTTCTTCAAATTGTTGAGGTGTTAGTCGAATTGGATAAGGGAATGATGGTGTCGACATGCTATGGTCTCTAATGTTATTGAAAGTCTTCTTCCGCTAGAAATAAAATTTTATTTTCCCTACTTGCCATGATAATAGAATTAGAATCCTTTAGTGGATTAAACATACACATCTCATACTCAATATGGTCCTTAAGACCCTTAAGAAATAGTTCATTTAGATTCCCTTTTGTAATATTCTCCACATGTAAGGATAGGTTTTGGAAGTGATGACCATAATCCTTAATTGATCTTGTTTTTGTAAATTTACTAATTAGTTGAAGTAATTCTCGACACACTAGAACTATAGTGTAATTACGGTTCTTCGGTAAAAACTATCTAAGTGACACTCGGGAACATTCTTCTTCCTTTGAGCATATAACCATCGATACTAAAAAAATTGGTTAGGTTTGAGATATAGGGATGCAATGACCACCTTTGTCCTAATGGGATATGGTGTAGATCAAATAAATTCTCCATTTGGTTAATCCATTTGAGTAGATCCCTTATACAAAACTTATGCATTTCCACTTTTCGCATCATGTTTTGGGCCTGTAGAGTATTTGGATTTGGATTGGGATGGCCAAAAGATCCACCTTGGCTAGGTTATCCACTACTTTGACTGAACATTTTCCTTGGTTGATCGATTATGATTGAGTTGACGATGATTTGGAAGATGATGATGAACATTCAAATCTTTCCGAGTTTTTGCATAATATCATCCAATCTCTCGATTGATCTTGTCTACATTTCCTTTATTGGTCATCGAGACCAGTATGAATTTCAGATCATACTCAAGTTGGCTTACCTTATGATCTACCAAGGTAAACCCTTGCAATAAGGATATCATAGTTACCCCTTCTGACTCCAAATCCTCAACTATTACCTCATCCTTTTTGGTTTTTTACCTAGAGTGATAAGATTATTTTTATTTCTTGTGGAAGGCCCTGCCATGATGCCCAAAATAATAAGACTTAAGGTTGAAATTTAGGGTTTGGGGTTTTGAGAGAAATTTATCTCATTATGAAAAACCTCAAAGAACAAACTCAAACTAATTTTTTATCCTCTTTCCAAAAATGTAAAGAACTTGGAAAAATTCCACAATTTGCAGCCTATAAAGTGAATTTATGAAAAAACCTAAAATTACTATAAATTTTGCAAAATAGAGAAAACAATTTTGAAATTTTTAAAGGACCTTACTTGGAATGTGTTACACATGTGGTAAAATTTGTAGAAAAATTTGCTTCCATTTTGGAGATTTAGTCAAATCTTCACAATTAGGGTTTTCACTTAATTTTGGCCAAGATCACAATTCGATACCACTTGTAATGAAATTACTTAGATATATTTGACTATCAATAGTAATATAACACCAAATAGTAGCAAAATGTAGATAAATGATCACAAAATGCAAGTCGAATAACTTAGCCACTTCGAGGGGGCAACCTCCAAATCATATAATGAGACTAAAGTAGTTAATATGATGATCAACTACTACATACTAACTCCTATAAATATTATTTCTATGTTATGGCTTGTTGGAGCTCAAAATTGCACTCGTCCTAGATCAGAATAATCTAGGGCTTTGAGGCAACATGGGATTGTCTCCAAGTTGTAAGATTTGCACCGAGATAGACCTCTAAAGAAGTCTGAATTGCTCTACTTATTAAACTTGCCAAAACTACTTCTAAGAATGGAAATGCAACTATCTAACTCTACTCTATGATTTGAAGAGACCAGGGTGAGTAGGAGATGAATAAAAATAAAATCCTACACTAAGGGGAGGTGATAACACTAGAAAAGGGGAAAACATTCTTAAATGAGGGACAATGGGATAAAATGAAGGAGAGGGAAGCTTTGAGAGCCAAAATTTAGAGCAACATTCAACCTTCCCTTTTCACTCATTGCATAATAGAAATAACCCTGAAAAATGAGAAGAAACACACAACATACCTGCAAGTAGATGAAAAGGAAAGGAAATGCAATAAAACACCAACTAGAGTAGAATAATAGCCACAAAACAAGTATTTTATTGCCTTAGGAAGATGCACAAATCATTATAATGGAGGAAGAAGGCATAAACACATTGAAAAATCCAAATATGAGGCCTACAACTCAAGAACACTTATGCAGCACTTTGAAATGATTCCCTTGCATTCTAAGAGTATCCAACATTACAAATGAGAATCATTTTACAATATATAAAACATGGGAAAGAGAGAGGAGGGGAAAGAGAGGGAAACTCATATTTCCACCTTCAACCACCAACAACATGCATTGAATAACTGAAAATAGGAATGGGAAACCTTCAAGGCAATTCCCCATGGTACTTTTCTTGTAGGAGAAATAATGGGCACCATACCTCATCAAATGTGGTAGTTGAGCTACCTGGAACTATTATTTTTAATTCTAGACTATATTTGTCCTTTTTACCCACTTAGACTTACTAAAATTAATAAATTTAGTTTTTGTGGTGTAGAGGATGATGAGACCTTTCCAACAAGTATTCAAGTTTATGAAATTTAAAGTTCTTGAGTGAATGTTATGGTGATTTTAAGTTCGGGGTGTAGGATGGGTTGATGAAGTTCCTGCGTGATGCTATAGTCCGCATTAATGTTGTTCATTCTGGTGTGGAAGAACCGATTGATCGGGGAACCAAGGGAAGAGAGGAACTATTATTATTGTTCATACGAGGTCCACTTTACTCATAATGGTCACTTTGGTTCATATGTGTGATAGAGATTTGGGTCCAAGGTGGAACTATGGAACGGTTCCACCCACTCCCTCTGTGCCTACAACTCTCGCTTTCACCACAACACTGACTCCCCACTTCGTGGTTGGTTCATTTCCCCCACTGTTCCATTACCTGCTTTCATTATTTAGGTGACTAGTTGATTGAGAGAACTAATGGCCCAAATGAACTGCATTCAATCTGTTCCATCGGTGGCACTTTATCTCGCACTATATTGCCTCTACTTCATTCCCCAAACTTATTTTTCTGGTCAATTTTATAATGTGAGGCGATGACCCGAGGATTGAAGAATTTCTCTGTATATGCTCCAAAACCTGATCCACCCTTAATACACTATCCCATCCTTCAATGCAAATAATGTGGCAATGCGGGGAAGCAGGAGGAATGGAGGAACTATTCCTCCTATTCCTCAAAAAGATGATTTGGATGATTTTGCTTGGATTTTCCCAATTTTGATGAATTTTTCTAAGTTTTTAGACTTTTAAAGCCTACATACAAGGAGAGAGGATGCCTCGGAATGATTACACCTATCTCAAATCATGAAATTTACTTGTTTTTTCCATTTTCTTCTTTGAGGCTCCATCATATTGCCTTAGTTTAAAGATGTCAAGTTGGCCGGTTTAAGGGGTGTAAAATTAGATAAAATGACCATCACCATGGTTGACCCACTAACGATATTATAAAATATATGCAAGAGATACAATATGATAGCCATAAGTCAGCCATACACATCTAATATAAGATATATGATTAAGGGCATAATACAACCCATCTTGAAAGTGAAGATATACATTGTAGTAATGTTGAAGCTTTAAAGAAAGAGGTTCACTAGGCTCTATCCGTTTAGACCAAAGATAATATATTGATTTAACCATATAAATAGAGAAATATAGTAAGGAGGTGTGAATGAGGTTTTATTTATATAAGGGTTATAAGGTCAACAATAGGTTGTATATTTAGATTAATTAATATAATTTAATACATAACCCAAAATATAGCTCTAAAGCAGTTTGCTAGATATAACGCTAAATACAATTTCTCAAAACACAAGAAGATCACTACACTTAGTTGAAAATAAAGACAAATATGTGATCTAGAAATGTAGGAGGTGACTATGCAAACTAGAAATGAACTAGAGGTGTTTCATTTATAGAACTAGAGTATAAATATGGGAAGGTATGGAACCATATGGCCTATGCGAAGTGTGGTATGGTCTAGTCCTTTATTGTATGGTGATGTCTTTGACACTTTTTAATTATTTTCATGTCTACGATTGATTATGATGATCTTATCTCTAAAACCATGATTTGTGTAGCCACTAAAATTTGGTAACTCATACTTTTACAATGCCAGTTTTACTATGTTCCTTGCTAAGACAAATGTTCACGTTTGAAATCTAATCAACATATCTATCTAACTCTTTCATGAATTTCTTATTGTTATCATCCGCTTTGATATCCATTATAAGAATATTTTTAAACCAAATATGAAGTACATCCACCCATAAATGATGGGGAATGATGCCCGTCAGTCTAGTTTTTGTTCGCTATAATAGTTTAGGTGGTTTTTCATATGGACATAATCTATATAGTATAGTTGGTGTAGCTACAAAGATTAATGTGGTGTGAAATATGTGTTACCCCAAAGTTGGTTAGCCCTATAGTAGGCCCTAGATCTATATATAGGCTCACTCAAAAGGGTCTTGTATTTGGAGGAGGGGTAGGTATTATATACTATTTATGGGACTCACGATGATAAGAAAAGATGGAAAAGAAAAGTGAATAGGAGGAGGGGAACTTTGTGGTTCATATCCCAACTTCTTGTTGTACTTTTCAACATTTATGTGAATGACTGTACAAATGGTTTAAGATGTGGGGTCCAATCTTGGCTGGCCTGTATAGTCTTATACCTTTGATTTCTTCAAATCTATTTTCAATTTGAATATATTTATTGGGTCATTTCATCTTCCTAGGGTTGGCCTTATTAAGATATTTTACCTAAGGAATGCATTATAACCAATTCAATGTCACTTTATAACTCATATGGTAATCATACATGCTCTTATTGTAAAAATCAGTCTAAAAGTACTCAAGGGTTTTGTAAACCTACCTAAATGAGTTACACATCAATTAGAGAAATATCTACTATAGGTCTAAAGCACTCAAGAGCTAAAATATTATAAGTTCCTCCATTTCCAAGCATGCAAAGGTCATATAGACATGTTTTATAAAGAGTAAAGTCACACCAAGCATTTTTAAGGGTTAGCTCATATATTTTATGCACACCACATCACACTATAATTGTGTTGGGTATTTTATATACTATATAGTTATCCCACTATCTTGTGGTTAAGAGACACGAGGACATTTGTATGGGTTGAATAGTTTTCACTCACACTTGTACAAGAACCTATGAGAAGCTGTATGAGGCTTGATATTGAAACAAGGGAATGCCATGCAACACTTAGATTGGTTCAAAAACTAGGAATTTTATTGCTAAAGGGTATTGTAGCCTAACCACACACATGTTTTTTCTCATTTTTGTTTGGTAATGCTCTAATGAAGGGTTCTAGATGTTTCTATGGTTTCCACTTAGTTGTAGGTGATCACATGTCATCCTGAAATTGTGAAATCAATATCAACATATGAGGCTTGATCTCGCAATGAGGGCATGCGGTGTAACACTTGAATTGGTTCGAAGCTATGAGTTTGATTGACAAGGGTCGTCTACCTCACCACACACATATTTTTTCTCATTTTTGTTTGGTAATGATCTAATGAAGGGTTCTATGAGTTTTTATGGTTTCCACTTAGTTGCAAGTGATTACATGTCATCCCAATGTTATGTGAGAAAGAGAAACACATAGTGAAGGGAATTTTAAAGAAAGTGCAACACATAAGAAGTTTCAACCAAAAACTACCAAAGGGTCTAAGATTGTAGAGATGCATGTCATGACTGTACAATGCCAATTTGGACTATAAAGTAGTTTTATGGTCTTACCCCTACTCAATTTCTAATGTTAGAATATGTACTAAATCATTTCTAGTCTTTGATCTCCTTGTTTCAATATTCTATATATCCATATCCTCTTTATTATAACATGTAAAACTAAGTATTCTTTCATATTGTGCATTTGAGTTGTTACTCATATTGTGCATTTGAGTTGTTACTCATCATTTTATCAATCATTACAAATGTTAATGCATTAATCTAATTATAGACACCGAAATCATGTCGTAATCACCTTGGTCCCCTAACACAGCCCTATAATCACTTCCTCATCCTCAACACCTTATTATATACCTCCTACACCACACACATGTTAATTTAATTAATTTAATTAAATTAATGCCATTTATCTCCATACATATTAATTTAATTAATTTAATTAAGTTAATGACCTTTTTCCCACACACATATTAATTTAATTATTTACATTAAATTAATTCACTACCCTCACACACCTATTTAATATAATTTCCTTTATTAAATACACCTCACCTAACCACCCCCATCATTTGACCCATTAACCTAAACCCTAAACCAATGTCCTAAATAAAACCTAACATTAGACCCATCCCCTCACCTCACATTTAAAAGCCTCCTAAGGTCGGTTTTTTCCCGAGAAAAAGAAGAGACCCTTATCAAATGGTGGAGCAACTTCCCAAGAAATTTTTGAACAACCCGAGATATCTCACCCAAACCGATGTCGGTTCACCCTAAACTAATGCCGGTTCACCCTAAACCGACGCGTTGGTTATACCAAAATGGACCAAATGGCCTATTTAGACCCATCTACAGCTTTGTAATATGGGTTGAAAAACTTTTGATCTTGAGTTCGATCTCTTTAGACGTGCAATACAGAACGAAGATTGATTTGTGATCAACAAAGGCAACCAAATACACTGGCACAACAGTGAAACTTTCTTCCCAACATTCTCCAACACAACAACTTCTTCATTACTCTTCAGACCTGTACCTCACAGAAGAGTAAGTATCCTCCTTCCATCTATTTCATTTTCTTATCATCATCTATAGTATTTTTGGTAAAGGAACCTAGTATTTTACCCTCTGTCCATTCCCTCTCTCCAGTTGTAGCCACCTTCCATACCCAATCATATTAATACTTGGCCCAATTTCTTATTTGACCTCCTCAGTAGTCTCGAGCCTTTATAACATATATAAACATCCTTTGTGATCAATCCTCATCTTCTATCCACTCCACTTTTGCCTCAAAACTCCAAAAACTTGGAATGTGTGATTCCACCAACCCCAACTTAACCGTCATCGGTTCTCTCTAACCATCACTGGTTATAGTAAAACCATGGTTAGTCTCGTGTCGCCCGATCCTTGCCGGGATAACAACCTGTTTGTGACCCACATCTAACTTAACCTCATTTTTTTGACATATACCTACTTGAACACCTATTTGACCTTCAAATCTGTATCTAACCTAGCCTGTTAGCTCAGATTCACCTATAACCAACCTACTTGACCTCTGGATCTCCTTCTAGCCTAGCCTGTTAGATTAGATCTAGCCTATTGTGTTTTTTATGAGATGCCTAAATCATATTAAACTACAGTAGGACAATATTTACTTTATTTCAGCATTGAATTGTTTTAAACAGTGGATTGATAACCATCTAGGAAGTATCGCACTTCCAGGATCTAGCATATGCTAGGTAGTCCACTGCATATATTGTTTAACTCTCTTTTGTGGTCTTGTTTTGGTTCTTATATAGGTAGTTCCTCCTAGCCAAAAGGAAGGTCTCACAATCACTTTGATTCAAAATTCAGATACGTGCACATATAACCTTCAACCATCCCAAACCAGGTATTCCTCTTACCACCTTTACCTTATCTGTTTCATCAAGTACTTCTCAGAAAACTAAGAAATCAGGTGAAACATTTTGGCACGCCCGGTGGGACCCATTCGAGGTTCTTTGCATCTTTCTTCATTCCTAGGTGAAAAATTATGTGTGTTTGTTTCCCTTCTAGTAGAATTCACATTAAAAATTTCTCCTTGGTAACATTCTCTTCTTTCTACTTGCTCCGAAAGACACATTTATTTTGGTGTATTTAAAAAGAACCTTCTTATTCTTGTTTTCTACATTTTAGTGAAAGAGCATCCCTCTTCCTGTTCATCTATTTTTGTCATCAAATATCATACTTTCGATTTGGGTTTAAAACAAGTGCATTGCATTCTGATTTAGCTCATTAGCTCACATTAATTGAGGGAAACCTATACGCTGGAAGTCATGACCAGCTGATGGTTGACAAACGAATCATAGAAAAGCACTTCTATCCTTTTCTCTTTCTCTGAGTCTTACCAAACCACAAAAAAATTCAAAATACATACATTCTTAAAAACATCCTACCTAGAAGAAGTTGTAGGTGATCATATGATCATGGTACAGTGGGCACATAGCTTTCTGCTTTATTGAGTCATACTTCAGATCGAAGCCCACCTCCACCATAACAGTCTTGAAACCTTAACCTTTAGAATTATTTTTCATAGGAAGCCTTCCTCACTAAGAAATTCTATTATTCTATTCATAATAGTCAGTCCATACAAATAGCATAAGTTGAACAAACGTAATAGAATAGGCACTCTAGGAATGTTCTTTCTTAGTGTTCTGCTTGATTTGTGTTTTGAGGTGAGAGCTTTTGATCATTATTTTTGTCTTTCCTTGCACACTCCCAATCATAGTCGGTGTATTTTGACTTTGTCTGAGTGTGCTTGGACCACATCTACATCATTCTCAGACTTCTGGGTTTGATTCAACACTAGATTTTTAAATCACAACCATCTTTCTTATTCTTTGTTTTAATTTCATACGGTTATCTTCAACTGTCACCGGTTACATTCCTACCGACATCGGCTTAACCCAACCAACATCGGTCTAAAGTATTTTTGGATACCTATCCAAAAGACACCTATTTCACTTTCTGAGCTGTAAAAGGCTCCTATCACCTTTCATATTGTTGTTACTTCAATCATAGTCACCTTACGTCTCATCCTGTGTGAAAATTGTCCATCTGGGACCATCATTTAACAAACTATTGGTTTTTCATAGAATCGCATCTTTGGTTAAGCCTAAGCTGACATCAGTTTACTACAGAACAAGTGTTGATCACCCTGTCTTTATTTTATAGTTCACCAGCCGACCTAGTTCACTCACCGTTGACTGTTTTCCTAGTTTTTTTGTGTTCTGTGCCATTCAGACATAATACAGTCTCGCCAAATCAGTTCCTATCCACATGGTGTTGACTCGTTGTCAGGACAAGTGCCCTCGTATTTCACGCTAGTCGACTATTGCTCCCACCTAGCCATTCATCACCTAGTCCTTCACCACCTTCCATCTTATCATCTATGGATCCTAATTAACCTATCACCATTCCTATAGGTGACACAAAGTTCACACGACTCCTAGATCGAATCCCTGCTTTGCTTTAAACCACTACCTCACCCATGCCTCCACTCAAGATGCCTTGGGTGAATTGATCTATGGCATGCCCATATCCTTATCTCCATCCCTAATGATTGCTTCCGCCTCGGCTCCACCATCTACCATAGTGACCTCACCGTTTTATCCCCAATTGTGTCACGCCTAGGTCCCATGCCAACTTTGACCGCCGTGCATCTGCTACCTCGATAGCACTGCGATCTCCACCATACCTTCATCCACCACCCAAAACATAGCATCATCCACACCTGTTGTCTCATATATACCAGTCATGCAACGCTACCACCCTTGGTGTCAGTAACCTCTACCCCATTTCAAAATGTTGTCCTTTCTATTCCCCAATCTCTACCTCCCATCTCTACTAGGGTCACTATGAGTGTCCCACCCTCACATACCTACTACCATCGCCTCCTATTTCATTGGTCATTCAGTCCAGGTATATACCCTCTATGTCTGTCTCTCAATTCCTGCCTCCTTATTTAACACCACCATACTCTGGAATGTCATATTCTTCATATGTCCAACAACAACCTCCTTTCACTCCGGGGTACCCAATCTTCACAACCTAATAATGACTTTATCAAGTTAATGATAGATAAGATGCAGACATTAGAAGCATCTATTTCCGGCTCCCACAATTCTCTCACCTATGACGAGATTTGTAATGAGCCTATTCACCCATCCATTCCCATTCACCCATATCCGTACACTGGGAGATGCCTAAGTTTAACCACTTTAATAGTAAGGAAGACCCGCAGCAGCATTTGCGATCTTTCAAACATGGGTGTTACTTAATTTCCCATGATGATGCTTTGCTTTTGCGAACCTTTCCCATGTCCCTAACTGGTCCAACATTGGACTGGTATAGTGGATTACCTAGACATTCCATCTTCTCATTCAACCAAATAGCCCAAGCCTTCTTGGATCATTTTTCAATTAACGTCGTCAAGAAGGTTACCATGACCAATCTTTATTCTACGCGTCAATATGACGATGAATCTATCACAGATTTTTTTGCTCATTGGCGTAGCCTAATCAACCAACTCACTTTCCAATTACCACAAAATGAACTCATAGAGCTCTTCACATGAGCTTGTGCTAGACATATTTCACCTACCTTACAGGTGCAAACCTTCCAAACATTCGATGAGGCTTTCACCATGGCACGTAAGCTCAAAATTCATGCCATCAAAGAGAAGAAGATACAATTACGAAACAAGAACTCCTCGTTTAAATCACACGATACTTCCTCTTCCTTGAAACCTCAGATGAGTTATTCCAAAGCCAAGGGAACTGCCAACGCAATGGTACTTAAGGCTGGCCTTGCCCATCCATCCAATCATGTTAAACCTTCATCCAATCTATCACCGGTCCAAGCCTTCCAATTCAAATGAGAACAAAAGAAATACACCTCAATTGGGGAACCATATTCATTTGTTTTAGAAAAGCTTATTAAAGCTAATGCCATCACCATTCCTACTATCAAACCACATACTAGTTTTGACCCCTCTCACCCCATACTAGGTTGGTATAAAGAAAATGAGTCTTTGTAACTATCACCGTGTAAATGGTCATAGTGATAGTAATTGTATCACCTTTAAAAAATTTGTTCGGGAATGCTCGAGAGCGGCGAGTTAGTTCGGATAACTTTAATGCACTTGTCAATCAAAACCTTCATATATTAAAGAAACCATTCCCTAACCATTCCCCATATAATGATCAAACTAGTGATGCCTCACACAAAGAAAATAATTCACGCAAGGTACATGTTATCTTTACCAACTTACCACTTGTTTCCCAAATATCTCCTATCCCCTCCATTGAGGAAATCCTAGCCCGAAATCCTCTACCCACATAGGAACCTACTTTATCCATTCCTCTACCCATAGAGGAAATCCCTTCACCTCCCCATACACTGCGGAGGAGTCTCTCATTAGCACCAATATCATTTCCCCTTCACTTCCCTACCTAGTGAGCCACTACCAATTATACCTCCTCCACCCACAGAGGAGTACCCATCATCTTCTCCACCTATTCAGGATCCAATAGATTTTTTGTTACCACTTGGTGACCATTCTCCATCAGCTACCCAAGATCCTGTGGACCTACTTTCAGCTCTCTTACCTACAGAGGCCAAAGCCGTGAATTCCCTGTTTCTCAGACACATTTTATGGGAATCACCACTCGCTCCACATCTACCTCATCTACCACAATGCCATTCTCACATTTGGCTGACCACCTAGACTATGTTGATAGGTATTCACTTTGGGGGCGTCTCTTACTCCCGGTCTTGACCCAAATGCAATCATCTTCCATTGACACTTCTACCATTTATCCAAAGGTGTTTCAACAACCCAAACCACACATGAACATAACTCTTGATACATCTTCTATTGCATCATCCTCATCTATACCCACCCCCTCTACTTGCTAGTCAACGTGTTCCAACCCCATCTCTTGTATCTAAACCAACTAATGTTCTAGGGTCACACCCACATCAAACCTTGCACATCCTCATGTCAGGATACACTTGACCAAATCTTCCCATATACCTATTGAACCGATCCCTCAACCTAAATGAAAAACCTAACCTTCTAATCTGCATGCACCGACCTCACCAACTATGCCTTTATCACCTTCACCCCTACCATCCATCTTGGGACCTCACCCCTCTACCTTAACAAAATATACTCTCTCCAGGGGTAAACCTAAAATTCCCTTGACCCCTTCACCACATCCTGTAGCTCTACCTAGGTGAACCTTACATCCTTCATCACCATCTATAACTTCTTTTCCTCCTATACCACCATTACCTTCTATACCTCCTTCACTACCTATGAAATTTTCTTCCACCTCACCTGTACCTCCCTCTCGACCTCGACCAACACCTACCACTACACCTCAGTTATCCCCTTGGGTCACTCGTCCTCTCCCACCATCTGCCTTGCCATCTACATCATGTGCTCCCCCTACACCTCTACCTAAGAAAAAGCACCAAAAATTAAAAAAACCATTAATTTCCAAAGAGGTGGTTAAACTTACCCCTCTTTCTATTGTTACACCTACACCAAAGAAAGTACAACCCAAATCCAAGACTGCATCACCTCAACTACCACCACAACTACCCAATCTTCCAACCAAACCTACTTTCACTTTACATTGTGATCCACTGGTGGGATCATACGCTACCATCTTGGCTAACCTCCTGGAAAGCTCTGCTATCACCCTCCCTCCTCTTAGACCTTATGACCCTCTTAAACCTAAACCAGAAGGGTTTGATGATACTAAAATTTGCACTTACCATCGTGTGCCAGGACATGATGTTGAGAACTGTAAGGGTCTAAAGGCTTCCCTCATTTAATTATGTCCTTCTGACCCCAATTTTGATGACGATGACCTTCTGGGTGATGAACCTATTTCATCCTTGCCACCTTCTTCATATCTTCCTCCTACACCTATACCACAACCCTCACAGCTCCTAGATCCACCCCCAAAATTCAAAATTAACATGGTTTGCATCAGAGAACTTTCCACGCATCCACCCAAATGTCGTTGTGCCCAACTCACCTCACAAGGCTTTTCTCCTCTAGTAGGTTTTTTCCCATCGTGTCATTATACCACTCACCCTACACCTTCTCCATTTGCTAACTCCCCTCTAATCAACATGGTACACGTCACTACACATGCACAAAAGGGAAAAGAAAAGACAACTAACCCACTAACTAATCCTATACCCAACATACCATCTGCACCCATACCAAAGATAACTATCTATGGCCACATGTACCCCATTTCTAATGGCATCACACATCGCACCATGCTCAAACAATTACACCAATCTCCCCTCAAAATGTCCCTATATGACATCATCTAAACCTTAGAGTCACATCGTTAAGCCCTCATGGAGGACCTTCAATCTATTGAGGTTTTACCTAATGACCCACACCTGTAGCATCTATTATCACACCTCATCATGTCACCTCACTCACCAAATTGCCATCTACCTCATCACCTCCACCTGTTCACCAAGTTGTTATCCTTAGTTTTTCGGATGATGAAATTATCCCCCACCAAACCGATGACCTAGATCCTACACTTTTCATCTCCATCCATATTAATAATATATGCATTTGATGTGTTATGATCGATGGGGGCACTAGCATTAACATCATCTCCTCTCACACATTCGAACAAATGTGCATACCCAACAACTGCATGCATAAACATCCAGTCATGTTACGTTCATTCAATGATGCTATCACCTCTACACTCAGCACTATCATCCTCCACGTTCGTGTGGTTCCCTGTACTGTTCCTAAACTATTCTACATTTTGGAAGGGGAGTTTCAATACAATTTGTTGCTCGGTAGACCTTGGATTCGTGCCATGGGTTGTGTTCCTTCTACTTTGCACCGATGTGTAAAGTTTGAACATGAAGGACATTCCTATACCATCCCAACTAACCCATCACCTTTCAAAACTTGCAACATGCTTTACCAGCCCAATGATGTCCTTGTACTTGTTAAGGCATCTACCTCCCTGCCTACATCTTCTTCACACACGACCCCATCCACCAGTGCCATTATAACCTCACCTTCACCCAAATCTTCTATTCCCACCATTTTTGTCGCTTCTACTAGTCACACATCAGCTTCCCACTAACCAACACCTCTCGCTGATCTAACTTCTAATGCTTCCTCCATTCCAACCACCAATATATCAACCACTGATCCCTTGGAAGGTGTTTTTCAATGCCTCACTATGGGGGAGTATCGCTTGTATAATGTCAATACATTCCTTACTCCACAAGAGTATGGAAACCTTCACCAACATCCTCACTATGATCACCACATAGGCGAGCATCTCCTTTATGGTCCTCCCCACCTCTCGTACCCATCTTACCTATGCGGGACTTGATATTTCCACTTACACACCTAAACCACCACAAAAACCCACCCTTTTTGGTGATCTTGGTGGATTACCAACTGCCGCTTTGCTCACACTTTCCTACACCGTTGTGCTGGAAGGGTTTTGGCTTTGGCCTTTATGAGCAAGGTCATCACACCATTATTTCATGTACCATGTGTAAACACAATGATTGTAGTGGAATCGGTTTTACCAAACTACCTGCCAAAAATCCCCGTATTGAACTCATTGAAGACATTGACCCCTCTCCACCTTCTTCACCTACCCCACCTTCACCACCTTCACCAACAGATTCGATGGATCCTGAATCTATCCCTCCTACCTTTTTTTTCATAAATACCATTTCCTTGGGGCCTCTGACCTATCACCGTGATGGCGAGGCTCCTTCCTCTCTTCCTTTCTTGTATCCTGATATGATAGGGGACGATACTCCTATTAATGTTGTTCAATGTCAGGATGATGAGTCTATACTCACCTACCTTGGTGTTGAAGACTCTTATATTCACCAATCGTTACCTTATGAGATGTAAAAATGTTGAATGAATCAACTATCAAAGTCAACATTCACACTCAGGACGACCACCACATTCTCAAAATTGGCAAATCTCTAGATGCTGTTGAACAAGAATCGCTCACTTATTTTCTTAAAAATCATAGCCATGCTTTCACTTGGTCCTATGCTGACATGCTTGGCATTGATCCCACTATCGTGGTCCATAATATTGTAACCATTCCCGATGCCAAACCCGTAAAACAAAAGTTGAGGAAAATGCACCCTCGCATTTCTCTTCTTGTCAAAGAAGAACTTCAATGCCTTCTCTCAGTTTCCTTCATCTTACCCATCAATTACCCCCAATGGATTTCTAACATCGTCCTTATCACTAAGGTGATGGGGGACTTTGCATTTGCACCAATTTCGTGATCTTAACCTTGCCTACCCAAAAGATGATTTTCCTCTGCCTGGTATTGACTAGTTGGTTGACCTTACCACTAGCCATGAGATGCTATCACTTATGGATGGTTTCTCAGGTTATAACCAAATCTTTCTCACTCCAGAGGATCAACACAAAACCACATTCATTACCCCTTGGGGGACCTTCTACTATCGAGTCATGCCTTTCGGCCTTAAAAATGCTGGTGCCACCTATCAGTGGGCTATGACCTACATCTTCCATGATATCATGCATCACATATTGGAAGATTATGTGGATGATCTCTTGGCCAAATCTAAACATCGTGCCAAGCACCTCACCGTCCTTGAAACCATATTTGACTACTTCATTAAGTATTACGTTCATGTTCAACCTAAAAAAGTGTCTTCACAGTTCTCTCGGAAAGCTCCTGGGATTTATCATTTCCTTACGTGGTATAGAGGTTGACCCTGCTAAAGTCAAGGCCATTCTTGAAATGCCTCCACCCACTAACCTTCGCCAACTTCGTAGTTTACAAGGCAAGTTACAATCTATTCATCAATTTATTTCCCAACTCTCCGACCGTTGTCAACTATTTCATCACCTTCTCAAAAAGGATGTCTCTTTCAAATGGGATGACGACTGCCACAAAGATTTTGAGGCCTTAAAACAATACCTTCTCCAACCACCCATGCTCCTCCCACCTAAATACGACCAACCCTTATACCTATACATCTCTGCTACTGATCACTCTTTATGGGCTATGCTCGCTCATCGTGACAAACAACATAGGAGAAGGCGGTTTATTACATAAGTTGTACCCTTTTAGACTATGAAACCCGATACACTCACCCTGAAATTTTTTTCTTAGCCTTAGTTTTTGTTGCCACCAAACTTCGCCATTACCTACTCAACCACAAAACCTATGTTGTGACCAACACTGACCCCTTACACTTCATGTATGCTAAACCTTACCAAAATCAACATGCCGTACATTGGCTCATGCTCCTTATTGACCTAGACCTCGAATTCATCCACAAAAATATATCAAGGGCCAAGCCATTGCTGACCACTGCTGATGCACCTCTTTCTAGGAATCAATCTTTGAACTTTGATTTCCCTAACGAATCCATTACTAACCTCTCTTTGGATGATGACCCTTACCAAATGACCTTATTCTTCGATGGTTCCAAATGTCAGTGTGGGGGTGGTGCAGGAATTATCCTCATTCCTCTTGATGGTGAACCCATGCCCTTATCATTCAAACTCGACTTCAAATGCACCAACAATATTGCTGAATATGAAGCACTCGTATTGGGTCTCATGACTGCCTATGCCTTAGAGGTTAAGTCCATTAATATCTTTGGTGATTCTCAATTGGTAGTAAACCAAGTCAATGGTGTTTATCAGTGTCATAATGAAATAATTCAAGAGTACAAATGTTACATCGACATCATGTTGACTACCTTTGACCACTATAAAATTCAAACCATTCCGTGATCCACCAATAAATTCATGGATACCATGGCCTGCCTTGCTTCTCAGATACCTACTTCACCTACCGATTCAGACATCTTTGTTACCGTAAAATACATACCGAGACCTTCTTATAAATCTTGTTGTGTTAACCTCATCCGAACTACCTCACTAAACACACAATACCTTTGGTATAAGTAGCTTGCAGACTACCTTTCCCTTTCTATATTGCCTCCTGATCTCACACGTAATGGACAATGTACCTTTCTTAAAAAGCCCTCTCATTATGTCGTCATGGGTGGCCTTCTCTATAAATGAGGATTTAATGGTATCCTCTTACGATGCCTTACCAGCTATGAAATCCCCTATACCATTAAATAAGTTCACGATGGCATATGCGGAGGTCACTTTAGTGGCCTTGCTATTGCTAAACGCATTCTTCGCCTAGGCTATTACTAGCCAACCCTCAATCATGATTGTTATGGCTACATTAAGCATTGTGTAAAATGCCAACAACATACCAATCTTCATCATACACCTAGTCACACCTTACAGGTTGCTCATGACCTTTGATCCTTCTCTTAGTGGGGTTTGGATCTTGTGAGAGAGATTAATCCTCACTCTTCCCTATGACATCAATGGATCATCACCGCTACCAAATATTACACTAGATGGGTTGAATTCGTACCCCTCATCTCCACTAAAGTTGAGAAAATATGTGAGTTCATCAATCATCACATCATTTGTTGCTTTAGTGTTCCACATTGCCTTATCACTGATAATGGAAAACAATTCAAAAAAAAAACTCTACCAAAACTTTGTGATGCCTTTAGTATCCAACTTAGCTTGTCCTCACCATATTACCCACAAACTAATGGCCAAGCTGAATCCACCAACAAAACCCTAAAAAAAATTCTCATGAAAGTGGTTAACGATACTGGGAAGGATTGGCATACGCACATTCCTTTATATCTTTGGGCATACTATACTTATATTCACACTTCCACCGCTGCTACTCCCTTTTCTCTAGTCTACGGTACCGAGGCTATTTTTCCTCTCGAAGTCTAGATCCCATCTCTCCATATCTCTCTTCAAGATATGCTTACTGATGATGACTTTTGCCAAGACCATTTATCACAACTTGAGTTATTAGATGAACATCATCTTCATGCCCTCGACCATCTCCAAGTCTACCAAAAATGCATCAAGCGTGCCTATGACAAATGTGTCCATGAACGCACCTTCAAGGTTAGTGATCTCATCCTCAAGGAAAATCAACACGTAACCAAAGTAGAAAAAATCAAACGGGCAAATTTTCTCCTAATTGACTTGGACCATACATTGTGACGCTTGACTATGGATCAAGTGCTTATCATTTATCTTCACTTGATGGTAAGCCCGAACGTAAGCCCTCAATGCTTTGCATCTTTGAATGTTCTACTATTGACCTCTAGTGCTACATCACTATTTATCTAGTTCATACTTATCTCTTGAGCACCATTTACCTTTCTCTTTTCCACACCTCATCCCCAACGACCAAACAAGAACCATGTGATTACCCGTTACTCTTTTGCCTTCTCTTAAATATGTGCACCACGGCTCTGCACATGGCATGATTCTCATGGATACTTTTCATCTTATTTTATATGAGATCCCATGGTCTTTCACCCTTGCCTTCTCAACAAGAACCAAATGATTTGTTATAGTCTAGTCCATGACTTAAAAGCCTAATTTTTTTTCCAAAAATAAGGGGATCAACTCCTTGAGTCAAACTTCCAATATAAAATATGAATCCCTCAAAAGGACATCTTCCGCCTTCAATTTTCTCTCTAAGTAGACTGCTCCCTCGAAGGACAGCTATAAAAGCTCGCAACTCTCTACATAGTCTTTCCAAAAAGAGGACTATTTTCTCAAAAACAAAAATTCAGAAGCTTCCCGCATTGATCAGCTTCGCGAAGACCTCAAGGAGACATAAATTCATACCGTATAGACTTCCCACATCGATCATTCTATCTAAAAATTCAAAAAGAAAAAGAAAAAGAAAAGTACACTTTTTTGTCATGGACTTGCTTATTGTGATCTTGGCTCTATTGCCCAAGGCATTCTACCACCCATTTTATGACCCAATTACCTTCACCTCCTTACTGTTGTCTCTTCACCTCATACCGCCTCAAGGGACCTGCTTGAACCTACGTAATTTGGTGACTATGTGACTATTCATCACTCTTAGAAATTATCAATCATGCAATGTATTTAGGGTCTTACGTTCACTAGCCTATCTCGTAGATGTGTTTCATACGTTTTGATCCTTGCCAATCGTGTAACATTCCTATTTTAAGACTTTAGAAACAAGGGATTTTTTTTTGAGTAATGTTCTCTGTTCTAAATACGTAATTTAGAACACACATTCCATAACAACCATTCTTATAATAGATAACCATATGCAGCTATGATGACTCGGTAAGCTACCGATCTATTCATTTCATGACTCGGTGAACTACCAATCTATTCATGTTTAACACTAAGTATTGAGTAATTTTCTATATACTATGTATACTTGGTTCTCTTACCCTGTTCTGGGTATTGAGTGATCTTTCTAAGGAACCTAACTGAATAGTTGTTACCAATATTCATCTCGCATCATGATCCTAAAACTAGGCAACATAGGAAAATGCAATCATCAACTTGCAATACTTTGGCCAAAGATCTCTAACATCTTTGTTTGTATTACTTATTCCTTGATGGCATACTTGTCAATATGGAATACGTCCTTCACCCCCACTCTATTGTTATCTAGAATTCCCTTTACTGACTTCCGTCAGTCCTCTTGCCCAAGGTTTAACCCTAGTTTTGGTTAACAACGTAGGTTATGATAGGAAGGGGCTCACAAAGACTTAGGATATTTTGGCATCTTTGGGTCAATCTAGGTCAACCCCGTGTGCCAAGGTACCCTGAGTCCTAGAGGGCTACTTCATATCGTAACTATGCTACTACCAGCCCTAGAGAAAACTAAGTTCAAGTCCATAAGTGTGTAGATCTAAACGATCAATGCAGGAAGGGTGTTGCCTCATATCAATTACGCTGTTTGTATCCTCGAGAAGAACCCAATCTTCTCAAAGGTACAACCCTACTCTTGGTGTGTGCCAGCATCCTACAGAACAACCTCGTCGAGATATACATACCCCTAGGAGATTATTAATATTTAATTAATTTAGATACTTAAAAGCAAATTTTAGCAACCGTGCCCAAACCCTAATCCAACTCTCCCTAATTTCTTTTCCAAATCAGGTTCCATTCATCCTTGAAGAACTTCCTTAACTTAATATTGCTTTCAATGTTCATTAATTTTGGCTCAACAAGTAGCTACCAAGAAGAAAGGACAACAACCTCATAAGTTTCATTTAATGTGACTTAACCATTTAAGGAAGTGTAATAACCACACAGGTTGTAACTTAATAGACTTTATTAAATAAAGCCTAATGATTATAAATCATATCTTCCTTTTTTTTTTATTTTTCATAAGAGAGGAAGAGTCTTCCTCTTTATGGTTATGTTCTAGGGTTTAACACACCCTTTATGTCCTTTACAAATTCTATGGTCTTCATTGTAAGTTCATTACACGTTAACTTAATAATAAGAATTGTTTAGATAAGAACATTGAATTCTTCAATTTATTTAGCTGCATCACGTTTAGGGAAATTACTCTAATTCCCTTTTTCCTACTTATCCAAGAATACTCATTAAAACATATAAATAACATGAATATTAACAACAGGATAGGATTCCATTTCTTTTACAAAGGTACAAGATAATTTACACAACCCATGCAAGTCAATTCTCATCCTTCAATTCATTTTCAAAACTTATACATTTACAAACTTATGCATTTTAGGCATACTGCATGACAACAACCTTCATTCAAAAGAATATAACCTTTTTTCAATACAACTTAAGAATGAATCAAAATTCTTCACAAGAATCAAACTTAGATCAGCCAATGCATCATATAAGTTTTTACCTTCTTTTATCACTTACGAAGTCCATCTGCAAAAATTGCTAGACGGGTTAGTTTAATGAACTCGAGCATGATAAACACTAAGCCTTAAAAAAAAAGTTCATTCCACTAATTTTTCCAATAAAAACAACCCCGCTTTAATGAAAAATTAGTATATCATACTCTAAGCATAAGTAATAACAATAAAAAGAAGAGCATTAATGAACCAGAATTCACAAAAAGAAAAACATAATATAATCTATAATATCTATCTTACAAATTAAAGTATAATTGATCCTATCAATTATCTTTACCAAAAAACAAATTATAACATCTCATTGTTTCCAATCCTACCAAAATATTAAATAGCACTTATCTTTACTATAAGATACAAAAGTGTTTACAACATTCTCACTAGGATGTTTCATCTAACTTTAAAGTAAAGAAGAAGAGAAACCATTTCCATTATGCCAAAGTACATAACATCCGCAAAGAAGAAATAGGTGCATTTCATGACTTAAACTGTTTCCTTAAAAGGACATCTAATTTAAAATTCAACATTTTACGGCATTCATCGTAATGCAGATTCACATAAAAGAAATCCAAGAAGGAATGATGGATTAACAATCAAACAAGTTTGCATTTCATTTTTACCAACCAATCCTCAATCTCTTTCTACTTCATTCCAGTCAAATGACAAGTATAAGAAGACTAATTAAGTAATGATTTTCTTTTTCTCATAAGAATAATTAACTGAAGGTTCTGAACCAATAAACTTAACCTAATTGCATTAGAAAAGGAGTCCTAATGAGAATATGATCCCAATCTGTAATCATTTATTTCAACTTAGTTAATAGTTTTACCTTTTCTTATACGGTTTAAGTTCATGCAAGAGTTCAAGAAAGAGAACAAGAAAAACTTCAAGGAAAGAGAAAACTTAATGCTACCTTTCTTTCAAAATCTTCCCATTATAATGCATGAATTCCACTTTCCATTCGGAACATTATAACAATGAAGTTTATACATAGCCCACGAACAATAAAGAATCACAATTTATCTTTCAAAGAATTAACATTCTTTCATTGGACCCAACAAGAAGTATGAAATCTGAGTAGATGCTAACATTCAAAATTTCCCAATAGTTTAGTCAAG
Source organism: Taxus wallichiana var. yunnanensis (assembly GCA_018340775.1). NCBI lineage: Eukaryota > Viridiplantae > Streptophyta > Pinopsida > Cupressales > Taxaceae > Taxus > Taxus wallichiana. The sequence continues at coordinate 371,616,818 of CM031236.1, forward strand.
GCAGAACTATCTTGACAGTATTTCAACACATCACTGTAAGAACTACAGATTGGGATTCCAATAAAATGACAAGATCAAAACAACATATTAAAAATACGTTATGTCCAAGACTCAAATTACAAATCTGAGCACAATGTAAAGCATAAGCTCCCTCAAAGGATCAAGATCATTCAAGTGATTATAAACAAGTTCGGGTGACAACATGCTCCCTTTTTAGTTTATAAAAATAGTCAAAAAAACAAAAGACTATAAGATTTGAACAAATACATCCTTCATGTTATAATTTTTTAAAAACAGCAAGTAACAAATTGATTGTATAGTGTTGTATCACAATATCTCACTCACGAGTTCATTTATACACCAACATCGTAATGCTAGACCGAATATAATGAAATTACTTAAAACACATTTCAAAATAAGAAACGTGATTCCATTTCCAGTTAACATCCTATTAAACCCTGTTTCCCAACTCAAACGGAATGTAAGATGCTTAATAGAGCTCAGACCAGACGATAATACAACATGAAAGTTGTGTTCAAAATGAACCTTCAATAATAGTTCATATGGTCATAAGGACAATAAATCACAAGCACCATGTTATATGCAGCTTCGATCAATAGTCCAATTTATCCAAGATAACAAAACACTTCCAAGATAGATGCGGGTTTCAACAATAGTCAAAGTTTTTGCAAGATAAAATACAAGAACCAAGCCATATGTGGTTTTATCCACAGTCCCATTTATTTATGAAACAAAATGCAAGCACCATAGAACCGAGAATCTCTACAACAGTTCTCTCCTACCAAAACAAGTTTCCAATCAAAAAGCTCGAGCTTGCGTACAAGTTTTCATAAGAACATGAGTTCTTGACTAGCTCGAGATCACAAAACACATCGAGTTCACAAACCACTAACCTCAATAGTCACAGGTGGAACTCAGAGTTTCCATAAAACTCAACTAGTAATTTATTGGCAACGAAATTAGTCGAGAACCAAAACAAACAATTTCCAACAACCCGAAATGCCAAACAGAGTTACCAACTTTGTTCTTGCATGCATAATTATTTGTGTTAAAACATTACAACATAAGTTTCCAACAGAATCACATATACCATGGATTCAAAACCAAGAATGCAAGATTTACTAAACCCATTAACCAATTAACCAGATAGAGCATGCAATGCACAAAACTCAATAGAGTAGAGTTGCTTTAATGAAAACACTTAGAGGAAAGCAAGAGATTTTAACAGTTAGAGCCTATCATGCCTGATAGTGTCTCTATCAAATCGAAGAAGACCTCCAGCTAAGCTCACTTCTTCTCCTCTTCTCCACGAAAGATCAAACAACTAGATACCTCTTCCATAATGCCTCTTATAAATTCCACAAAATGAAAATAGATTCGAAACCTCAAAAATAGCCATGAAGTGCAGTTCAACCTGCTGGTTTGAAAAACTAAAGCGCATGTAGAATGAAAATCAGAGAACATACAAAATGAAACAACCCAAGAAAAATCCGTGGCATTCCTACCAAGGAAGTTTGGGCTCGTAAACCAAAAGTAATTAATTCCATTAACTCCAAATCTCCCACCTAATCTTCCTTGCCACCTCCGCCAAGTCTAGATTAACATGCATTTCCATTTTAGTGATATTGCCACCTAAAATTCGCCAAGTCATCTAGCCCATGTCGAAACTGGTAGTCTATATGCATTTACCAACCTTATCAATAACATAAATGCCTTAGGAACTGTCACCCAAGTGCATTCGACCACTTAAGTCCCTATTCATATCCATTAGTTTAGGATAGATTATATTTCTTAGGTTAGATCTTAGGTAGAATTAAAATTTATACCATAGGATATAACACAAAGAACTAACCCCACCATAGGCCTTAACAAATAGGTTTAGATAATTTCCACATAGGCAAATTAATTCAAAACATAATAGTTTTAGGTATTAGGCTAGATTACAATAATACCTTGTAGTATTAGGATCTAGGTTAATTTAATACCTAGTAACCTTTCCAATTCCATTAGCACCGAGCTTAGGTTAGAATCGAATTCTATCAAGTGACATAGCTTAGGTATAAATATATATTTTTACCTAGCTAGGATCCTGTAGGTTAGTCCTATATAGGATCCTAGATCTCTCTTATCTTTGTGAATAGGATGCATTCCCATTTTCATTAGCAATGACCTATCATGGTCGATCTCCAACGACCCAAGCAAAACAACCCACTAAATGGAAGTATGTTCACATAGAAATCAAAGAACTTATAACAACAAAGTTCATTCCAATGTGTATCTTAACTCATGGAATGTCAATTTTACCATTCATTCAACAGAGCATATTTAAAACATTCCTTGGATCACTGAAATTGATCCAAGGATGAGTCAGATAAATAGATAAGTTTACAACTCTTAAACTAGATTACAAATCACCTACAGAAGTGAAAAATGGATTCAGGAAGCCATTCCAATTTAGTCAAAGGATCTTAAGAGCATAAAAGACTTATCCATATCAAGTATGATTTCCAATAATCAGAAGAACATATCCTTATAAGGAAAATAACATGTCAACACTTGAATGCAAAGGAGGAAAATAACAACTGTCAAGGGTGTTACATGCTTCCCTCCTAAAAAGAATCATCATCCCAATGATTATCTCTTTTAACAATTTACAACAAGGACAATCAATTCATTCACTTCTCTTATCCTAAGTCAAATATTTCAAAACCTTATAGTTCTAGAAATCAGCATTAAATAACTTTTATTCAAATCAAGTAAATATCTCGCCCAAAACTCAAGCTTACTTAATGTCATAAAATATAAAATCATAAATCTTTATCGGTCAATGATTCAATTATGTTCAAATAGATATGGAAAATTAGTTTTAATATCCTCTAGATTTTCCCAAGTTGCACTCTCCTTGTTAAAGCTGGTCCCCCCTTTGGACCTTACATTGAATTATTTCTCTATTTCTTAAATGTAACTGGCGAGTTTCCAACACTCGAATGGGTTTAACCATGATTATTCTTGGGTCTTGGACCTACAAGGAATTCCAATTTAACACATGTGATAAATCTAAAATGTATTTCTTAAGAAAATAAATATGGAAAACATCATGCATTCGTGACAAAGTAGGTGGTAGTGCTAAATGATAAGCTACAAGGTTGATTACTTCAACTATTTCAAAAGGTCCCACATAACGAGGTGATAACTTGGTAGCCTTGCCAAAAGTTATGGAACTCTTTTTCGGTTTAACCTAAAGAAAAACCTTCTCTCCAAGTTCAAATTTTTCACAACCGCTTTAAGTCGGCATAACTCTTTTTTTTCCTATCGATGCTTCTTTTAAGCATTCACGAATCATTTTAACTTGTTTTTCCATTTCCATAAGGATTTCAAGTCCAATTACCTCTCTATCCTCAATGCTATCCCAACTAATAGGGGTTCTACATTTCCTTCCGTAAAGCACCTCGAAGGGTGCCATCTTAAGAGAAGCATGATATGTATTATTGTATGCAAATTCAACTAATGGAAGGTACTCCTCCCACTTATACTACTGATCCATATAATACATCTGTAACATATCTTCCAAAACCTGATTTACTCTTTTAATCTGTCCATCCATTTCCGGATGATACGCAGAACTAAAATTTAGTTTAGTTCCAAGAGCTGCATTAAGCATTTGCCAAAACCTTGACGTCATTCTAGGGTCTCTATCAGATATGATTAATTCAGTACCATATAATATGAAAATTTTGTGTACAAATATTTTAGCCAAAACAGGAGAATCATCCTTTAGATTTATAGAAATAAAATGACTACTTTCATTAGTTTGTCAACTACTACCAAAATAACATCATGTTTATTTCTTGACGTAGGCAATCCTTGTACAAAATCCATGCTTATTACCTGCCATTTGTACTGTGGTATGCTATGAGGATAAAATAAACCAGTTGGGTGCATATGTTCCACTTTTACACGTTGACATTCAAGACAATGAGTCACAAAATCAATAACATCCTTTTTCATTCCCTTCCGAAATATCACTGTTTTATAACAATAAGCATTTTTGTATTGCCAGGTGTATAGAAAAGGTGAATTGTGAAACTCTGCTAACAATTTCTTTCTCAAATCGTTAGGCAAAGGTATGTATACTCTATTTTCATATCGTAAGATTCCTTCATTATCAAAGTGAAAACCTTTATATCTTTCATCCTTTGGGTCTGTAGCAAGTGCAATTTTTACTTGCTAAAAGTAAGAGTCAAATTCCATAACACTTTTTACTTCATCCTTAAACTGAGTTCTTATTGTTATAAGAACAAATGTTCTTCCTACAACTTAGAGCATCAACCACTCTATTCTCTTTTCCTTTAATGTAACTTATGTCGAAATCATATTGAGACAAAAACTCTAACCACCTTCGCTATCTTGCATTTAGATTTGGTTGAGTGAAAATGTACTTCAGCCCAAGATGATCATTTTTCAACTCAAATGGTTTACCAAGTAGATAATGCCTCCAAACTTGAAGTGCATGTACTATGGTAGCAAGCTCTAAATCATGTGGAGCATAATTCAACTCATGTAACTTAATTTTTCTACTTTCATAATCTATGACATGATCATTTTGTAACAAAATACCTCCAAGACCTTCCCCAGATGCATCCGTTACAATCGTGAAGTCTCCATTAGGATCAGGTACAACTAAAATAGGTGTTGAAGTCAACTGAATTTTCAAATTTTTAAAATCAGATTCACATTTATCATTCCAAAAAAATTTCTTATCCTTTTTCTGTAATGAAGTTATTGGTGTAGCCACCTTGGAAAAATACTTAACAAATTTTCTATAATAACCTGTAAGGCCCATGAAGCTTCTAACTTCATGTACATTCTTTAGTGCAGGCGACTCGGTTATAGCTACAATTTTAAAAGGATCTACAAAAATCCCATATTTACTTATAACATGACCCAAATAGTGAACTTTGGTGTCATAGAAAGAACATTTGGACAACTTACCATATAACCGTCTCTTTCTCAGAATTTCCAAAACTATTCTTAAGTGTTCATGATGCTCCTCAACACTTTTAGAATATATGAGAATGTCCTCCAAGAATACAAGCACAAACTTGTCCAAGTATTCTTGAAATATATTATTCATTAAGTTCATAAAAGCTGCAGGTGCATTCATTAATCCAAAGGGTAAAACCTTGAATTTATAATGTCCATACCTTGTCCTGTAAGCCGTTTTATGAATGTCATCATCTTTAATTCATAATTGATGATATCCAGATCAAATATCTATCTTAGAATATCTTTGATGCCCCGTAGATGATCAAATAGGTCATCAATTATAGGAAGTGGATATCTATTCTTGATTGTTGCTTTGTTTAACATCCTGTAATCAATGCACAATCTAAGTGTTCCATCTTTCTTTTTCACAAAGATCACCGGTGCTCCTCCCAAGGTGAAGCACTTGGTCTAATCAAACCATTAGAAAAATTTCTTGCAATCGAGTCTTAAGCTTTACTAACTCTGTGGTAGTCATTTGATAAGGTGCTTTAGAAATAGGTTCAATGCACTGGTTTGATTTCAATCGTGAATTCAAACTCCCTTTTGTGTGGTAACCTTGGTAATTATTTCGGAAACACATCACTATAGCTCCGTAATGTTAGATAAATTCCATGAAATCACTATTTTCTTCAACAAATTCTGAAATTTTTACTGCATATAAGGTACAACCCTTATTTTTGTCCTTTTAAGTTGCATAGCTGATAATTTCCTAACAGAAATTTCTCATTTTACACCCCGAATCTCTTCTATTTTCTACTGAGATCACCTAAACAACTAATATGTTTTTCAAAAAATTCTACCTTTGCTTTATGCTTTGCTAACCAATTTACACCTATGACTATATCATAAGATCCCAAAGGTGCTACATAGAGATCAACTTCACGTAGAAAAACTAGGTAAGTCAAGGATTGCCCGAAAAGACACATACTAAGCTGTATGAACAAAATTATTACCATAATGTACAGTCCACGATTTATCCATTTTTCCATCTTTTTAAAAAAATTTTTGAAGCATGTTTACCATAAATAAAACATTCAGTAGTTCTCATATCAAAAAGAATAGTTACAAGTATGCCGAATAACTTACCAGGAACTTCTATAGGTGTAACTTGCTTTTCAGCTTGCTTGTCAGCTACTACAACATGTATCTTGTGCTACTGATTATGATCATCCTTCTTCAAAGGACATTGATTCATGTAATGATCTTTGCCACAGTTATAACAGCCTCATACTGGTCCCTTTTTGGGCTCAAAATTAATTCAAGCCTTAAAGTTATCATTTTGACCTCCATAGGACTTCCGTTCGTTATTATTATTCTTGGCAAAATTGTTCTGTGTATTTCCAACAGACTTATTCATTCGTTGTTTTCTTATTATTATCAGTTGGAAACTTACTTTTGTTACCAAAATTTTTCCATGGTCCTTTCTTAGGTGCAAGAGAAGCTGAAGAAGAGTTTGGAACTTTCTTCCATACTTCCTCCTTGTGAGCAGAAATAGCCTTTAATTTTTGTTCTTGCCTTATGGATTTTTCAACAACCCCTTCCATAGTGGTTGGGCTGTGAACATCAACCTCTCCCCCAATAATGGGATTCAATCCCATGATGAATTTCCATATCCTAAACTTCTCATCAGTTTGATACTGAGGTACATACTTGAGTAGTTTCGTAAACCATTCCCAATACTCGATGCTGATTAACTTCCCTTGAGCCAATTTCTAAAATTCGGTCATTTTCTCGATCATAATAGAGTTTTTTTTTATTAAGGGAAAATAGTTTTGAAGGGACTATACCCTGTATACAAAAGGGCTCAAAAGCTAGATAGTAAAGGTGAGAAACAACCCAGAGAAGGGCAAAACTGCCAACCAAAGAGGGCTCAACAGCCAAATATGACAATATAAGTGAAAAAAGGATCCAAACGTACAATGATCCAAAAAGAAGCAGAAAAGATCAAAAAGTAACCAAAAGAGAAACAACATATAGAGCTCCGCCAAAAAAAAAAGTGCGAGAACCACGAAAAACAAAGCAACCCATGCCAAAAAAATCATCAAAGAACCCGTTACTTGATAGCCTCACAATCTTGGTTTTGATAGCTGCAATGACATGAAGAAGGAAATGGCGGTGGCACGAGAGGAGTATTACATATCTGCTAAGCAATTACAATATCCCTTTTCTCTTTAGGGCCCCAAATGTCCTCATTGACCCCACTTAAATTGCAAACACTATGAACATGTTGTTTAATGAAATTATATATGCTTTTGAGGGTAGACAATATGCATCATTGTGACTTTTAGCATTCCCCAATCTGCCATCTAAGGACTGTAACTTCTTGAATACTTGATCATAATAGAGTTGTGGCAGCCATCATTGCCTAAAATAACTTTTAAATTGATCCCAAGTGATGTTTGGTTCATCAATGTTTAGCTCGGCCTTACTTACGGTTGTCCCACCATGAAGATGCTTCATGGGAAAGTTGATATGCTTCCCAAATAGGTTTGGTTTCTTCCGAGAAGTTCCTTGTTGCAAAGTAATTCTCCATTTCGCTAAGCCAATTCTCAGCTCCATCACCTAATGTGGTGCCTTCAAACTTAGGTGGACTTATCCTTTTAATATCATTGTTGAGTTTAGCTACCAACCTAGCCTTTTTATTTTCTTTCGGACGGGTACATTATTATTGTTATTATCAACACCCATATTGGGGTTGTTCTCAGCAGTGGTTGATTATTAGTACCGGCTTCTTCTTCCTCCTCATTACCCATCACTTGTTGCTCGAGTACATTCAAACGATCTCTTGTGTCCAACAGGCAGCAATGATCTTATCAAATTTTGGGATGTTGCTGCTCCTTCATCAAGTGGAGCATTGTTATGCAATGTTTCCTCTAGTTCTAACCATTTTTGTTACAAGAAATTCAAGTTTTTATCATATTATGGACACAATAGGTCTAAGAGTGCAACCTTTAACTCGATACCAATATGTAACATTCCTATTTTAAAACTTTAGAAACAAGGGGATTTTTTTTTTTGAGTAATGTTCTCTATTCTAAATACGTAATTTAGAACACACATTCCATAACATCCATTCTTATAATAGATAACCATATGTAGCTGTGATGACTTGGTAAGCTATCGATCAATTCATTTCATGACTCAGTGAACTACCAATCTATTCATGTTTAAAGCTAAGTATTGAGTACTTTTCTGTATACTACGTATACTTGGTTCTCTTACCCTGTTATGGGTATTGAGTGATCTTTCTAAGGAACCTAACTGAATAGTTGTTACCAATATTCATCTGCATCATGATCCTAAAACTAGGCAACATAGGAAAATGCAATCATCAACTTGCAATACTTTGGCCAAAGATCTCTAACATACTGTTTGTATTACTTATTCCTTGATGGCATACTTGTCAATATGGAATACGTCCTTCACCCCCACTCTATTGTTATCTAGAATTCCCTTTAATGACTTCCTTCAGTCCTCTTGCCCAAGGTTTAACCCTAGTTCTGGTTAACAACGTAGGTTATGATAGGAAGGGGCTCACAAAGACTTAGGATATTTTGGCATACTGGGTCAATCTAGGTCAACCCCGTGTGCTAAGGTACCCTGAGTCCTAGAGGGCTACTTCATATCATAACTATGCTACTACCCAGTCCTAGAGAAAAACTAAGTTCAAGTCCATAAGTGTGTAGATCTAAACGATCAATGCGAGAAGGGTGTTGCCTCATATCAATTGCAACGCCATTTGTATCCTCGAGAAGAACCCAATCTTCTCAAAGGTACAACCCTACTCTTGGTGTGTGCCAAAGCATCCTACGTAACAACCTCGTTGAGATATACATACCCCTAGGAGATTATTAATATTTAATTAATTTAGATACTTAAAAGCAAATTTTAGCAATTTGTGCCCAAACCCTAATCCAACTCTCCCTAATTTCTTTTCCAAATAGGTTCCATTCATCCTTGAAGAACTTCCTTAACTTAAGATTGCTTTCAATGTTCATTAATTTTGGCTCAACAAGTAGCTACCAAGAAGAAAGGACAACAACCTCATAAGTTTCATTTAATGTGACTTAACCATTTAAGGAAGTGTAACAACCACCTAGGTTGTAACTTAATAGACTTTATTAAATGAAGCCTAATGATTATAAATCATATCTTCCTTTTTGTTTACTTTTTCATAAGAGAGGAAGATTCTTCCTCTTCATGGTTATGTTCTAGGGTTTAACACACCCTTTATGTCCTTTACAAATTCTATGGTCTTCATTGTAAGTTCATTACACGTTAACTTAATAATAAGAATTGTTTAGATAAGAACATTGAATTCTTCAACTTATTTAGCTGCATCATGTGTAGGGAAATTACTCTAATTCCCTTTTTCCTACTTATCCAAGAATACTCATTAAAACATATAAATAACATGAATATTAACAACAGGATAGAATTCCATTTCTTTTACAAAGGTACAAGATAATTTGTGCATCCCATGCAAGTAAATTCTCATCCTTCAATTCATTTTCAAAACTTATACATTTACAAACTTATGCATTTTAGGCATACTGCATGACAACAACCTTCATTCAAAAGAGTATAACTTTTTTTTCAATACAACTTAAGAACACATCGAATTCTTCACAAGAATCAAACTTAGATCAGCCAATGCATCATATAAGTTTTTGCCTTCTTTTATCACTTACGAAGTCCATCTACAAAAATTGCTAGCACGGGTCGGATTCAATGAACCGAGAATGATAAGCACTAAGCCTTTAAGAACTTCCATTCATCCTTGAAGAAATTCCTTAACTTAAGATTGCTTTCGATGTTCGTTAATTTTGACTCAATAATAAGAACTACCAAGAAGAAAGGACAACAACCTCATAAGTTTCATTTAATGTGACTTAACCATTTAAGGAAGTGTTACAACCACACGGGTTGTAACTTAATAGACTTTATTAAATGAAGCCTAATGATTATAAATCATATTTTCCTTTTGTTTACTTTTTCATAAGAGAGGAAGAGTCTTCCTCTTCATGGTTATGTTCTAGGGTTTAACACACCCTTTATGTCCTTTACAAATTCTATGGTCTTCATTGTAAGTTCATTACACGTTAACTTAATAATAAGAATTGTTTAGATAAGAACATTGAATTCTTCAACTTATTTAGCTGCATCACGTTTAGGGAAATTACTCTAATTCCATTTTTCCTACTTATCCAAAAATACTCATTAAAACATATAAATAACATGAATATTAACAACAGGATAGGATTCCATTTCTTTTACAAAGGTACAAGATAATTTACACAACCCATGCAAGTAAATTCTCATCCTTCAATTCATTTTCAAAACTTATACATTTACAAACTTATGCATTTTAGGCATACTGCATGACAAAAACCTTCATTCAAAAGAGTATAATTTTTTTTTCAATACAACTTAAGAATAAATCAGAATTCTTCACAAGAATCAAAATTAGATCAACCAATGCATCATATAAGTTTTTTCCTTCTTTTATCACTTACGAAGTCCATCTACAAAAATTGCTAAGACGGTCAGTTCAATGAACCGAGAATGATAAGCACTAAGCCTTTAAGAACTTCCATTCATCCTTGAAGAACTTCCTTAACTTAAGATTGCTTTCAATGTTCGTTAATTTTGGCTCAACAAGCAGCTACCAAGAAGAAAGGACAACAACCTCATAAGTTTCATTTAATGTGACTTAACCATTTAAGGAAGTGTAACAACCACGGGTTGTCAGAACTTAATAGACTTTATTAAATGAAGCCTTTTGATTATAAATCATATCTTCCTTTTTGTTTACTTTTTCATAAGAGAGGAAGAGTCTTCCTCTTCATGGTTATGTTCTAGGGTTTAACACACCCTTTATGTCCTTTACAAATTCTATGGTCTTCATTGTAAGTACACAGATGATATGTGCCATTCTTATAGTCCTACATGACTTGATATGGTCCTAACCACTTTGGTCTAAAATTTCAGCATTCAGATTTGGTGAGTGAAAATGTAATTCAGCCAAAGATGATCAATTTTCAGCTCAAATGGTTTACTGAGCAGATAATGCCTCCAAACTTGACGTGCATGTACTATAAAAACAAGCTCTAAATCATGTGGAGCATAATTCAACTCATGTAACTTAAGTGTTCTACTTTCATAATCTATGACATGATCATTTTGTAATAAAATACCTCCAAGACCTTCCTCGGATGCATCTGTTACAACCGTGAAGTCTCCATTAGGATCATGTACAACTAAAATAGGTGCTGAATTCAACTGAATTCATTCTTGAAGAACTTCCTTAACTTAAGATTGCTTTCAATGTTCGTTAATTTTGGCTCAACAAGCAGCTACCAAGAAGAAAGGATAGCAACAATTTCCATTCATCCTTGAAGAACTTCCTTAACTTAAGATTTCTTTCGATGTTTGTTGATTTTGGCTCAACAAGAAGCTACCAAGAAGAAAGGACAACAACCTCATAAGTTTCATTTAATGTGACTTAACCATTTAAGGAAGTGTAACAACCACCGGGTTGTAACTTAATAGACTTTATTAAATGAAGCCTAATGATTATAAATCATATCTTCCTTTTTGTTTACTTTTTCATAAGAGAGGAAGAGTCTTCCTCTTCATGGCTATGTTCTAGGGTTTAACACACCCTTTATGTCCTTTACAAATTGTATGGTCTTCAAAACTTATACATTTACAAACTTATGCATTTTAGGCGTCTTTGCATGACAACAACCTTCATTCAAAAGAATATAACTTTTCTTTTTCAATACAACTTAAGAATGAATCAAAATTCTTCACAAGAATCAAACTTAGATCAGCCAATGAATCATATATGTTTTTGCCTTCTTTTATCACTTACAAAGTCCATTTGTAAAAATTGCTAGCACGAGCCGATTCAATGAATTGAGCATGATAAACACTAAGCCTTAAAATGAAGTGCATTCCACTAATTGTTCCAATAAAAACAACCCTGATTTAATGAACAATTAGTATTTCATACTCTAAGCATAAGTAATAACATTAAAAGAAGAGCAATAATGAACCAAAATTCATAGAAAGAAGAACAAAATATAATCTATAATATATGTCTTACAAATTAAAGTATAATTTATCCTAGCAATTATCTTTACCAAAAAACATGTCATAACATCTCATTGTTTCCAATCCTACCAAAATATAATAAAACACTTATATTTACTATAAGATACAGGAAGTGTTTACAACATATTCACACTAGGATGTTTCTTCTAACTTTCAAGTAAGGAAGAGGTCAACCATTTCCATTATGCCAAAGTACATAACATCAAAAAAGCCAAAATAGGTGCATATCATGACTTAAACTATTTCCTTTAAAGGACATCTACTTTAAAAATTCAACATTTTATGGTATTCATCGGAATGATTCACATAAAAGAAATCCAAGAAGGAATGATGGTTTAACAATCAAACAACAATTTTACATTTCCTTTTTACGAACCAATCATCAATATCTTTCTACTTCATTCTAGTCAAATGACAAGCATAAGAGGACTAATTAAGTAATGATTCTCTTTTTCCCATAAGAATAATTAACAGAAGGTTCCTAACCAATAAACTTAACCCAACTGTAATTAGAAAAGGAGTCCTAACAGAAAACAATCCCAATCTGTAATCATTTCCTTAAACTTAATTAACAGTTTTATCCTTTTCTTATACATACTGATTAATTTCATGCAAGAGCTCCCAATAAAGAGAACAAGAAAACTTCAAGGAAGAGAAAACTTAATGCTACCTTCCTTTCAAAATCTTTCCATTATAATGCATGAATTCCACTTTCCTATTCAGAACATTATAACAATGAAGTTCATACACAACCCACGGACACTAAAGAATCACAATTTATCTTTCACGAGACTTACTATTCTTTCATTGGACCCAACAAGAAACATGAAATCGAGTAGATGCTAACACTCAAAATTTCCCAATAGTTTAGTCAAGGCAGAACTATCTTGACAATATTTCAACACATCGTATAAGAACTATTGATTGGGATTCCAATAAAATGACAAACCAACACACTAATTCCAATCAAGATCTCAAAGAGTTTACCCAACAACCTACTAAACCATGCTTCCAGTTTTCTCCTTACGCATGTGGTTTGTTTCAAAAGGATTCTAGTAATAAACTTAATTTAAAAGACAAGATCAAACAACATATTAAAAATCCATTCTTTCCAAGACTCGAATTAAAAATTTGAGCACAATGTAAAGCATAAGCTCCCTTAAAGGATCAAGATCATTCAAGTGATTATAAACAAGTTTGGGTAACAACATGTTCCCTCTTTAGTTTATAAAATAGTAAAAAAGACTATAAGATCTAAACCAATACATTGTTTAGGTAATTTAAAAAAAAAAAAAACCAAGTAATAAATAGATTGTATAGTGTTGCATCACAATATCTCAATCACGAGTTCATTTTTACACCAACATCGTAATGCTAGACTGAATATAATGAAATTACTCAAAAGAAGTTCAAAATAAGAAAAGAGCTTCCATTTTCAGTTAACATCCTATCAAACCTTGTTCCCAATTCAAATGGAATGTAAGATTCTTAACAGAGCTCAAACCCGACGACAACAAAACATGAAAGCCTGGTTTATAAAGAACCTCCAATAATAGTTAAATGGTCATAAGGACAATAGATCACAAGCACCATGCCTTAAGTGAACTTAAATCAACAGTCCAATTTATCCAAGATAATAAAACACAGGTTCCAAGTTAGATGTGGGTTTCAACAACAGTCAAAGTTTTCGCAAGATGAAATACGAGAACCAAGCCATATACGGTTTTATCCACTGTCCCTTTTATCTATGAAATAAAATGCAAGCACCATAGAACCGAGAATGTCAAACAAAAGTTCTCTCCTACCAACACAAGTTTACAACAGAAAGCTCAAACCAGCCCAGGATCACAAATCACTTTGAGTTCCCAAACACTAATCTCAATAGACACAGGAGGAACTCAGAGTTTCCATAAAAACTCAACTAGTAATTTATTGGCAACAAATGTAGTCGAAACCAAACAATAATTTCCAACAACTGAAAAAGTTAAATAGAGTTACCAACTTTGTTCTTGCATGCATAGTTATTTTGTGAAAAACAATACAACATAAGTTTCCAACAGAATCACATATACCATGGATTCGAAACCTAAAATGCAATATTTACTAAACCCATCAACTAATTAACCAGATAGAGCATGCAATGCACAAAACTCAATAGAGCAGAGTTGCTTTAATGAAAACACTTAGAGGAAAGCAAGAGATTTTAATAGTTAGAGCCTATCATGCCTGATAGTGTCTCTGTCAAATCAAATAAGACCTCCAGCCAAGCTCACTTCTTCTCCTCTTCTCCATGAAAGATTAAATAACCAAATACCTCTTATAAATTCCATGAAATGAAAATAGATTCGAAACCTCAAAAATAGCCATGAAGTGCAGTTCAACCTGCTGGTTCGAAAAACTAGAGCGCATGTAGAATGAAAATCGAGAACATGCAAAATGAAACAACCCAAGAAAAATCTGCTGGCATTCCTACCAAGGAAGTTTGGGCTCGTAAACCAAAAGTAATTAATTCCATTAACTCCAAATCTCCCACCTAATCTTTCTTGCCACCTCCTGCCAAGTCTAGATTAACATGCATTTCCATTTTAGTGATATTGCCACCTAAGATTCCGCCAAGTCATCTAGCCCATGTCGAAACTGGTAGTCTATATGCATTTACCAACCTTATCAATAACATAAATGCCTTAGGAACTGTCACCCAAGTGCATTCGACCACTTAAGTCCCTATTCATATCCATTAGTTTAGGATAGATTATATTTCTTAGGTTAGATCTTAGGTAGAATTAAAATTTATACCATAGGATATAACACTAGCAACTAACCCCACCATAGGCCTTAACAAATAGGTTTAGATAATTTCCACATAGGCAAATTAATTCAAAACATAATAGTTTTAGGTATTAGGTTAGATTACAATAATACCTTGTAGTATTAGGATCTAGGTTAATTTAATACCTAGTAACCTTTCCAATTCCATTAGCACCGAGCTTAGGTTAGAATCAGAATTCTATCAAGTGACATAGCTTAGGTAGAAATATATATTTTTACCTAGCTTAGGATCCCGTAGGTTATTCCTATATAGGATCCTAGATCTCTCTTATGTTGTGAATAGGATGCATTCCCATTTTCATTAGCAATGACCTATCATGGTCAATCTCCAACGACCCAAGCAAAACAACCCACTAAATGGAAGTACGTTCACATAGAAATCAAAGAACTTGCAACAACAAAGTTCATTCCAATGTGTATCTTAACTCATGGAATTCTAATTTTACCATTCGTTCAACACGAAGATTTAAAACATTCCTTGGATCACTGAAATTGATCCAAGGATGAGTCAAATAAATAGATAAGTTTACAACTCTTAAACCAGATTGCAAATCACCTACCAGAAGTGAAAAATGGATTCAGGGAAGCCATTCCAATTTAGTCAAAGGATCTTAAGAGCATAAAAGACTTATCCATATCAAGCATGATTTCCAATAATCAGAAGAACATATCCTTATAAGGAAAATCACATGTCAACACTTGAATGCAAAGGAGGAAAATAACAACTATCAAGGGTGTTACATGCCACAAAATCCAATATGGTATTTAAAGAGAATATTTTCTAACTCTTCTTCCTCCACACTCCTCAAAAGCATGCCATCAAATTCTCTATGATAGATCACTTCTTATACAATTGTATACTTGATGACTATGCCATGTAACAGCTACCTTTGTTGCTAGGTTGCTCCCTCAGGATATGTTTGGTCCATAATATGGGTGATAAGGTCAGTGTACCATGGACACGACATGATGGTAGGATTTGTTTCCACATAAAATACACACTCGTTGAGGAATTATAGGTCTATTAGGTCTCTAAAATCTATCGGGTTGTTTGCCAACCAATTAGTAATAATTTGTCCTTGGATAGCTTCGGTAGATGAAGGTAGGTTTGAATTCACCCATCAATGTGAGAAAATGTCTAGCCTTTTTAGATAAGGCAACCTAAGTCAAGAAAGTTCATATTTGGTCGAACTTATGATCACTCGTATTTCCTGGTTAAGCATATAATGTCGTAACCTCTTCATTGTAAAACTTATTGCCAAACATTCTTTCTCTACCTATGTATAACATGTCTCGTAGTCAAGAAGAGTGTGAATAATGAAGTAAATAACACATTCATGGTTATCATCATCTTCATGTGCCAACATGCAAGCTAGCGAGACCTTAGTGGCTCAAGAGTATAATATTAGAGGACGACTAGCCTTGGGTGGCATGAGTGTAGGTGGTGACATGAGAAAACACTTGACTAACTCAAATGCCTCATGACATTTAGAAGTCCACTCTTTACTACACTCCTTTAACAAGTTGTCGATGGGATGAATGTTGTAAGTTAGATCGGGAATAAACCAAGTTTACCCCAAGTTTACCCATAAAAGATCTAATGCGTGATTCATCTGAGGGTGGAGTCATCTCCAGAACCACCCTAATATTTATTAGATCTACATCAATTCCTTGAGAAGAAATGATATACCCCAATAAATTACCTCCCATCACTTTGAATACACACTTTTCCAAATTCAACATTACACCGTATTCGATAAGATGAGAGAGGATAACATAAAGCACATCAAGGTGATTGTAACATTTCTTAGCCTTGGTGATAAAATCATTGATGTAAGATTCCCAATCTTATGAATACGATCATGGAAGATGTATGTCATCACTTGTTGATAAGTGGATCTAGCATTTTTAGGCCAAATGACATGATTGCATAGTAAAAGGTCCCCAAGGAGTAGTAAAGGTAGTCTTAGTTTGATCCTCCTTAGAGATCCTTATATGATTGTATCTAAAAAATCCATCCATAAGTGACAAAAACTCTTAACCAACCATTGCATCCATAAGGACATATATGGAAGGAAATGGAAAGTCATCCTTAGGATAGGCTTTTTTGATGTCTCTAAAGTCAATACAAATGCGTATCTTCCCATTATTTTTAAGGACTAGGATGATGTTAGACACCCACATGGAATAGTCCACTAGTTTAATGAAACCCACATGAAGGAGCTTCATTACTTCCTCCTTAACCATTAAATCCACCTTTGGCTTCATGGGTCATGACTTCTATTTCACGGGCTTGACATCAGACTTTGTGACAAGGTTGTGAACCACTACGTCAAGAGTGATTCCCGTCATTTCCTTGTAATTAAAAGCAAAGGATTTTGAGTGCTCCTTAAGAATCTTCGTATGAGATTCTATCTCATTGGGGTTAAAGAAGAACTGAGTTTCAAGATATTAGGATCCTCCTCTATCCCTATATTAATATCTATAGTTCCTTCAATCAAAGAGGCATTACCCTCTTTAAACTCAAGCGGGGATAGAGGTAGTTCCAATTCTTCTACCTCTACTTTGTAGATCTCAAAACCCTTTGATGAGGAAGGACACATCATGGGATCTCCAAAGTAGGAGGAAGGGTGAGGTTTAAGAGAAAAGCCTTTCTTATGGTGTGCGGGATGAAGATCTGTGTAAGCATTGAGGAATCCTAGGATTGCCTCATCATTCTCCATGAAGTCCATGGTGGTAGGCTCATTCTTGACCTCAATATATGTAAAAATTATGCTAGTTGGAACTCTTCAAACCAAGGGTTTGGATTGAATCAAGACCCTAAACCGAGTTTCCTTCAAATCCTCACTCAAAAAAACCACGAGGAATATGTGGCCATGGAATTGGCTAGTTGATTTTTCTCTCTAGGTATGGATTCAATAGAAATGAATTCAAAACTCTTAAAATGTTCCAAAGACAATGGATTTGTAAAGTTATAGGTGTTCATCTCTAGTCTCATAAACTTTAGATACTTGGTTAGCAATAAGATAGGAATCACCTAAAACTCTAACATTGTTAATTCCCATCCTCTTGGCTACAATGAGACCAAGAAGAAGATCCTCATATTCTATGGTGTTATTTGTACATTCAAAGTTTAACCTAAAGGAAAAAGGCATGATCCTACCCTCTGGAGAAGTGAGGATCACCCATGCATTATCGTCATAATGACACTTCACACCGTCATAGTTGAGATTCCAATATCCATTGGGGAAGATAAAAGTTAGATCATTTGTAGAATCTTATTCCTTGACCTCTCGAGACCTTAACCATGTAGACCTCATCAAATAAGATAGATGGGAGAGAATTAATCCCAAGAACATGTCCTATACCTAGGGAATCAAATGGGAGAATGATAAGTAGGTCATTCTCCAAGAGCTTAACAATCTCTCGCTATATTTTTTTCGATATGGTTTCTACTATATCAACTTTAATTTTAGTAGAATCAACCCCTTTGATTGTCTTATGGGTTTCCAACTTAGTTTTGGAACAATTTGGGACTTAGGTTATGAGTCTTAGGGCTTGTTCAACTAGTTGTCCCGAGCTCAAACTCAAAGCATGAATCATGGGTTTCTTATTTAGGTTGGCCAAATGGATCTCAAATGGATTTAGGTAGCCCTAAAATATGCAACAATTTCCCATGTAAAAGAATTTGACCTCTTAGAGCAATGTGGAAGGGATCACCTTCATTATATGAATCCAGGTTCGACTGAGAATCATATTATAGTTGGTTTCCCAATCTATAATATAAAAATAAGTCAACACAGTCTTTATTCTAAGGGTAACTAGAAGCACTATAGTCCCAATGAACATTTCCTTGAGATTATCATAGCCTCTCAACATGTTTCAAGTTGAAGAACAATTGGTGTCTCCCTAACCTAGCTTCTGAAGAAACAAGAAGGGGACTATGTTGATAACAACCCTATTTTCTATCATTGCACGCTTAACATAGTTATTGTATATCCAAACCTAGAGGTACAATGCAGGGTCACCTCTTTGTGCCAACTCAATGTCGATTTCTAATATAAAATACAAACCCCGCATCCCTCTCGAGCTGCCCTAGAGGATAGACATCAAAGTCTATATGATTAAATTGGGCCTCTAAAGGAGGGGTGACATGAATTATATGGATAATGCCTAATAATTCTAATAAATTTGTTCAATGTGTAGGTGAATTATTCAACAAATCCAAAAAGGAAATGTGAGAAAAGGTCTTGGTCAAATCCGTAATCAAATCATAGGCCCCTACTGGTTTAGGGGCTATTGGTGTTCATCTAACATTGAAGGGTAGATAGGAATATGTTGTGAGGAATAATCGGGAGTGCAGTTCACTACATTAACCTCGAGTTCCATTTCTAACCGAACAAATCCTAACATCTTGGTCTAATTCCAACCATCTAAAGGAGGAGCTACTAAAGGGTTTGATGAAATGGATGCTTCGTGATCATTGTTTCCAATGGTAGTTCCTTTGTTAGTACCATGATGGTTAAGCTTTCCATTCTCAGGGCATGTTGGAAGAGGGTCTCTATAAACCCCAAGGGTAGAATTCTGAGGGGAAATAGGCTGCATGTGAGTGTTTTACATTGGTGCCATGGGATTAGCCAAAAACATCTAAATAAAGAGCTACCTTTGGTCCTTTGGAAGTTGTATAATTTTTGCAATCACGACATGTATGAGCATCATGTCCTCAAACCATTTGGAAACCACAATATAAATTAGGATCGTAATCACGAGGCCTTTTATTTTGGTGTTGTTGCAGCCCATAGTTTTTATTATTGTTATGTTTTTGGTTTTTAAAGTTGAAATTCGGGGGCATGTAGCCTTGGCTCTAATATTGGTTGGGATAACCACTTGGGCATTAAACTGACACTTGGGCCTAGATTTTTTGAGGTGGGGGAGTAGGATGAATAAATTCCACCGCATTAACGAAAGGAGTGAAGTTGATACTCCTTTGATTATTGGCATTCACATTAGTATTATTGTTATTCAAATTGTTGGTGTTAGCAACATTTAGCTTCTGGATTGGTTAGCTACACCATCCATTGTAGCACCACCGTTCTCACTAAGGAATTTTGGGTCCTTGGTTATTGTTGTTTGAACCATTTGGGACAAAACATGTTAAGGAAGGAGGTAATTCTATGTACCTTAGGATATGCTATTATAATGTATACGGGTTGATGGAGATTTTGACATATGACATATAGCACACATCCCCTTTAGTTAGTTATATGTTTATAAAATATGGGGTCACATAAAAATTAGTTATATTGGGTAATGAGTTTGCCTACATTGGGATTAGGTGTTACTTGTGCGACTGAAAATCAACACGTGACTTTCAGGTGCACTCGACCTCCCGAGGTCGTGTCGGGACAACCAATGTGGAATGGAATGTGTCTATGTGAGTGGATACTATATAAGGTGAATAGGTGAAATTTGAATAAGGAAATATCAAGGTGACTAACTCAAAATGGGGAATATGGGTGTAGTTAATCTAATCTAGAAAGACATGTACATATATTAAATACATGTAATAAATTAGTATAGAACATGACCTAAGAAACCAATCTACCGAAAATAGAAAACCTAATGTGCAAGAAGAGTGAGGAAGTGACTTAGCTGATTAGAGGTTCTTCTTTGGACTATGTTGTAGAATAAAAATAATATAGAAGCATGAATGAATGTGAAGAGGCCCCAAAAAGGATGGATCTGAGCTATCTTGCTAGACTGGAGCACCCGGAGAAGGACTGGGGTGCATGTGGGCACTCTAGTCTATAGAATAGGCACCTAGTCCGTGTGTAGAAGGTCCGAGACTGAATTTCATAGGCTCGGTAGGTGGTCCAAAACCCTCACTGTGTGTCACATAAGATTTTCTCGCACTTCTCTAGGTGTCGTGATAATCAAAGATGATGAAAATACCTACAAGAGACTATAAAAGTATCAAAACCTTGAAAAAATAAGAATGAAAATGAATGGATCAAACTGACCTCAACTACCAATATAGTGGGCTTACTAAATGAGCACCGTACTACATTTTAGACCCAAATATAGTTCATGTGTGTGTTTGTGTGCATCATGTGCCCTAGGTGCTCTTGTGCAAGTCACGGTTTGTGAAGAAGTGAGCAATAACCCGATGTAGAATGTAGTAGAATGGTGAATGAAATAGATTAGAATACCCTTATATTCTTGTGTGATGTAGATTGAGCCAGCCTCATCCTTTGTGATGGAGCTAAATGTATGAAAATTATCTCCAAATACCTTAGATGAATGCAAACCTAGGTGGATAATAGTAGTGACTAGTGCTTGGTCCCCCATTATGGTCTCATAACTTTATATTTATAGGGTTGTCTTGATCTACTTTCATAATTAACCCCAAAATGGTTGACCACAAAAAAGATAAGAAGATGAAATGGATAAAAAGTTCCCAAAAAGTGGAAATAAAGTTCAAATAGGATTGGGGTGCCCCTAGTGGGACTAGGGCGCCTATGGGCGCTCCAGTCAAAGATAAAATTATGAAAAAATACAAAATTTTACTGAGCATGTTGGTGAAAGCAGTTGGAAATGATGAAAGAAAAAAAAAAAGTAAGATGGCTAAAATATGGGGTTAATTAGTACTTTCTTCACTCAGAACCTTCTAAGTAGTAGTATGAGATCGGGAATAAATAGTGTCTAAAGTGCATGATTTTGTGACTACATTTTTCCCTACTTTATGTTGGTGAGTACAAAGCTTGGTAACATAATGTAGATAGATATGCGTACTTGATGTCCATGAATATTGTAGTAGAAAACGTGCTGAATGACTATATAAAGCGTGGAATGACAAAAAGATGATGGAGCATGGAAACTAAAGATGAACAAGTGCAAAAAGGTGATGAAATGAACCTAGGGTGGAAACACATGTGTAATTACCGATTTGTGTGATGTTCCTACATGGTTAATATGGCGTGTGCTACCGTGAAGTGTTGTTGTTGCACCCATTTGACTACTTGTTTCTCATACGACCGACATGTAAAAAGAAAATGATCAAGTAGTCAAATATATATGTATGTATGTGTAAAAATGTAACGTAAAAGATGTATGTATATAAAAATCATGTGAATGTAAAATAAGAAAATGAAAAAGTGTAAATGGAACATGTGCATCTGATCCATCTTGAGAAAGAGAGTGTAGAAGGATATCCTATACATCTAGGATTTTTGGGCGATTCAACGCCATAGGCCAAAGAAGTATATGGAGGAATTTCGCTGTATCCTCTAGCCTTTAACCGCTTCCCGAATGTTTGTGAAGAGGTCTCTGTATGTGTAGTATTTTATTTTACAAAAAACAACCCAATTCGTGCTAGAAAATCACTTAGATAGACCGAGTGCTCACCCAAAGCACCAAGGGTACTAGATCACTCTTTTATGTCAGCTTTATCAAGGAGTTAACATGAAGAGACATATAATATATAATCATAACAACTAGACCCATAACAACCATGCAAAGATAAACCACAACTAGATCTAGATCTTCAACCATAAAGCATAAAGAATCAAATAAGAACTAGTATCAAATTTACTACACAAGATCCATCAACAACAACATCAATAACAAGAATCCATCCACAACGATCCATTGTATTAATCCATAGCAAAACCAATAGTTGAATACATCATAATAGTCATTACTAAGTCAAGCATGTAGGTTGACTAGTAACATAACTCTAACATAACCTAATCAAGATCCCCTAACTGTGTAAATCAATACATATGTATATAGGGGTGGGGAATTTCCCTTCACCACCTAGGAATCCTCAAAATAGGCTACATGCTAAGAATAACCATGTGCCGCTACAAGATATCTATGGAAGCATGAAATATCCTCTAATAATAGATCTTCTATAGTTAAACCCTAATTAAAATCCTAATATTAGCTCAAAATACTGCATGTTTTTTGATCTTCCACTCATCCCAAAATAGCCCAGTGTGTATTCCAAGTATTTCTAGTCTTCCAACAAGATGTGCTTTGCACTCAATCCATTGTTAGCCCATCCATGCAAACCAACTAAATACTTAAACTTTGAATTTCCTTGGCATGCCCTCCTTCTCCTAGAATTTTATGCACACCTACACACCCCTTATTCACACGCCCTGAACTTATGCACCTTTCATACTTAGGCATAAAATATCTCCAACCAACATTACCCCACACTAGCTTCATTTCTGCCTTCAGAATGGGTAATCATGCCTTATCTCTCCAAAAATAAAGACTAAGGAATAAAATAATGTTCTGTACATAATGAATGAATAAATATGCAAAATAATTTGGGTGCCCTACCTTCTAAAGGCAACATTAATTTAGGATATTCACTTTTGATCTCTTGCCTCTAATTCATTCCAATCACCGAGTGCCTTATTCATCTTGTTAGGGATATCTGTGAGTACTCCTTCCATCTCATCCATAGTCATGTTTTTACCCTCATTCTACAACACTCTAAGGATGTTCACTAGACTCGAGATCATCCCATCCATCACATCCATGCATCATGTTATGAGCTTCCCAATCTCCTTTATTTTATCCTTATGAGGGTCCTAGCTACCGTGAGCGCATCACACTTTTTTTCTCTAAGTAACGTGAACCTCTCCTCGTGCCCAAGTGTTTCATCATTATTTGCTACAAGGACTGCATTCTCTTCCACCAGAGTCCTTGTATTTATTATTGCCTCAAGGTCCACACACATATTCAATTCCAAATTTTCCTTTTTATCTCATCTTTCAAAGGTCTGGAGTAAGGAATCATACCCTATGATTTGGCGCACTATCGTTGTTTTAGTTCTTCCTACGTGTTGCAACATCCTTTGGTTTTAGCATCCACATTGTACCTTCATCCAACACCATGTGAACCAATGTGTGTAAGTAATGCATAGTATATGGGAATCTTTGATCCATATTTACTTTATATTGTGGCCTCACTCCAAAATTTCATCACCGATCTGCTCCACCATATCAAGTACCGCACACACATTCACCTCAACTCTCTCTTTTTCCTTTGTCAGAACTTAATCTCTACTTCTTTATCCTTTCTATCCTCTAAAAAAGTTTGAATAATTTACGCTTTATTTATATTTATGTGCACAACCTCAATAGATACCTTTGTCAATGCATTACTTACTTGTTCATCTGAAAACTGAGTCAACTTGATTTTTACATGGCAAGAATGTAGGGCTTTCTTCAACCTCTAAGAAATGCATGACTCTTCACACACATTGAAATCAAGATCATCTATGTGATTATGCATATTCCATGACAATTGCTTATGGGTGCATGTGGTTTCCATCTCAGGATCCATCATCTCCCATCCATATAACCGTTCCTACAACAATACTCTAAAACCGCAGAATGATCTTCATCTTGTCATCAACATAGCTAAGGTTCCGTGCCCTTACCATTTCTTCCTCCTTGGGGTCAGTGGTATGCTCATCTATTTTCTCCTATGTTCCAAAGCCCATGTTCTTTTGTAATTCCTCTCGCTCCCGTAGGATCCTTGTTCTTGTGCACAACATTCTCTACTATCTCCTTGTCTCCACCAATGTAACTTTCACCTTTAGGTCCTTGCATTCCTATACTAGGGACATCCTCATTGAACAAAGGTTTCTCACCACCTATCTTCTCATCCTCTCATGCCTCTAGTCTAGGCATTATAACATATTCATGTATGCTTCTACGTGTGGAATTCTCTTCATCACTATCCTTAACTAGAATATATCTTTTCCTTATGTTTATTTCTTCCTAAAAATTATTCACTAGCATTACAAGCGGTGACCTCCTTAGCAGCTACAAGGGGCCAACACCGTATCTACACCCGTATGACTTCTGTGTAATTGTCTCCTATTATGAGTAAGTGCGGTTCTATTGTCTTGTTCCTCTTCCTACTCTAAGACATTCTACAAGACTTTATGTCCTTATTCTTCCTTCCCAAGGGTGTCTATTCCATCGACATCCTTGTTCCCACAGTTTGCTTTCCCTTTGGAGGACTTGGTAAAGACAATTCCTCTCATGCAACCACCTTTCCATCCTTGAACCACTGCCTCAGGTACACATAAACGTGTGTGGGCTCAATCTTTCCCACAACCATGACTTTTAGAGTTATGTCAATATTGTCTATTTCCATTGTCTCCACATATGCCTCCTTATTTGGCCATACATATGTCTTACATAGAATATGAATGTCTACATCTACTTTGTCAAAATCAAACTATAGATTCTACGCATTGTGTAACCTATTTACCAAATCCTTGAAATAATGTGTAGTGAAAGTGAAAGGTAACTTACACCAAGGGCTCTTCTCTCCCGTCTTCATGAAGAATCTACCCAGAAAAAATGTTGGTATGCCACGAACTCTACTTGAATATTCAATACACTAGGAAAATCATGTAGTATGCATCACTCTCCTTCAAATGACTGGTGCAACCTCTTAAACCAATTCTCTTGACCCTCCTTATAAATGTTTAAAATGGAACCATGACATGTGTACTTATAGAAATTCTTCATAGGTGATTTATTCTCCATGGGGTATTCCCAAAATTTCTCCTTTGGTCCATTGGGCACGCCTATTTCACTAAACACAATCAATAGTAAAATAACACCCCAAGTTATCTTATCACCCTTATTATTTTGGGTGTGTGCCCTGTCACTAGGCTCTGTGCGATGTAACTTTATATATTATATTAGGTCTTGTTTTCCATTTTGAGTGCTATATGCAACCAAATGTTTATTAACCTCTTCCCTACTTT
Source organism: Taxus wallichiana var. yunnanensis (assembly GCA_018340775.1). Taxonomy (NCBI): domain Eukaryota; kingdom Viridiplantae; phylum Streptophyta; class Pinopsida; order Cupressales; family Taxaceae; genus Taxus; species Taxus wallichiana. The sequence goes on from CM031236.1 coordinate 371,642,637, forward strand.
CGAGGCACCAAATTTACATCCAACTAAATGAGCTGCTACCCTTGTCGACATGTCATCTATGCGAGTGACGTTGAAGGATCAGTCCCCCTTATTTTAGTGGTATGCGGTGGCTGTTGCCTTGACCCCCTAGTCATCGACATTGAGTCACCTACAATATCTTAACTTTGAGACATGGAAACTTGTGACTCACAACCAACTTTGCTGTGATCCTCATCCTTCTACCCACGAAGTAGAATAAATCTTCGTACACGCACAACATTATCCAATGGTACAAGTGGTTGGGATTTCCAAAGAACAACAGCTCATAAAGTTACATGACTCCTACACTTTCCAATAACCTATGTAGCGATGTGTCTAAAACCCTATTCCCATCAGCCATCCTCATGTTCATCTTCTAGATGGTCTCGTATTGATATCCTTCGCTTGTTTTCTCGGTCTTGTGATTCAAGTAACTAATCTTGCACTATGTTAACTTTGACATCCATGACCTTCCTTCAATCACCTCCTCGGGTACTACATTTCTACAAACCACTCATGTGATTATTCCATAGTTTCCCTCTCAACAACTTGATCTCACCTTAGTGCCATTATTCTTTTTAATTCAAAGGTACGATCTTCAACTTATAATTTTCCTCTACCTAGATCCTTACACTCCTCAAACTCAAATCAAACCCTTCAATCTTCATGCCCTAGTTTTCCCTAGCCATGAGTCTGTCTTCCTAAAACCATAACCATGCAAACCCTCCTTGAAAAAAAAATCCCAACTAGCTCAATAACACTTCTCTGCAGAGTTCTATTAATGACATGCCTCAAAATTTCCTTGTTCGCTACTCCATAGATCACTCATAACATTATCCTCTTGATCGTACTTCACAACTTGATATCTTAAAGGACACAATGTAACAATAACGTTGCACTCAACAAATTTATAGCTCATTTAAAATTCCCCGCATTAATTTCTCCCCAAATACCACTAGACATGGCATTAATATTACCTCCATTCTTTTCCTCACATCAGACCTATTCCTCTCCTTCCACACCTTCATCATAACCTTTTGGTGTGCCTACTACTTCTTGGCCACAAATTTCCTTATGTGCACCTCCCTATACCAAAGTACCTATCCAATGTGCCTCATACCAAGTAACCTCAAATGTTGCAACCTACCTTGCATTACACTGAGTGTCCATCCCTCTACAAGTCTTCAATCGAGCAAATTTCATGGAATTTATTCTCAAAATTATCTCACTCTGAGCCCTATAATTTTACAATGCACTTCAATTTATAACAAGACACCAGTCAATTCTTCTTGATCCACCCCAAACTAAAAGTATACACGATCCTGTGTACATGAAGTCAATAGATAGTAATCAGATTTAAGAGCGCTAACGCACTTATTACAACAAAATAGTGAACTAAATTGACAAAGCATAAAAACATTGAAAGGAAACACATATAAAGGAAATGCATTAAAAGGAGATTTACTCTAACTCGCAATCTGCCTTATTAAAAACACCAAGAAGACTTATTTATATTGGGGATTCAGCCTAATCCCATTAAAATAACCGAGCAACCATGTCCCATCTAGCGTATGTATGGCAAGTGCCTAAATCAAATATATAACTCACAATATACGGTCCCCCAACCAATGTATATGGAACTTTTCAGGATGGCACAAAAATATAAATCATACGAAGAAGCATCTTCCCAACTTTAATTTGCTTATTTTTAATATACCTATCATGCCATGCATTTCGCCTAGCCTTTTCTATCTTCTTGCTCCAACGAGCTATAATGCACATTTCATCCAACTGCATCAGTTTATCAATGCTCTCTTCAAGTGCTTTCTCATAATCCAATCCACTGTGCACGTAAAATGTAGGGAAGGTAACATAAATTCCACTGGTAAAACAACCTCTATGCCAAAAACCTACTAAAATGGTACAAATTTGTTCAATCTTTTATAAGTAGTCCTATATGCCCAAAGTACAACAAAGAATTTTTCATCCCAATCCTTCCTTCCAACATCACAAATTTTTATCAATGTATGTCCCAGTATCTTATTCAAAGCCTTAACAAAGTGCCATTGCCTTGTGGGAGATAGGGTGTTGTTTTATGGTACGCCACCATAAATTCTGCCAATAGTATCATGATGGTCTCATTAAGAAAATGAGTGCCCCTATCACTTGTTAGATTCAGTGGACATCCATACATGCTGATTATGTTTTCCCACATAAAACCTTACTACTATATTGTCGTGCAATCCTTTGTAGGCACTACTTCTTCCCACCTTGTAAGATAATCTATATAAGTTATAATGTAGCACGATCCATTCTTGTGCATGGGTGGGGAAATAGGACCCAAAAAGTCAATTTCCAATGTTTGAAAAGGTTCTCCACTAGAATAGGCCTCAAAGGCATTTCATCTCTATGCACAAGATTTTCAAGGTGTTGACAATGGTCACATGCCTTACAATATTCTATACAATCCTTGTAAATTGTTTCCCACTAAAGGCATACTAATAGAATCTTACACGTGGTAACATTTCCTACATAATGTCCACCTGTAATCCCACCATGAGATTCCTCCATAATGGTAGTATGCTCATTCTCAAGTACACATTGATGCAAAACCTCATCCCGACCTAACTTGTATAAATCTCCACTAATTAACATGTAAGGTACGACGCATATAACAAGTTTTTTCTTCTCCAAAGCCTTCATTCCTTCAAGGCGTTACACCTTTACACAAGAATACATCAATATCCTTTAAGTTAGAGGGCACACGGTTCAATCTGAAAAGTTGGGCATCCGACATTGTATCCTCAATGCTCTGCATCCTCACCTGAGTTAATTCTTGATAAATGATCTGGTCCTGAGTTACTCTTTCCTGGATTCACCACTACTGTAAAGTCAAATTCTTGGAAAAAGAGAATCCACCTACATATGCGCCCTTGCAAAACAAACTTATTGACCAGATACTTAAGTGCCATGTGATATGTATAAAATATGAACGAAGTTGCCAATAAGTATTGCCTAAACTTGTGCAACACATAAATCATGGACAATGATTTATGCTCCATAGTTCTATAATTCTGTTTAGCTAGAGTCAATTTCCTACTTGTAAAGAAAATAGGATGATCAACAATACCCTCTCTAGAATTGGCTAATACTATGCATATGTATATGCTGAGAGATGTCCACATGCACATGTAATGGTTTGGTCCATGAAGGAAAGAACATAATAGGTGCAGAAGTATGCCTTTCCTTCAATGCCTCAAACACACACTTTATTTACACCTTAACCCAATGGAAATTTCCCTTAATTTTCAAAATTCCTCTAACAATGCAACTATCCTAGCATAATCCTTGATAAAATTCCTATAATAACCTATGTTCCCCATGAATCCGCACTCCTCACTCTGGTTAGTAGGTTACTCTAAGCCCAAAATGTCAACAACCTCAGCAAGATCTACCAACAAGCCTTCTTTACATATGATATGTCCCAACAGAGTTCCAAAGGGTGTAGAAAAATGCACTTATTGATGTTTAGGAGATTCTCAACTATCAAGAACTCTCAAATATAAGTCACAAATTATCACAATGATCTTTTATCAGCCCATAAACTATCCAATCATCCAAGTAAACCTGTAAAAAATATATAAATGAAGTCCTTAAATGCTTGCACAATAATGCGTGAAAATACTACAGGTGCATTCTTCAATCCAAAAGGCATAACTGTGTATGAAAAACTTCCCCACTCAGTGGTGAAATCCATATTCTCTTGATCTTCCTTAGCAATCCGCACCTGATGATATCAAAAAAATCCATCAGTGAAGGAGTAGATCTTGCGCCCTATGACACCTTTCAAAATTTCCTCTGTAAATGGTGTGGGAAAGGGATCTATGACAAAAAAACATTCAACTCCCTATAATCCACACATATCCTTATTATTCCATCTTTCTTTATGCTTATCACCATAGGGCCAACCGACTATGACTCCTCAATGGGCTCAATCATTCCAAACTTCAACATTTTATCAATTCATTCCTTTACCTTGACGCGTAGATTAGGATTCATCTTGTAAGGTCTCTTCTTAATCGGGTGCACACCTTCCTTTAACTTGATCCCCATATCACCCAAAGAGTGATGTACACCTTTAAAATCATAATAGCCTCTTAGAAATAAGTCCTAGAATTCATCCAACAATGTAATTATTTTTACAACCTCTCGTGTCGACTAAGTAATCACCAATAATTTCCTCCTTGGGTTCGCATCTGTTCCAATGTTGATTTTTTCATTTTCACAGGCTCATGATACAGGTGCACCTACTCATCTACACTTTCTAAGACCTTACACATACCCATAATATGATCAACATTTATATTCTCTACTTCCTCATCATCAATCATGTAAACCAGCTTACCTTTCTCTTTTTCTATCCAGGCGTGCCTAAGTTGTTCTTCATCTGTATCTTCTTCTTCAAAGCACGCCCCTAGTTCCGACTCACCTAGTAATTCTTGAATAATCTCCTCAGCCTTTGCACTATCTCCCATAGTCAAGCACTTCATAATCTATAATGCCTCATTCACCAAGGGTTTAGTAGAAAAATAGTCAAAGGTTTGAATCATACATGCAGTTAGTTTTTACCAATTCTTCATTTCTTTATTCAACTCCGCATAAACATACCATGCAAGTGCACAACCATGCAAACTGAAATTAGAGCTTGTGCACCCATAGTGAAGGTGGTAAGGGCTCCTGCCCCTATGTCTAGAGTCTTTCATACTCTTGAATGTGATGTGAGGCGTCATGCCCCCTATGAAATTCACATGTCTTGGTAGGCACATTGCTTCTAAGAAATCTAGTAGAGAAGGCGATTCTCACCTCTTGCCACTCTAAAATATTATCTTTATGTGTAATCCACTAGTGCGGTGTTGTCCCACACAAGGTATATACCAACATATTCCTTCTCTCCACTTTATCTATCCACTGGGCTTCCATAGCACACATAAATATGTTAGGATTCCTTCGCTAGTGTACCTTAGTACCTGATTACTTCCCAAACACATAACACATTGTGGTTTGCTTACACAAGTAAATGCACTCTTCATCTCATGCCCAACCATTTCATAAGTCCCATGTGCCCAGTTTTCACAAAAAAGCTGGTTGTATCACTCATAGATTGTGCATCATCCCATTTAATAACACCTTCCTTTGATGGCTCAAGCACTTCAGGATCTCTAATGGTGTGCACATAAATTATATTAAGATCCTCCTCGCTTAATGGTTCCACATAAGGTGCATCTTTACCATTTTTCAAAGGAATAATCATGTGATCCTCTTTGTTCTCAAAACTAATATAAACTTTATTGAAGCACAAATCAACATTATTCACGTAACACCAAGGGCACCTAAGAAATGCTATAAAACTATCAGATTTGGAAAGTTCCAAGACCTCAAAGTCCTCAAGTAAACTTTCCCCTTATATAATAATAGTGGTATCCTTAAATACTCCAATGGGTGTGGCTTTAGTCATGTTCTCCAAATAGAACACATTTGAAGATGGCTGTAATGGTGGCCTTTTCATCTAGTTCCACACATCCAAAATGAGTACATTTACTTCTACCCCTGTATCAATTAGAATGTTACTCAACAATCATCCATCAATAATTTCATTCAAAGTGATCTCTTTATCATACTCAATACTATGAGAAGGTAAGTTCACATGTAATATCTATCTCTTGCACTAAACTCCAACACGTGGTTTCTTAGCCCTTAACCATTCCCCTAATAAAGGAATGATGTTTTCTTGGCGTAACATCTTATAAACCTCCTTTAAGTCATCAACATCTTTCTAAGGAGTCTCAATTCCATTTTGCTTGCTCTAGCTTCCATGACTGCTCTTTCAAGAATTGTATCTCACCCTGCAAGTTTCTAATAATCTCTATAGTTTCATGATAAACTTCCTTCTGATAGGAAAGATCTAGATAATTTGCATGCAATACATCATATTTTGTAATAACATATTTCTAGTTTGAAATATCACACGCGTGTAGTCACCAAAATAGGTATTATATCTTAGAGCTAGGTGCTAACTTCGGCATCCAATGATATTCCACAGTGCATTGTAATCAAACCATTCTCGTGCCCTTATCGTGCTTGTGCTATTTTCTCATGTGATCATACAAATATGGGAATTCCTCAAACTTTTGATTCTTTCCACACCAAGAGAAAATAATGTTATGAGGGAATTCACACCTATAATGATTAGGGGATCCACATGTATAATAGGTTCCTCATGGGAATTCACCTCTTCCACTACCACGACCTCGGCCTCGAATCCTCCATGGTAACCTCTACCTCTACCACCTCCATCAGAGTGCCCTTCATTGTGATTATGATTATGATGTTCACCTTGTTCCTTAGAATTGTTTGCAACACTGGTCTGATGTACACTAGTTTCAATGACATCATGAATCGATCAATCAATCTGTAATTCTTTGTATCATGAGTGGTAGATTTACAAATATTATAATAATAAGACACGTTCTTCCTAATCACACACTGCAATAGGGGGCACCTAATTGAATCATGATCCAAATGACAGATCTCACAATTTAGCAACATGATGTGCATCGATCTATGAGGGAAACTATTCATAGTATGTCCTTCCACCTCATAATCCATACACCAAATGCCATTGTGCATCCGTGGGATAAATTAGCTAACAATTTTTCTAACTATTTTTCCATAGATGCAATCCATGCTTCAAAAAATGGGATAACTCTAATATCTACACTTCCAACTACCTTAGCGCATATAGGTGCCTCTAAATCCTCACGCGGGTCTATAAATTTCTTATGAGAAAGCACCCTTCTGAAAGGTGTGATCAGACTACCAACAAAACCACACTACGCATCTTTGGCTAGTGTGAATATTAGAAGATAACTTTGATGGAAAAGTTTTAAAGCGTGAATCATACTCCCTTATACTCTCATCCATGCCCTACTTAATTTCCTTGAATGCGTTGATGATTTTCTATTCAAACTTAGGTATATGGAAATCAACTAAGAAATCATCACGCATCGTATTGTAGTCTACACAAGTCTGGTTTGGATCATACTTCCTATACCAACTATACATTCTCCCTTGCAAAGTAGTAGTAAACTGAGTTACCTTACACTCAGGAGCCTTGATTCCCTTAGCGTACCATAGTATTTCACACATGTGCACATGCTCTACTAAATATTCAAAGTCCCCTTATACTCCCGTAGGTGAAGAGACATGTCATAATAGACTTGTTAGGGTTAGTGCAGCTCATGCCCACCATTTCCGAACATGTATTACCTCCAATATTCCCTCCACTTCTAGATCCACCAAATCCAATAGATCCCAAACCACCGAATCCTCCCGATCTTTCTCCATAGTAGTAGGAACTAGACCAGAGGATGTGTTGCCTTATGTTCCAATGGTTGTGCTAAAGTGAATGCCCATGGTATGTGAAGTTGTTCTACTTCTAGATGTATTACCAACATTCTACATGCCCACGCTCTATGTAGATGACGTGCCATAAACTATACCTCCGATTAGACCCCAAAATAAAAAATATGATGTTTGTGTCACCATAGATGAATGTTCTATTTGATTAACTCCTATACTCAATAGAAAATGAAATCTACTTGTCACTACTGAAGTACCTACACTATCCTCATCCTCAAGAACTATCTCATGAACTAGAACACCAAGCGCAACGAATAGGTTATCGGGTGGGATCAAATGTGTGCCAAAAATTCTTAGTCATTATTCCTTAGATGCACTCTCATCAGAAGCCAAAGGGGATCCTCTACCACAATTACATAAGGATGGGAGAACTAGATGCTCTAGCTCCACGTCTTTTACGTGAGCTCCAAATCCTTCTCGAGATACCTCTCTCCTCAACTCTAAAGACTCCCCAATATCACATCTCTTGATAAATTCCCTCTCGCATGTTTCATTATACTTAAGCCACCTTTATTTTATCTTCCTTTCTACTTCCACATCCGCAATCATTCACCACACCTTCTCCTATCCCCCGTGTGGTGGGATTTAGCTAGCCATAGGTTATTTTTCTAAATATAGAGTTACAATCAAGATCTTAATCATTAAAGGGATAACGTGTAAATAAGATCCTCTAGGTTCAAGCAATAACTGAAACATAGCAACCTTCAGACAAGAATAAGTTGAGGAAACATACTCTAAAGTGTAACTATTCAAAACACCACTCCACGAGTGATCTACAACATGTGTCCAAGCTAAATCAAAATCATGTAGAGTGTGGTAATCTTCTCGAGTCCACAAAATTGTTCTATTACCTATAATTTCTCTTCGATGCATATGCTACTAGAAAATCATACAAATATAAAGGAAAACAAGAAAATAATGTCTCATAGAGTTCATGATATAGATGTTCTTCAATCGGCGTGCGTGCATCAAAATCATGTCTAGTGTTAAATCTGTGAGTGAACTCTTCATCTAGATTTTCTACCCAACTCTTAATACTGGCCAAAGTCAACCAATACATCTTCATCATGCAACACCCTTACACTAAATTAAAAAGAGGTCTCGACAATAAGAACCAAAATGTAGTATTTTATTTTACCAAGAACATCCCAAGGTGCACTAACACATCACTTAGACAGATCTGAGCGCTCACTTAAAGCATGCAAGGGTACCATGTCCTTATTTTATGGAAGCTTTGTCAAGGAGTTAGCATGAAGAGACATATAATCCATAATCATAACAATTAGACCCATAACAACCATGCAAAGATAAACCATAACTAGATCTAGATCTCAACCATAGAGCATAAAGAATCAAACAAGAACTAGTATCATATTTACTACACAAGATCCATCAACAACAACATCAATAAAAAGAATCCATCCACAATGATCCATTATATTAATCCATAGAAAAACCAATAGCTGAATACATCATAATAGTCATTACTAAGTCAAGCACGTAGGTTTACCAACAACATAACTCTAACATAACCTAATCAAGATCCCCAAACCATACAAATCAATACATATATATAGGGGTGGGGAATTTCCCTTCACCACCTAGGCATCCTCAAAATAGGTTGTATGCTAAGAATAGCCATGCACTACTACAAGATATCCATGGAAGCATGCAAGCTCCTCTAATAATAGATCTCCTATAGTTAACCCCTAGTTTAGATCCTATTATTAGCTTAAAACACTACATGTCACTTGATCTTCCACTCATCCCAAAATAACATAGCATGTATTCCAAGTCTTCCAAAAATACGTGGTCTACAATCAATCCATTCTTAGACCATCCATGCAAACTAGCTAAGTACTTGAACTCTAACTTTCCTCGGCATTTCCTCCTTCTCCTGGACTTCTGTGCACACCTACGTGCCCCTTATTCGCATGCCCTAATCTTATGTGCCTTTCATAATTAGGCATAAAATATCTCCAAACAAAGTTATGTCTTAGTTTTTAGGTGATCTAACACCACCGGCTGAATAAGTATAGGAGAAATTCTTTTTGTATCCTCTAACCTTTAATTACTTCCTAGAATGTTAAGGATTACCATGTCCTATAAAATCGCAGATACGAGATTCGTAGACCGGTCTCGAACCCACTCATTTTATATAACCCACAATGATAAGGGTGGAAAGTGCATGAAGTGAACCAAAGTGTATAATACAAAAACCCCAAATGATGCCCCCTCTTTGGGGGTGTATGCAATGTCATTGATAGGAGAATGTGGCTCCAAAAGAGGACCGATTTGTATGAAATATGAAACTCTACCCTGCAAGGGGAAAGGAATGCGCTTGGTAGAAACCAAGACACACATAAAAAAGAGGCTAGCTAAACAAAAATGTTAGTACAAAAATCATGCATTTAGAAGATAGTGTATCGGCCTACAAAAACAAAGTGTAAAAGCTATGAAGAAAAATAGTAATGTAAACACATAAGAAGACAAAGTAAGCCACAAAAATTGAGTTTTAAATAAGGAACATCTTTCATGATATCACAAGACATGTAAGGACATCATGGATGTATACAACAAACAAGTGTGCACACCAAACATAGGGCAAGGCCCGTATATAAAAACAAATAATAATAAATAATGTAACAAACAAGTATGGAAGAAAATATCCTTGCATAACAAATGCTACACATGAAGCACCCATTAACATGTTAGAAAGATAACTAATATGTCAAAAGCATGTGTAACTAGGTAATGTAAAGTGCTAAGTATGAAGTAAAATAATAACACTGTAAGAGACGAATGTGGATGCCCCTAATAACTAGTGTAGGAAGGGTAGAAGGAGAGCATCCATGCTGCATGTAAGAGACCTATATCTATGATCATAACTAGAAAAATATGTGAACATGCATGTGTGGATGATATAGATAAATGGAATACAATTAATCTAACTAGCATGTGTAATAAAGATACCATGAACAAGCGAAAATAAGCAAGAGTAAAAGTAACCATAATACGCAGAGATGTTGTGGATGGATGGAATGGAATGCAATATGAATGGTAGGAGCCACATGCCCCTTGAGTGAATGGAAATAAATGGAATGAGGTTCATTTGGTTTTCCCCCTCAGCAATCAAGAAAGTGCCATAAATGAGAGTGCGTCATCGGAAATGGCCGAATAGTGTGTGTTGTATCTAGCACACTGTGATGAGTATGTATGTGTAGTGATGATGATATGCAACATATAGAAGAGATGTGCGTGAAACTTATAGCCTAAGTGTATATCATGACAAAATGAATGTATGAGTGATGATTTATCCCTAAAGCATGTATCACTACAAGATGATAGAGGAAGTGACGATGTAGCCTATGACATATATAACTACAAGATTGATGATGTAGCCTAAAGCCTATGGCACTACAAGATGATAAAGTAAGTGACGATTTATCCTATAGCATATATCACTATCCTAGAAATGTCACATGATGAAAGGTGTAATGATAAACACATGATGAATGTAAGGTCCATTTGATTTGTAAACCCTCAAAAGTCGAGTATGGACTGAGGAACTAAAGTGTGTCATAGGGTAGTGAGTGCAACACGTAGAAGAAAAAATGGTATATGTAATGATGAAAGATGACTTGGTGATACAATAGATGACTTAGTAGGAAGAGGTTGTGAACTAATTTTGATAGGTGGTTGATTATGTTGACTTGGTGATGCCATAGGTGGTTGCTTAGGCTTCTCTTGACTAACCAAATAAGGCACATTTGACAAAGAGGGAACATATTTAGGAGCCTAGGTGGGTGTAGCATTTATAGATGGGCATGCAATAGAATATTGTGTAGTGAATGATATAAAACCCTAATGCTCAAGATGTTTGATTCTTCATTGTAAAGCATAAAAATCAATGTCATTATGTCCATTAATTCAATGATAATTATAATATGGATGACCTTGGTACTTTGTTAGTCGATAAGGAGGATATCAATGAGAAGGTGGCAAAGTGATTGGTTAAAAACTAAGGAGATAACTAAGAATGTCATGTTACTTAGTATTACGTTCAAATATGAGAGGTTCAGAAATGGCATGACCTGAGGTTCAACTATATGACATGTAGTGGACATAGATTGAAGATGAGATGTAGAGGGAGAACAAACATGAGCTTGAGAAGTGTCCTTAAGTTATTGGATTTCAGATTTGAGAGATGTGATTATGGATTCCATAGTCGTAAACTTGTCTTGAAACAAAGAATTTAAATCTTGAATTGAGTCCAATAGGGGTTGATTAGATGGAGGATCACTGGGGTTGGTAAATAAACAAGTGAGCATAGGAATTAGTTCATGCATGTATTGTCATAAAAATACTTAGTGTCTAAGGATTGTTACAAAACAACCTGAAAATTAGGGTATCTCCTAAGTAAATAAGATAAAGAAACATGACCCATGATAGATGAAAAATGAGGATCCTAAGCATGAAAGACATAAGATTCACCAAAATGATTAACTAAAAATGGGGAATACGGGTGTAGTTAATCTAATCTAGAATGACATGTAAATACAATAAATGAATGCAATAAATAAGTATGGAAAATGACCCAAGCAACTAATCTAATGAAAGTAGAAAACCTAATGTGTAAAAAGAGTGAGAAAACAAATCAGCTGATTAGAGGAGCTTGTTGGGATGCCACGAAAAAAAATGAATAATCAAAGTAGGAACAAGCTGCTCGAGAGGCCTCGAAAAGGATGGATCCAAGATATCTAGCTAGACTAGAGCATGTGGAGAGGAACGGAGGGCACTTGCGTGTGCTTTGGTCTCTAGAATGGGCACCCTAGTCTATATTAAAGGTTTAGGAATAAGTTTCATAGGCTCAGTAGATGGTCCAAAACCTTATGCGTGTCGCATCGATTCGTTACTAATTGCTCTAGGTGTTGTTGATAATTTAAGATGATGAAAAGACTTGTAAGAGACCACAAGAAGTATCAAAACACTAAAAAAGAAGAATGTAAATGAATGGGCCGGACTAACCTTAGATGCCACAAAAGTGGGCTTATTAACTGAGCATTGCATTGCATTTCAGACCCAAATATAGTTATGGTGTGTGTGTGTGTGCATCATGTGCCCTAGGTGCTCTTGTGTCAGTCACACTTTGTGAAGTAAAAAATAATAAATAGATGTAGAATGTAGTAGAATGGTGCATGAAATAAAATAGAATCCCTCCTATGCTTGTGTGATGTAGATTGAAACAACCTTGTACTTTTTATGGATTTAAATGTATGCAAATGATCTCCAAATGCCTTATAAGAATGTAACCTTAGGTGAATGATAGTTGTGACTAGTGCTTGGTCCTAGATTATGGTCTCATAACTTTATATTTATAGGGTTCTCTTGATCTAATTTCATAATTAACCCCGAAATGGCCGACCAACAAAAAGATAAGAAGTTGAAACAACTAGAAAGTTCCCAAAAAGTGGTGGGAAAGTTCAAAAAGGATCGCGATGCCCCTAGTGGGACCAGGGTGCCCATGGGTGCCCCAGTACTAGCCTGGGCACCCCAATCAAAGCTAAAATGACACAAAATGATGAAAGATGATTGGGCATGTGGGTGTAAGAGGTTGACAATGACGAAAGAAAACAAAGTAAGATGGAAAAAATATGGGGGTTAATTAATACTTTCTTCACTTAAGAACCTTCTAAATAGTAGTATGAGGCCTAGACTAAATAGTGTCTAAAGTGCATGATTTTGTGACTACACAAGGTAATCTAATGTCCTATACATGCACTAATGGAATCTACTCGTCTAAGGAAAAAAATATTGTCTTACCTGTGTGGGTGAGATGGAATGATCTAAGATGATGGTAACACATAAATGGTGGTCAATATCTGGCTCATGGAAAATGCTCGCAACGGGTTGTGGAAGGTGTGGGAACTGTCCTGTGTTTTCCTCATAGAAGTTTCTAGACAAGGTCATGGAAGTGTGGGAGGAAACATATGAATATGAAGAATGGGTAAACTATGGTGTCTAATATCAACTTGGTTGACTTTTCAAGAACTCGTAAGCATTGTCCACTTCGATGTTTAAGACCGTCAACTATGAGATAATGGTAGGTGGAAGTGGTGTGTATCGGAAAACCAAGATTCTAAGACCCATGCCAATATCCGTAAATAGATCAGCTGAGTTTGGTTATGGGACTCGGGGGTTGTATACGTAATATCTTGGTTGTTGAGGACCTTGAATGGTCATGTGGGATATGTGAACTATTAAATCAAAGAAACCAACAATCTCACAAAGAAAATGCAAGAGGGCAAGGTCAATCCTAAGCCAACTATGGATACGTGAGGAGATGTATTAATTCCTTTCTAATTACTTCTATGTTCCTAATTTAAAAATGGAAACAAAACAAATTTAAATCAACTCAATTCAATTACTTTCCTCAAATTAATTAAATCTATGTGTCGCCAACAACCATTTAACAAACAAAAGCTAACTAATTGAATAAAGGAAACAACTAATCTATTTGTTTTTGTTATTTTCTCAATGAATTTGAATAAAATTAAATAAAACAAATAAAGAACTATTCAAGCTAATGTTTTTGTATTTTTGGAAACTTTCTAGAAAACATAAGAAATAAACACAAAAAAACTAAATTTATTCTAATTAATTTAAATTTATTCTATGCTAAAAACTAACATAAATAAAAAAACAACCGGATTTGGTTATTTCCTTGTGCAAAGAAGATATAATCTATTCTAATAAATCAATACTTTTCTAATTTGTATTTTTGGATCTACAATTTCCTCTATTCTTTCCTCAAAGTCACGAGAAGAAAGGAAAGCTTCTCAGAATATTTTCTTCCCTAAAACTTCCCCTGGAAGAAATAAAGGATCTATAGAAGCTTATAAAAGGAAGGGAAATTATAATAATACTAAACAGATGTAAAAGCTTCTTCTAGAAAAACATCCATGTGCAAAACAACGGGGATAGGCAAGGAAGCAAATTTTAGTAGAAGTTTTGTGTGAATAAAGGAAAGCTACAGAAACTAATATACTCTAATAGAATGTGGAATAACATCTTCAAATACATCCCTAACCTAGAAATTATAAAACTTTGACAATGCTAGAACTATTTTTAGTTTTTACCCTCAAATTATTTCATCTTGATGTTCATACGAGTCCAGAGAACTATGATGGCTTGTGTGGAAGAAATGATGAAGAAACACTAGAGATGGAATGACATACGCAGAGAATCTAGTAACGCATGTGAGAGAATAAAAAGGAAAGATTACTGAGCTTGTTTGTGTATTTCTTGGAAGGATTACAGAAAACATAACAATGTAATTCAAAAAAATAATCTCCAACCAATGCTCCAGATAGAAGCTTGGCTCTTATAGAAAAAGGAAGAGAAATGGTCTAAGCCATTTGGTAGCCAAGAAATGCCACCTCTCTCAAAGAAGGGGAAGTTAACTCATAATTAACAACAGGAAGGGAAGGAGAAGTTGGTATGCATCAAATGAGCTCAAGAACAACCAAATTGGTTAAGAAACATGCACTAAAATCAAGTTTAAATAAGTTGACACGCATTCAAAACATGCCAAAAGAGTCTCGGTTAAATGCACACATGACCGCTGAAGTCGTGAAGAGGGAATTTCAGCAACCACTGGGATAGTTACATAAGCGCCACTTTGAGGAAGATCGGCGGTTTCATAACCACCACGGTGGTTCCATGACTTAAAGTCAAAAGCTAAGGAAAAATTAACAAAATGATAAAGGAAAGCGGAAAAGCATGGAAATGGACAAGGAAAGCATTATAGGCTACAAATATATACTACAAATGGGAAATTGAACTTGAACACCATTAGAAAAGATATTAATCATCATTGGGGATTTTAAACTATTCCAAAAATGTAGCACGTGCAAAATTGTGTGTGTAATTTTACCCATCCATTAAGAGTAATGTATGTCTATATAAATGATATGAGTATCATTATGAGTTATGTTATGGATGTATGATTTGGGTCTTCTACTTGGTAGAGATATATTGGAGGTGTCCCCCTCGTAGTGGATTCCCATAGTGGGAGATTTTGGAGTTACTCACTCCTTAAAGAGAATTGTATGGGTTTTCCCTACCTTAAGGGTATTATTTTACAAATATTAAATATTTGGGCATCTTGGCCCACTAATATCTCCCTGTGTTGTGTTATATTCTGCCTATTATTCATTTATTATATAAAAATATCTTATTATGCTATGACTATTCATGTGACCAATAATGTTACTACATCTCCTTTCTATATACATAGTGCCTCATATTCCTCTTCTTCTAAGACAAGCTTTGGAATCCCTTGTTCGTACTATTAAAACAAGGTTCATCTACTTCCTCTCATGCTATGGATTCTACCCAATTACTACATAACCCAATTGCACCTGAAGTGGCCTCTTACCCTATGCCTATAAGTTTTTTTGCTCATAAGATTCCCTTTTATGATGGAAAGAGTGATCTGAAGAACACATTTGTACATTTCATGTTATTTATTTGGACTATTATTCAAATGATATATTTCTTACCAAGATCTTCCCATAAAGTATTAAATATTTTTCCTTCCAATGGTTTTATGATCTACCCACACACTTTTTTAGGAATTCCACTCCTTTGGAAAATAACTTTCTTGCATAGTTTTCCATCAAAATTCAAGACAAGGAATCTTACACTGAAATGGCTAAATGTGACAAGGTTCTAATGAGCCCATCGGTGATTATGTTCTTCAATGTAAATCTATGCTTACCAAGATGAATAATAGTTTAGTTGATTAGAATTACAAAATATTTTTATATACGAGTCTTCATGTTCCCTTCTAAGAATCATTTTTTTGACAAGTTCAATTCATTTGATCATCTATGTCATACTATGAAAGAACATGAAGCTAAGATTCATGACATGAAAAAAATCAACTATGTCTCTAATTTTTATAACGCATCTAATAATGAAAAATCTAACTTCAATGTCATTTTCAATGATGTATCTCAACCTACAAAGCTATAATTACAACCCTCTTGATGGAAGTTCACTCATTTACCTTATGCATTGTGAAAGTGCTCAAATAATTTCTTAATATTGGAATAATTGTCATTAATGTCAAAGGAAGTCAAAGGAGCTTTGGAGAACATGGAATATATGCAACAAATATGCATCGAATACACAAAAATAGGTAGCAAATAGGTAACAAATGCACAACATGTGTGTAACGAATTGAGGTGGAAGGCCAAAGGACACTAATCATTGAAAGGTCATCTCATAAGAAGTGAAGAGTCACATAATCAATTATAAAGGTAGATGAAGCTAAAAATGTAGAGGAAGTGGAATAAGAATAGAGTGGAGAAAGAGAAGTATAAGAAGAGGAGGAACCTTGTGAAGATGTATCGAGAAAAATAAAAAAGGTCTAAGATGATTCAAAAGAGAGAACTAGAATAAATATAGAGAAGCTGTTGAGAAGATGACGAGGTTAGAAGATGCACCGGAGAGAGCATATTTTTTTGAAATGAATATAATGATATATTGTTGAAGAGGAAGGTAGAGTGAGTAGTGCAGATCTGTGGTAGCCAATAAGAGAAGTAAAGCACATGTGTAAGTGCAACGAGTGGATGAAGGCATTAACAACATAGAAGAGAAGAAATATAAAGAGATATGTTTTCATTAATTGGAACAACATCCATGTTGAAAGTATGATTTGATTTGTGTGTATAAAGAGAAGCGGAATTATCATCGCAAAGTTGAAGAAAAACTACGAAGGTGGATTTGTGTATTTTTGAGGTTGGTACCTCATATTTTGGGGATTGGTGTATCAAGTGGGTTGGTGTTCATTAATTCACGAGTTTGTGCTCAAAATTAGGGATTGGTGTTTCCAATAGGTTTATGCTCTACGAATTAGTTGAGTTGGGGCTCAACATTGGGGATCGATGTCTCTAGTAGGTGGTGCTTATGAATGTGTATTGAGATATTTTGGGGCTAGATTTGAATAATAGATCCAAAAACATTTTCTCTATGGTTTTCTCCCAAAAGTGTTTCTATATAAATCTTGTGTTTTGGTTACTGCAATTGTTGTATTTTATGTGATTTTTGTTGTTATGGATGTTGATGTTTCAAATAGGTAAATGTTTATATAATACCGATTCACCCCCAATATTAGTGTGTGCTACTCCATTGGTATCAAAGCAGTTCCTTTAGAACAATTTCACCACTAGAAAGTAGATCTATGTAGCACATATGATAGGTTGAGAATAATTATTACTCATTGCAACAAAAAGTGAAGGATATGAAGCTGAAATGGATTTTGAAGGAGAGCTCATTTTTTCCTAGATGAGATCGGGATATTAAAGAAGAAGAATTAGAAGTAAAGACAATTTTTTTAGAATTTTTAAGAAGAGTATTGTGCCTCAAAGACAAATTTATCACAAGACCTTGAAGAATTGAAAAATATCATCAATATCCTGAGATGAAATTAAAATAGGTGTAAAATATGGAAGATGTGAGAACCCAACTAAATACAAAAGAATAAAATTGTCTTTGAGATAGAATAAGAGATTATGATCCTAAAGGACGAATGAGAAAAGATAAATAATAAATTAAAAAAAAACATCAAGTTTGAAAAAAGCACTAGAGTGTTGGATGAGATTATAAATCACCAAATATCACCATGTATGAAGATAGGTTTTGGTTAGGAGGAAAAGTGAGAAGTTACTAATAAGGATTTAAAATTAGAAACTACCGAGTCTATGAAGAAAGAAGAAAAGGATCCTCAAAAGAACAATTCTCTATAACAAAATAAAAATGTGAGAACAAGTGGTATAGTGTTTTCACAAGAAACCACATAAGATTAACCTTTCTAAAAGCATTATACCAGGTTTCAGAATTATTTTTATGGTTATTGCTTTTCATGTAATCAGTTTGGGCATATAATAGTAGATTGTATATCTCATACAAGAATTTTTGATAGAAAGAAGAATCAAAATGAATTTTTTTTATGTGTCCTCAAATACAAACTAAAGATCATTTTATTCATTGATGGATTTTGATGTTGAATGTTATAAGTGCCAAAACTATGGGAGTATATAACGTTTTTGTAGAAGCGTGGAAATTATTAGACATAATAATAATGGGGATAGAAGGAACAAAAATAGAGTTGAGAATGGTTTCTCATGTATAAGGTTTAGTTTTTATCCTCCTTTATCAAATGATATTTTTTGTTATAATTGTGACAAGTATGGACATAAGGCTAGACAATGTAGAAGTAATCTTGTAGAGAAAAACAAGAAAGTGGATGAATGTGCTAAACTCAAAGGTGAATGCATAAAAGTTTGGAATTAGAAGAAAAATTAGGGGAGTTACAATGATGAAATCAAGGTAAGAAATGGATTGGCCAAGGGATGACACTTAATGTTAATAATGTTAAGGTAGAACAAAATGAAATGTAAAAAGGAGTCTTTACAGGGTAAATGTAATTAAGGGTTCTCATGAGAATGAAAAAGATAAAGTTGAGCTAGCTAATTATTATCAAGATGAGGATATCTATGAATTTGAAGAGGATTCAACATATGATGATGGGTGTGAGATGATTTTATATAAATAATAAGACATTCTCTCACAAGAGATGCATGATGTATTGGATTGCAACACCAAGGATGAAGAGAAAATAATTTAAAAAGATTGAATTGTTTATAATAGAACATGTGTGTGTGTGTGTGTGTGTGTGTGTGTGTGTGTGTGTGTGTGTGTGTGTGTGTGTGTGTGTGTGTGTGTGTGTGTGTGTGTGTGTGTGTATGATGCAGATTATGATGCATTTTAGTTTGTATAAGAAATTAAGAGACCTCATTGGAAGAATGAAAATCATGAAAAACAATCAAATGAAAAGTATTTAGATGTAAAGGGAAAGATTTATGACAAGGAGTGACCAAAGGACTGTTTGATTTACTAAGATATAATGAAGACAAATAGATGTCAGAGATTTAATTGAAAGCTTATAGAGAGACCAAGATTCAATGAGAAGAAGAAGAAGTGTCTACGATAACATATATCTGATTTTTTATTGTAAGTATAATGGATCCTTTGATACCCTCAAGATAATACAAGCACAAGCTATAAAAGGATAAGATAATTAGAAACATCTTCAAGTTATGAATAGGCCATGGGAAATAAAAAGGTATGTGTCTTTGAGGTAGTTTTAACATTTTGATATCAAATATAGTAAGCAATTAATGAGATATTTTTAAGTTGTACAGAGGAGGACATGAAAAAATGATTGAGAGTGCTGAAAGATGTTACTTAAAGAAATCATGGAGCTAAGCCATTTGAACTTATGTAAGTATTAGATTGAGATGGCTATTTTTATTCTGTTGGGAAACAATTTGATATATTAGATAAGAAAAACGTCAATATTATACAACAAAGGAAAAGTAAATTGCAGCAAAGTATCACGATGCTCATAAGTTTTTAAGAGAGGGGCATAAAATTAGGGGGATAAAATCATCTCCTTATCATAGAGAAAAAAATTCAAAATATGCATACTCCAAGGGGGAGTGTTTTCAGAGTTTTACTCCTTTTCCATTGATGTCAAAGGGGAGAGTTAAAGAAAGGAGGAACAACTCAATGGCCTAAAGAAAAGTATAGTATTTTAGAAAGGGGAGATTTTTGAATAATTATCATCATTGATGTCAAAGGAAGTTGAAGGAGATATGGAGAGAATAGAAGATATGCATTGAATATGCAACAAATACGTAGCAAATAAGAAACATGTGTGCAATGAATTGAGGTGGAAGGAAAAAGATGATAATAATTGAAAGGTCAACTCATAAGAAGTGAAGAGTCACAAAATCAATTATAAAAGTAGATGAAACTGAAAAGGTAGAGGACGTGGAATAAGAATAGAGTAGAGAAATAGAAGTATAAAAAGTGGAGAAAAATTGTGAAGATGTCTCATAAAAAAAAAAAGGTCTAAGAAAATTTAAAATAGAGAACTAGAATGAAGATAGAGAACAACCGAGAAGATGGCAAGGTTAGAAGATGCGCTAGAGAGGAGAAAATAACAAACTCAAAATGAATATAATGATAGAGTGTTGAAGAGGAAGGAAGACTTAGTAGTGCATAACTATGGTAGACAACAAGATAAGTAAAGCACATGTGTGAGTGGAGTGAGTGGATGAAGGTGTGAACAAAGAGAAGAGTAGAAATATAAAGAGATATGATTTCATTAATTGTACTAGTGTCCATGTTGAAAGTATCATCTAATTTATGTGTATAAATAGAAGTAAAATTTCTATCATCAAGTTGAAGAAGAAAATACAAAAGGTAGATTTGTCTATTGTTGAGGTCGAGTGCCTCACATTTTTGGGTTTAGTGTCCTCGGTGGGTTGGTGCTCACGAAATTGAGGAGTTGGTTCTCAACATTGGGGATTGGTGTCTCTAGTAGGTTGGTGCCTATGGATTATCTTAGTTAGTGCTCAACATTGCGGATTGGTGTTTCCAGTAGGTTGGTGCCTATGAATGTGTGATGAGATATTTTAGGGAAGGATTTGGATAGTAGATCCAAGTAATATTTTCTATGTGGTTTTCTCCCAAAAGGTTTTCCATATAAATCTTATGCTCTATAGTTGTGAAATTGTTATATTTTATGTGATTTTTGTTGTTATGGATGTTGATGTTTTAATTAGGTAAACGTTTGTATAATACCGATTCACCCCCCGGTATTAGTGCATGCTATTCACTTAAGTGTAATCTTATATCTCTCCCTCCACCACTTGAGGTCAATACAAGTGCACCTCATGGTAAGATATTTTATGTTAATGCCCATTTTGATTACCATCAATGTGTTGGTCATTCCATTTATATCTATATTAAGATTCGTCATGTAATATTAGATCTCCTTGATGTTATCTCGATGATTATGAGGCTCCACCTCAACCTAAACCTACTAATGATAATGAAAATATCAAAATATTTAGTGATCCACTATCAAACTATTGTCATGCTAAATGTCTAGCATGCAAAATTGAAAATTTTGGTCATGAAAACAAAGCCTATCCTTGAAAACCTCCTTTCCCAGTCATTGCAAACCCTTCCTCTACCTAGCCTATCGGTCACATAACCCCTCTATGTCTTTGTCACCCTCATTATAGCTTAGAGGAATGTGATAAAACTATTTTAAAGTGATTTTCATGTGTAGGGAAATTGATCCAAGTTATTTTCATGATAATACTAAGTCCTAAGGTAGAATGATGCTCTTTGAAGTACTAGATTAGATATTTTTAGCAGATTGTAGCGCAAGGACATGCTATATAAGTTGAATAGAAAGGATAAACCCATATGGGAGTTGTGTAGGAGATAAATGAAGTGATCCAAGGTAGTTTAGGGAAAATTTGTGAAGGTAAATGATGTCGGGAACAATTTAAGAAAAACCAGGTTATTTTAGGCACAGGGAATGAAGGCTTCAATGGAGAAAGTCACCTTGTTCTAAATATTCTAGGAGTTCTAGGAGGATTTATAATCTCATCAAATATTCAATGTAAATATATTGGAGTCCCCTACATGATGGATGCATTAATTTTGATCCTTGACCTCATTGCTCTCCATGGTAGTCGGGTCACTATCAGTAGCTCTTTTGTGCCAAAAGGGTGACTCGGGATTATATAAATAAAAATGAAAGCTGAATAAAGTTTTGGGAATGGTTTTAATTAACTCACTGGGTGATTTTGAGGAACAATAATACAAGGTTTCACCTATTAACAATAAGTTTTGCTCTAGCAGAAAATGTGACTTATGTGTTCTAATCTTGCATTGGGATGATGACATAAGCAAAGTTTACAATCTTGAGCACAATTTTCACCCGTATTTGTTCCTTTTCCCTTAGTGTAAGGGGATAATTTTTTCTCCTCATATGCATGGTTTTGTTTCATCACTTAAAAGTTGCAACTTGTGACTTGTGAGCTAGGTGATTGCAAAACATGAAATCTAACCCCCTTTCATGATTCTTACCCCCTTGGCACATTTTTCAAGGTTATGTGTCACTTGTCCCTTTCCTATTGGTGTAAGTGGATGAGGGGAAAATAATTTTTCCACCCCTTATGTTTGAATGCTTCATCATTTAAGACTTACAACATGGTGTGTTAGGGAGAACACAAACAAATTTTTGATCAACCATAGTCCCCCTCCTCATGAAAACTAGACACATGACACATTTTCCAAGGAATATTGTACCTTTTACCTTGTCCCATCACCCAAGGGGACATTAGGGAAAACCTCTCTTAGTTAGCCCCGAAACATGCAAAACCATTGATGAGCCCCAGAGCTAGTTTTCAACTCCCTTCATCTCAATCTCATGAAACCCCTTGTAGAAACTTATCATGATCTGATGAAAAGTTCATTATAGTGTCCCTTTTTTCATTTTTATGCTCTTATATCTTATTTTTATGGTGCAAATCCACATCAAATCCCACCTAACCCGGTTGAGCCTAGTTGGGTTAAACATGAGTTAAGGTGTGCAATGTGAGAGAGAAAGGTTGAAATCAAGGACTTAACCATTTTTCATGTTTTTAAATGCATATTTTCCCTCCCAAGCTCACTCTCATTATTGTTATGTTGTTGGAATGTGCCTGAGACCTCATATACTAAATATGGAAAGTTGATCATATTTCCCAAACCCCTTGTCTATTTTCTATGATATTTTAACAACTTCTTAAAAACATCCTTCGAATGATTCCAACGTTGGATCTAATGGTGGCCTACATTATGGTTAATGGACACATGAAGTTTCCATTTATAAAACTCATTTTTAGATCTATGAAGTTTTGGTGATTGAAATCCTCTAAAAATTGGAGCAAATTATCCTTGTGCAATATCAAAACTTTTGAGACCACTCTCATTCTATTCTAACACTTTGGGAAGATCCAATTAAAAAAATAGCAAGTCTTACCAAGCCTTATAATCTATAAATAGTAAGTACTATAAATAGTTCATTCTTTGAGTTTCCATTGCTCCTTGTATATCAAGAAAACATAAAAGTGTCAAATTGAGTAACTGGTAACTAAAAATAGACTTCCTAAATTAGTAATTAATAAAAATAGTAAGGGTAGCAATATTGGTCAAGAAATAAGGATGTTAATCTACCTATGTTGATGAAGGGACATCCAATAGTGATTGGGAAAATTGGGACATAATGGCGACTTGAAGGGCCCAAAAGTTCACAGTAGGAACTTTCAGTTTGATATGGTAGTAGTTTCTCTACTTGGAGTGATCAAGGTTATAAACACATTGTCTTGAAACTAATCAAAATTAGGATGATAAGTGATGCTGAACATGAAAGGAAAGCAATATCAAACATGTTCTGTAAAGGTGAGCCCTCATTCTCAACTATATTCCCAAGATATGTCATGGAGATGTGTTTAAGGAGTATGAAAATCAATGTAGAGTTTCTTCTTTCCCCATTTGTATAAGTATACCTTTTAAATGAGGAATAAGTGGACAAGAAGGTGCTTGGGTATCTTAAGGTTGATTCCATCCAAGAAGGAGATATCTTTATCACATAGGTGAATTTTGAAGTTTAAGGGAGTCAAGAGGAGGAAGGTAATGATTTTTTCCAAATTTCTCATTCGTTATCAAATTAATGCACTAGCTAATAAAGAAATTAGCAACTCAGAAATGAAGGAGGGTTTATGTTACCTCATATGCTTGATGTTTGATATGAGTGTTGAATGATGGATCTTCATTACGAGACCTGGAAATAAGACAATAAAAACAAGATTTTGATTAGATAAATATATGTGGGGGTTGCACTCGACTAAGAGTTCAAGAAGCTTTTAACTTCCTTAGAGGATGTCAACCCCCATTTGTTTAGAAAGGATGAAATAAAACAAGTGCTATAAATAACATGTAGAAACAATAACAACACTAAATTTGGAAATTGATTAAGATGGATTTAAAGCTGATTTGATTGAAATGACTATAAAATAAGTGTTACATGGTTTGGGTTGACGGTGACCAGAATGTGTAAAAGGTAGGTCGATGGTGACCTAGGAGGATGAGTGTGGACCTGTGGATGTAGTACATAGACTGCGAGGTGTGAGAGTGATCAGAATCGATAAGGACTGTAACTCACTGTAACATGATCGTAGAAGGGAACCAAAGACATAAAAGTGAGAAAAAATATGGAAAAGAGGAGCTTAGATAGGTTATTAGGTAGATAGGTCCTTGGTTGACGGTGACTAGGGGGGATCAAGGACAACTATATCAAAAATGTGCAAAGATGAGGATGAAAGGATAAAAATGGCAACCTACTAGAAAAATGAGTGCACGAGAAGGATGCTGAGTGTTTCCAAAACTGCTATGTACTTGCAAGATGTTAGAAACAAAACATATATAATAATATGATAAGGATACATAAAAGAGTATGATAATGATAAGAAGATCACATGAAGGATGATCGTGAGTGATGTAAGCAAGCTGAAGGGATGTCCAAGAGGTCTGTGGATGTCTTAGAACTGCTCAGCACCAAGAAAGTTGCATGCATCTGATTTCTTCTTGATTGATTGATTTTCAATGCATAATGGAAAGAAAACACTCGTTTTAAAGAGGGTTGATGACGAATAGGTTGGGTCACCACCGAATTCATGGAAAGTTTCCCAATGGGCATGATTTTTGATTTTGGTCAAGATTTTTGTGCTTTTAAAGATTGGGCCAAATGCTTTAAAGCATGTAGGTAGGATTAGGTTTCTTGGGGATGAATTTAAGTTAGTTAGGGCATAAAAATAGATAGGATAAAAGCTATAAAAGCAAGGTGATGTGTGTGTAGGATAAAAGCATCCTAATTAGAAGGTTGGTTAGGGAAATGAGAAAATGATTAATTAATTAACATGAATTAATTAATTAATAAAGATGGGATAATTGGGCATGTGAAAAAATGATTAATTAATTAATATTGCTTAATTAATTAATAAGGATTTGGGAGGGCATTTAATTAAATAAGGGGATGATTGAATAAATGATTAAATATGTGCACGCGGGTGAATGAAGGTGTAGATACCAAATTTAGGTGTCTACATTTCCCCCCTTTTTATTGAGTGGCTTGGGCTAGCAAGCCATGAGAAAAAAATGATAAGAGTTGGATAAGGATAAAAAGGATTGATGATGAGCTCCCCCTAAAATGGGGGATCGATGATGTCAAAGGAAATCGATGACGTATTTGAAAAAAGGTAGATGATGAAGGGCGGGTGGGTGATGAAAATATGGGTAAAATGATTACCAAGGCTAGATGCCCCAGGAAAAAAGGATCATAATAATGATGAAAAATATGGTGGTGAATCCAATATCACATCGGTAGGGGAAAATTACGGTCTCAACGGAGACAGATAACAATGTTCTACGGACCAGTGAGTGGGTGAAGATCACTGCAGTATGGATACAAGTGGGATGACTAATGGGTCATAGGCAAGTCATCAAAGTATGCACAACTATATGTGAAAAGTATGTGAAATCCTTCATACATGAGGAATCGAGAAAATATGTATGTGTCCATAAGGGATGAGGATGAATGATATGGTGCCCAATGGGACACAAAGAATGGACGACAAGGAAAGATGAAAAAGTGAGTACAAAATAATATGCCCCAAAGGGGGAAAGTATGACCGAAAGGAAAAAAAGGAAAAAGAAAAATATGCCCCAAGTGGGGAAAGGTATGGCCAAAAAGGAAAAAATAAAAGGTATGCCCCAAGAGGGGATAAGCATGGCCATAAAGGTGGAATTTGATGAAAAATAATGGTGCCCTAATGATGGGCACGAATATGGCCACAAAAGTGGACTTGATATAATGAATGTAATGCCTAAATGAGAAGATGAGTATGACCACGGGTGTGGACTTATGGAATAAATATTATTAATCATGCCTGAAGGAAAAAGAGACCGCCACTAATGTGGACTTGAAGACTATGCATATGCCTAAAGGGAGAGTGATTATGGCCACAAGTGTGGACTTAAAGAATATGTATGCCCAGAGGAAGAAATAGTTGAAAATGTTGTATGAAAATGCCCAAAGGGGAAAATAGAGATGACCATAAATGTGGATTTAAAGGTCAACAAGAGATGATGCCATAAAAAGGGATGTAAGAAAGAAGGGAAAAAGCCATAAAATGGTTGGTGCAAGGGCCAGTCAATGATGACTGAGTGAAATCAATAAACCCAAGGGGATTGATGATGACTAGGTATCGGTGGGCTATATAAGCCCAATGGTTGGATGAAAAGATCATTTTCATGTATGGAGTTGAAGAGAGAGAGAACAGAGCTAGAAAAGAGAGATTAAGAAAATTGAGGCTTATGGAGCTGCGAGGAAATGCTAGAGGGTGCAGAGGATGGTGAGTAAAAAAACTCATGCTGGTTTTTGATTTAATTTCTTGTTGTTTTAACTTTTTTCTAAAAAGTGGATGATGCCGGGGAGGTTGGCAGTAAAACCAGCCCTAAGGCGGAGTTGATTAACTATAAGATGCGTCGACCTAACCTAGGTCGGTGTCGACTTGGGTTTAAATTGGATTGATTAGGGTTTAGATGGACTTTAATGAATTTTTGATGGATTTTTGGATTAGGGGTCTAATGTATGCATGTTTTGTTTGTGATTGTAGGGACGAGAGAGAGATCGGTGCCAGCTTTGAGAGGATATTGAGAGAGTGCCATTCTGTATGAGGATATTAGAGGGGATGTGATAGATGTTGAGTAGGACCATTTGTCTATAGTTGGATTAGGTGGATTTAGACACTATTAGAGGATCCCACGGGATGTGGGGCTTATGATTGATTTGGTTGAGAGGTGGGATAGAAAGACATGTACATTCTGGTTTAGGATAGGGAGATGACTATCACCCTGGAGGATGTGTATCGGATTCTCAAGCTACTAATACAGGAACATAGGGGAACAGATAGCTCCCATTACTAGTGATGACATATTGGTAGTTTTGACATGGCTATTTGGAGCTGATGTGCCCTTATTAGATTTTCTTCAGGATTTTTCCTATGAGAAGATATATGAGGCTGGGGTGGCATACAACTAATTGATTTACATGATGATGATGGTAGTGTCCTGCTATGATTTTCTAGACTTAGGAGGAGATCGGTTTCCATGGGCATTGACTGATGTAGTGACCAACATTATTGATATCCAAACTATCTTTTCATTTGGGACCACACTTGTTGGCTCATGTTTACCATGATCTATCTGGATACAAGGTGGGAAGGAGGTCAGGGTTAGATGTAGGATTCTTTCTACACTACTTAGTCTATAATAATATCACATTGATTAGGCCACCAGGGATTCCATGGGTCACAGGAGACCATATTTAGCTAGAGGTGGGATTTATGAGATGGAGGGTTGATCATGCCTTCGAAGAAAGGGGCGAGAGAGGGGTGGATTGGTATATAGATCAGCTTACAGAGTTAGATGTTGATCATGTTAGATGACAACCATATCAATTTTTCCCCACCTGGCATGGTGTGGAAGTGGAGCTAGTGGGGATGAGGAGGACGAGATGGGTGTAGGGGAGACGGTTAGAGATAATAGAGGTCATTCAGTTTAACAGGGTGAGATGATAGTTTGAAGTCATTCAGTCATTTTTACCCCCATCACAAAGGAAAGAAATCCCATGTGTGCCAGCCTATCACCCAACGGGTGCTGGGCGCTCACCCGAGGCACGCGTGGGTGCCGAGTCTCTCTTTTATGTGAGTTTAGTTGGAAAAATCATCTATGATTTGTGTTTAAGAGATTTGAAAGGAAGTAAGACATATAAGCACCATAGAGCTTAGAATGGATTCTAGATCCTTGCAGTCATTCTACAGAAAGTGCTTAAAAGATTATAGAAATTACACCAAAATAGAAAGGAAGTTGTACAAGAATTCATACTTAGTTTATAAACATAAATGAAGAATAGCTATGAAGAAGGAAGTACGCATCGAACCATTAATGTTCATATTCATGTAAATTGGTAACCTCATTACATTCATGGAGCCATTACAAAATGTCATAGAAGGGAAGACCATAGTCATGCATTATAACTAGATTCATACATGCCTAGGCTCTAAAAAGACAATTTATAAACCCCAACCCCTTGATACATCTTTTCCTATGCTTATTTACCCAAGCTAACAAATTCCTTGCATTATTTCGAAGAGCTTCACCCTCTATCTATCTCTCTCTTTTACTTTTGCAGTGCTTGTATATATATCCTTTCTAAAGCGCCAACTCATTCTTCTATGGCCTTAGATCCAATGCCAAGTGTTTGAATGTTGTCCTCCATGGGAGCATGCTCCTCCGGTGCCTAAGCTCTCCACCTTTTTCCATGATGTCTTATAGAACCTTCTAATGCGGGGTATATTCCTTCCGGGCCAACCTGTCACCGTGACCGACACCTTATCCACTTCGCATGCATAGTTGGGTCATGCTTTTCACGTGTCCTGCCCAAAATTCTGAATATGGTTAAGTCCTAAAACCTTGGTTCTATCTCGCACACGTGCCACAAAGTTCCCTTAAACCCTTTCCTTACACCTTGACCTACGTGCTTTCTCCTTGCATGCCTTTCTTCAACTAGTCCTTGCACACCTATGTGCCTTTTTGTACTTAGCCAATATTTTAGGGGCCCAACATCACCCCACACTACACTGTTCTCCATCCATGAGAACACTTCTTAATGCAATAAGTTAGGAAAATCTTCTTGCAAGTCAGCCTCCAACTTGTTCCGGGCATCAAATTTGTTCTATAATTTCGATAGAGGTCGCCGACTAGGCACTCACCGATCAAAACCCGAGACCATATCCTTGTGCGCTCATGGTGTCAACAATTTTATCTAACTCCTCGCTTATGTCCTCTAGTGCATCCATCCGTTGTGTAATCTACGGGTACAATTCCTTCAACTCAGCTTTTTTGATTGAACCCCTTAAGGTTTCAATGCCCTTGGATTTCTTTTCGAACTTGGAAAGGATTATGTACCTTTCCACCCTATTTCCCTTATTCTTCTCTTGAAACTCCTTAAGTTTTGCTTCAAGATTGGTGACCAACATGCCTTCCAATTTTTCTCTATCTGCGCAGATTGTTGTATGAGGCCCCAAGAGTCGAGAAGTAACCTTTACATCAGCAAAGACCTTTTTGTATTCAGCTATGAGCGCCACGACTTTCAATTTATCATCCTTTTCTAAATGCACAACCACTTCTTCTGTAGATTCCAAGGCTAGCGGCTGCCTCTCCATGGTGAGGATTCTTGTTAAGTCCTCTAGGAATCCCAGGGAAGATCCATACTTCTACGTGAGAGGTGCTAGGTCCATATTCTTTAACACTATTACATCATTAATGGACTCCACCTTTTTGTATATTACGTGTACTCTAGCCTTCTCATCCCTTAACTCACGCTATAAGCTGGGCGCTAATCATTTTCTTGACTTAGCTCCTTTTTCCTCTTAGCTATCTCTTCCTCTTTCTTCTTCAGTTCATCCTCCAAATATTTGATTCTATCATTCTTCCCATGGAGTCTAGCTTCAACCTCAATGGAGACCTTGTTGAGTGTGTTGTCTTGCTTTTTCATCCGAGAGTGTTGAGCATTCACCACCTGGGTTGTCTTTCTTGATCCCGATAATGTTATTATTTCCCCATGGCTTACTTCAAATTCTGGCTCATCAAGATGGGACTCAAATTCCCATGAGAGCATCTTCCTTTTCCATGGGTATACAACCTCCTTATCAAAAGATGACATTTCCAGGAGCTCCTCTACTAGAACCGTGCTTTGGAACCGCGCATGAAACACTTTGTTGGGGTCATCAATATAACCCATCCTTGGCCTCTCCTCCTCTGTGAACTTTCCTTCCGTGTGTGTGCCCTTAAGAATATCTATAGTTAAAGTGGGGCCTCCAGTGCTGCCGTGGTCCTTTTCGTGCTCTCTTCCTTATCCTTATTCATCACTAGCTCAACGCTACATTCCAACTTCTCTTCTATCAAGGTCTTAATGATCTTGTGTTTCTCCTCTTTCGCTACCTTGTTTATCTGTTACTACGCAGGCTTGGAGCCCTCTACTTCTATGTGCCAACCTCCTCACTTATTCCCATGTCTTGGGTGTCTTTCCCCCCAGCTACCCTTGCGCCACATAAAAAGGAACCCTTTTTCCTCTTCTCCACCCTCTTCTTCTGAA